>CM057457.1:339665000-340865000 GCA_016271365.2 Neoceratodus forsteri
CTGCCATACCATTGACCACTCGTCTAGTTTTCTTAGGTCTCTGCTCATCCTTTCTACCCCTTCCCCCCAAGTGTTCACGCTATTGCAGATTTTGATGTCTTCTGCAAAGACGCAGACCTTCCTATATCCAGCACCTCTGCAGTGTCACTGATAAAGGCATTAAAGAGAACCAGTGCCAGCACTGATCCCTGAGGCACGCAGCTTGTCACCCTCCCTTCCTTGGAGTGAACTCCATACCACCATCCTCTGTTGCCAGCCCCTTACCAGTTTCTTATCCAGTTTACCACCTTTGAACCCACACCTCAGCTACGCAGCTTGCTTACTAGTCTCCTATTTGGAACAGTGTTGAGCACGTTACTGAAATCTAGGTAAGGCCTTGTACACTGCTGCACTTTGATCTAGTTCCTTGGTCACCCAGTCAGAGAAATCTATCAGTTTCTTTTGACATGCGCTTCCCCTTGTAAAACAGTGCTGCCTTGGGTCTTATAACCTGTTGGTTCAAGATATCCCACAATCCTTTGCTTCAGCAGTGATTTCATTAACTTTCCCATCAGTGATGACAGACTGACTGGCTTAAAATTGCCAGCCTCATCCCAGCTACTCTTTTGTGCAGTGTGACTGCATCTGCCCACCTCCAGTCCTCTGGAACTACTCCTGTTTCCATTGAGATGGTAAATAGAACTGTGAGAGGTGCAGACAGTATTTTCCAGAGCTCCCTCAGTACTCTTGGATGCAGCCCATTTGACCCCATTGCTTTGTCCACCTTCAGATTAGCAAGTTCCTGCAGGACTCTCACCTCCAAAAAAGGAGTAGTGTCCTCCTCTCTTCAAAGCTTTTGTTACTATTTTGTGCCGCACTTCCTTCCTCTGTAGTGCTGTGCGAAATTGAAAAATGTCACCCATCGAAATATTTCACGGAATTCACGCATTTCACAAAATATTTAATTGGGCAAATGCTAAATTTTGCTTGCAATTAACAAGATTTTCCCACCGACCAGCGAAATTCACTGGTCGGCGGGTATTCATAATTTCACTACTACTTTAGTTAGTTTTCTTACCTGGTGTTTAGTGGTCCCCCCCAGCCGCTCATTGGCCCAAACTTAAAAAAAAAAAAAATTATTCCCCGGTCCCCTCCTGGTTGATCATGTCCAAAACTGAATAAAGCTCCCCACCCCCAAGTTACTGTGGAGTCAACTCCTGTGATGTTGTCTCTCCGATTCCTGATTCCAACCTTGTGTTTAACAAAAAAAAAAATGTAATTACATCCCCAACTCCCTGGTTTCCTAGTGGATCCCCCACCCTGGCAACAGATAGCACTCCCCACCCTCCCAGGTGCCCGGATTAGGCCACAGCACAGCCCTCCACTCATCTCCATGGCCGCGCCCGACTGAGCACTTCAGTGAGTGAGCGTGCTTGTACAGGCATGCGCTTATTCACTGTCAGACAGCCAGAGCTCTCAGTACACTCCAGTCTTGATGAGAGTACTGGCTAGTCTGATTCCAGTGAGTGAGAGCGTGCCTGTGCAGGCATGCGCTATTCATTGAACTGCTCAGTCGGGCTGCTGGCCTTGGAGGTGAGGAGGGCTGTGGTGTGGCTCTATCGGGGTACTGGGGAGTGGAGGTGCATCTTATGCCAGGGTGGGGGGACCACTAGACACCAGGGAGTTGGGGATTTAATTATTTATTTATTTTTAATACGAGGTCTGATTCAGAAGTCAGGAGGGACAATGTAACATGAGTTGACTCAGTGTAACTTGTGTGTTTGGCGGGGCTTTATTCAATTTCAGCCATGATCGGGCTGGGGAGGGAGACTGCTAGACACCAGGGAGAATTTTTTTTTTTTTTTTTTAATTTGGGCTGCTGAGCAGCCCGGGGGGTGAGGGGGACTACGGACATGACAGGGACATGCCTATTTGTGATGGGCGAAATTGCAGTGAAATTCCACCATTTTACCACAATTTCGTGAAACATTTCACATGGCGAAATTGCCGATTTTGTGGCAGTTTCGATGGCAGCATTTTATTTCACAAAATCTGTATTCCTCTGTGAAAACTGAACAAAAATATTTGTTCAGGCTGTCTGCCATTTACTGACCCCCTCTGCACAGTCCCTTCCCTTCCCTTTTTAACTGTACAATCCTAACCCTTCTTTTTTTCTTTTCACTTACATATCTACATAATATCTTGTCCTCTTGTTACCTCCTAGGCTATTCTCTCTTCAATCTGTGCCTGTGCACTCCTTACTGCTTTCCCTGCTTCCCTCTGTTTCTCTGATACACTTTCCTATCTTCCTTCCGCTGTGTCTCCTTATACTTTCCGAATGCTACCCTTTGAGCTTTTACCTTTTCAGCCACCTCTGTTGAGAATCATAGCAATGGCTTTCACCTTGCCTTGCTCACTTGTTTGACACAAAGGTTTGTTGCCTCTACTAATGCTTCCTTTTATCCTTGCCCTCTGTTCCCATACACCACCCAGGTCACCCACCCCTGCTAGGTCATCCCTGAGGCATTCACCCATCTTTTTTTAAGGTCTCCACTCCTGAAGTCCAGGACCCTTGTCCTTTTTTGGTTTGATTCTGAAGCCGTCCTTATACTGAACCACACTGTATTGTGATCAGTAGTCCCCAAGTGGCCTCCCACCTTGACATCTGCAACACTGTTTCTGTTAGTGAGTACCAGGTCCAGTATTGTCCCATCGTAAATGGGTTCACCGAGTAGGTACCTGCGGCATGCCCCCTGCAGAGAGTCCAAATTCTAGCTGAAGCTGCTGCTGGGAGACACCAGTCCACATCTGGCAGGTTGAAGTCTCCTACCACCAGCACCTCCTCCTTTTCTGCCATCCTGCCAGGGACGTCTACCAGTGCCTTGTCTACTTCCTCCCTCTGTGCTGGAGGTGTGCAGATCTCTCCAGTGTGAATGATAGCTCTATTCCCTGTCTCCAGGGCGACCCATAGTACCTCTGCCTCCCCCTGTATTCCTTGTATCTCTGTGACTTTTGTAGTTGCCCTCACATAAAGCACCACATTTCCTCCTTTCCTTCCTACCCAGTCCTTCCTGAACAGAGTATAGCCCAGTATGAACCTGTCCCAGTCATGGTTTTCAGTGCACTATGACTCAGTAATGGCCACAGTGTCCAGCTTAGCCTCTGCCATGATGGCCTCTAGGTCTGGATCTTATTTCCTAGACTTCTAGCATTCACACACAAGGCTTTCCAGATATTGTTTCCATTCTGCTTGTTAATCCCCTTTTTTCTTCTCTGCCCTCCCTCCTTTACACCTCTCTTTTTAATGCTCCTGTTCTTTTTCCTCTTATCTCTACAACCCTGCTCTCTTTATTAATTTGTACCCTGGGGGATGCATCTCACCTTAGGTTTTCTGTATTCTCTACTTCAGTCTTGGGGGGGCAGTATCTGACTCCCCGAGTTTTTTTGCCACCCACCCTTGGCTCATTTAAATGTTCATCAAAATAACATTTAAGCTGTCCACTGAGGACTGCGGTTCCCTTCCCCAGTGGATGCAGGTGATCACCCCTGAATAGGCCCTTATCCTCCCAGGTGGATCCCCCATATCCAATGTAGCCAAACCCCCCCCCTCTCTCTCTCTCTCTATTTTATTTATTCATTGAAATCTAGGTTTACAAATACATTTGAGCCAAGGCTCTTTTACAAAGGTTCCACGTCAAGAGAGTACACACATTTTAGGGTAAGCTACATTGGTCTATACATAGGCAAAAGAAAACAACATTAAAAACATAGATTAAATAACAATACTCATTGGTTCAGATGTTGCATCGCTGAAATAAAGTAAGGAAACACATAGGTCGGATAAGTTCAGAGATCTATAAGGAGTTGGGAAGGAGGGGTTAGGGAGGGGGCAGCAGCCAAAGAGAAGCTAGAGCAGATTCACAGCATTGTGAAAGAGCAAGGAGAGGGGAGGTGGGCGGCAGGGGAAGAAGGAAGTTAGGAGAGGCAGTCACAGGAACTGGAGGTAGTGAGATGAAGATGTAGTCTTGATTTGAAAATGCCCAGTGAAGAGGTGGAAGTGATATGAGTGCTGAGGGCATTCATCCAGGTGGGGGCACGGTGTGCAAAGGATCTTTGACCCAGTGATGTGCAGCATCGAGGAACTTGTAGTAGCTGTTGTTCAGACCCTCTGGTTTTATGTAGATTAGAGATTGGGCTCATGAGAACTTGGACACTAGGTGGGGTAATGCCCAAGATAGTTTTTTTACGCCATCAGACAGGTTAGGTACTTAATTCAATTTGCGAGTTGAAGCCATGCTGATTGGGCATAGAGTTCACATGTATGTGTGCATTGGTGGGCTCCAGTGAGTAGTCGGCAGGCCTTGTTTAGGGAGGTCATTATGCACCTAAGGGCGGTAGTAGTGGCAGAGCCATAGACTATGAGGCCATAGTCTACAACGGAGACAACAGAGCTCTGGATGGCCATCTTTAATGCTGCCTGGGTGAGGTGTTGCTTGTTGCGCTAGAGAATTCCAGTGCATGCATTTACAACTCTGGCGACGTTATCGATGTGGGTCCCATATGACAGACCATAGTCGAGAGTGATTCCTAGGTATTTAAAAGATGACACTTGTTCAAGGGTATGACCAGCACTTGTTTTGATATCAAAGGGGTAATGCCTGTGTTTGTTTTGCAAGCTGCAGAAGAGCATTCATTTAGTCTTTTTGTGGTTTAGAACCAGCTTATGTGAAGAGAACCAGTTTTCAATGGAGGAGAATGCAAGTTGAAGGTTGTGAGTTAATGGTTCTGGGTCTTTATGTGGGGTGAAAAGCACAGCATCATCGGCATAGAGGATAATTTGTTCTGGGCAGGATTGTGGGAGAGAGTTTAGGAAAAGACTGAAAAGTAGGGGGCCCAGTATTGAGCCCTGGGGGACGCCAGAACGGACTGGCTTGGAGTCAGAGAGTTGACCTGAGATTTTTATTCTTTGTGAGCACTGGTGTAGGTAACTATTGAACCATGCAGTAGTGTCCAGGGAGAGACCGGCATTCAGCAGCTGTCTGGAAAGTAGGCCGTGGTGGACAGTGTTGAATGCCTTGGTCAAGTCAATGAATACGGCTCCAGTTAGATGACCTTTGTCCATAGAGTTGTGAAGGGCTCCAGTGAACTCCAGGAGGGCTGTTGAGGTGCTGTGCCCTTGCCTGAAACCGTGTTGCTGAGGACATAAGATGTTGTATTTGTCCAAGTAGACTGAAAGCTGGTCCGCTACTATGCACTCGAGGGCCTTGGAAAGGGGGGCAGTATGGAGATCGGCCGGTAGTTTCCCAGGATTGACTTGTCACCAGTTTTGAAGACTGCAGTGACAATAGCAGGTTTCCATTTGCTTGGGAATTGACTGAGGTTGAGTAAGAGGTTGAAGATTCTGGTAAGTGGATGCAGCACTTCCTCTAGGGTGACAGATAGCAGTTTCAGGTCCAGTGAGTCTCCACTAGCTCTGGACTTGGAGATAGCCCTTTTTACTTATTTACGGACTTCAACTGCTTTGACTTTTTTAAAGTGGAAAGGTGGATGGCTTGAGAGGGTAGGGAGGGAAGTTGATTCAGGGGAGTCAGTTTCCGAGATAAAATCTGGGGGGAGGACACTACTGAGGTCCGTGAAAGCTGCATTGAAGGCGTTTGCTATGACCAGCGGGTCAAGGGTGGTAGTACCATCAATAGTAAGGTAGGGGAGGATTTGGACAGTTTCCCTGTAATCTCCCTTAAATTGTCCCAAAAAGCTCTCCCATTTCCCCAGGTGTTGGTGAGGGCTTCTTTGTAGTAGGTGCTCTTTGCCATTCGTATTTGCTTCGTACAGTTGTTGCGAGATTGTTTATAAGCTTGAATGTCTGGTTGGGCGCCTGTGGCCCTGGCGATTGCCTTGAGGTGGTCCTTGCTTTCAGCTGGGTCAGTAACCAGTAGTGTTAGGACTGGATAGTGCCTTGACTTTTGCTTTTTTACCGGGGCGTGCGAGTTACAGGCGGCATTGAACGTGATGATGAAATGATCAAGGGCCGAGTCTACATCCTGCGCACTGTATATGGGAGACCAATCTTGTCGCTTAAGACAGGATTTTAGGTGGGTCAGTTTGCCATGGGGTAGGACTCTGCTGGAGACAGTTAAGGGAGGAGGCTTGCGAAACTTATTGGACCAGTTGCAGATGACAGGAGAGTGGTCACTGAGGAAGTCAGAGAGGACAGTGATGTTGTTGATGTGGGTTGGGTGACTGGTAAGGACCCAGTCCAGGAGAGTGCTGGTACCTGACTTGTAGTTCTTCCTAGTTGGGGAGTCAACCATCTGCGTGAGGTTAGCTGAGGAGATAGCATCCTTGTAGGTTCCAGTGTCTGGTGCAAGCCAGTTGATGTTGAAATCACCAAGGAGGAGGACCTCTGAGCCAGAAGGTTGGGAACTAACAAAGTCCAAGACAGCTCTGAGACCAGACCCTTGGTTTTTAGGTGGGATGTAGACAAGGACCACAGTGAGTGCTTTATTTTGGGCCCCAAGGAGTAGTTTGACGGGCAGGAATTGCACAGGAGAGTTGGAGGGGCTAGTGGTGACAGGGTGCGCAGTGATGTTGTCTTTGACGTAAAGTGCATATTCCCTCCCCTTGGTCATCCTGTCAAGCCTGTGGATATTATAGCCTTGTAGAGAAATAGCATGGTCAGGAGTATTGTGAGTTAGCCAGGTTTCGACAACAGATATAAGGTCAGGGTTATGCAGTTCAGCAAAAGTTTGAAGGGCAGCGAGCTTAGGTAGTAGGCTGCAGATGTTGAGAGTGGAGATGGTGAGTTCCCCTAACGATTTCTCGGTACTGGCTGGGTTGGAGGTGACCAGGCCAGGGTTCGGGTGAACACTTCCAGACATCAAAAGAAGGAGGAGCAGGAGTTTAAGAGCAATCCGCTATTGGTTGTAGTAAGCTAGGTTTCGCCTCCTTATTTTCATGGCTGGATCCAGCGCAAGTGCTGTAGATCCCAGTGTAGTGCAATAGATAGCAGCAAGGGTTGGTTTGCACAGGTTCCAGATGTGTGTTTGTCAGCGAGAGGCCAGCCCTTGGTGGGGGGGAGCCCCGAGGGAGGGCAAGGTGAGTGGGCCAGAGTGCCATATTGATGGTAGGAGATGATTAGGTAGTAGGTATAGTGAGGAGAGGGGTGGCAGTCACCAGGAAGATAGCTGAGGGGTAGAAGAAAAGAGAGAGAACAGAAGCAGGAGCAGTTGATTTTGGAAAGGCATGGTCAGGAGGAGTAAATTGGGGGGGCAGGATGTTAGCGAGAGATAATGGGAGTGTTAACGAAAAGGGGCTAGCGGGGGTGAGACTGGTAGGCATTGCAGTCAAGTGTGCACTAGGCAGGGATGTATTGCCTAATGCATCTCAAGAACGTGGGTGGAGCAGGAGGGTGAAAGTAGAGGATAGGAGCTGCACCATTCCTTCAGCCATGAGTTGAAGCGCCTGGTGTGGAGTTCCCTCTCCTGTCCCCTGTCGTAGATGCATAACACCTCAGCAAAAGTCACTGAGTGAGCTATCTTAAGACCCCTTCCAAACTCCCTAAATGCCCCCTGCACTATCCCAGGCCAACCCAAGCCAGGTCTTTAGTCCCCAGGTGGACAATGACATCCAGATCTCCCTCCTGTCCTGCTGCCGTAGCGATCCTCAGGATACACTTTCCATCACTTGGGGCAGTGGCACCAGGTAGGCACCTAACCTGCCTCTCCTCCTTTTTACATTCTCAGATCTATCCCCCTCACAAATTAGTCCCCCATCAAATGTTGCTTCCTCCTCTGAATCTTCTACTACCTTCCTTGGGGTCTTCACTATGGAGGGCTCTACATTCTCTTTGATCACTACTTTGAGTGCTTCCTCCTGACAGTCCTGCCCCTCTAGATATAGTGGCAGCCATTGAGGAATGTGCATCTGTACCACCACTCCCACCCTTCTAGAGCCCACCATAGTCCAGCCATTCCTCCTCACTGGCATCCTCTGAAGTAACATAGCAGACATGGTGGCCTCTGGGTGGTGGGAGAGATCCCTGAATCCTAGAGTCTAGAGACCTCCTCCCTCAACCCAGAGAGGTGTGTGCAGATGTGGTAGCACTGCATTTTTCCAGAAGGTCTCTCTGAAAATTGTCTCCTCACAGCCAGTGCACTGCACCACTTCCAGCATTCTCAACCTCTGGTTTCCCTTGTGTCACCTGGAGATACTTTTGTACCCTTACCCCGATAGGGAGTTCCTAGTTTCCCTTTTTTGTTTATTTCTGTTTGTGCTCCCTGTGCCTTGTTTAAATCCTTACATACTCCTTCCCTAGATAAGATGTTGCTTCTGTTCCTAGTTTTGGCCAGCCTTTGACCTTCCACCCTTCCGAGCAGTGATTGTTACACGGAGGTGAACTGGCACCTTGCCCTGCTTCTCTGCTTCCTTCTGCTGATGCCTGCAGACACCAGTTACCTGTTCCATTCCTTTGCTGTTCCACTTACTAACTAGGACACAAACGTGTCAGTTCCCCGCTTCTCTGCTTCCTTCTGCTGATGCATGCTGGTGCTAGTAACCCATTCCATTTTTTTGCTGTTATGCTCACTTGCTGGGACATGAACATGTCAGTCCCCTGCTTTTGCACTTCCTTTTGCTGATAACACTCACCTGTTCCACTCCTTTGTGTTCCACTCACTCACTGGGACACACACGATTCAGGAATATGCAAAATGGGTGGCCCTTGTAAACGTATACCATTGCAGTAGCGACGCTTTTACAGCGACACCAACCCATCGACACACGCAGTGTTGACTGGGTTGTCAGAGCGGTGACCATGTCATGAACTCCGGAGTTTGGCCACTGTCCCCCAACATCCCCCCAGCCCTGGAGTTGGAATCTATAAGTGTGGGGGGTGCGGGAGTGCATGACACCGAACAGGTGTCGGTGTGATCCCCAGTCGGGGTTGGGGCCTAGCAGTTTCAGGGATGTTGGTGACCATGTGACACAGTGGGGGAGGTTGACGATATTCGTGTCACCGTAACATGATGGAACCTCTTGTAAATGAGCAACTGCTTGATGGGAATTGCCTTATTCGTGTTGCTGAATAAAATGTTCTACTACTACTACTGCTGCTGCTACTGCTACTACAACTACTACTGCTGCTGCTGCTACTACTACTGCTACTATTAGTACTACTACTACGATTACTACTGCTGCTACAACTACTACTGCTACTACTGCTGCTGCTACTACTACTACATAAATAAATAAATAAAAGCTAAAAAGTCCTGTACTGCCAAACCACTATTCCTTTTGTATTAGTGTTACAAAAAAATCAACAGGTTTTATCTTGTCTTCTAGCTCACCCATCATATCCTTGAACTGCCATCAATCCATCATCCACTAGGGTGAAAGGAAGAATAGATTCATCCTTGGGGAATGACTGACTGATTCATCCTTGTACTTTAGGCTGCAAATTTTAACATTCCTTGTCTACTTCTTGTTGAAAAATTTAAGGTGTTTCAATGTGTGCAGTGAAACAAAGATCAATTAAATATTATCTCCATTCAGGTACCAGAAACCTTTGAAGATGTTGCTGTCACTTTTTCAGAAGAAGAGTGGAAGATGTTAAGCAAACAACAGAAGGAGCTCTACAGGGAAGTGATGGTACAGAATTATGAAACCATGGTTTCAGTAGGTAAGGATAGTCGCAGTCTGAGAAGTGGGATCTTTATTCTGAGTGAGGTGAACTTACTTTTAAAATCCGAATCCAGAAACATAGAATTTGTTGGTAGAAAAGGATTTCTTGGCCCAACTAGTTTCCTCAGATGGTCCCTACGTAGTCTGCTTCCTCGGAGACTGACTGGTCTTCAGAGATTCTCCCTTCTCCCTGCTTACAAACTGATATTCCCTAAGGGTATCCCACATATGCTTGAAGTCCTCTATTGTTTTCACCTCTACCACTTCTACTGAAATCTGTTCCAGGCATCCACCAGTCTTTCAGAGTACTGGTACTTGCTCTTAAACGTCTCCCCCTCCAGCTACATTGCATTTACTCTGGTCCTGGTGCTCTTTCTCATGTGAAAGAGACTCCTCTCCTGCACCTTGTTTTTCCCCATGAGTTACTTGTGGGTCTCTATCATGTCTCCTCTCACTCTCCTCTGTTCTAGGGTGTATATGTTAAGATCCATCAGTCTGTTTGTAGGGCTTTTGATGCAGCCCCTTCACTAATTTAGTTGCCATCCTCTAGACTGCTAGCATCCTGTCTATGTCCTTTCTGAGGCACAACCTCCGGAGCTGGACACAGTACTCCAGGCGGGGGTCTCACTTGTGAGCCATTCAGTGGCAACACCAACTCCTGCTGGAGATGCCTCTTCTTATGCATGCCACTGGCCCTACCCGCTGCCTTGTCACATTGCCCTGCCACTTTGAGGTCTTCAGATATAACCCCAAGGTCCCTTTCCTGCTTAATGACTGTCAGTATGTCCCCCCCCCCCCCAATTCTATACTCCGCTTCTGGGTTCCTACACCCTCAAGTGCATGATTTTGCACTTTTTGGCATTAATCCCCAGCTGCAGTGCTTTTGACCACTCCTCACATTTTCCAAGTTCCCTACCCATTCTCTCCATCCCCTTCTGAGTGCCATTATAGATTTTTGTGTGTCATCTGCAAAAAATATACCCTCCCTTCCAGTCCTGCTACTTGGAAGCCTGATGCTGTGGTGTGAGAAATGGATGAATGGACTGGCTAAGGGGCTCCACTGTAATATTTTTGTACTTTTTTTTGAAAACTGAAGCAGTAGGTGAAGTACATTAAACGTACCCCCCCTCCACTTCCATGTTTTGATGCTCTGTGTTATTGAACAGTAAGACGTCAGAGGAGATGTTGAAGCACATTTATATTTGTAAAACTGTACAGTTATGGTGGTTAATATAGTTGAAAGAGAAGGTACAGTAAGTGTGCTCGGTCCCTCATATTCTGAACCAATTAACCAGATCTTCCATGAGAGATAATGAGCTTATATTTTGGTGTCAGAAGTTCACAGATATCAATATGTGAAATAGCTATAAATGAAATCCAGGACGCAGCCATTTCATTGAATCTGCAGATACAAATGGGTGTTACTGAGGGGCAAACTTACATAACAACATACAGCTGGCCTGTCCTGTCGTGTCCTTGACTTCAGCTTCTCACTGAGGATTCCATGAAATGGTTGTGGACTTAAAATTTCTGCACTACCCATAAATTAAACTATGCTCTATTATAAATCACTGATGTAATTACAGCCAATCAGCATGTAGAGCCACCGTACTGCTCATCCTGTGTACAGTGTGCTGTTGTGCAGCAGCGTTGGGAGAGAGTGATCCACGTCAGTGCTGGGGGGAGGAGGGCATAATAAATGTTAAAAAGATTCCAGTCTTACTATAAACCAACCGAGCTAAACTCCAGTGATTTGTAATGAGACAGTATGGCCTATGTGGGGATCTCTTGTGGTAAAGGACTTCTGTTTTGAGGTTTGGAGAGACAGAACCATCCCGCATCACTTCATGGTTTCTTGACCAAACCTTAGGCTGGGAGTGTTGCATACCATAAGAGACATCCCCTTGGAGGCCCTATTAACTTATGACTGCTGATACCTACAAGTATTTATTTATTTATTGATTGGAATCTCAGATTAACACCTTTGAGCTAAAAGCTCATTTAAAAAGGTTCCACGTCATAAGGCAATAGACAAGATATGAAGACATTACAAAATAGTTTGGCGTATATACAACAGGCAAGTACATTAGGTACATACAGATAGAGATTCAAGCAAGTACACTTAAAATACATCAGGTAGGAGAGGTCAACTTTATTGCAACAGTATTAGAGCATACCTAAGGTGGACAAGCAATATGTAATGTTAGCTGAGCTTTAGAGCATGCAGGTAGAGTTAAGGAGGGTCAGAAGTGGTGGTGACCAAAGGAGGGAAGCGAGAATAGATGAGAGCATAGGGAGGATGGGGGCAGAAACAGTAGGGGGTGTATATATAAGGGGTAGAGTGGTCAGAGAGGTGGGACTGGATAGGAATCTACTTAGGGTTACGTAAGTAGGTGATAGGCAGGGCAATAGGTAATGGGAGGGGAGAGGATATGGGAAAGAGTTTTAATGTGGGGTGGTGAGGTGGGGGATATGGGGAGGTAATATTAGTGAAGAGAAAGCAGGATGCCGGGGGGGGATAAAGAGGGGGCATGGGGGTAAGTGCTCAGTGGGGTCACACCAGGCAGGGGAGGAAGTGGGGAAGGGAGATGGGTGCTATGCAGGACAGATAAGCTATTAATAACAGTAGGATTAGGCACAGGTGGTGCAGTCGCAGGTACTAAGAGTGGCCAGGAACTGCAGCAGCTTGGCTTTAAATGGGCGTAGTTTCATTTCCTCAATCAGCTCATAGTTGAGGGAATTTAGCCAGCCGGGGACCCTGTATGCGAAGGACCGTTGCCTTAGTGAGGTCTAGCAGAATGGAATAACGAAGGCAGCTTTACTCGACCACCTAGTTAGTCTGGAGGAAGTGGAGTTTCTTAGCAGTTGCCTCACTCCAGGGGCGCAAGACCTAGGGTGGATTTTTTAGCTAATAGATAGACTTGGTACTGTATTCTGCTATTCAAGTTTAACCAACCAGTGCTTGAGTATAGTTCACAAGTGTGAGTTAAACGGTCCGCGCCCAGGACTAGTCTGCAGGCTTTGTTTAACACAATCTTGATTTGCCTAAGTGCAGTATCGGTACCGGCTCCGTAGACTACCAGACCATAATCTGTGATAGAGAGCATGGAGCTGTTAACTGCAAGCTTGATGGCACTTTCGGTGAGGCACTGCCTATGCCGGTAGAGCTGACCTAATCTGGCACTAGTTGCCTTGGCAACATGGTCTATGTACTGGCTGTAGGAGAGAGAACTGTCAAGGTAGACACCAAGGTACTTAAAGTAAGCCCCATTCCTCGTTTGAATGATTTTTTTAATTTTTTTTAGGGGCTATCAGAACTTTAAAGACATGTTTACTGTTGGTATATAGTTCATTGGTGTATTGACTAGTGTGCTTGTTTGCACGTAGTTCGATAGTGGTAGGTACTGCAAGTAGGGATACCAGTAGAGCACTTGGGGATAGCTGGGTATATGGTGAAGGTGCTGGATGTGATTGTCCTCTCACAGACCAATGACCTGACTGGCTATGAGGCAGTGCAGGTCAGGGCTACTTTCTGGATGTTGGGAGGCAAGCTAAGGGTTGTAGCCATGCCAGTGGCCATTTTAGAGATCCTGCTGGAGTGGCATATGGGAAATGAAAGGTTTCTAAAGACAGACAAGTTCAGCTCATCGTGACTGAAAGAGTGGTGCAAAGACGAGGGGTTCGGGTATGTAGGGGAGTGGAGACACTTTTGGAATAAAAGGATCTTTAGAAAGGATGACCTTCATCCCACTGAAGAGTGGGGCAAATGCTCTGGGGCAGACATTTGATGCCTTCATTGCAAGATATTTAAACTAGGAACAGGCAAGGCTGATGTTTTAAAGGGCCAGGGCATGGTGGCAAATGCAGGGGACCTAGTTAGCGCTCCACCAACTAAGGGAGTGAGGCAGAGTGGGAATAATGGTGGGGAAAAACAAAGGGGTGGGAGGAGTTAATGAACATGATGGAGATGGGAAGTGGCGAGCTCAGAGACAGAAGAAGTGAAGCGGGTAGCGGCAGAAATTTCAGGAGCACTGGGAACAAAATGGGGGCCTTTCAGGCATTGACTATGGAGGGTCAAGTTCGTAACTGTAATGGAAATGTAGGTTACACCTGATCATGAGTGGGACCTCTCAATTCCAGGCTACACTCTTTTCCAGAAAGATTGAGAAACTGAGGGGGTACATAATGGGAATGAAGGGAGACTGCATCTCCATCTTGGTCAAGGGTGTGTGGAATCACTGGGTATAGCTTGTGGTGGAAGGGGGGAAGAACATGAGGTAAGGGGTTGCTTTCAGGCCCCACAAACCAGACTGAGGCTGAAGAAAGGTTGCTGAGAGGAGAAATTAAGAAGGTTGTTGAGAAGGGGAACGTGGTCCTGACGGTAGACATAAATCTTCCTGACATAGATTGGATTTACTTGGGCCAAGGAGTGCATGACACCAGGTACAGATGGATAACGTTTAGGATTGTTTCATTGTACGTGATATCCAGGAACATAGTAAAGATGGAGCCACCCTTGACCTGGTCCCCTTGAACCATAATGTTATTGAGGAAGTAAAGGTCAAGGCCCCCGAAGGTCTAGTGATCACAGTACCATGTGGTTTAACATAATCTGTGGGGGCCCAGGGCCAAGACACTAGTTCAAAACTTTAGGAAGGTAGGTTTTGGGAGGATAAAGTGATCACTGCAGGTTACACTCAAGAGGGTAGGACAATTGAATGGGGTAGAAGTAAAATGGGAGGCCATTCTGAGTGCAGTATTGGATTTTTCCAGATGTTGCATGAAAATGTAGTGAAAGGCAAGAGGCATATAAAATCTATATGATTCTCCAGTGAGGTGAGGGAAGCTGTAGGTGGCTATGAGGACAGCTTTCAAAATTACAGACTGGATCAGACAGACTAGGGTACAGAAGTTTGCCAGAACCGGGTAAGGGAAGTGGAGCAGCAGCAGCAAAATAAAGTCAAAGTTGTGGCAGGTGGATGGGTAAAAACGAATGGTTAGTCATTTGTTATATTGTTGTTTTTTTTTTGTTTTTTTTCTGGATCGGGCCTGAAAAGGGACCTTCGGTCCGGTGTCCTTACCCAGTTAACAAAGAATAAAGGAAATGAAAATGAAATCTATGTTAGGCAGAAGAGAAAGAACAAAGTAAGGCTGCAGAAACGAGGTGTGTGTGTGTGTGTGTGTGTGTGTGTGTGTGTATATATATGTGGGGGGGTGAGAATGAGAGGAAAGGAGAACCTATTGAAGGAATACTTCACCTCAGTACTCATGGTGGAGGAAGGGGGTCCTCTTCCGGAGAGTTTAACAAAGTCAGAGGAGAACAAACAGAAGTTTGAAATGAGACAAATTACAGTGAACAAGGTACTCGAAAGGCTGAGATGGTCGAATGTAAAAAAGACACCAGGGGCCAGATCAGATTTACTCCAAGGGTACTGACAGAAGTATGGAGGGGCACTGGTGGGGACATCGGTAAATCTTTTTAACTGGTCTTTGGTGATAGGGGTTCCTGGAAGACTGGAGAGTGGCAGATGTAGCCACCCTTCATAACGGGAGGGGACAAGGGGATCTGTGAAATTACAGGCCAGTTAGTCTGACTTCTATTGTGCTGAACCTGGTTATGCTTCTCATCAAGGAACAGAGAGTGGAACTTTTTGAAGCTAATGACCTACATAATAAAGGCAGCATGGCCTGGATAAGGATAGGCTGTGCCACACAAACCTCATTGTAGTAGGACACAGGTGTACATGGGCAAATCAGGTAGCGTGGCACATGTAGCAGCTCTTTTTAAAGTTCCATATTTATTTCATTTCTTCAAAAGTTGTTTGCAGCAGGACAGATTCAGTACAATGAACTGGTTTGACAGCCTACTATCAACTTTAGCACAGAAATTAAACAATGTCTAACACCTTAGAGCACTTTACAGAGCTCCCTGGTGTTCACCTCCAGACCCAAAATCGATCTGCCTACCTATTCTAGGTGCTTAGTTTTATATCTACTACAGGGGTCAGATGACTATTTAACTCCGCCCCGTTACCTTGCTTTAAACTCTAAATCTTTATATTTTCAAAGAGTTTATTTTATTTGCAGCAGTAATGCACCTTTAAATTACTATAACACTATATATACTACCATAAAAGTGGATTGCATTCTTTATAAGGGTTTTTAAGCATGGTTTTGGCCTCAGGAAGCACCGCCCCTTCCAGCATCTGCATAAAAAGATTTGGATTGTGGCCGGCAGGCTCTTAGAGGAGTACAGGTGCCGACAGAGACTGAACTCGGGGCTCCAAAATGCCTGCAGAGGTAGGATCACCTTCGCTCGCACAAAAACCCAGAAGCAACTCACAAATACCTATAATAAAACTCTGGAGGGTATGTAGTGTACTAAATCCCTTTTCATTTACAGAAAAACTCGGTGTTAAAAGGAAATTAGAAAGTTAAATACCTTCGCGACTATACGCACATTCGAGCAGGTGAAAGATTACCAGGGCTCATATGTGCATTGTCGCCAGGAATTCAGCGGCTTAGATTATAAAGAAAAGCCTCTTCAAAAGGCTTTTGCCAGAAGGCATAATGGGGGAACAGGAAAGAGAACAAAACGTTCAAAAACAGTGCCCTGCAACAACGTCTAAGGAAAGTTATTTCTTTATACAAATTCTCATAAACCGGAATGTAAACCGGCAATTTAACAAGAGGGTAGCCTGCAGAGCGCAACCAAAATGGCTCCAGATAGCTATTTATTTTATATATACAGGAGACACAGGCCGATTTTTAAAAGGAACATTTTACAAGGGCAAGAAAGGGAGCCAAAAAGGTTCCTAATACCACTTCAAAGCCTGCAAAACGCCTGCAAAAAAGCAAGCAAGCCCATGGAAACACCGTAAAGCAAAACAAAATGTTTATGGGGTATTCTATAACAACCCCTTCAATATTTCTACACTCAAGGCTTAATTATTACAAGGCATACTATATCAAGGACAGAAGTAACACCTTAACTTAATCTAATGTCTACAATACACATTACAAGGGGCATATAGAAAACTCCAGGCACATAAATAAATGGACTGGGTAATCCTGACGTATTCACCATTTATTCCTATCACAAGCCCTTTTATTTCTTTTACTAAGAACAGCTGAACTGTCCAGCTTGGCTGTGGGTCAGTACGTGCTATCACTTTTAACCTAAAACGCTAAGGGCTTATATTACTTATTGTTACACTGAAAACTTAATTTCAAGCAAGAAAGAGCTTTCTTTCTTTCTTAGCATGAGGGTCACAACAGACACAGACACACACCAACCGAGCTCCGTTTTGTGAATGCATAGCCGAGAACACAGCTCGTATTACCAAAACGGAAGCTCTTTACATCAGATTAATCGCTTCACTGCTTAAACAAGCATTAAAAATACCTTTCAAATTCCAGGGGCACCCTGTAAGTGCATCCTAAATGTGCTGTATGTTAACCCTTTTCCCCATTTTTAACAAACAAGTCACATATATGTTTAATTCACCAAAGCGCAATATAAGCGCTTTCACTTTTGCAGAGTCTTTTAACATGACTCTCTTACCAGTATTGCTTAAGACTAGTAGGAAATGAACAGACTGGCTGAGATTACAGCCTATCTGTACGAAAATGTGTACTATCACAGTATCATAGTACAGCAGCTAACAGGACACTCGGGTATCTAATGTTTTTTTTTTTTTTTTACATAAATCATTCCAGGGGCCCCAAACCTTCACAGAGGCACTCTGTGACACGCATTGACTATGTTAACTGTGTTGCAGGCAGTGTACAAGGGACAGGCTGTGGATGTCCTCTACTTGGACTTCATTAGTGTCTGACTTGGTGCTACACAAGGGATTTGTGCAGAAGTTGAGGAACCTGGAATTGAGGGAAGAGCATATCTGATTGGATAAACCATGGACTGAGGGAGAGAACACAGAGCATAGTGGTAAATGGAACTCAGTCAGGGTTTAGGAAGGATACAGGTGGAGGTGCCACAGGATTCTGTACCTTTACCAGTACTTTTCAATATATTTACCTGTCACACTGGAGTGGGCATGCACATAAAGTTCAACCTATTCAATAAGTAAACAAAATTATGTAGCAGGCTGGACTTGGAGGAGGGGATTAATGCAATGAGAAGGGACCTGCAAAAGCTAGAAAATGTGCCCAAATCCAGTGCAGAAAATTCAATTCATATCGACAAAAAGAACCTCAAAACAGAGAATTGCACAGATATCAGAGTGCCAGACAAAGGAGCAAAAGGAATCTTTTGGTAATCATTAGCAAATATCCTCAAGACAATAGCTAGTTGTAACAAGGGATATGCTAGGGGCATCGGAATGCATTTTCGGGGGGATTTACCAGTCGGAGGATATAGCATTATCAAGCCTTTTTACAGTTCCCCGGTAAGGTCACAACTAGAGTGCTTTGTGTAGGTTTGGGGATTTTATCTTAAGAGACACACACATCATCTGGGAACTGTGCATAGGATGTCCACCAAGCTGATACACGGTATGCAGGGCAGAGCTCACGAGGAAAGGCTGGAGTGGCTGAAGTGTTCACTTGAGGCCAAAAGAGAGAGAACTAAAAATGAGATCACCTGGAAACAATGCAGAGGAATGGAACCAAATGATGCATGTTTGCAGAGAAGGCCTTATGAGGAAAGGCTAGGGCAGCTGAAGTACTCACACGAGGCTAGAAGGGGAAAGGGCTTAAATAGGATGGAGACTGCCTGGAAACAGTGCAGAGGAAGGCCACCAAAATGATATACGGTATACAGGGAAGACCTTCTGAGGAAAGACTGAAGAGGCTAAAGTACTCACTTGAGGCTAGAACAGAAAGGGGAGAAGTGACAGAAACATTTACCTACCTCACAAACATCTGTATGATGGATTGTCAGCAATTGTTCAGTCTCAGCAAGGGGATCTGTGCAAGGGCAAAGATACAGATTGGCTGGGATTAAGTTCAGCAGAGATTTGAAGATATAACTCTTTAGGGAGAGGGCGGTGGACAACTGGTATGGCTTGAGAAGGGAAATGCTTGAGGCAGAGATAGCTCAGGGATTCAGAGCAAGGTGAGGCAGGTATAAAGAGCTGTGAGAGTGGACAAAGCTACGAAACAGTCTGAGCTGCTAATAGAGGGCTTGGATGAAGCCCACCCAGTGATTGGCTGGAGTGAAAGTAGGTTGGATCAGGTCAGAGTGGATGGACCTTGGTCTTGTTCTGTCTGTAATTGTTTCTTTTTCTGTGGTAAACAGGCAGTGCAGGAATATGAAAGTATGGAGAGAACCGATGCAAAAATAATGTATATAACTATGGACAGAGCATAGCATGTAGGAATGTGTAAGTCTGGAGAGAACAAGGTGTGTAGGAATACATAAGTGTGAAGAAAACAGGGGGCCCCATATTCAAAAGGGAGCTGATGCACGGTGCATCTAGATGCACCACCCAAAAAGTTGCTCCGGTGCAAGCAAACGGTATATTCAAACAAGATGCCTGATCCTAACAGATCATGCATCCTGTTTGAATATTACAAGATTTTAGGTAGCTTTATATGAGGTGGCCAACATTGTTGTCCAAATGCATCCCAGGGATGGCTGAATACCGCCAATGGGATGTACTGCTTCCCAAAGGCGATATTCAGTCGTGAAATGCAAATAGGGCCATTAGGTATGTATGGAACAAACGGCCCTCATGCATACCTATTATGGGCTCATTTGCATTGTTGCACCTGGCAGGATGTGCCAGACCAGCCCCGAAACCCCTCCAGCAGACAAACACCTGCACACACACCCCACCCAGCACTGATGCCCCATGCCAGTAGTAGTGAAAACCCCCCGCCCATCCTACCATACTGTAGTCCCCCTCCAGTTTCCATAGTGTAGTACACCCCAGTGCCCATACCAGTGAAGCATGCCTCACCCCTATATCGTGCAGAAGCGGTCTCCCACCGGTACCCCCTCCACATGTTCTGTACATAATGCCACCCTGTAACATGGCGATCCAGACTTGCAGGCGCTCCCAATTCCGACCCAGGATCCTCATTCATCTTATAATTCCCCATACAATTTTCCATAGTGTAGCGTCCCCCCAGTGTGCAGGACACCCTCCCTGAACCCCCGCACCACCCATGCGAGACTGGCACAACCCTCCACTCACCTCCATGGTCAGCCGTTGACTAGAACAATCCAGGAATGTCACTGTACTGAATACGCGCTCATTAGTTGGCTTGTGTCCTATACAATGATGTTCCTGGACTGTTAATTAGTGGCTAGCCATGTGGTAGTGGAGAGCTTGCCAATCCCAGCATGGGTGGTGCGGGGGGGTGCAGGGAGGTTGTCCTGCCTACAGGGATAGGGGGCCACTACAGTTTCATAAGTTTCATAAGTAAATTCAAGCTGTGGGACTTGCGTCCATAATGCTTGCCAATCCTAAAAAGTAGTAGTTTTATCACGATAGAAGATGTCTAGTCTAGTTTTAAACATGTCAGTGCTTGTGCTCTCCTCCACATTTGTTGGTAAGTTGTTCCATGCAGTTACCACCCTGATTGTAAACCAGTGTTTCCTTAAGTTTGTGTTCCATGTTGGCAAATCTAATTGCATATTGTGCCTTCTAGCACTGGTCCACCCTGGTTTGTAAGATATTCTAAGATCTTCCCTTAATGCTGTATCTTTAGATATTCTGAACATCATGCATAGATCACCCATTAATATTCTATAATGCAAGGAATACAAATTATGTATTCCAGTATGGAAAATTGTATGGGGATTATAAGTATGAGGATCTTGGATCAAGAAGGGAGGGAACCTGCAAGTTTTGAATGCTACAGGTTAAGGGGCGGCATTATTTACAGAATGAGGATGGGGTGCTGGGGCGCCGCTTCTGTTTGTATATGTGGCATGCTTTACTGGGATGGCACCGGGTGGGGGTATACTACACTATGGAAACGGGGGGTTGCTGTCATGAAGGGAACAGGTACTGGACAGGAGGGTTATCCTACACTATGGAAAAGGGGTTGCTCCCACACATACATGGGCATCGGGGAACATGGCTGGGGGGGTGCCACTGGGCTGCAGCAGCTGGCAGGCTGCTGTATTGCTGTGTGCCCTGCTACAGTCTGCCTGTTGGTGGCCAGGAGTTAGGCATGGTTTTTCCATGCCTAACTTTTCGCCACTCATCTCCTGCACTTAGGTGGCCCATCTCTGGTGAATAAACTGTGTATTCATGGGCTCACGCCCTCAACTTGGGATGCATGCCTGGGCAGTGCGCCTATCATCTCTTTTTAAACTGTGGGCCGTGTTGTATTGGAATATGTTACAGAGAGAATGTGGGGTGCAAGAATATGTAAGTATGGCAAGAACATGGTGCATAGTTCACACACAAGGCAGGAGAGGGGTTGAAAGAACATATATAAGTATGGTGACAACAGTGTGTGCAGAAAATGCAAGTATGGAGGGAACAGTGGGTTGTGAGACTATGTAAGTCGTAGACAACAGGCTGTGTAGGGATATGTAAGTAAGGAGAGGACCAGGGTTGCAGGAATATGCAAGTGCGGAAAGTAGTAATTCAATTTCAGAGGTATGCAATCTTTACCCTTAATTTTTGATTAAATAGCCAGCCTTCTGGTGCAAGCAGTAGTGCTGCCACTTACGGCACCAAACACACTGGTGCAGGAACAAGCTCAGAATATCGGAGGGTCAGCAGTGTGGAGGAGGATGAGTGTTTACAAGATTGCACACCTCCTCGGGGTGGGAGGGTTAGGGTGGTCAACAGTCTGACTCGTAGCAGCAACTAGGGGTCTGTGCACCTCACACTCTGAGCACATGCAGGCTTGGATCCGTTAGCACACACATGCATGGGAAAGTGCTCGGCATGCCTCTGATGCCATTGCATGATCGAGTTTCAGGGGGAAGCTTCAAAGGAAAGCCCTTCTCACTGGGCTGCAGCTTGACACTGGGACCCTGGACCTCCTGCACACCGAAATGACCTGAAGGCTAAGTCTCTGCTGGGCCTGATAGGGTGATATGGTCTCGCCCTACAGGGAGCCCCTCTGTGAGGGGCAAGTCATAGTCCTCCTGGACCAGTCAGCTGGGTGGCAGCACAGTGTGGCGTGTAGTTCCAGAGATCTGGGTTTGATATGGGGTACATGCCCACCCTGAAACAGAGTTAAAAATGAAATAAATGTGTGATGGTATACTGGTGTGGTTCTGAATCATCATCTGTAAATTTCCATGTAAGAGCAACTTCAGGTACAATTCAGAAATTCCTTGGAGGGTCTTCTTTCACCTTCATCCTGCTCTAAGTATAAATACAATCTGTATTATTAGGTTTTTTCTCTTTTTTTATGTGCAGGATACAGAATCCCTAAGAAGAAACTGTTATTGCTATTTAAGGGGGACAAGGAATGCCCACGGGGTGATGTGAAGAGGAACGAGACCTCACAGCAGAAGGATCATCTTGAAGACACTCCCAGCAGTAAGTGGATGCTAGATTATAGGTTTGTATGGGATTTTTCCAACTGTTGTTGAGAGGTAGTTAAGAAGAACAGAGAGAAGTGTAGAGTTGGAGGATCAGAGAGTATGGAGTTATGAGGAGGTAACATAACAGAGAAACATAGAATTTGACTGCAGATAAAAACGGCTTAGCACAGCTAGTCTTTTCATTTTCCCTACCTACTGTAATACCATGGACCCTACTTGATCTCTGGCTTAGCCCTCCTTTCCCTTTCCACTAAGGTCCCCTTGTATTCTTGAAACTCATCATGGTTTTGGCCCCCCACCTTCACTGGAAAGCTGTCCCAGGCGTCCGCCACTCTTTCTGTGAAGAAGTACTTCCTTATATTTCCCTTAGTCTATCCCCTCCAGCTTCATAGCATGCCCCCATGTTCTCGAGTATTTTTTTTTTCTGAAACATGTCTCCCTTTTGTACCTTTTTTATTCCTGTGAGGTATTTGAAAGTCTCTATCATATCCCCCCTTCCCTCCAGGGTGTGCATATTGAGGTCCTTCAGTCTCTCTTGATAGGATTTCTGGTATAGACCTTGCGTGATTTTTGTTGCCTTCCTCTGGACAGCCTCTACTCTGTCTATGTCCTTCCGGAGATGTGGTCTGCTGAACTGGACACAGTACTCTAGATGAGGTCTCGCCAATGATTTATACAGCAGTATTACCACCTCCCTCTTTCTGCAGGTGATACCCCTCCCTATGTACCCTAGCATCCCACTGGCTCTCCCCATAGCCTTGTTGGCCAGTTTGAGGTCATCAGATATAATTACCCCATGTCTGTTTCCTGTTTGGTGGTTATCAGTACAACTCCCCCCATGTTGTACTTCACCCCTGGATTTCTGTGCCCTAAGTGCATGATTTTCCACTTCTTCGCATTGAAACTTAGTTGCCAAGCTCTTAACCACTACTCAGGCTTTCTTAAATACCTAATCATTTTTTTTCACAGCGCCAGAGTGTCTACCCTGTTGCAGACTTTAGTGTCCTCTGCAAAAAGGCACACCTTCTCTTCTAGCCCCTCTGCAATATTGCTAAAAAATACATTAAAGAGGACCAGTCCCAGTACTGATCCTTGTGGCACCCTGCTGGTCACACTCTCATTCTCGGAGCGAACGTCATTTACCACTGCCCTCTCTTGCTATTCCGCAACCAATTCCTTGTCAAGTTGATCACTTTTGGACCCACTGCCAGGCTGCCCAGCCTGTTTATGAGTCTCCTATGTCGAACAGTGTTGAAGGCCTTTCTGAAATCTAGGAAAGCCACATTCACCAGTCCACCCTGATCCATTTCCCTTGTCACTCAGTCAAAGAAGTCTTTCAGATTTGTTTGACATGACCTCCCTTCAGTGAATCCATGCTGCTTCTGATCCTTTAAGTCAGTTTTCAAGATATTCCACAATCCTTTCCTTTAGCATTGGTTCCATTATTTTCCTCACCACCAAAGTCAAGCTGACTGGCCTGTAATTGCCAGCTTCCTCCCTGCTACCACTTTTGTGAAGTGGTGCAACATCAGCTCTCTTCCAGTCCCCTGGGACCACTTCTGTTTTCAGCGAGTGGTTGAACAGGGCTGTCGGAGGTGCAGCCAGCACTTTTCTGAGCTCCTTCAGTATCCTTGGATGTATCCAATCTGATCCAGTTGCCTTGTCCACTTTCAGATTTGCGAGTTAGACAGACAGACGGATTGATAGCTAGATACTTTATTTTTATAGTGCCCCATTCTGGGGACTCGAAGCACTTTATATACTTTAAAAACATAATATAAGATGCATGCACAATAGTCAGTGAGCAAACAAATTCAGGTGGAGCTACTAGCAATAAACATAAAACTATCGATCCTTCTGCTTTAAAATTATACATTAAATCTTTATAAATTAAAAGCCTGGTTAAATAGCAATGTCTTTAAACCTTTTTTAAAGGCTTCCACCGAGGGTGCCTCCTGAAGATAGTTAGGCAGTGAGTTCCACAGGGTAGGTGCAGCAACAGAGAATGCTTGATCACCTGAATGCCGCAGCCCAACCCTGGGAACATTAAGAGGCAACCCTTGACGGAATGGAGAACCTGGGACGGACAGTGGGGCACAAGGAGATCTTGCAGGTCAACTGGTCCCCCTTTGTGTAAGGCCTTATAGGTCAGTAATCGGACCTTAAGACAATCCTCCACCTAACTGGGAGACAGTGCAGTTTGCAAAGGACAGCCATAATATGCTTGCATCTCTGTATGCCCATCAATAATCTCGCCACTGCGTTCTGCACCAGCTGCAGCTGGCAGAGATTGCCTCCAGATAGCTGTAGGTACAGGGCATTGCAGTAATCCAGCCTGGATGAGACAAAGGCATGTACCAGTGTGGTCAGGTCCTCCGATAGTATCGGGTTCCAGATGAAGGCCATGTTCCTCAGATGGTAAAATCTGCTTTTAATGACATTGGACACCTAAGCATCTAGTGCCAAGCTGTCATTGAGGATCACACACAGATCCTTCACCCGTGTGGAGGGAACCAGTGGGACCTCTCCCAGTACAAGACCGGAGGGATCCCCATGACTCTCCTCCCCAACACAATGACCTGGATCCCCCACCAGCACCTCAGTCTTGTCAATGTTGAGTCGTAGCCAGTTGTAAGTCATCCAAGTCTGGATCTGCACCTGGCAGTTGTTAAATACGGAGGCTGCCATCTGGTTACCAGGAGCACAGGACAAGTATAGCTGGGTAATGAAAACCCAGCCCATACCATAATGTTTCCCAATGGCAGCATATACACCATAAATAACAAGGGTGACAAGACTGAACCCTGCGGAACTTCACAAGTCGGAGGCTTTGGGTTAGATGAGGCTAACCCCATCGTCACCCTCTGCACTCTGCCTGTCAAATATGGCCTGAACCATTTGATGACATTTCTGGACAGGCCACACCAGTACCACAGTTGGTCAAGCAGCACCTCATGATACGTGGTGTCAAATGCTGCAGAGAGATCCAGGAGGATGAAGATGGTACGCTCTCTCCTGTCTCTCACTATCAGGAGATCATTAAGCACCTTCACCAGGGCGGTCTCCATACGATACCTGGCTCTAAACCCAGACTGGAAAGCCTCATAAGTGGAGGACGAGGCGAGTCGCTTCTCAAGCTGAATGGCTACCACTGTTTTAGTAACCTTCCCTAAAAATGGGAGGTTAGAGACCAATCTGTAGTTGCTGAAACAGTCTGGGTCCAGTGAGGATTTCTTTAATGGGGTCTAACCAAGGCCTCTTTCAAGGCCAGTGGGAATACCCCACTCCTCCAGGAACTCCAGATGATTTCGGCCACAACAGGTCCAATCAGGTCCAAACATCCGACCAAAAGTCCGGTTGGGCCTGGGTCCAGAACCCAATGTGTTAGTTGCAACCTCAAGACAATCTCCACCACCTCCTCCACGCCAACTGGAACAAACTCAATCCATATAGGAGGAGTGCCTTGACAATTCTCAGGATGAACCCTGCAACATCTATGAGTGATATTGGAGGAGATCTTGGCCTCTGATAGAGGGCACTTTGTTGGCAAAGAACAAAGCAACCTCTTTGCACCTAGTGCTTGAACCTGCTCCTTCTACACAGAGACAGGCAGGATGTACAAGCCCACCAAGGAAAGGAGGGAGATGGGGAACACGATAGAAACTTTCAAGGACCTCAGGGGAATAAACAAAGTCCAAGAGGGTAGCATATTTCAAAAAAGAGATGTACAAGAAGAAGGGGACACAGTTTGAAAATGGGGAGGGGGGGGATGGCTCAGAGCAATGTAAGGAAGTATTTTTTCACAGAGAGGGTGGTGGATGCATGGAATGGCCTTCTTGAGGAGGTCATGGGGTGAAAAACAGTGGGGGAATTCAAGAATGCATGGGACAGACATAAGGCAATTATAGTGGGGGGTAGGAAGAAGTAGGCTGTTGGTTAACTAGGATCTGAAGCTTATCCAATAGGTAGGGAAATGGGCCAAGTGGTCCTTATCTGCCGTCAGTCTATGTTTCTATCTACTGTACAGAAGAGATGAGCTGGTCTGTTCCTTGCCACAACAATCTCTCTTAACAAAAAAAATCTGCCTTCTTTTAGGAGATTGCCCCTAATAGTCATTATAATGAGACCTCTGGGCCAGTTTGTCCGCCATCAGGCCAGATCTCCTCCAACATCTCTCCAACCTCCAGGCCTTAATCTTAAACTTCCTAAGTTCCTCGTCAAACCAGGGAGATCTCCAGTTAGTAGATAGGGGTCAGACAAGAATGGGTGTGATTGAATCTAAAGCAGCAGTGATGGCACCATTGTAGGTCATCACTGCCTCCTTCATTCCAATCGCACTCACAGCCTCCACAGTCGATAAGTCCAGCACCACCAGCATTCCTGTTGGGGACAATCCCCGCAAAGGGCGGTACCAGACCATCTGCACAGAGGATGGACCTTTGGGGGGGGGGGCAAAATCTGAACCCCATGGTGTTATGATCTGACCAAACTACCAGATGTACACTAAGGTCCATGACATCAAGGCCTAAAGAAAATACAAAGTCCAGAGTGTGGCCATGTGAGTGGGTCACTGAAGTAACCTTTTGCGCCAGGCCCAGCGCCTCCATGCTCCTCAGGAGATCACGCCCAAGGAACAAGAGCCTGTCATTGACCCAGGCGTTGATGTCCCCCAAAATTAACTGTCTTGGGGACTCCAGCACCAGGTCGGTGATGAACTGTCTGATCTCCCTCAAAAACTCACCCTTCCCATCTGGGGGGGCGATAGAGCAGAAGATCCTGTAGCCTTCACCAGGACCGTGGCCCCCCAGTCTGGCAACACACATTTAAAAGACTCTGTAGGACCTGTAGGTAGCACTGTAAGGCCCAGGTGAGATTTAAAACAATAGGCAACCCTCCCCCACCTCTGTGATCCTTCCTCAGTGTGTTTATCGCAGAGTACCCAGCTGGCACCACCGCCTCCAAAATGGGAGCCGCATTCTCATCCAGCCGGGTATCCACGATGCAAGCCAAGTCTACTGAGGCAGTCAAGTCTGCCATTATGGCAGTCTTGTTTCTCATGGACCTGATGTTGCATAACACAGCTCAAGTAGGATGAGGGGAGACTGCTGGATCAGCTATCTGCCCACTTCCTACAGTGGAGCCCTTGGGTATGGGAACCAGACAGAGAGGACCCCTCTCTAGTACCCATTTTGCCCCAGGGCATCTTCTTGGACTCCTTCAGGATTCTCTCCTATATAAATGGACTAGTGTCCACCTCTCTTCCATCTATGCTCCTGCCACTTATCAGTGGTCCCTAACCTTCCCCTTCCTCCATGAACGCTGAACAAAAATATTTGTTCAGGATATCTCCCTTTTCCTGGTCCCCTTCCACACACTTCTCCCTTTCTCTCCTTAGCCGTACAATCCCACACCTGTTTTTTTACTCCTTTCGCTTACATAACTGAAAAATGCCTTCTTCCCTTTCTTTACTGCCTGGACTTTTTACTCCTCTCTTTGTGCCTTTGCACTCCTGACTGGTTTCCCTGCCTCCCTCTGCTTCTCGCGATATGCCTCCCAATCCTATTCTCTCTGTGTCTCCTTATACCTCTTGAATACTAACATTTTTGCCCTTACTTTCTCAGCAGCCTTTTTTGAGAACCATAGCAGTCTCTATTCCCTTTTGCTTTTGCATTCTCTGTGCATTGCTGTACCCTTGAAGATCATATGTTGAAGTGCGGTCACCCGTATCTCACCTTCAGTGGCAAGCAAAGCATACAAGCTTCAAAGGTAAGAGTGTTGGACCTTTCCCTTGGATCTCTTCCTGGAACCTCTGGATACAATGAAGCACAAGGTTCTCCTTGACCTTAACACACTGAGGTGTTGTAAACCCTGGTGGTTTGGGTCTGGTGAACAGCTAGCTCCTTCTGGGTAGATGGCTGAGAACCCTCCGCAGTCTGATCATCTGAAGCAACAAAAGTTCCCTCTGGTGGGGCCACAGTTATACACATTGGCATACAACTGGAAAGCCATCCTTTTGTGAAGCCCACTCTGTTGTCACAGTTCACAGTGATGATGTGGTGGATGGTAGATGGTACTAGGGTCTGCGCCAGGGGAGAGCCTGGCAATGAGGCTGATGCTGGTTTGGAGTCTGTTCCTGATGCGGTGTCACTAGCAACACTGAGGGAGGGGATGATTCTGATCCTGGAGATGGCATCGGCAGCAGCCAAGGTGTTAGACCTAGGTCTGGTTCTGAGCATGGTGCCTACAGTGATGTTGGCTTGGTGTCTGTCCCCAACTTTGATGTCGAAGAGGGTGATGGCAGTGGGCCAGATGTCAATGTCGAGATTGAGAACAATGTCGAAGATGATGCTGACCACATTGACAAGGTGGTACCTGTCTCTGAGGAGACCATCTGACCCAAGTTCACTGCCAGTTGGAGTTGCATTATGACCAAGGGCCTGGTTTCTCCCCACAGCTGCTCATTACCGGTGATGGCCAGAGCCACCTAGAGGGACCCGTATTGCTTTAGTCTACTCACCTCGGGCTCCCCCCCTCCCCCAAGGGCACTGATCAGGCTCATAGTGATCTGCGATTGTCACCTATGGTTGCAGCTGCGCAACGCTGGCTGTGCTGTCACAAAGCAAAGAAGTCAGACAAGCCATCAACCTTTCCATATTAAGTCTGGAGGTACTGTAGCATGTCAGCAGGCAAGGGCATCTGATGATGCCAGAGAGGTGGTCTCCAGACTATTGGGAAGAGCAGTCTATATTTGATGGACGGCATAGCTTTACCTTTCCTGGCTGGAAGTTTTGGCCTGGTGTAAGGTGCTGAACTCTCATTTCCAGAGGGTTCACTTCTCCCTTAGGGTCAGGGGGGAACCTTCTTGGTCCTATTCCACAATATCCCTGACCTGACCTGACCAGTTCCAGGTCTCACCAGATTTGTAAGGTGTTCTTAACCTCAAGTGTTCTCCACCACGCAGAGTGCTGAGGTACATGTATACCCTGAGGGTGAGTCATTTCCTCCCTCAGAAAAGGAAAGTTCCTTCCATCCTTCCTTCCTTTTTTTTCCCTGAGGGTGAGCCAACTCTCTCTGTCTCAGTCTCTCTTTCTCTCTCTCAAAATTGGTAACTAGGAAAGGCACATTAAGTCAAGTCTCATTTCCAGGTGTGACTCAGGGAAGGGAGGATAGGGAAACATTCAAATAAAGTGCATAACATACAAAATGAGATGCAAACAACTGTACAGCAACATGGCAAAGGTGTAGAGTACAAAAGTGTGTGTCGGCCGTAAAATATGCTCACCCACCTGAGGTACAATCAAAAATGAGGTATTAATAGAGCAGGGTTATTAAGTGAAGCAAAATCAACCCCTAAGAGAGGATATGGGCTTGGGGAGAGAAAGAAATATAGGGCAGGTTAACTAGGGAGCAGGAGGGAGGGAGGCAGGGGTTTAAGCTGATCCTTCAGGGAAACTGAGAAAGGTGAAAGATATATGGAAGATTGAAGAAGGCTCCAGAGGGAGAGGAAAAGAGTGCAGTTATAGAACTTCTGCCTGTGATGCTGATGCTTCAGTTCTGGAAATGGGCCCAGGCTGTTGGAGGGCTAGCTTGAGGGGGGGAGGGGATGGAGCATCCCAGGGGACTCTCCTCCTCCTCCTCTGGGGATTGGGTTGGGACAGCATATGGTACATAATTGGCCCCACACGGAGGCAAGGGTCTAGCAGCCAGGAGCTTGACAGTGCGGGGAGGCTAGGCAGATGCTGGCAGTCTTGCCGAGACATCATTGCATGCTGCACCTTCCCAGAAAGAAAACGGGAAAATGACTGCAGCCGCACAGGATGCCACCCACTGCTCTGTCACAGGTCCTCCACCATTGCTTGGACTGCCCCTCCCCAGCCACACTCTAGCTCTGCTCGGGGGTGATGGAGGTCTGCCTCCGGGTGACCCTTCTCATGGGGGGGGTCATCCATGGGGAACCATGGGAGGAGGTATGTACTGGGGCAGATGACAGGGCTGGACAGTAGAGGTGGGTTGATGGGGGCTGGTCAGTTGCAGAGCCAAACAAAAGAGGAAGGGGAGATGGTAGGAGAAGGTGGACTGCCCTTCACAGAGTAGTGATGGAAGGGAGATGGTAAGGGAGAGTTGGAATGCTCTGCAGAATGTAGAGACAGAGGAGGGATGGTAAGGGAAGGTAGACTGCCCTGCAGAGAGTAGTGACAGAGGGGAGATGGTAAGGGAAGGTAGACTGCCCCGCAGAGAGCAGTGGGGGGGTGGGGGTGGATGAGGAGAATGATCTCTGGAGTGAAAGAAATAGGAGGCAGATGACAAGGCAGAAATTAGTGAGGACAGGTATGAGGGCAGTGTCCCAAACCAGTATTGCATATTGATGGGAGAGATGAAGAAGGATGGAAGAGGAGGAGTAGAGTTTGTAATGATGGGTGCAGGGGGGCGAATAAGTGGCAAAATGACGGAAGGCATTACAGATGGTGCCCAGCCTGGTGAGGGGACAGGAGGGAGCAGAACCATAAACCATGTCTGCATAATCAAAAACTGGCAGCACCGTTTTGGCACCTAGCTCCCTGAAGAATGGCAGGGACAAGCAATCCTTATAATGGTACTTTGACCCATAACAGAATTTGACAGAAGATAAGGACTGCTTAATTCCCCCAGTCAGTCTCTTCCTACAGTGTCACCGCAGGACCAACTTGATCTCATTCTCTCTTTCCCTGTCCTTACTTTCTGCTCAGGTTCCAGTGTCTTCTTGAACCCCACCACTTCTGCTGGAAGAATATTTCAGGCACCCTACACTCTATCTGTGAAGATGTACTTCCTCACATTGATCCACAATATACCCCCACCAGCTTCATTGCATGACCCCTTATACTTACTAACATACTAACATACTATTTGCCAGCAGATTAGGCCTTATGGTCTATCAAGTCTGCTCGAACCTAGATCCTTAGTTGGGTGCCGAGACCCTCCCATCCCTTGTGCTCCAGAAACCCCTATCATCCATCCCCACCCCCCCGGGACAGGCCATCATCTGATACATCCACTTTCTGTGTCTGTCCCACCTCTCTAAAGCTCTCCACTGTGGATCTCTGAACCAGCTCACCAGGCAGAGCATTCCAAGGGTCCACCACCCTCTCAGTGAAAAACCTCCTCCTCTTTTCCCCCTCACTCTTCCACCTTCCAACTTCAAACCATGCCTCTGGTGATGCCTCCCTGCTTTAGTCTAAAGATCCCTCCATGTTTACCCTATTTATTCCTTGAGGTACTTGAGACCTCAATCATGTCCCCCTGTCTCCCTCTCCTCCAATGAAAACAGGCAGAGCTCCTCAAGTCTGTCCTAAGTAAGTCAAATCCCTAGCCCTCGTATCATCTTTGTTGCCCTCCTCTGTACCCTCTCCAGGAGCTGTATGTCCCTCTTCATGTGGTCTCCAGTACTGTACACAGTACTCAAGGTGTGGTCTAACCAGTCCATTGTACAGCGGCAGAATCACTTCCTTGCTCCTAGAGGTGATCCACCTTACGTGCATCCCAACATCCTGTTTGCCTTGCTAGCTGCTCTCCTGCACTGCTCAGTGTTATTCATACATGTATCCACCATGACCCCTAGGTCTTTTCCCCTGTTGAGGCTTCCAGCACCTCCTCCCAGGGTGTACCTGTGTTTAGGGTTTCCCGACCAAGATGCAACACCTTGCACTTGGTGATATTAAATTTAATTTCCATGTGTGAGCCCAGCTTTCCAGGGTGTCCAGGTCCCTTGCAGGGCCAACTCCCCTCTTCTCCCTCAACTACTGCTCCCATCTTGGAGTCATCCGCGAAGAGACTCATTTCACACCCTATACCATCCCTGATGTCTGATATGTATGCATTAAACAGGATTGGACCCAGGACCGAGCCCTGTGTTGCCCACTACCAACCTCTGTGGGGTTGAGAGCTCCCCACAGACCACTACTCTCTGAGTCGTCCAGCTATCCAGTTTTCAATCCATCTGACCATCAAGGCCTACTCTAACCCCATCAGTTTCTCCACCAGACCATTGTGGGGACAGAGTCAAACGCCTTGCTGAAGTCCAAGAATAATACATCCACAGGCTTACCTCTGTCCAGTTCTGATGTTACCCATTCATAGAACTCCACAAGGTTGGTTTGACATGATCTACCTGGCACAAACCCATGCTGCCGACTATCCAGACCTCCACCTCCTCCAAGTAAACCCCAATCGTTCCTTTAGTATACTCTCCATTAATTTTCCCACCACCGAGGTTAAACTGATGGGTCTATAGTTTCCTGGTACTTCCTTGACCCCCTTGTGGATTGGTACCACATGCTTCCTTAATCCTAGGTACCCTCCCTGTCTCAAGTGACCTGTTGAAAAGCTCCGCCAGGGGTGCAGCCAGTATGTCCGCCAATTCCCATAGTACTCTCGGATGAATGCCATCCGGCCAAGGAGATTTGTCTTTCTTTAGGGCCTTGAGGGCAAACCACACCCTTTTGGTGGGGATGGCATCATCCGTCCCCTCCACCTTACTGGTCTTTTTATCCTTATCCAGATGTGACACCCCTGGGGTACCTTTCCCTCCCTTTTGCTCCATTTCTGTTGCTCCCCTGATCCCACTCCCTGCCGCTTCTATCCCCTTTGTGCCTTGCTTTGTAGATATCCCATCCCCCTCCCTAGTGAACACAGAGGCAAAGTACTCGTTAAATACCTCTGCCTGGTCCCTCGCCTCTTCCACCCACCCTCCTTCTGATCTCAATCTGCTGAGATGGCCCTTAGTTTTTCTCCGCTCCCCAATGTACCGGAAGAACCCCTTTTCCCCTCCATGTATCCCCTGTGCCAGCCATTGCTCTTTACTGGACTTAGCTCCCCTCACCATACGGGTGACTTTTCTAGATGCAAGCTGGTACATTTCCTTATCCCTATCCCCTCTTGTTGTTTTATATTTTTGTAAGCACTTCTTTTCTCTGACTGCTACCTGGACCTCACTGGACCACCAGCATGGTTTATGTGACCTTGCTCCTTACGTTTCAACTTAGCGCAGATCCTGACTGCCTCCATGAAGTCCCCGTTTTATGACCTCCCATCTCCTTTCCACACTTGTTGTTGAGGTAATCCCCTTCAAGTGATCCTTGAGAATATTTCCCATGCCCATAAAGTCTGCCCCCCGAAGTCCACTGCCAGTGTCCTAGATCTCCCCCCACTCCCCAATGCTTATTTGAAACCAGACAGTATTGTGGTCACTCCCAGTCAGGGGGTCCTGTACAACCATGTCCCTTACCAGATCCCCATCTGCCAGAACCACATCCAGGACATGCCCCTCCCTTGTGGGCTCCATCACATGCTGTGTTAAGAACACATCCTGGAAGCCATCCAGCAGCCTCTGCTCCTTGGCCACCTTAGAGGACATGGTTCCCCAGTTTGTACCTGGCATATTAAGTTCCCCCATCAACACCACTCCCTTCCCTTTTGGACCACACTGGGCAATGATGTTGTCCAGCAAACCATCCTCTAGAACATCACTCATCCCGGGGGGCCTATATGCTACTCCCAGCTTGACCTTATCTCCTGCTGGGGATCGTAAGGTGACCCATAAGGCCTCCACGTTTCCCTCTGCCTCTTCTACCATAGCAATTTCTATGTCATCTACTTGAGCATCTTTTTTCTGATGAATACTCCCCACCTGTACCTTACTCACACCATGAGGTATATAAAGGTCTCTGTCATATCCCCAGCCTCCCAGCTCTCTTCCAGGGTGTACATATTGAGGTCCTTTAGTCTCTGCTCATAAGGCTTTTGATGCAGACCCTGCACTGTTTTAGTTACCCTTGTAACCCCTAGGGGGCTCTATCCCATGGGCTACTACCCCTGCCTGATTTGCCACTAACAGGTTGAGGGGCCTGGATCAGATGGCGGGTGCCTCCACCCAGAGGTCGGGGTTGAGACAGTCAGGTATGACTTGGTCGCAGCCCTCTGGGTCACTGCAACCCCCCTTTCTTCCCACTAGTGGCCCACACAAATAAATCACAGTACCCTCACAGTGTACACTGACTCCCAGGCTTGAACCAATTGGCTTGTCCCAGGGACCCCCTGAAAAGTAAGATGCAGTTACGCAGTAATCACTGTACAGTAGTTCACCATAAGCACACCAGTTAGCTAGTATATCTTTGCAAAACCATCAATCTGATTTATTTAGAGGAAATAACAAGGACTGTGGGGAATCAGGTTAATTAGCTTACCACTCTAAGATATAAGTAGCTACCTAGGGCACTGTGCACAGGCCTAACCTATAAGTCACTGTCTCCGGGTACCCAGGCCATAAAGGCTAGTCCCTCGATGCAGCTGGTTGGGGCCCTGACACAAAACCGAACATTTGATTAATACGAAGATTAAATGGAGCCAGCAGGCTCAGTTAGTGTAGCCAGTAAAGAAGCCCGAAGGTCTTGTCCTCACTACAACCATTTGACAGGGAGCTACCCTGATTTAGTACTCACGACTCCAGTAGACAGAGCGCTCTCACACCACTTGCAGGACCAAGCCTAGATTTCAAACACTTCTCCACACATTTATATGAAAGGCAGAGGGGTACCATACCAGGCAGCTGCTGTGTACTTCCCGATCGCTTTCACGGCACACACCGGGCCCAACGACGCAGCTTCACTTGTCCTGACAGACCGAGTGCAGTTGAAACAGATTCTCCAGTCCTCTACAGGGTGAGCCTGGTAGGTAGCTGTGCTTTTGCACAGCCTCCTCTGACCGCTACCTAGCGGATTTAGTCTGACACTTGCTGGCGATTCAAACCGCCCGACTCTGGCCTCACACGCGCTTTCCGCACGAAAACTCAATGGCGCAGGAGTCCAGAGCTCCTTCTTCACTCACAGCCCCAATGACTCTGCTCCTTGGCAGTTCAGGCAGGGAATCCTCATTTGGGTGCCACCCGACCCCATTGGAGGGCTGCAGATGCCAGTCACTCAATACTGCCCTCATTGGTGCGAAAAAGGCGCCATGGTCCAGAACTCCCCAGAATCAGTAGCTGTGTTCCCATTGGTCAGCCGGCTCCACTTAGTCTTGATTCTGGTTGGTCACTATTTACGCCATTTTAGGTGCCCCTCTGGCTACTGTTGAACCCTTCAGAACAGTACTGGTCCAAAATGGCGGGGCATAGCACAAAGTCCCAGCTGCAATAAAGGCAAGTTAGACAAACTGCAATCTTACCAATGCTCTGAATGTTTTCAGGGAAACAATTACATCTTTCAGATGGGCTTCCTCTGTGCTCCCAGCGACTGCAGAAATGGAGTGATCAGACAGCAGCCCCGGGGTGGGATTTGAGCAGAGACACCCCAGTCCCCAATTCAAGCCACTAAAGCCTGCGAGCAGGCAGCTCTTAAAGAGACAGTACTGGAGGCTTTAAAAGCACTCACAATGCCCGCATTTAGCGGCCTTACGCTGAACATCAGTTAGGCGTGGAGCATTTAGGCAAGCTCCGGGAGGGCTTTTAGGAACCCCCATTTGTAGGGGGGTTACACCCTTCCTGGCCTGGAAAGAACTTGGCATCCGCGTCAAGTAGTTACCTTTAAATCACTTTAAGGCAAAAACAGTTTTAAACCAACAGACATCAAACCTTTTGTTACATACATTGGCACTGTATTCACAATTTACTATTGTTTGTGCAATATTACACATACAGACAACCTTTTTCTGTTTCAGATCAGGTCACCACTTCCTGCCCAAGGCACCTGGAAAGAGGGGGCCCTTCCCTATCAGCTACTGGCGGGCCAACTTGGGCAGGGGTACCATACTCAGAGGGCAATACTAACAGTCTGGACACATACATCCCTTTATGGACAACATTTAAAGGCAGGTCCACAGGCTGACCCAGGGACTCATAACTCAATCTTACTACAGGCCGTACTTCTCGGCCGGTGCGTCTAGGGGTCTCGGGACAACCTGCTACAGGCCCTGATTCCATTTCAGCCTCACTCAGATTAGTAGAGAGAACCTCCATAGGGGAAAGGGACCCAGGGCCCATAATACTATCATGGACAGGACCCTCTGTGTCAGAACCCACACTGCTTGGTTCAGCTAGGGACATTTCTGGCACTACCAGGGGGCTATCAGGGCACTCAAAGTATTCTTCTGGCTCGGGCATGTCACTAATGGGTCCCCCCCCTTCACTTCCTTCTTCTGAAAAGTCAGACAGTTCAGCCAGTCTGGATAACTCAGCCAGGCTGAAAGATCCCACTTCTTCGCCCTTGGTGCCACTCACTTCATCCTCTGGAAGCATGGACACCAGAGACAAAGCTGGGGCTCAGACAGTCCAGGAAGTCCAACTTCGTCCCCAGAGTTAGTTAGGGGATTGCCCCTAAAGAGTTGACTTAGTTCGTAAGAGAGGTAATACTCAGCATCATTTTCACTGTCCACACAGACTGAGGATCAACTTCATTAGAGGGGGATGGAGAAGGCCTCTTTCAGTTTGAGTTCTGAGGAGTCGACCCATCTTGATTTCTTTTTTGCAGCGGCTCTAGTTATGGGCCCAGAGGGGAAGCATGGAAAGGTTCAGCTTCTATCAAAATTTATCCAATTGGCAGCAGGTGATTTCTGTGTGTAGTTTTCACATCTTTTGAATTGTTGTCAGGCCGCACTTTATATACAGGTAAATCTTTTAATTTTCCCACGACAATATGAGGGAGGTGATGCCATCTGTCTGCAATCTTATGTTTACCATGCAATCCCAAGTTCCTCACTAGCACTCTGTCTCCTTCTTTCAGTTCCACTGCTTTCACTTTCTTATCATACCTTTCTTTATTGGCCAAATTCCGCTTAGCAGCCATGGTCTGGGCTAGTTGGTAGGCATGAGTGAGTTGGGCCTTCAGCTTCTGCACATACTGTAGATGATTAGCTGCTTGAACCCCATCGGGCGAAACCCCAAAGCAAATATCTACTGGCAGTCTAGCTTCCCTTCCAAACATCAGTCTATATAGAGAAAATCCAGTGGCATAACTTTTGGTGCAGTTATAAGCATGGACTAAAGCGCTGATCTGCTGGCTCCATCTAGGTTTGTCTTTAGGGTGCAAGGTGCCCAACATATCGAGCAAGGTGCGGTTGAACCTTTCAGGTTGAGGATCGCCCTGGGGATGGTATGGGGTGGTTCTTGACTTCCGTACCCCCCACAATGATAGCATTTCTTTAATCAAACGGCTTTCAAAATCTCTCCCCTGATCGGAATTAATTCACTGAGGGGCCCCATAATGTACAAAGAAATTCTCAACAAGGACTTTAGCCACCATGGTTCCTTTCTGATCTTTAGTGGGGAAAGCCTGGGCATACTGGGTGAAATGATCAGTAACTACCAATATATTGCTGACATTCTTCAGGTCGGGTTCTAGACTCAGGAAATCAATGCAAGCCAGTTCCATAGGGGCACTAGTAGTGATGTTGATCAGAGGGGCAGCTTTTTGAGGCAAGGCCTTCCTTTGCAAACATCAGCTGCAGGTCTTGATATACTGCTCCATGTCAGCACTCATTTTGGGCCAATAAAATCGAGTCCGCACTAAGTCAAGGGTTCGGTCTATGCCAAAATGTCCCATATGATTATGTAGGGACCTCAATACCAGTTCTCTAAAAGCAATGGGCAACACCAGTTGTTGTTTGACTGCTCGCCCCTCTTCGCCCACGGTCTCCCTGTACAATAGCTGGTTAATCAGTTTCAACTTTGGCCCTTCTTTGTACAACAGCGCAGTCCTCGGGTCAGAGGAGCCCAATCTTGACACATCTTCCCCCCTCTGCAATGCTTCCAGGACAGAGTTTATCATGGGATCTCGGGATTGAGCCCATTGGAGGCTATCATCACTGAACTGAGGCAGCGTACTAGTGTCTAGTGTAGAAAAATGACAGTAAGCAGCAGGTAGGCAGTTCTCAGAGGGTCTCAAGCAGTCCACAGCATCAGGAGACACCGGTTCCTCCCTGTCAAGTTTTTGGCAAAGGGCTCTTATGTCAGGTTCTGATAACCGGACCCAATCAACTCGGGACACAGGCCTCCGGGAGAGGGCATTGGCATCTATATGGTTCAAGCCAGCTCTATATTCAACAGCGTAGTTGTAGGTGGACAGTGCAGAGAGCCACCTATGTCCAGTGGCATCTAGCTTGGCTGAGGTCTGAACATAGGTCAAAGGATGATTATCAGTTTTCACCAATATCTTATCCCCATACAAATAGTCATGAAATTGATCAACAATGGCCCGCTTCAAAGCCAGGAACTCTAGATCTTACTTCGAGAGGGCTCTTGCAGTAGGTAATTACATATAGGACTGACGCTGGCTGGCGGCAGGACCCCACGGAAAAATTTCTAGCTGTCAGTCCCTGGCGAGGGACCGCCCCCACGTCAGGTGACTGGCGTCAAGCGACGTCGGTATAAAGGGGCGGTCCTGGATGCCTGCCTTCCAGTTCTTTCCCGCCATTAGCTCGTGCAGCGCCTCACGGTAAAGTTCGTTCTTAGTCAGCCCTGTTCTTTCGTCGGTTTTACCGAGATTTTCAGTATTTTTTTCTTCTTATCTTCAGGTCATCGTCAGTGTATGTTGTCCCTTACACCTTCCAAGCACAAAAACAAGTGCGACTCGTGCGGTGCCCAACTGCCACACAAGGACGGCCATTCCCTCTGCCTGTTCTGCCTAGGCCCCAACCACCCGGTCGACAAGTGCCCACATTGCCTTCATTTCAACATGGCTACCCGCAGACGATGCCAACAGTCCCTGGAAGCCCATCTTCTAAAGAAAAAGATGTCTTCGATGGAGAAAGACTTAAAGAAGCTCAGGCAGGCGTCGACTTCTCCAGAAGGGCATCGTAAAAAGCGGGACAAGGAAAGGCACTGGGAGAAGGCCTCCTCGCCCGCGACTCCGGCCGGAGTCGCGGCCCAGGTAACATCCCCTCCGAGGACTGTCCGACGGCAGCCTCCAAGGCTTTGGAGGAGGCGTCGGCCCACCTGTCGGGTTCGCGCTCAGGCCTTGCGGGCGCCTCTAGGCAAAAGGAAGCCTCCGCTCCCAGTTCCGCCTCAGGCTTGCAGCCTACTGGTGTGGGTGACTCCCATAAGTCGGACGTCAGCTCCTCCGTCCGCCGGGAGAAGGTCGACAAGACTCCGGACCCTTCGGGGCGGCGCACGACCTCATCCTCCTCGGACCGGGCCGCTCCCTTCCCTCGGCCCGCCTCTGACGCAGGGACCCGTAAGATGGACACCGCCCCTCAGGCGCCCGCCAGGAACTAGCCCCTGCAGCGACATCGCTCCCCGACGCGCGCCGGGCGACGGAACCCACGACGGACCCTCCAACCCCATCTTACCCAGTTCCCGCAGCCTCGCTGCCATCCAGGAGCCCGTCACCCAGCCTGACCCGGGATTTTCTCCACCATCCCCGGGCGATGTGGGGATATTCCTCCGCAGACCCTCCTCCTAGGGAACCGGATCTGACGCCGCCCCCAGACGCCTGCTCCGCCCTCTCGATGCTGGTCCCGACGCCCGGTTCCGATGCCGGCCCCACCGACGCCGGTGGGATGTTCCCTTCGTTGGCTCTGCCCCGGCCTCTCATCGTTGATCCGCCTGCGGCCACTCTTCCGACCGCCTGCCCGCAGCTCCTCTGGTGCCTGGGACCGCCGTCCTATCCGACGCCATTGTACCCGGGACCGCAGTATCCAGCACCGCAGTACCCGACGCCGGTCCCTCCAACGCCGCAGTACCCGACGCCTCAATACCCGGCACTGGTTTTCCAGCAGCCGGGCTTTGGATACTCGCCTTACGGATACAACCTGTATTCTTATCCCCCTCCTCCTCCACTGCCCCCTCGGCCGCCGGTGGATCTGCAGGAGACTCTGGCTTCCTGGTGGGCTGAGGCCAAGGCTCAGCTCACTAAGGAAGTGGAGAGCCGCCTTATGGCGACGGTGCCGCCACCGGCCCCCGTATGCCCAAGACGGCACACTCCCTCACCGCCTCCGGACTCCAGAGCCCTTCCCTCTGGATCCCAAGAGCGGCAGGACATGGGTCCAGGGATACCCCCCCAAAGAACCCGTTCCTCCCCCTAGCCAGGTTAGGGAGTCTTATGCTGCTTCTGATTCTTCTTCGCTCTCTGATTCCTCCGATGGATGCTCCGAGAGAGATGACGAGCCTCGCTCTCCATCCAAGCCCCGGCCGAGGACCCCTCCGACGTCTCCTCTGGAGGACCCCTCCTTCACGGAGTTGCTCAGGAAAATCCAGGAAGTACACCCAGTGGCGCCCTTGAGAACCAGATCCTCAGCGGGTCAAACTCGCCAAACATCTGGACCTGCCCTGACGGCTCCTACTTTAGTGCCACCCTGATCGAGCTCACGCCCACCTTGTTTCCACTATTTGGAAACAACAATCAAACTTTAGCCCCGCTTCCTAGGAAGTCTAACAGGCTATACCAGGCTCCTGAGGGTGTAGATTTCTTGGACTCTCACTCGTGCAGATTCGGTCGTGATTAGCGCCGCTCACGGCCGGTCGGCACATCCAAAACATCTAAGCTGATCTCCCCCGGATAAGGAATCTCGCCTCCTGGACCAGTATGGAAGAAAGATATACGCCTCTTCCACACTGGGAATTCAGGCCCTGAATTATGTTGCTCATATGGGGGATTACCAGAAGGCCATCCTTACCCAGAGGGAATCCAAGATTGACTCCTTACCTGACTCCCAAGTCAAGCAGGAGTTAGCTGACTTAGTCCGTTCTGCTCGTTCGGCCAGTCGTCACATTCTGCGGACGACATATGATGCAGTGGACACTGCCGGGCGGAGCTCTGCTTTTGCCGTAAGTCTTCCGTGTCATGCCTGACTCCGCGTGTCAGGTTTAGTCCCGGAGGTGCAGTCAGCGATCCAGGAAGCACCTTTCAGGGGTTCGGTGCTTTCCGGCGGTGATGTCAAGGACATCATCACCGACTTGCAGGAGAAGGGAACGGCCCTGAAATCCGTGGATTCCATGTACCGTCCCCATCCCCCACAGCGCCGTCCTTTTCGCAGACGCAGTCGGCCACAAGCAAAACCCCAAGGAAGGCGGGCCACTAAACGTCGGGCCCCCGCAGCTGCCAGATCTCCCCCGCCCAAAAAAAGCAGTGGGTGCCCCAGCTGCGGTGCTGACCCACACCATCTGACTCCTCCCCTCTCCCACCGCCTCCGGACACACCGGAGGAACCAGTAGGAGGGAGGTTCTCCCTCTACCTTCCGGGCTGGGAGAGGATAACAATGGATTCATGGGTGCTTCAGATTATAGCGGAAGGGCACTCTATAGAGTTTCTAGAACCACCCCCCCACCCCCCTCGAGTGTCGTCCTAGCAGGGACCATCTTCCTTTGGTCAGGAAGAAATCTCTGCCCTTCTCATGAAGCAGGCCATAGAACCCGTTCCTCCTCACCTTCAAGGGACGGGTTACTATTCTCATTTCTTCCTGGTCCCAAAGAAGATGGGAGATCTCAGACCCATTCTCGATCTCAGCTCTTTGAACCTTTACGTGGAATACAAAAGGTTCAGGATGCTCTCCCTACAGACCCTTCTTCGGCTGGGTCAATGGCTCTGTGCACTGGATATGCAGGACGCATATCTGCACATCCCCATTCGCCCCTCTCATCGCAAGTACCTTCGGTTTGCTTTCAAGGGGGACCATTACCAGTTCCAGGCACTCCCGTTTGGTCTTTCCTCGGCACCCCGAGTTTTTACCAAATGCCTGGCTGCGGTAGCAGCCCACCTGCGTACTATGGGAGTTTAGGTGTTCCCTTACCTGGACGACTGGCTCCTGGCGGCCTCGTCCAGGGAGGAGCTCCTGATTTCCTCTCCCTCACCCAGCAGGTCTTCACTTGCCTGGGTATTACCATCAACCATTCCAAGTCTCATCTGGATCCATCCCAGAGACTACAGTTAATCGGAGCTATCCTCGATACGACGGTGAGCATGGCCTTCCTGCCTCCGGACAGGGCGGCCTCTCTTCAGTCTCAGATTTCTCTGCTATCAGAATGCAGGAAAGTTCCGGCGAGGTCGGTTCTTTGTCTCTTGGGGCTTATGGCGGCCGCCATCCCGACAGTTCCCCGCGCTCGACTTCACATGAGGATCTCTCAGTGGACTCTTCGCTCACAGTGGGATCAACTTGTAGACGCATCTAGATTCATCTAATTCTGATCTCCTCACCGATGGCACGAGACTTGCAATGGTGGATGGTTCGAGAGAACCTGTTTCAGGGGGTCCCCTTCTGTTGTCTTCCCCCCTCCCAGACTCTGACCACAGACGCATCAGGCGAAGGTTGGGGAGCCCATCTGGGTCCTCACTGAACCCAAGGGTTATGGTCCAGATTGGAACTAGCTCTCCACATCAATGTGCTCGAGCTTCGAGCAGTACTATATGCTCTCCAAGCCCTTCACCAATACATTCTTCCCGGTCACCTAGCCATCCAGACGGACAGCACGTGCGTATTGTGGTACATCAACAAGCAGGGAGGGACTCGATCCTACCCTCTATGCAGGGAAGCACTGAGGGTTTGGGACTGGGCAACTCTTCACAACCTTCACCTCACTGCGATTCACGTTCCAGGAGTCGAAAATATCCTGGCAGACAAGCTAAGCCGCTCCTCTGCCCTACCACACGAGTGGGAATTGGACCAAAAGGTGCTGGAAGACATCTTCCAGCTTTGGGGGACTCCGCAGGTAGATCTGTTCACCTCTTCCCAAAATGCAAAACTTCCCACCTTTTGCTTGCTCGTTCCAGAGCGAGGCGCTTTCTGGAGCAAAGCTCTATTTCTAAACTGGAAGGGCAGATTCGTTTATGCTTTTCCCCCAATTCCTCTGGTCCCTCGTGTATTGCAGAAACTGACAGAAGGAGCGAGAATGATTCTGATCGCTCCTTTCTGGCCCAGGCAAATCTGGTTCTCTCTTCTACAACAATACTCAGAGGTTCCTCCTCTTCCTCTTCCTTTATCTCGAGGATTGCTGACCCAGGATCAGGGGACCCTGGTCCATCCAGGCCTCAAGTCCCTACAACTTCATGCATGGCTCCTGCAGACCTAGTTCAATCTCGCGGCGTCTCTCCAAGGTGGCGAGATTCTGGTGGAGGCTGAAAACCCTCCACTAGGTCACTTATGCCATGAAATGGAAGAGATTTTTCTATTTGGGCGCTTCTAGGAATGTGGAGCCCTTCTCCTGTTCAGTGGCCGTTCTGCTTGAATATTTACGTCATCTCTTCGACCTGGGTCTCAGTCATTCCTCCTTGAAAGTGCACATGGCCGCTATTTCAGCGTACCATGTTCCTTTTGCTGTTAACGTTTTTGCCCAACTGGAGGTCTCTAAGAACTTTCTTAAAGGGGTCCTTCATCTGAGGCCCCCCATCCGAACTCCTGCTCCCCCTTGGGACTTGAACTTTGTTCTCGAGAAACTTACCCTTCCTCCCTTCGAACCTGCGGCATCCGTAGATCTGAAGTTTCTTTCATGGAAGACGCTCTTCTTGGTGGCCATTACTTCCGCTCGAAGAATTTCTGAGCTCCAGGCTCTTATGTGTAAAATCCCTTATTTGATTTTTCACAAAGAACGAGTTGCTCTTCGCACGAACCCTAAGTTTCTGCCTAAAGTGGTAGCTGAATCTACCTTAAATCAGTCTATAGAGTTACCTGCCTTTTTCACGCAGTACTCCAACCAAGGGGAATATTTACTCCATACCATGGATGTTCACCGGATTCTGAGATACTACACTGATAGGACAAAGGATCTCAGAAAAACTGACCAGTTGTTCGTCTCTTTTGCTCACAAAAGGGAAGGCAATGCTGTTTCCAAGCAATGCCTGTCGAAGTGGTTGGCTCATTGCATCACTTTCTGTTAAGACAAGTACAAGACCCTTCCGGGTCAAGTCAGAGGTCACTTCACTCATGGAGTAGCGGCCTCTGCGGCTTGTTTCAAGAATGTGTCTGCGGCAGACATGCGCTGCACGCCACCTGGACTTCGATCCATACCTTTCTGAAAACTACAGTTTGGACATTGCCTCTCGCCATAGAGCAGGCTTGGTTAGCTGTCTTGCAAGGCCTCCTATCTTGAGGCTTGCAAGGCTACTGCTATTTTCAGGAGTAGTTTCTCCTCCCGTGCCTTTTATTTGTTCCAGACTGCTGGGATTTAGTCCTATATGAAGTACCTGCAAGAGCCCTCTCAGTAAGATAGTACAGTTACGTAAGAACTCACCTGAACAGTAGATCTTCAAGAGAGGCTCTTGCAGGTAATACTTCCCGCCTCCATCCCCTAGGCTTCTTCAGCTTCTTTCCATATAGAGAAATATCCGCTTCCTCTCATCCAGCCTCTTTGGCCTGTGGCGGAAAGAACTGGAAGGCAGGCATCGGGGACTGCCCCTTTATGCAGCGTCGCTTGGCGGTCACCTGACGTGAGGCGGTCCCTCGGCCAGGACTGCGCATAGCTAGAAATTTTCCGTGGGGTCCCGCTGCGCCGGCGTCAGTCCTATATGTAATTACCTACTGCAAGAGTCTCTCTCGAAGATCTACTGTTACGGTAAGTTCTTACGTAACTGTACTTTTGTGCACTGGGTAGTTCTTTTCAGATGCGGTCAAGCTGCGGCTGGCAAAAGCTATGGGTCTCAGACCATTCAGGTGCTCCTGATACAGTACAGCCCCCAATCCTTGCAGATTGGCGTCAGTATGAAGAGCATACAGTTTGGCAGGGTCAGCATAGACCAGTATTGGGGCATGGGCAAGTTGATAGATAATATCATGGAAAGCTTCCTCACAATCAGCAGTCCAGCGCGTGCCAAACACATCATTTGGGCGGAAATAATTTTTTTCAGTCCCAGATGGTACAGTCTTCTTGTACTTTTTATGGGTTGGGGGATACCCTTGTGTAAGGTTAAGCAGAGGGCGGATCACCCGAGAGTAGTCTTTAATAAATCGTCTGTAATACCCACAAAACCCCAGGAACCACTGTAGCTCCTTCAAGTTTTTTGGTTGGTGCCAAGTGGTTAAAGCTTCTACTTTGCTGGGGTCAGTCTCTATGCCTTCAGTGGATACTGTGTGCCCCACATATTTTACAGAGGTTTGAAAGAATTGGCACTTGTCTATAGATAATTTGAAACCAAAGTCTTCCAGTCGATCCAGGACCTTGAACAATCAACTTTCATCTTCTTCCAAGGAGTTGCCAAACACTATGACATCATCTAAATAGACCAAACATTCAAGCAGATTCATGTCCCCCACAACACGCTCCATCAGACGATGAAAAGTAGCCGGGGCATCTGAAATTCCTTGAGGCATCTGCATAAACTCATAGAATCCTATGGGGGCAAATGAAAGCAGTCTTCTCTCGATCCTCTGGAGCCATTGGGATCTGGTAGTACCCACTGCGGAGGTCTAAGACAGAGAACCACTTACTGCCATTCAGACAGTCCAAGGCGTCCTGTATGCGTGGCATGGTATATTGGTCTGGGATGGTCTGCCGGTTTAGAGTCCAGTAATCCACACACATCCGGACAGCTCCATTCTTTTTTCTCACTACCACAATGGGGGATGCATAAGGGCTCCTGGACTCTTGTATCACCCCAGCTGCCAGCATCTCCCTCAGGTGGCGACTTACACCATCTATATCAGCAGGGGCTAGGCGTCGAGATCGCTTACGAAAAGGTCGCTCATCCTGCAGCCAGATGTGATGCTCAGCCCCATGCACTCATCCCACATCCCATTCCTTCAAAGAAAACACCTGTTCCCTCTGAGCGAGCCATTCACTGTCCTTTTTTTTCCATTCTGCTGGTAGTGGAGAATCACCAAAATCAAACAGCTCGGGGGTCACTCGGTTACCTCCTCTGGGAGTCTTGTTGTGGGGCAGTATCAGCACAGAGTATCGTAGCCAGGGCGCAACCCCGTTTCATTCGAATCTCTCAATCATACACATTATGCACTTGGGCCATTACTCTTCTGGCAAAGGCATGGGCTCTGGCAGGTAGGATACTGGGTTTAACCAGCAATCCCTCAGGCAACTTTCCCTCACTGGGTGCATCCAGCATCAATATCTTATTCTTAACATCTTTTTTAATCCAGACCTTTCCTTGCAAAACACACTGGGCATTTGGGGCTAATTGCAGTGGTTCCGGATCCTTCCTCCAGACGACACCCCCCAGGCCTTCAGGTTCCGCCTGGCTAGCTTTCCTCTGAATCTCATAGGCCTTCTGAATCAAGGCAGGTATTCTAAGAGCTCGCCCAGTTCTGGACATCTGTTTTTCAGTACGCAGCTGCACTAAGCGACCAAACATGTGAGCATTGGTTCCAATTAACAAGGGCACCCCATCATACAACCCAGTGGGGGGGACATACTAGGGCCAGGGTTTCCACTTGTTCAGCCACCCTAGCCACAGAAGTAGGAAAAGACAACCAGATCCGGATATATCCAGCATATGGGTAGGCCTTATCACTCAGCCCCCAAACATGTAAACCATCCAAGGGTTGCAAGGGCACTGACAGGCAAGTTAGCGAACAAGCTTAATAGCTCTGCAAATTGAGCTACATCGTCAAAATAGCGCCAGGCGATGCATAGGAGAGTATACTGAACATTGTAACTTGTCTTGGGGGGGGGGGGGTCCATTTGTGGGAATGCAAACTGGAAAATGTAATAATCTGGCATTCTAAACCTGAAATAATTCTGAAAGTGGGCTGTGCTTTATACAACACATAATTCATGCACTTCTGTAAGAGCTTTTCCTTTTGGGATATTTAATCCAGGATGGAATTAATTGTGCAGTGATATGTATGTTATTGGTGAGCTGCTCTACTTGGGAGGATGCCACTTTGAATATTTAACACAGGTGGTCGGAACTTAGCAGCGAGTGCCTATTAAGTATATATTTAGCAGCTGTTAAATGTTTGTCTTTTGACACCCCCGATTAACTGCCCAAATCCGCGTGCATGTTTTCCTTGTTACTTTTTTTAAACTGCCACTGCATAGCCAGAGTTTGTAAACAGAATGCATTGTTTTCAGCTCGCTTACTTGGTAACAGGTATTGGCTGCAAAATAAATTCTCCAGTTTAATATTTTCTGAGCATAAACTGACTCGCTAATTAGGCAGTTGCTATTTTTGTTGCATTTTGGCAGTGTTAGTCGCTGTAATGTGTTCTGTGCCTTTGTGCCTGATCACTGTTCAAGGGATCGCTATTTTGTACTCGCCGTTTTAGCACTCGCGATTATATAGTCGCTATTATCACAGGTTACCGGACAAGGTTGTCCAGTGCCCCCACCCAGAATTCCTCCAAAAGGTGGTGTCAGAGTTTCACCTTATCCAGGTGTTGACTCTGCCTGTGTTCTACCCAAACTACACCTCGAATGCTGAGTACAGGCTCCATACTTTGGATCTGACATGAGCTCACTCCTATTACAAGGCGAGAACGGCGGAAATTCGGGGAGAGGTTCGCCAGTTGTTTGTCACCTATGCTGAAGCCGCCTCCGGCAGACCTGCAGCAAAGTAAATGATCATGATGGATTACATCATGCATTAGTCTATGCTATGAGTTGGTGGGCAAGGAGCCTCCCAAAGGGATAAGAGCTCATTCTACCTTCCATACTGCTGCATCGGTGGCTGCTTCCAGGGACATCCCCATACAGGAAATCTGTCAGGCTGCTACCTGGAAGACAGAAAACACCTTCATCACCCATTACCAAATCGACCTTGAGTCACACCGGGATACTGGTTTTGGGGCCTCAGTTCTGCAGTCTCTGTTCCCTAAGTAGGGAGTGTGCGCCTTGCCTCCCTCCTCCCGGAGAACTGCTAGGAGTCGGCCAAGAAGTGTGGATGAACAACATATCCACGTTCCTAGAAAAACTGGTTACTCACCTGTAACAGTAGATCTTCTACGGACTAGTCTCTTGCAGTAAGTCATTACTTATAGGAGTATCCTCCAGGTGGCGCTATTACACGGCAGCTTCTTCTAGCAGTCTTTCATGGGGACCACCCACATGACATCACTTTCTGTGGATGAGTATAAGAGTGGGGGGCCCCCAGTACCCTCTGTTCATTTTCTGCCGGCTTCAGCTCGCACAGTCAACTCTCCTGACCTCCTGGGTTGGACTTGAACCAATTGTTCTACGTTGTGTTCTGGGACTGTGACCTACTCATAATACCTCTGGACTTCTTTTATACAGCAGGCCCAGTGTTCCTTTAGTGCTCACGGTACACCTGCTGCTCCCTGGCCCAGGCACTCTTGCTGGGTCTGGGGATTCACTAGGGCTGCTGTCAACAGCCCAGCCCAGTTTTGCTTCTCTCTGCTGGGTCTGTGGAACACACCAAGCCCTTGGTGTTCTACTTCCAGGACCCGGGCCTGTGCACCACTTGCAGCACCCCCAGCTCCTGCCTCTGGTCCTGGGCATGTGTACTACTCCCAGGCCCTGGCTCTTCTACTTCGACTGGGCTGGGCTTGTGCTCCTCATAGTTCCCCCGGCCCACCTTGTTCCAGTGGACCTGTGTTCACTCACAGCACCCCTGCTGATCCCTGGCCCAGGTGCTCTTGCTGGGTCTTGGGACGTGCTCTCCCTCATTGGTGGGCGCTCTTCTCCCATCGACGGGGCATGATTCTGACGTTCTCTCATCGATGGAAACTTGTACTCCGTTGACGGAGCACTCCTCGTTGACGGGCGGCTTCCCCCGTCGGCAGAGAGGCTTGTTATTGGTCCCTTGTCAACAGGATGGTTCCACCATTGACAGAAGGGCCTCTCATTCTTTCCTCATCAACAGGGATGCTTCCTTCTTCGAAGATGGGGGCTTTCCACCCTGGGACTCCCCCAGCTTGGGGCTCTGCTTCCGTGCCCCCCCGCTTGTCCCAGCACCCTGTTTCGGCATCCTCGTGGGTCCCCCCCATCGCCCTTTATGCACCCCTTGGGCGCGCCTTTTACCGAGTCTTCGGTCACGATGCAGGAACCCTATCCTGTGTTCCTTGCACCTTTGCCAGTCCCAGGCCACAGGGGTTGGGGTGCCTCCCCCTGCTGTTCAGGATCAGCGGTTCCCGGGATGGCACGTCCTCCTCCTAGTGCAGCCCTTGGGTGCTCTCAGTCTGTGGGCCTCCCCCCTGTCGCAAGTACTGGGCATTGCCCGCATTGTGATAGTGGTCCTCTAGACCATGGGACATGGTCCGACCTTGGGCCTGTTTCCCAGTCTTGGGTCATCCCATCCCCCCCCTCCCCTCCACCCACGCGCCTGTGCCCATATCTGGCGATGCCTGCCTGGTCCCTCCTCCCATTTATGGGGACCCCCTTTATGGGGATTCCAAGGGGGAGGATCCCTTCATGGAGGATGCTCCTGGCAGGGGCTTCTCAAACCATAGGGACCTTAGTAACCCTCCATCCACGTCCTCTGTTTTGGATGCCACCCTGCCTGCCCTCCCAATCTCTCCTCCCTCCCGGATCCATCCTTCATGGATCTCTTGCTGCAGATCCAGCCCGCTTTTGGCCTCCCTGCTGTGGATCAGGACTCCTTTCACCGGGACATGGCCGCTCACCTCGACATTCCCGAGGTGCCCGCCATGGTTGTCCCGCCTTTGATTCCTGTGTATTTTAACACCCTGTCTCGTATATGGTATTGTCCTGCTTCCGCTCAGCCTGCCATATCTTTCCTTTCCTGTCACCTGCTCCATGCAGGTTACAATGCGATTGACGTATCAGCCCGCCTTTTGGCCTCCAGCATCGGCCTTCGGTGCATTGCCTGGCTTCAGGTTTCAGGTTTGCCACCCGATGTCTAGCTGTTGGTCGCCGATGCCTCTTTTTCTGGGAATCTGCTGTTTGGACCTTGTTCTCTGTCCATCCTGGATTCCCTTCAGGCTTCAGGGCATACTCTCCGGTCTGTTCAGGACCTCTATCCAGGTCCCACCCTACGCCCCTGTGGGCAGGCCCTCTCATTCCTGGCCCCCCTTCCGGGGTGCCTCTTGGGACCTCGGTAGGGCTTCCAGGGGGGTGACTCAGTCTGCCTCTCTGCGGCGTGCCCATCCCTCACGCAGGACAGGACCCGCTCCTGTGCCTTGACCACTTTTCAGGATTTCCCCTGCTTCCTCTTGCAAGCCTCGGAGGTGCCCTAGGATCTCTTTCTCCTTTCTCCTTTCTTGGAGGCTTGCTTCCAGACTGGATGCTTTCCTCCACCAGGTGAATGTGTTTGGAACTCCTGCTACTCTCCCTGCTGGAGCCCTTCAGTTGTTCCTTCCTCTGACCATCTGGTATGTTCTTCCCTGGTGCTCCTCTTTCTGCTTTCTGAGCCGCTCTACTTCACTTTATACTGGATCTGACTTCTGCCAGGGCTTATCAACTTCTGCCTCGTCAGGATGAATCACTGTACCTGATCACCTAGAGTTCTTTCTCCATCATGCCTCCTACATGCTGTCCTCATCCACCTTTGAGCCTATCTGCCTGAGCGGGTGTGGTTTGAGTTGACGTGTCTACTAAATATCATACATATTGTCCTCCCCACCTTTGGTCTATCTGCCAGAGCGGGTGCTGTTGCAGTTGACATTTCTACTATATTTCATCATTGTTGTCCTCCCCACTTTTGGCCTGTCTGCCAGAGCGGGTGCAGTTGAAGTTGACATTTCACTGTGAGGTTTACTTCTTTGGTATTGTGGACAGCTGGGTTTTGCAAGGGATCAACCGTTGGGCATGCCCTCTGGCCCAATTTCCAGCTTTGCCTTTCCTTCCATTTGGATTTTACTGCTTGGTAATCTCCCATAAGTAGTGACTTACTGCAAGAGACCAGTCCATAGAAGATAGTACAGTTACATAAGAACTTATTGTAACAGTAGATCGTCCGAGAACTGTCTCTTGCAATAAGTCCCAAGCCCTCTGTCCCCCTGCCTTGTTGCCTCGAATCTCTGCAACTCAGGACGTTGGGTGGGATCGCTGTTCTCTGTTTTTTGGCCCTCGTTTACCTCGGTCCAGGCCATGCTCGATGAAGCCGACGGTGAACAGAGGGTACTGGGAGCCAGCCACTCTTGTACTCATCCACAGGAAGTGATGTTGTGTGGGTGGTCCCCACAGAAGACTAATAGAAGAAGCTGCTGTGTGATAGTGCCACCTGGTGGATACTCCCATACGTAATGACTTACTGCAAGAAACAGTCCTCGGAAGATCTACTGTTACGGTAAGTTCTTACATATCTGTACTTTCTCGGAATGGTATATGTTGTTCATCGACAGAGACCCACCTGGCTTCCAGTGGGCTAAGATCTGGTGTCATGGGGCCGAGCCGAGGGTTATACCATGCGGGTTGGTGGGAGGAGCCAGCTTGAAGACTTCCTGGCAAGAAGTAAAGGGGAAAGGGACATGCCAAGAAGTGTGGGTGAAAAACATATACCACTCCTAGAACTACTGTTACAGGTGAGTAGCCTGTTTTTTCTTTCAGTGTTTGTGTCCCATTGTCTTCTAATCAGTCTTATAGCAGCAGCATAGCTCTTTTATAAGTCTTTTCAACCCCTTTCCTTAGCAAATATCCTGTCCTTGTACATACTCTGTTCTAGTTTCAGGCAGGATGAACAGTGTGTGCTTCTTGAGGCCCCTACAGCTTTAGCAATATCAGTTACATTTCCATACAGCTTTTTGCACATGTTTTCATATTAGTGGATATGCAAGGGAGGAAAAACAGACAGCAAGAGAACACTGAGAGATAGTGAGATGCAATGAAATTGTGAGACTGTTCGGGGGATCTACTATGATATCCCGTAACTTGGTATGCTGACGCTCGGCATACTGAATAAAACATCATGTAATCTACCAGCCCTAATCACTGACATGCCTGACATATGAATGTCGGGATTGTCTGGAAACAAAGTGTACAATGTGTGGGGCTTTGCCCCCCTGCACCTCCCAACCCCCCACGTTACTAAATTATCCTACTCCGAGGGGAGCAGACCTCGAGGTAAACTGTTAACTGTTGGGGGAATTCACCAATCGTAATCCAAAAATGCTGTGACCCGGATCAGAACCCAGGTCACACACAATATGCTGGCTGAGCTACCGGTGGTATTCCTCTCCACACCACCGGGGCAGCTCGGCCAGCAACCTCATCCAGCCTTTTTTTCTCGCGCATCACATGGGGTAAGATAGCATTCTGTCACATCTGCTACCTTACCCCATCGTGAGCAATGGCATTGGGCAAGCGACTGTTTCGGGCAAAGCTGACCAGGATTGTAGGTGTTGGGATCCGCAGTTTCTAACAAATATAAGTATACCATTTGGAGTGATCAAGTCCAAAGTCTCACAGGAAAATTGGGTTGTGCAACCACACGGAGAAGAAACAGAATAGTAAGGATCCTTGCATTTGTTTGTTTGTTGAATTTTGTTGACCCGGTAAGCCCAGTGGGCCTAAAAGTCCCTTTTCAGGGGTGACCGTGGGAAGCGATACAGATGGTAAGCAACTGAAATTGAACCAGATTAAGCTGTTGGTGGTATTTTTAGTGAATGAGGGAAATTTGGCCAGGACACCTGGGAAATTCCCCCAATCTCCAGTAGGGGGACCCTTATCGCTGTAGAGTGAGCTCATTCCACAGTAGACTTTGGCCGAGCACGGATGGAACTGAATCCTGTGTTACAGGAGCAACATAGATTTTTGGAGATGTCACAGGTCGAGGGATCCACTGTAGTGGCGACTGCCAGGCACCCTTTGGGTGGCCAGCATATCGCCCGAAACAGCGGTCCCTTACATGAAAATTGCACAGCTCAGGTAAGCCTCGAACAGAAACAACAGTGTTTAGCAACAGAATTACAGCAAGTAAGTGAGAAACTTACCAAGGAGCGCCAACGGCAAGAAGACGGTCAAAAACTAGTGCGTTCAGCGACATCACCTAGTAGTGAGGGATCCACTGGCCCTACAAAGTTATTTGTGGCTGAAGAATGGCCCGGATCACCTCTGGGTGCATTGGAGCAGTCCCTAAGGTGCGAATGGAGCGCAGGAGTCAAAAACTCTTGGTCGCCAGACAAGACCCTACATGGGGTCAGTTGGATTCACATGGATAACTGAGCATGGAGACCAGATCCAGAGATCTCTCTACTGGGTGGATCCATGCACCCTCAGATAAGTGGACAGTGTTTTGAAACCGTTCCTACAAATGTTATTCATTAGAGAAATCTGTTGGCACATCAGGACTCTCTCCCGAAGCTGTTTCTAGGATGGAGGGTTTGCAAAGTTCTGCACAGGTTGGGGAGCCTATTACAGACCCTTTGACTAAAGTTAACCCCAATACAAATGTCCAAGGTCCTGATAAACCCACTTATGTGAGTCACTTTCACAAACCTATTTAGTTCGCTGAAAGGAGAAACGCTAACAGGTTGCGATATGTAGGGCCACAAGAACCCCCATTGATTCTATGTGGGTAAAATTCTTCTGAAGCAATCTATGTTTTTTTTTCCCCTCAAGTCTATGCACTCATTCATGCACAAGGGGAACTGACTTTCGATATTAGCTTTCGAACACCTGCTCTACTGGAAACCTTTTGGTGCAGGTATGCAAATCTTAAGAATAACCCTTTATGGGTAGATTTGATTCTTATCCCCCTTACTAAACAACCCTTTCGGGTTATTACTGTCCTCTTTCGGAACAAAGGAGTGAACATTACAGATATTGTCTACTGGCTGCAGAAATGCTGTTCAATCAAGGGGAACCTGATGCCCATCATGGATGAGGAGGGTTTCTGGAATTGGGGTGGAAATTTTAAAGTAAAATTGCAACAAACAGATCAGGACTTCATACATTTTCCGAATTGTTTTTTTTTTTTTATTGGGTGAGATAAGGGTTTCCTATTCTATCCTGGGCAGCCCCATGTGTGTTTTAAGTGTGGGTCCACTAAATAAATTAGCACGACTTGCGAGATACTGAAATGTACACATTGTGGGGAAATGGGACATCCCAGCGCTCATTGCTTCCACGATCCTAGATGTAATCTCTGCAATGAATTGGGCCACAGTTTTTCGGACTGCCCTTGGGTGGCAAGAAATACTGAAGACGCCAATTATGGAGTGCAGGACCACTATATTAGAACTGCCATCCAGCAAGCTTTTGTTCCCCCTGCTGGGAGGCCAACTGCAGCTTCCACGACAGACACCCCAGTTATCCCCCCATGAGACAGGAGGTCTTGGACTCAGCTCCACAGGCTGAGGGAATAATCACCGAAGTTCCAGTGCTCCCCCGGATCAAGTACCTCCAGACTGTGTGTTCACAATTGTTCTAGGGAAAAAAAGGAAAGGATCCAAAGCAAAAGACAAAACCTAAGAAGAAACCTCCTGAAATAATACTGGACGATCCCAACTTATATACAGTTTTATTGGATGAACAATCCGATATAGATGGAGATGTGGACAGTCTGTCTGTTCACTTATCACAGATGGGAGTCCAGTTGGATTCGGAGGTTTTGGGGGACCCTGGTGCAGCATCAATAAAGAGTGGTAGGGTGATGAGGGCCTCAAGCAAAGTCAGGTGAGACTAATGCTCAAAATTGACTCTGGCATTATATAATTTTAAAGTGGCATCATTGAATGCAAACAGTATTCAGTGTGTTGTTAAATGTTCAAGTATATATGTCCACTTTCTTAAGATGAAACTGGATTTTTTTATTTTTACAGGATGTCTGACTGCATTCCTCAGAAATTTTAACTGCGGCCTCAGAGGGCTGGATTTGGGGGGATAGTTTCTGGTCACAAGGGGCTGAGGTATGCTCAGGGGTTGGAATGTGTGTTTTTTTTTCTAAAGTATGTCTACTTCTGCAGTTGGAGCTGTTGGAAGGAAGGGCCCTTCTGCTGGATATAAAATGGGAGGGGATGATATTATGCCTAGTGAATGTTTATATCCCACAGCTCAAACATGACAGGGTCAGGTTGTTTCAGACTATTAAACCCTATTTATTTACAAATCATCCAATTCTCTTCGGGGGTGATTTTAATTGTGCCCTTCCTACTCAGGCTCACACATTACAATCGAAGAAGATATACTATGACACACACTGTCTCCAACAACTAATTGAGGAAGTAGGTCCCATTGATGTGTTTGCGACTTTATACCCTGTAGCCCCTTACACTTATTTCTGTGGACCACAGGCTTCTAGAATAGATTTCTTTTTTTGTCTTCCCATCCCTGACATTGCAGTCAGCCAAGGTGACTGATATTGCAGTGTCAGACCACAGACTCCTGGAGCTCGTGGTTGGTAGTCATCCGGATCAGAGATGTGGCCCTGGGGTCTGGAAATTGAATGTTACCCTGTTGGATATCCCACAGATACGGGGTGGGTTTACCTATGTTCTACAGGCGAGGAAATCAGTGTTTTGTCTCTATGAGGATAAGAACACCTGGTGGGAGGAAACTAAGATGGAGATAAGGCGATATTTCCAGAAAATGGGACGCATTAATGGTAAACTAAAACATGACAGATTGAAATTTTTATGAGAACAAATTCAGTTCTAGAAGGAATTAAGAATGGGGATAGTCAGGGATTGTCATCAGAGAATTAAGAGGCTTAAGGTGGAATTAGCAACTTTACAACTGGCAGTTTTGAAATATAGGAAAAAAAAACAGAAGTATGGGGTGACGGGGAAATGGATGGAGCCTTTGCCTTTTGAGTCTACTCATGCTCTTAAAGCACACAGAAATATGGCCTATTTGTTGACGTCAGAGGGCACCATGGTGGCCAATGATACGGACTTATTGGATGAGATTAATAAATATTTTGTAAAGACTTCTGCCAGTCAGAAGCTGCCCACTGGGGATATGAAGAGATTGTTGACTACCTATGGCTTGCCTCAACTCCCAGTGGAGGTCGGGGTTTTATTAACTGAACCCATTTCACAATTGGAAATTAAGGAGGCCATTTGGTCACTGAATTTGGGGATGACACTGGGGTCTGATGGACTCCCTCATGAAATTTATGAAAGTATTTGAGAATATTTAGCACCTGAATTGGGGGAGTGCTATAATGTGGGTCTGACTTCGGGGAAGTTACAGGACAGTATGCTGGAAGGCATTTTGGTCCTTTTGTTTAAAAGTGGGGAGAGGAGCAGTTTGAATAATTGGAGACCAATTTCCATCCTCAATACGGATAGTAACATTTTAATGAAAATCTTGGAAAAGCATATGAAAGGTGTGTTAGATAGTATTATCAACCCCATGCAATTTAGTGGAGTCCTGTCAAGACAATTGCAGGATGCTCTCATTCTTTTGTGAGAAATCTTTAACAAAGGGGACAATCAGGAACTGACAGGGCATCTGGTCAGTTTGGATCAGTCAAAAGCCTTTGACCAGGTGGAATATGAATATCGCTGAGAAACGCTCTGGAGGTTTTTATAGCATGGCTACAGACCTGTTACATAGGCATCAGTATCTTGCCTAGTATTAATGGATGGGTGGGCAAAGCTGAGGGAGTGCAGAGGGGGGTGCAGCAAGGTTGCCCGCTCAGCCCTTTATTGTATATAGTGTCCTTGGACCCCCTTTTGCATATTTTAAACAGTATGGATGCATTGTAGGTCTTTCGGTTGGTTGTGAAGATACCCCGATCATCGCAATAGCCTATGCGGATGATTTGGGACTAATTTTAGCTGATCGGTATTCCACCAGGGAGACGAAGAAGGTTCTGCAAGGTTTTTCAAACCTGACTGGATCTGTAATTAATCGTCAGCAAAGCAGTATACTGCCTATTGGGTATGATACAGCAGATGTCTCTACTATCTGGGGCATACCGGTGGATACTGGTTATCGCAGGATACTGGGAATCTATTTCAGAGGTGTGGACCCCCAGGTATATAATTGGGAACAAACATTGATAGAAGCTAAATCACGGGAGGTGGGCTGGAATAAATGGCACATGTCTAAGGCCAAGAGAATATATTTGATAAAGACACACTTGTTATCATTCTTCTTGTTTTTGGCAGCGGTTTTCTCTCCTTCAAAATCATTGGAAACCTCAGTGTATAGTGTTTTTTTTCAGTGTTTGTGGGGGAGTCGACTAAATCCAGTGAAACGTGGGGTTACTTATCTCCCGAAAACCATGGGTGGGTTGGGTATGGTAAACCCAGTGGGATTTTTCTTTGTTACCTTTTTTTATTATAATTTTGTGCCTCTCTTGAAAAAAGTTCAGAAACCATGGACTCCCTGGGTTTTGGATGATGTGGGGCCTTTGTTGGAGGTTTGGGAACTTTCTGAGTGCATTACTAAGCAAACTAGGATGGCCACGCTGCCTACTTATTAAAGGGATGTGATAGGAAAGTTAAAAAACTGGAAGATTGTCCGGAGTCTTCTATGCTCCAGCACTCTGAAAGGATTATATACGTGGATTATAGATTCCCATTTTTTACAGGCTCCCTGGTTTGTAGATTTACCAGCGGTGACCAGAATTCTATTACTCAGCTTCTAAATAGCAAAAGGGTTACTCGTATGTGTGGGATTTCTTATGGTTGTGCACACATAAAAAGTTGGGGGTCAGGGAGAATATGAAACACAAAGAATGTATTGATAGAGAATGCCCCAGGGGTGGGGCGTGTGAGGGAGTTATTGAATCAATGCTGCATCTTTTTTTTGCATGTCCCTTTTGGGGCAGTTTCCATACAGAATGGCCCTCAAATCCTTTTAGAAATCAAACCACAGACATCAGGGTGGAGGGAATTTTTCCAAGATCCTGGGTTAAATATGATACCTGCACAATGAGACTCCTGGTTGGATTTATTCGTTTTCAACTGTGGCAAGCCCGTTGCAGTTTGACTCTAAGGAAGCAACTCAAAACAGGAGAACATATGCTTCTTTTGATTCGTAAAGATATTATTAGGTGGCAAGCTCTGGAGAGTCAGGGGATGTCCCCAGATCTGTATAAATTATCGTGGAGACACATGACCTGGTGGGACACTGGATGAGGGAGGGACTAATTGTAGGGTGGAGTAGGTAGGTAGGGTATGGATTCCCTGTTTTTTTCTTTTTTCTGCTGACACTACTGTACTCTCTGGGAGTGTGTGATATTCCCTTACTTTCAATTTTTGTATTACCTGTTTTTTTTTTTGGGGGTGTATCGATTTAACATATAGATTTCGAGTGTAATTTCGGTTGTACTTCTTGTAGCTGGTTTAAGTTTTTTTTTCACTGTTTTATTTATTTATTTATTTTCATCTAATTTAGAATATTTGTTTGAGTTTTGGGATAGATGTTCCCCCTACTCTTTCAGTAGGAAGTAGTAGTGGGTAGCTGGATAATGTCTGCAGCTACTGTTTTCTGTTCTTAATTTTTGGTTGTCCTTTCTGTATATCACTTTGTATGATGTAATACTATTTTTTCTGTAATTTTCTTTTGATTTATGAATAATGTGTTCCCCTACTTCTTTGGTGGGGGGGGGGTGTTTTCAGTATTTACAGCTTACTTTTCAGGTTTTAAACAGGAAATTTTAGCTTTGATGCATGATGAAATACTTCTCTATGTTTCTTGTCTGTTCTGTTATGCTGTGTGTGCAGTACTTTTCGATAAGTGCCATGGGATCTTTAACATCCACCTGAACTACCAGCAGTCCAGGCAGACGGGACCTCGGTTTAACGTCTCATCCGAAAGACGGCACCTCAGAAGTGCAGCACCCCTCTCATGCTGCAGTACAGTGTCAGTATTGGATATTAACCCAAGTGCCAGATGTGGGAACTGAACCCACAGCCCTCTGATCTTCCGGCCTCAGAGGCGAGTGTGCTACCTACTGAGCCACTGACGCTGTTTAAACACATTCTCCATAACAAATGGGACAGGGTCCTATTCTACCCTGTCACGTGCGCGCCTTTGCAGTTCTGTCTTCTTTCCCTGCCTCCCTCTGCTTTACCAGATACACTGCCTTGTCCTCAATACCATATCCTCCTCCTCCTCCTATGCCTCCTTGTACCTTCTGAATGCTAACCTTTTCACCCTTACCTTCTTAGCCACCTCCTTTGAGAACCATAGTGGTCTTTTTTCCTCTTGCTTGTCCAACACAAAGGTTTGTTACCTTCACTATGGCTCTTATTTCTTTTGTCCACTGTTCCTCTGTCCCTCCAATGTCCTTCCTACCTGCCAGTGCATTCCTGAGACATTTCCCTAATTTTGCAAAGTCAGCCGTTCCGAAGTCCAGGACCCTCATCTTCATGCAGTTCGACTCTGCCACTGTTCTTATATTGAACTACACACTGCAGGGTGGTCACTGGTCCCTGGCTGGCTACCCAGCATGACGTCTGTAACAATTTCCTCGTTGGTGAGTACCAGGTCCAGTATTGCTCCCTCACGAGTGGGCTCTGTCACTAGTTGCCTGAGGCACACCCCCTGTAGGGAGTCCAGGATGTCCCTGCTCTTGGCTGAAGCTGCAGCTCGAATACTCGAAACAACATCTGGCAGACTGAAGTCTCCCTCTAACAGCACCTCTCCCTTGATCACCATCTTATCTATGATTTCCACTAATCCTCCCTTCCAGCTCTTCTCCTTGTGCTGGAGGTTTGTTGAACACGGACACTGGAAAGGGTTGCACGGAGATGGTGGTGCTTCAAGACTAGAAGGAATGAGTAAAACAGAAAAGTCAAGCACATATCACCTGTAGTCACAAGACACTCCAGACTCTTAAGTTGATTAATACATTTAATACATAAACAAATAATAAAATTCAGGCAGTGTCTTGTTAATATGGGTGGTGCTTACTTTACCAGGTCTGTAGAACACGCCAGTGCAAACTGTGGTTCCATTTCCTACCTCCAGGGTGACCTACAGTGCTTCTGCCCTTCCCTGTATTCTCTGTAACTCAGTAGTTTTGTGCCCTTACTCACATAAAGAGCCACTCCTCTTCCTACCCACCCTATTCTTCCTGAACAGAGTATAGCCTGGTATGGCTACATCCCAGTCATGGTTGTCCTTGCACTACAGTATATCAGTAATAGCTACAATGTCCCAGTCAGCCTCTGCCATTAAGGCCACTAGGTCTGGGATTTTATTTCCCAGACTTTGGGCATTTGCACACATGACCTTTAACATTTTACTACCACCCCTCCTTATGGCCCGTGTTTTATCCTCATGCCTACTCTTTTTACTTCTCCTGTCTTCAGTTCTGTTCTTCCTTTTTTCTACCATTCAGCCTTTCCTGTTTTTAGGTACCTTTGATGATTTCCCTGCCTTAGGGTTCTCCCTACCAAGAGCTTCAACTGGGGGGTGATTCTTACGGTTTCCTTCCGCAACCCCCTTGGCTAGTTTAAATGCATGCCAATGAAGCATTTAAACTGTTCACTGAGGATCTTGGTTCCTGCCCTGGATGGATGCAGGCCATTTCTCCTGTATTGTCCCATGGCCCCGGGTCACCCTGGAGCCATGGGGGCAACCTAATATTACTAGCAGGGCATAACAGAGCACAGTTATTAGAGGCTATTGGGGCAGATTAGGTGGGTCAAAGGCTCTTATCTGCTGCCAAATTTCTATGTTTCTATGTTCGTTTCTATAGGCCTACATACCTCCAGGTGGTAATCCAGTCCTGAATGAAGCCGAACTCCTATCTCTGCATGAGTCCTTCAGCTATGCCTTGAAGCACCAGGTGCAGAGTACCCTGTCCTCCCCTTGATGTTGATAGCTAACAAATCTGAAAAAGTCACTGAGCGTGTCACCTGCCTAAGAACCCCTCCCTAACTCTTAAATTCTTCCTGTGCTACTTGAACTTCATCCCTAGCCAGGTCATTTGTCACCAGGTGGACAATGAGTATCATGTTATAGTAGCGCACTAAATTATGTGACTTGAACAATAGCGACTCAGTTTGAGCATCCATATGGTAGTAGCAACAGTGGAGATATAGCAAGGAGAAGGCATAGCAATGCATATAGGACAGAATAGCAACAGCGAATGACGGGGCTTTTGTTTAGTGATGCAGGTTAAGTAGATGAGTGCAGCAGGCTGCTACCAAGCTGGTCACCTGGCGTGGCAGCTACAGGCCCCGCCTACAGTGCCAATGGTCTCGAGTTTGGAACTGCATGCGGGCCTTTTTTTTTTTTAACTGTCTTTGGGTGTTGTAAATTTTTTCCCTGTTATGTACGCCGCAATATAGTATCCCCCCGTGTGCTGTAGCCCCTCCATGTATTCTACTGTCCTTGGTGTCTGCCCACTTGGAGTTGATTATATTTATACTGAAGTGTGGGGTGCACAGCCCCCTGCATTGTGTTAATTTTAATGTCCTTGCCAGTCGGGACATTTGTTAGGTGGGAAGTTGGCTGTATCTGAATTTTACATTGCAATGTGTACTAGCTGTTGGGCGAGTCGTGCTAGTACTTTTCACGTTATGTCATGGAACCTGGACACTGACATCTAGCTTTCCCTCACATCATGCTGCCCCAGTGATTCTCACAATGCACTTCCAATCCCTCCAAGCCATGGCACCGGGTAGGCACTTAACCTTCCTCTCCTCCTTCCTGCCCCAACGCCTACCCCCCAACGCAGAGGCCTCCACCAGGAGTTGCTTGTCCTATTCCTAGGGTCCTCTGCCACCCCTTGAGGTTTGAACCAGGAGAGCCCCTATATCCTCCTATGTCACCTCTGGGGGTGCCTCATTGGGACAGTCCTGCTTCGCTAGAGTGGCGTATGAGTTGTGTAGTGGAATTGTAGGAGGGATGTGCCTCTATCCCACCACCCTACCTTTTCTGAGCCCTCTGTAGTCCAACCGCTTTTCCTCCTTGGCATCGTTTGAGGCAGCGAGGGCAGATGTTGTGGTCCCTGGGTGAAGGAGGAGGGCCTCCCCCCCAAAAAAATCCTAGCCTAGCATTTGCCATTAGTCAGGTACTAGACTGACAGTAACAAAACATTTACTGAGTGCATCAGCTGAAAGATCCACTCTGCATGGATAGAATATGGGCTTCATTTTTAATTTTTTTTATCACATCCTTGTTTGTGCACCTGCAGTGCTACCGGCAGGGGCATCCAGTCACCAGCCCCCACCGCCCAGCAACAGGCTCACTCGCATGATGGGGGTCCAGTGCGACCGCCCCACCCACTGGAGGGTCTCCCCTTAGCTCTCCGGGCCGTGCTGGACTGGACCCCCCAGCATGATTCCACGACAGTCGTCCAGGTCGGCGGGAGTGCGGCCATCAAGCTGCTCGGTCACGCCCAGCCTTTTTTTCTCCATTTTTGTCCCCAGGAGCCGGCAGTGCAATGATGTGCTGCTGTGGGTGCATAGACGTCTTGCCGTGCTCCACCTCTTCTTGGCGCTGCAACTGCGCTGCCCCGGTTGTCACCAGGGGCCACTCCAGCGGGACGAGCCTCCCCCAGCCCACCCCAGAGGGAGGAGAGTAGTCCTGGGATGCTCAATCCACCCTCTCCCCTGCCAACCCCTGGCAGCGCAAGTCCATTCCTGAACCTGTGTTGCCCGTGTGGTGCAAGGAGTGGCGTCCAGCGTTTCAACCCTCAGCGCCACCGGGCCAGCCCGAATATGGTCTTCATTTTAAAGAATAAAAGTCCTACATTGTCATAGGGAACACATGATAAGGATTCTTAGGTGCTACTGTCTCTTTAAGGCTTCACACAGCAAGTGGAGAGAGAGAGAGATCTTATTACCTGCCCCTGAGTCACATGGACTTGCTGCTGCACTGGAGTAGGTCGTGCACTAAACAAAGACAGTAAAGGAGCAGCCCGGGGAAGGAGAGAACTCATTTTAACAAACTCTGCATATCCATTTTATTTTGTAACCTTTCCAGTACAGAGTATTTAACAACAAGAAGAGCCACCTTTGTGCTGTGTCAGAATCGCAATGAGCTCAGGTCAGTAACTCACTTGTAAAGTAGACGCTTGCGGTTCTCAGGTGCCTGCCTGGACAGACATTTCAGCCACCTTCTTCTTCAAACTCTCCAGTGGACTGCTCCCTGATTGCCTCACTTCTCTGTTCCAGACAGCCGCCACCAGCAGGACCACTAGACTGTCCCCCACTCTCTTTCACTGTTCCTTTCTGCCGGACCACTCAAGGCCAGAAAACACTCTCTTTTATGGGACCCAAGCTCTTCAGTAAAACTCTGTCCCTCCACAAATGCCTTTAAACACAATATCAGGAGACATTTCTCTCCCACCTGCACCTGCTTGCAACCCTAATCTGGCTCTCATTCTGCCCTTTCCCCCCTCATTCTCTGGTTATCCACCTCAGGCACTTACCCTCACTTTCTAGCACTTGTAGTATTGTTAATCCACCTAGGCTAGTTTTTAGATTGCACTTACATTTTGTGTTTCCCACTGTTATTTTATTGTTAAACCCTCACTGAATGCTTAATGTCACCTGTATTTGTTAATTCACTGAGGCTAGTTCATGGTTTGCCATTTAGTCTATATTATCCTAAATGTATGTACCATTTTATTAACCTTGCTGTTAGTTAAATGTTAAAGCCTATGTCATGTCTCATGATTGTTGTATGTAACTGGACGCTTGTGTAAACGAGCAGCAATGCTCACATGCCTTTCCAGTGTAACTAATAAAAATAAATGAATGAAATGAAATGAGTAAACCTATGTGGAAGAAGGGTAAATTTGAGTGTGAAAATCATAGCGCTACGCAAATTCATAGCAGTTGAGAGGTATGGAGTTGAGCTCCGAGTGACTGAAGAGTGTTTACTAGATATGCTGTCTCTCATGAGTGTTTACTGCAGCACTTTGAGGGGGACAGGATCTCAGTGAGCTGCCTTTTCTAACCTTCACTTTACTGTTTCCCATTATGGGGGGGGAAGATGGTTTCTCTGCCAACAATTAATGTGGCTAGGTTTCAGGGAGTGCTGTGTATGAGGTGATCCACCACATTCTGCCATCAGGTCCCTGGCAACCCCAGAATCTTAGTGTGCGTTTGAAAATGGCTGGAACTGTACACCTGCAAGGACTGGTCAGTATTTTTAACCAACTCCCAGACTTCCTCAGATAAATCAAACATGACAAAAGGAGCCCTTACAGTTGATCAGTAGAGTATCTGGATATCTGAACTTGGAGGCAATACCATTATTGATGTCTCACTTCATTAGGGCCACTATGTACAAGATAGTACTGTTGCATAATCTGTACACTCCATACTGTTCCTAATCTGTACAAAACTGGAGTGCACGTCAGTGAGGGGATATAGCCAAGTTTACAAAGACAATTTTAGTTATATAGATATATATGTATCTAAAATATCTCTCTGTCTGGGGATTACCTCTGTGACCCTGAAAAAGGCTTTTGGCCCCCAGAATTTTGCTTTTGTCCCTCATTCTTTTTTTTTCTTTCTGGGTCCTGGTTTCCTGGCTTGCCCCTTGTTTTCTGACTCTCCTGCTGGCCCCGAATGGGTTTTTAGAGGGTGTGGGGCCAGAGGAGCAAGATCATGGAGCTGCTAGTTTTAGGAATGGCATTACAGTGTCAGTGAGTGCTGCGCATGCTCAGAAGCGCATTTTCGTGCTGCCATTTGCAGCCTGTTTGGTTTGCCTCTCTGGTGGTCCTGGTTCTCGGGCAGAGCAAAAGAGGGTCCGGAGACCTTAGCTGGGAGGAAGAGGCAACCGGGAGGAAGAAAAATTTACTTTTGGTGAGTGCCAATTGCGCTCAGGAATCAGGATGCAACCTTATTAATATTCATGAGGTGACATGAATAATGCATGAGCATGGAGCTTGTTTAGTGCTGGGCATAGTGTATCGCGCTAGTGACGGGCAGGGGAGAGAGAAAAATAAATAATTTAAGGAAGTGCAATGAAAATGGAAAGGTTGTAAGTCCATGGAGGTTTAAATAAACAAAAGGGCTTACACAGACTGCAGGAGAGTGGGGACATTGGGGCATACATGTACTGCACTCGGACTGTGTACAGGCTGCCTAGGGGTAATGAGAAACGGTAGCAGCGTCTGGGAAGGGCAGGAGAAATATGGTGCAGAGTACAGTTGCTTTACAGGGCACAGGGTTGGCTACCAAATGGTGGTGCAAATGTGAATTAAAAGTAAAGGGTTTGGGTACGGTAGTATTTTAAACCTGGGATACTACAAAATCTGTGTTGTACTGTTTATTCCACCCATCATGTTTAGCATGATCTGACACCAGCCAGCCAACCACCAAGCCAGGATTCTTCCCAGGGACTCTGGGAACAAGCATTTGGGGGAAAATACCGAGGAATGTTTAGGCACCTTTTCTGCACCAATGAGGCATCGAGGGAGCCTGATGCATATTAATGTTTGCTTAAGGATAGTGGCTACTGCCAGTGGGGAGCGAGGAAAGGGCTTCCAGAAGTGAAGGACAGTTGGCGTTTGTCACTTTGGTGGGAGCTTCTCCAGAGGGAAGGGGGCCACTGCCCTTGGATAGAATGGGGCTTCAGGATGGACCAGCCTAGGGGCTGCCAGAAGTTTGTTCCCCAGGGCAGGGAGTGTTTGCCCCATCAGGAAAAGGAAAGGCAGAAGCAGCTTTGAAGAGAAAAAAGGGAAAGCTGTAGGCTGCTGAATGTCTTGCGTTGTTCTGAAATTGCACCACAGTGGTGAGATAATGGCAGTGTGAATGGAAAAGGGAAAGCTGCAGATTACCAGAAATTTGTATTGAATTGAAGATGCACTTGAGCGGTGGGAAAAGGAGAGCAAAGGCTGTGTCCTGAACTGGGAAAATGGACAAGGTTGTGTCTAAGCCTGTGAAAAGACAAAGGCTGTGTCCTGAGCCTGGTAAAAGGACAAAGGTTGTGTCTAGCCTGGTAAAAGATGGGTTACAGAGGAATGATGAGGAACAAGAGAATATAAATGTGCTGAGAGAAGGAAAGGAAGAGTGAGCCTCTTCACTTGGAGAATTGCTATGTGTCTGCATGGTGAGAAAAGGGACTTTGAGTGCAGGAATTATGTATGAGCCAGAGTGAGAATGTGGCTGTGCTGAATTTAGGAGGATGTGAAAGCAGGATGGACAGGTGCCTTTCGGGGTCAAGTGCCTCCCTGCTCCTGAGATACATAAAGGAAAAGAAACAGATTGCTTTGGCTGCACACCGTGGCAGAAAAGATAGAGAAAGAAAAAGAAGCAGCAGAAGAGAATGTGTTAAATGTTTCTGCTGACACCCAGGGTAAGATAGGGAACTTGCTAACCCCTATCAGGTGGGGTCTGCTACTCCAGGGGATCATAGGTCTTGTTCCCAAGTGCTAGGGTGCGCTGATCGTAGGGAGCCAGGCTGTGGGACCACTCCCCGGTCTGGGTTCCCTGTAGTTGGCAGGCTTTGCACACATGCTCTGCAACAAGGGTTGCAATGGGCTGAAGCGGACAAGCTGCAAGATCAGGCAAGAGGAAGAGAGGGCAAGCTGCAGCTGCTATGCCCCCTGTTACAAGCATTGTGCCGGGTTCTGCCTGTGTTGACATCCATCACCAGGACTTCAGCGATCTGTACCATCCAAGGACTGATACTGCAGAACCATGAGTAAAAAAAAGGAATTGCCCTGAACCTGGGGACAGTAAATAGTTTAAGCATGCATACTGGGGCTGGAGATAGAGCCGAGGTTTAGAAAAGGAAGAGGATGCAAAAAGTTAAAATTCTTCAAGCGCGTCAGTGCTGGCTACCAGCTGCACCTCAGGCCTGCAACTTAAATCTGAGTACCCAGTAAACAGACTTTGGGGTTTGAAATGGACTGGGACCTGCGGGTCTGGGTTTGGGCACTTCTGCAGCAGTTAGCTAGTATAGTTAGATCTAGTGGCTGCAAGTGATTACAATATGGGATTGAAATAATGGGGAATGTGATTATTGGGAAATTCAGATATTAAAAATGCTTTAACTCTAGTTCTCTTACGCCATCCTAAACCCTCCCCCTTATAAATAAACCAAGATGTTATTGTTTTGCAGCAGAGATGATTCCACAGCCTAATTTTAGTGAGCATGTTATTCGATGAACTGGTAAAGGTAAATGGTATAACTAAATCTGGGGAGGTTCGAATCCTGGTTAAGTCCATGTTGGGGTAACTGTTGGGGAGGTAGGTTGGCACGACATCTCAGGTGGTTGAACTGCTGGTAATTGGACCCGCTAAATATGTACTCTTTTTATTTTAACGTTTGGAAAAGGAGCCCCATAGGTCAACTATGGGTACCTAAGATATATATCACACGCACACGCACGTAAATATTTGATACATGATGGGCACGAGTGTGATATGAAAATATTTTTACTTCTTTAGCATGACCTCTGAATATTCGCCACTTGTGACTATCCAGAGGTCACTGTGCAAAAGTGAAAATATGTTCCATATCACACAAGTGCACATCATGTATCCGATTTATAATAGATATGGTTTTTTTTTTTTTTTTTTTGCTGTTTTTTGGGGGGTTTGATGACATCACCACAGTAAAAATAAATGCAGGTGACATCACCACAGTGGAAATAAATCCATTTATTTTCACTGTGGTGATGTCATCACAGTGGTTTTTGGACTGCAGTGCGAATACATGTTTTTATTGAATGACTAATTTGCTCTCCCCATTATGTATATGTGTGTGTGTATGTGTAAATATATTGGAGGCAAAAAACTCTGTTTAATGCATCAGTTAGGGTTGTTCCACAGCGACAAAAGCTAGGAAATTCGATGTTAGGGTTGAAACCTCCTTTGCACCCCTCCAGCCCCCTCCAAGTGGAATCGGGGTGTGCATTGGGGTCATCGGCCCTAAGTGTCACCCCATCACATGTGGAAAGAAAGAAAGAAGCTGAGGAATAGGAGAATGGGGTGACAGTTAGGACCGATGACCCCAATGCACACCCCGATTCCATTTGGGGGGTGGGCTGGAGGGGTGCAAAGGGGGTTTCAACCCTAACATCGAATTTCCTCTCTTTTGTCGCTGTGGAACAACCCTAACTGATGCATTAAACGGAGTTTTTTGCCTCTAATTTCCCTTCTTTTTGGGAATGATAATGAGAAATAGTGAATGTAATGCAGCGGGCCCCATGCTCCCGCCACGTGATGTCTTGTCACATAGTAACATTGTGCCCACAAACACAAATTGTAATGCGCATGGTGACGCAAAGTGAAACAAAAAGAGAAACAGTAGTGTAGACAGAAATGTTAAAAACAACGCAAACGCAACCGCAAATGAAAACGCAGAGAGTAACGCACATGGTGGCGTAAACGGTAAGTGAAACGGGTACGGAACCGCAAGCTGAAACGGTAATGATAAGAGTAATGTAAGCGCACAGGCTGGTTTTCCCCAAAAGCTGTATAGAGAAAGACAGTGAGTAGAAAGAATGTATGCAAAATAATGACTCTCGGAACACAAAAATCAGTAGTAGTAATAGTAAATTGCTTATATCTCAGTAGCCGTACAACATAGAAAAAAAATTTAAAAGTCATATGTATTACCACTTTCCTGGCTAGTTATATGTGAAGCCCCCATGAGGGGGCTATAATATTTAGACAAAAACTCCGTATCTTGCACCGTTTTCGAGATACGGGCCCTCAAAGGCGCGGCGAACGCCGTAATGTTATCCTATGGGAAACAAAACAGAAGTTCGGACTGCCATAACTTTTGAACAGTTTACTATTTTTTCACCAAATCTTCGAAAGGCACATCGGGGACCCCGACCGCACGTTCCCTGAAGATTTCGGGCCGGTCGCGCAAACCGTGCGACCTGTACACGCGACCGTAGATTCCAGAAAAAGCGTAAGCGCGGTGCAGATCATGTACTTAATAACTCCATGATCGTGTATTATTCGACCGGTACGAAACTTGGCAGATGCCAAGGCCTATGGTTCTTGATCGTGTATTCCAAATTTCAGGCAAATCCATCAAACGGTTGCAAAGTTATTAAGGTGCAAAATGTTGGGGTTTAACATAGAAATGGCTCCTCAACCCTAACTATGGTAGCACTACCGTGCTACCATAATATATATATATATATATATATACACACACACACACAACACATACATACATATACATACATATGTATATATACACACAATATATATACACACACACACACACACATATGCATACATACATACATAATATACATACATTCATAGGGGATACATGATGGGCAGGAGTGAGATTTGGAAAATATTCTCACTCCTGCAGAGTAAGGCATGGATATCTCATGAGTGCCGAAGGCACAAGTGGGATATCTATGTCTCATGATGCAGGAGTGAGAATATTTTCCATATTCCACTATCTGCACATCATGTATTCGATTTATGCAGTATGGTAAGAGTTTTGTTATGTGGTTTTGTTTGTTTAAAAGTGAGGAAATAGTGTTTAAATAAATTATTTATTTTCTGTCTGTGCTGCTCCGCTGAGATAGGGCAGTGTTGTAAATGGGGAGTGTCGTTTTGTATGAAAGAGTTTTTCCTTTTGCTTGATTGGTGTTTTGCATTGATTGTACTGTGTGATTGGGTGTGTTGTCTTTAGTTCTGCGATGTGATTGGGTGTTTCATTTTAGTGGGAGGAATTCGTCTGGCATCTTCCTGGCTGGGTTTTTTATGGTAGTTCTGTTTTTTTTTTTTTTTTATTGTGCATTATTCATTTCATGTGCTTTCTAATGCTGTTCTTGTTATTTTGCATCGCCTGTGCTTTTGAATCTCTTGGGTGTATGTTTCATTTGGTAGTCCGTTGCGGCTGTAATTACTGGTGGTGCAGCTCCCCGACTTTTGGTTCCACACGTTGGAGGTACGCTGAAGAGTGAGGTATAAGTCTTAAATAAAATGCTGGTAAGGAAGTTTTGCATTGAGGGACATTCTGGGGCAGTGTTTTCTGGTGTGGGGATTAGCTATAAACAAAAATGAAATAAATAAATGTTGGCCATTCGTATTACTTGTGGTTGAGATCTGACTTGAACTGTGAGCTTGTCATGTTGTTTGCGTTGCAGTGTTTCCAGCATGACTTCACTGTGGAAAACTTGTGATTTGATTAGTTATGGTTGTTGCTAGTGAAATGAAATTTCATTTTTATATCTTTTTTAGATGATGGGTGTATTTATACATTTGTGGTATAGAAAAGTAGTTCGGTGAGGGAGGTGCATTTTGAGACGTCACCAGAGTGAGAATATCACCTGTTGATGTAGACACAGTTTGTGTAAATGGAAATATATCCACAGTGTCTACATCAGCAAGCATTTGTCTCACTGGGGTGCAAATACATGGTTTTATTGTTAACAAATACAACACACCCCTATTGTATAAATACATATATATTATAGTGGCACGGTAGTGCCACCATAGTTAGGGTTGAGTAAGCACTTTAATGTTAAACCTCAAATGTTGCACCTTAACAGCTTTGCCACCGTGTGACTTATTTGCCTGAAATTTTGCATGTGTGGTCTGGTACCATGCATCTCTGGATCTGGCAAGTTGCGTTACAGTCGGATGTATGGTTGTGGAGCTACAGAACACCAGAAAATGCCAAAAAAATTGACTTTTTGCATGTTTGTTTGCTCGCGCCCACAGCCAGCATGGTTTGTCCGTTCGGTCCAAAATCTTCAGGGAAGATGCAGTCTGGATCACTGATGTGCCTTTCGAAGATGTGGTGTAAAAATATTAAACCGTTCAAAAGTTCTTTAAAAAAACAAATTTCCCATTATAGTCAATAGGGAAAATATATGTGCATCACGAAAGTTTTGCAAATGCAGTTCTTGCTATCACAAATGGCCCTTTTACTTTCATGATTTGGCCATCTTGTTTTCAGTTAGTGAAAGACAAAAATGCCTGGCTTTTAAAATTGGGACCCTCTAGGTAAACACTGACTGTTGGGTTTACCTAGTGAGGTCCTGATGATGCTAGCTTTGTCTTTTTTTGGGGGGGTTAACCCCTCCAGAAATGCCTTTTTTAACTTTGGGGAAAAAATACTTCTGCAAATGCAAAAGTTTTGTGATTTGTGTTTTGTGTGTGTGAAACGTTTGTGATTTGTGAAAGTAATTTTAAGAATAACAGTAAATTTTTGCCATCCTCCTGCAACAAAACGGTTGGGTCTTTTGGGCTGAAATGTGCAGGGTGGCAAGCCCTGGGCCCCCCAGATGTGTCTCTTGGTGGTTTAGTGCCAACACACTCAATGAGACCATAGTTAACAGCATTCTGAAGTTGAGATTTCCTTTAGGATATCTTTACGGCATCCGTTATGCCTTTCGGTACCTGTATCTCGAAAATGAATCGAGACACGGAGTTTTCGCTACTGACAGCTTAGTTCACCTTCACGTGAACTAACATGCAGAAACAAGTTTTGAAATCATAGATGACACCTGCAGTGGAAATTGTTTCCTACTTTCTATGGTTAAAGAGAGATTGGAAAAAACATGTTCCAAGGGTTCAGAGGGTGCCTATTTAGTGCTTTTTGGTGCCCATAGCTCAGAAACTATACAATGTATGGATTTAGTCAACTTATACTGCATGAAGTACTACTGTCACGATTACACCAGCACTGGAATTTTTTTCCTAACTGTTGCACTTACAGAGAGATTAGCAAATTACTGCTACAAAGGCTTCCTTGCCCTATAGGGCTGATGTATGGCTCCGTACATAAGTTGGAGCACAGGGCCTGGAGGGTCCACGCTCCCACATATGCATACCATTATGCAAAAAAATGTGCAATGTAAAGAGAGCACAGGTCCTGGAGGGCCCGTGCTCACATGAACACATACCACTTACATTACACTTTCTTAAAAAGAAGGGAAATTCATTGCAAAAAACTCCATTAATGCATCAGTTACGGTTGTTTCCACAGTGACTAAAGTGTGGAAATTCAACATTAGAGTTAGCACCCCATCACCCCACCCCCACGTCCCCATCCTCAAAACCTTAACTTTGCATTCCTCCCCCACCCCACACACACACACACACACACACACAAACACACACGTGAGACACATCCAAGATTGTAAGACACTATACAAGTCAGTCACATCTGTAAGCACAATAATCACCACTGTACTCATTTCACATAACACTATGTAATAAAAAAACAAATACACTATGATCAGCTCTATGCTGCTAGCATGGTATGATGACACATTATAGCTGGCATATCTTTTTCATGCAATAAAACTTAGTCTGTACAAATTTTCTGAATATTAATTTTTATGTGTCATACTTCAACTGTTGGCTTACTGCAGGTATCGCTGCTACCACGTAGGCATGTGGTAGTAAGAAAGATACAGCTAACTGTAACCCCCTCTGTTATGCATGCAGTACAGAATTTCCCACACTGGGTACCCAGGTAAAAGGCAGATGGGCTAGCCAGGATCGTTTCCCGGGGTAGGCCGGCCTCGCAGTTGGGTGGGGCCCTGTGATGGAAAAACAACATCTACACACAACCAATTTGTAAGCCAGAGCCTGATGGCTCAGTTCGTGAAGAAAAGAAACAACAAACAATTAGATGACACACTTTTAATTTAAAGGATGGCTGCAGGGAGCTACCCTGATAGTTACTCACTGTACCCAAAGCTGACCACAGGTTGGAAGAAGGTCGCAGCGGTGGATGGGTGTTCTGGTTTGCCAGAAGAAGCAGGACCCTCATCGACGAATCTTCTCTGTACAGCAGGGTAGGAGGATAAGACCCTCGTGGCAGGGTCTAACTGCATTAGCCAGAAACGGATTCAGTCCGAAGGGAGTTGGGTATGACTTCCAGCCCTCAACACACAACTCAGTCTGGGGGGAAAAACAGATCGCGACCCCCCCCCCCTCCAGTTCACAACACATTTATATGTAAAAACCAGCAGCTCACAGTTCAGGCTGGGGGAAAACCGATCATGACCCCGCTTTAAACACACCACATATTTATATGTAAAGGGTATTACTGTACCACGCAGGCTGCGCCTCAATCCTGATCGTAAAGTCCCTAACACCCGGGAGCACAGAGGTAGCTGAAGTTCCTGACAGGCAGATCGCGTTTAGCAAAATCTTCGGTCTTCTACAGGTTGAGCCTGGTTTCTAAGTCAGTAGCTCAATTTAGTTCTGCACACCGGATTTAGTCTGATAAGCCAAGCACTTTTCTCAGGGCAGAAAACAGCAAGTAGGCCAGAAGTCAGGCCTTCCACGATTCTCCCGCTCGAACTACGGCGCAAAACAGCTGCCTGAGCTCTACGAGCTGCTTCTCGCTCAGCTTCTACTTGAATCTGGCTTGCCAGCAGACAGCCCAGGGGCTTTCACTCAGATACAGAAGGTTCGGTTGGTTAGTTCAGATGTCAGTCACAGCAGGGATCCCTCTATAGGTGCAAAAAGGTACCAACAGTCCAAAAACTACAATTCCCAGAATCTTACTCCACACAGCCCCATTTCAGCAGGCTCCATGTGAGAGTCCCAAGTACTGATTGGTCCCATTCGGCAGTCCGGGACCAAAATGGTGGAGCGAAACAGAAACAGTCCTTGCTGCAAGAAGGCAGGTTAGAACAAACTACATTTTTACTACTATTTAAACGATCTACCAGCAATCAGTTACATCTTTCAAAAGGGCTCACTCTGCACATTTAGCGATGGCAGAAACGGAGCGATTATTCAGCAGCCCGGGCAGGACTTGGGCATAGAAACACACAGTCCCCCCCCATTCAAAAATTAATTAGGACTGCAAGCAGGCAGCACTTAAAGAGACAGTACATGGAGGCTTTAAAAGCACTCACTGGCAATCACATTTAAACGGCTTAGGCGCCGAACACCAACCAGGCTGTGAGCAATTAGGCAAGCTCTTGGAAGACTTTTGGGAACCCCCATTTGTAGGGGGGGCGGTACATAACACATACATAAGAACATAAGAAAATGGCCAGCAGAAGGTGACCTCTTGGTCTACCGGGTCTGCTCATAATAATAAGGATTGCTTCTGACTTTCCGTTTATATCTGTGACCCCATCCTCCCACCTTACAAGGCCTCCTGACATACTTTTATTTATGTCCCAGGCTTTTTTTGACGGCTCCCATTGACTTTGGCTCCACCATCTCCTGTGGCAGCTTGTTCCATGCCATCACCACTCTTCCTGTAAAAAAGTGCTTCCTTATATCCCTCTTGAATCTAGCCCTTTGGCGGTTGTCCTCTTATTGAATAGGCTCCCACCTTCCATTTTAATTCCCCTCAAGTATTTGAACATCACAATTGTATCCCCCCTCTGCCTCCTCTCCTCCAGAGTGTACATCCCCAGGTCCTCCAACCTCTCTACGTATGATCTATCCTGTTATCATTTTAGTTGCTCTCCTCTGTACCCGTTCCAACATGCTCATGCCCTTTTTCAGGTGCGGGTGCCAATATCTTACTCTGTACTCTAAGTGAGGTCTGACTAATGACCTGTACAGCAGCAGAATAACCTCACTCCTCTACTGCTAATTCCATTAGCAGTATACCTTAACATTCTATTAGCCTTAGCTACACCCTGTTTGCATTGAGTCAAGTGCTTCAGGTCACTAGAAATCATCACCCCCCAGTTGTTTTTCCTCCTCTGATGGTGTAAAATGGACATTTCCAATGTAGTACCTTGTTCTCGGGTTCTTTGCCCCATGTGCATTACTTTGCACTTTTTGGCATTGAACTCGAGCTGTCCTGCCCATCTCTCCAGCTTGACTAGGTCCTCCCTCATTTCCTTTATTCCTTCCTGAGTGTCCAACCTCCCACGGAGTTTTGTGTCTTCCACAAACATGCACATTTTTCACTGAATGCCATTCCCTACGTCCCTAATAAAGATGCTAAACAGCACCAACCCCCATGGAACCCCACTGGTGACTTCCTTTGTACTGGAGAACTCTTCCCATTCTACCATCCTCTGTGTTCAGCCTTTCAGCCAGTTGTTGACCTATCTAACTAACCTTTCTCCTACTCCTAAGTCCTTTCATCTTACTGCTCAGCCTTTTGTGTTGCACAGAGTCAAAGGCCTTACTAAAGTCCAAATATATAATATCCACTGCCTGGCCCTTGTCTACTGTCCGGGTGACCCAGTCAGAGAACTCAGTCAGGTTCATTTGACACAGCCTGCCTGCCATGAACCCATGCTGTTTGCTATCCTCCCGGCTGTTCTCCTCTAAGAAGTTGACCAAGCCCTCTTTCAATATCATCTCCATTAGTTTGCAGATAATCAAGGTCAGGCTGACCAGCCTGCAGTTAGCAGGGTCCTCTCTAGGGACACTCTTGTGGATTGGCACGACGTGCAGTTTTCCATTCCCCTGGTACCACCCCTGTGTCAAGAGATCTATTAAAAAGTAGATACTACTTTTCAGATACTGCTCAGGTATGAAACTAGCACCATGCCATGTTGTATATTGCTGTGTTACTTGGAGATGCTCATTAGCAGCATGTTATGGTTAGCTTTGGATGTTACAGCTGTTGCTGTCACATGTTGCTTATAAACTGTACTACAAAACATTACTTTTATGATTATTATTATTACCATTTGTTATCAGGATTGAGTCACTTGATAAGAAAAAAATATTCAAACATCCAGTGACTTTTGCTAGGGTTACCCAAACTCTGATTTCCAATGTAGCTATCTATAGATAACATACTGTGTGTTTCATAATTTCTTAACAATTGAAATATAGGTATCTGCTTAAATCTTGTTATTGATGTTTGTGATGGAAAACTGCTTACCGCGGGACATCTCCCATGGGTGCTTAGCATGCGTGTGTATCCCCAAGGCACTCTGATAACAGCAGAACTCATATAATTGATGGACCATGATGATGGATGTGTCTTGTACTACGTTTAGAGAGTTCTGTGCTACTTCTGTTACCTGATGCTGGTTGTCTCTGATTGGTTGATTGTGTTACCTTGGCCCTTCCCCTGCCTGCGTGTGTGTGTGTGTGTGCACGCTCGGAGTTAGAATTTTGAGGACGGGGGTATAGTGGTGGGGTGGTAACCCTAATGTTGAATTTCCACACTGTTGTCGCTGTGGAAACAACCCTAACTGATGCATTAATGGAGTTTTGTTGCACTCTGTGTGTGTGTGTGTGGTGTGTGTGTGTGTAAATATATATATATATATATATATATATATACACACACACACATACACAGGTTAGAGGAGAACCTAGAGGTTGGAGGAACGAGGTGTGAATGAGCTTGGTACATCCAGCAGATCAGATCTGAGTTTGATTCTCACAACCTCCACTTGCATACTGTGTGACTCTGAGCAGGTCACTTAACCACCCAGTGCTCCCAGGTCACCCCTGACAACAGGCACTTGTGCCTAGTGGGCCTTACCCGGTTACCAAAGACTAAAATAAAAAAAAATAAAAAAATACACACATGCATACATGGGCACCGGTGGATCTCCTAGGGAATATGTATACAGTAGAGTCCCATTTATCCGAACTGCTTTGGGGTCATCCAGTTAGTCTGGATAAACAGGAGTCCGGATGCACGGGATTGCTAAGTTTCTTTACAGTAGGTATGAACAAATAACAGAACAGTACAGTATCAGTGAAATAAAAGCACTTCAATGTTATTGGTGCATTCATTAAAATATAAACACATAAATACACATCAATACTCTTGCATAAACATCTGTTGCTCTCCGTTTTAAATTGTTTTCATTGACAGTTCATTGCTTTACATTAAAACCCACTGTGTGGGAAGTTTTAAAGTGCAATATGCGATATGAGCCTATAGTAAAGTGCAGGCATTAAAGTGAATAGCAATAAAAAAAATGTGCAAAGCGCATTTTAAAGTGCAGGTATAGTAAGATTTAAAGTGCTAAACCTGGGATTATATACTGTATATGCATGGCAAAAAAAAAAGTTAATGCATCAGTTAGAGTTGTTACACAGTGACAAAAGCAGGGAAATTCGATGTTAGGGTTCAAAACCCTAACTCTACATTCCCCCGACCCCCACCACCACACACACATACATGCAAGTAGGGGAAGGGCCAAGGCAACACAACCAATCGCAGACAATTGGCAGGAAGTGTATACCTCCGTTACTGTAGCAAGTAGGGAAGTAATTGAGCTGCAGGTATCATACAGTATTTCCAAACTTGTTTCAGCAGGTTAGTTCACCTTATGGTGAACTAAGCTGCCAGTAGCAAAAAGTCTGTACCTCGTTCCATTTTAGGCATGTAGGTGCCGAAAGATGTGATGGGTGCCCCAGTGTTAGCCTACGGGAAATTGCTCAATTTTGGAGCACTGTAACTTTGTGATCCTTAACTATTTTTGCACCAAACCAGCAAAAGGCACATGTATGGGACCAGGGCTTGCCACCCTGCAAATTTCAGCCCAAAGGACCCAATCATTTGCTTGCAGCAGGATGACAAAGACGTGCAGTTATCTTGAGCATACTTTCGAAAAATACTTTCGCAAATACAAATCACGACACTTTTGCATTTGCGAAAGTATGTAACGTGCTTTGCAAAACAGTTTCACAAACACGAAAGTTTCGCAAACATAAAGCACGAAACGTTTGCATTGCATTTGCAAAAGTGTTTTGTGAAACTATTTTCAGAAAATGTCAGAAATGCTGTTTGGGGACTTGTAAACCCCCCCAAAAAAGTATATGTGTAGTCTGTGTTGTGTGTTGGTGGCAGCTTGGGGCCCAAGCTGCTCTATTGTCCATAATGAGTTTGGCGGAGCGTGAAGCTTCCGGGATAAGAGTTAGGACTGATGACCCCATGTGGCACCGTGACATCTGTTGCTTCGTGGAAGATGGGAGTATGGGGGTGGGGTGCTTTGGTTTAGAGAGTTGTATGTTATTTCTGTTACCTGCTGCTGGTTGTCTGTGATTGGTTGTGTTGCCTTGGTCCTTCCCCTACTTGCATGTGTGTGGTGGGGGTGGGATGTGGAGTTAGGGTTTTGACCCCCTAACACCGAATTTCCCTGGCTTTGTCACTGTGTAACAACCCTAACTGATACATTAACGGAGATTTTTGCTATGAATTCCCCTTCTTTTTGACAATGTGAACGATTTCATCATAATCGCATGTTTTTGTGGGAGCGCAGGATGCCATAGAGCAGCCCAGTAGTGCAAGGAAACCTTGTAACAGTGATTTGCCATGCTAAGGTTGACAGTAACCGTAATGGTAACGATAACAGTAACTCTAATAATAATGCAAACGATAGTGGTAATGGTAACGCTAACGGTAACCAACGCAAATGGTAACGCAAATGCAAGCAGAAATGGAAACAACTATGAACGCTAATGTGCAAGGCAATGGTAACATAAACGTGAACGGTAACGGAAATGTTAACGCAAATGCAAACTGAAACACAAACGGTACCGGTAATACTAACGGTAGCGGTTACGGTACCGCAAACAAACAGTAATGGTAACACTAACAGTAACGTAAACTCAAACAGTAATGTTAATGCAAATGCTAACGGTAACGGAAATGCAAACAGAACCACAAATGCAAACGGTAACGCAAATGGTAACTGAAACAGTAAGGCAAACAGTAACGATAATGCAAACATGAATGGTAACTCAAACACAAATGGTAATGATAATGTGAACGCTAATGGTAACAGTAATGTGAATGGTAATGGAAACGCTAACGCAAATGCAAATGTAAAATTTACCGGTAACGCTAATGGTACTGCAAACACAAGCAGCAATGGTAACGCTATTGTTTATTTATTTGGTTTTTGTTAACCGGGTAGGTGCACTAGCCATAAAATTACTATTTTCAGGCACGATCCGGGAGAGTACAACAAAAGGAGAACAGTTGAACAACAGCAACATGGGTAAAATAATACAAATAGAAGAACAGTACAGCAGTGCTACAAAAATACAATGGGTAGAAACAACAAAAAATAATGGCAAGCATTATACAGATAATGGCAGTAAAATATAGAATAAGTGCAGAAGGGTAACAGAAATGCAAAAGCTAAAGCTAACGCATATGCTAATGGTAACCTTAACACAAATGCTAACGATAACACAAACATGAACGGTAATGGTAATGCAAATGGTAACGGAAATGCGAGTTGTATCGCAAAATTATAATGCAAATGTAAATGGTATTGATAACGCAGACGGTAACAGTAATGCAAAAGCAAGCACAAATGGTAACACAAATGAAAACGGTAACAAAAATGGTGATGCAAACAGAAATGGTACTGATAACGCAAATGAGAATGCTAATGGTAATGCAAATGGAAGCGGAAATGGTAACGCAAACGGTATTGCAAACGCAAATGCAAAAGGAAACGATAATGAAAATGGTAACATTAACATAAATGCAAATAGTAATGCCAATGGTAATGCAAACACGGATCCGTAACACGCATTGTGTCAAGAGACAGCAGGCGCATCAGAAAGGGCAGTGATTACAAAGAATGTGCCCATAATAGTGGGCCTCGGACATGAAAATGAGCAATTGAAAGACTAAATTGCTAATCTCATGAAGCGTATGAGGTAGAAAACAGAAATACATTTCATGTTATTTATGGCTTTCTAGGCTAGTTTTGTACTTAGCCCCCCAGCAGGGGACTAAGAACTTTTGTGACAAAGTCCGTATCTTGAACTGTTTTCGAGGTACAGGACCCAAAAGGCACGACAAATACCATAATGCTATCCTATGGGAAACATTGTGAACTTCTGAGTGCCGTAAGTTTGACGCCCTGTAATATTTTGCCACCAAATCACCAAGACTGTAAGAAACACATCAGGCTTGCGAAGAGCAGATATTGCCAGGACCTTTTAACCAGCTCCGCTAATGATCCACGAAAATTTTGGAGTCACATAAAAAACTTCCTTGGAACTCCTCAATCCATCACCCCCTCGGACATGCTACTCCAAGGGGTCCACTGCAATGACTCCCTCACCATTGCTAATGCCTTTAATCAGCAATTTTCGGATCTATCTGCCATTACATCCTCTTTAAAATCCCTGCCAGTTACCTCTCAACCCTACTCTACCATGATGAGCTCCGATCCACAACTTGCCCCTAAAAGATTGTTTTATTTAAAGCTGTTACTGGAAATCAAGTTCAAACTCCTGTCGGGCATATCTGACAACACTAGCCCTGGCTCTGACACTCTGGAACCTCGATTGCTGAAAATAGCTGCTCATCTCATATCCCGCCCACTTGCCAGGATCTTCACGCAATCTCTCTCCACAGGCACTGTCCCTGAGATTTGGAAGGCGGCCAGAATCACACCAGTTTTCAAAACAGGGAGCAAAAATGACTTGTCAAACTATAGACCTATAGCCATACTTTCAGTACATAGCAAAATTCTCGAGAAGATAGTAGCCACCCAGGTCACTGATTTTATTGGCTCCTCTAATGCTCTCTGTGAAGCTCAGTATGGCTTCAGGAAGCACCATAGTACTACAACTGCACTGACTAAATTCACCTCGGATGTTCTCTCAAGTATGGATAGAGGGCAGCTAACAGGGGCTGTATTCATAGACCTTACAAAGGCCTTTGACCTAGTTGATCATCCACTGCTGCTTGCCACCCTCCAAAACCTATGCTTCTCAGCCCCAGTAACTTCCTGGTTCAGTAGCTACCTCACCAACAGGTCTCAAGCTGTAAAACTTAACTCGGCCATCTCTGACAGTACCACAATCAATATTGGAATACCACAGAGCTCTATACTCGGTCCACTCCTCTTCTTACTATTTATCAACAACCTGCCCAACGTAATAACATCAGGCAACTCACTGCTTTACGCTGATGATCTTGTTATATATGCTCACTCTGACAACCTCTCTCACCTAAATGCCACTCTGTCATCAGCTTTCCACCTGGCACAACACTGCTTTGATGCGATCGCCTTGTACTCAATGCAAGCAAAACAAAGGCCATGCCTTTTGATCAAATCCTAAACTCAGAACCTGCACATCTCCACTTAAAATTTTGATGTTGACGGAACCCCTTGAGACTGTAAGCTCTTTCCGCTATCTTGGAATACAGCTTGACCAAACCTTGACCTGAAGCAGCATATCCAAGAGTTGGTAAAAGTGTCAACTGTAAACTGGGGCTGCCTACAGGACCTAATTATATGTCACACCTACTGCCAAACTTGCCATTGCCCGGGTATCCTATTACCCACCCTGTCCTACTGTGCTCCCATCCTCACAATGGCAAACAAAACCGTTCTACAGAAATGGGACACCACCTACAATAATGTCTGTAGATATGCAGCTAAAGCACCGCGCCTGATGCACCACTGCCAACTCTATAAAGAGTTAGGCTGGCTATCCCCATCCTCCACAAGGCAATATCATCTCTGCAGCCTATCAGACTCCATATTCAGAGTAGCGAAGCCAGCCACACTATCTGAACTGCTTCAACCTGTGATCCCAACGCGTGACCTGAGGTCATCAGACAAGTCTTTTCTATCAGTTCCCCACTGCCGTACTTCTAAGGGAGCTGGCGCTTTCAGGTGTGCTGCCCCTCAAGCCTGGAACTTGCTGCCTATGGATCTGAGAAGTGCCCTGTCACACCTAGCTTTCAAGCGTGGACTTCGCTCTCACCTCAACTCTAAGGACCGTTGCACTTGCTTTGATCCTACTTAGACTTTGAAACCTGTCTAAGTCAATCCCACCTTTCCATATATTCACTAGCCTGCCTCCCTTTAATTGCTCTGTCATTTTCTTTGTCTGCTTGCACTTTAATGAATTGTTTATAAGTCTGCCTGCACTTTATGAATTGTTTACAAGTCTGCCTTCACTTTAATGTAATGTTTACTACCTTTTCTGTATGGTCACTCTATTCTAATCATGCTGCTATAAATTGTTCTTACGACTGCCTAATTTGCCTTAATTCTATACTATGTATAGTATCCTGACTAGATCATGTTATTATGCTGCATATCTATACATTGTTTCATCTCTCTGACTTCTGTATAATTTAGACATAATCCTACTATTGTTTGATCCCTCGTCCGTTCTACTGTGTTGCACTGTACTATATATTTTACTTAATGTTAGTGGGTACTGGTCCCTCTTGCTCCCCTCTCCACTCCCGCTCGTTCCTCACCCCCTCACAGCCCTGCTGGTCTCAGTTCCAGAGTCCCGGTCTTTTTGCCTTTTCCACTAAAGCCGTAATTAGTCAGACTTTGCCATAAGCGCCTCAGAGCCCTGCCGAGTTTTAGTTCCATAACCCCGGTTCCCTTTTGCACCTCTTCCCACTAAAGCCGTAACTCGCCATCCTTCGCCATAAGTGCCTCAGGTTGGCTGCCTCCCTAGTTCCAGTTCCATAACTATCGGGTCCTTTTCGCCTTTCCTGCTAATGCCGCGCTTTATCTTTCGCCCTCAGGCTGGCCGCACCCCCCCCCTTGTCTTACTTCCTTACCACACTCCTCTCCCTGCCGACCATCCCCTCTTTGCTCTGCCGTCCCTCGGTTCCTAAGCCCGGTTGTGTATCTCTGCCCATCACCACAAGGGCGTTAGCTGTAACTTTCCCTGTCTTTTCTGCCAAAGCCCTTCACCCCTCATTAGCTTCACGCTCCCTTCCTGTCTGCTTAAAATCCCCTTCACCTCCCCTTCCCTTTCCTCTCCCTCTCCTCTAAATATGTGCTTCCTCCAGTACCCTCTGCCTATTGAAACTGTATGCCTGCCTTTGAAATTGTATGCCGTACTTGTACCAATGTACCTTTGCCTGTATTGTGTTAAACCTAATTATACAATGGCAAGAAAGAATCCTGTCTTCTGATTGGTCAGTTGACTGTCACAGCAGGGATGTTATCCTGGCATAACCCCCTGCTGATTGGTTGTTGGATTTGGATGACCTTCTCCATGATCATCTCCTCTTTCTCTTAAGAAACAAAAATGTTTACACACTAACAAAAACATTCTTTAAAATTATTTTTTTATTATAAAACAACAAGCCATTGTATAATAGGAATAATGCCCTCCAGGGTGGGAGTTATGCTGGGATAACATCCCTTCTCGGGTGTTGGACGCCCTCGGCCGGTGGCCTCGGGCCCAACCACCCGAGGTGGGATGTTATCCCAGCATAACTCCCACCCTGGCAGGCATTATTCCTTTATTGTCCTATCTTGTACTGTAACTGTGTCTCCCGGGTCGTGCCTGAAAATAGTCACCTGTTGGCTAGTGCACCTACCCGGTTAACAAAAACTAACTAAATAAATAAAAGGCACATCTGTGGGATCTTGGCTTTCAACTCTGCAAATTTCAGCCTAGAAGACCAAACCGTTATCTTGCAGGAGAGTGGCAAAGATTTCCAGTTATTTTGCCCATACTTTCGCAAATTACTTTCGTGATTTGCAAAGGTTTTACAAAAAAAAAAATCACAAAACCTTTGCATTTGCAAAAATATTTTTCCCAAAAATTTTAACAATGTATTTTTGGGGGGTTTAACCCACCCAAAAAGATATGCCTAGCATCCTTAGGACCTGACTAGATGAACACAGTAAGAATTGTGTTCCTAGAGGGTTCCAATTTTAAATGCCAGCTGTTTTTCTGAGCTGTAACTGAAAACAAAATGGCCAACTCACGAAAGTAAAAGGGCAATTTGCGACAGTGAAAAGGGCTATTTGCCAAACTTTCACATATTTTGTTAATGTTCCCATAGACACTGATGGGAAACTTGTTTTTTGAATAACTTTTGAACTGTGAAATATTTTTTCATGCAATCTAAGAAAGGCACATCAGTGACCCTGGCTGCGTGTTCCCATAAGTTTTCTGACTGAACACGCAAACCATGCGGCCTGTGGGCACGAGCAAAGAAACGTGCAAAAAGTCTGTTTTTTTGCCGTTTTGGCCGTTCTAAATCCTGAAACCATTAATGTCCACCGAATGCAGCTTTCCCCCGTCCGAGTCTATGGTGCCAAACCGCATGTGCAAATTTTCAGGCAACCCCATACGGTGACAAAGTTATTAAGGTCCAAAATTTGAGGTTCTGTTTGTAAGTGACTACTCAACCCAAACTATAGTGGCACAGATAATTCATTCCCCTAGGATACCCACCGATCTCCATGCACACAATAGATTTCACCGATAGCATGGTGTTAACTTTATCTCAGAGGTTCTAAGGGTGTAAGCTTACATAAAAAAGAGTGGTTGTGATATCACCAAAATGTTGCTTCTAAGGAGTGGGTAGAGGTCCTCTACCTTGTAATGCCATTTCAGGTGTGATCTGACATGCCATAGCTGTAGACACACCTAACCAGCGTTACCTACCCCCATCCCTTTTACACCGCTTCATACCCACAATACCAATGAGAGAAAGCAAAAAGCACACTTATCTGACAGCTCATCCACGGTTATACGTCTGCAAATCCTGTGTCATGTCCTGGATGCGCCTGCTTCCGGAGGCTAGTTCAGTAAGTCGGAATGGAGCTTTCCAGGGGTTGTTCATCGTGTCATTCGGTGGAGTTGTTCCACAGGCCACAGTGTTGGCCCACGACTGCTGTATGGCTGACTGATGGAGGAAGCTGGATCCTGATACACTCTCTAGATGCGGGGTTTTCATCTTCAGTGGTCGCTGGGGCCTATTGTATGATTCCATTGTTGCTGTAATACTGGCTCAGGGTTCATTTCAGATATTTATCTATGTGGGACAATGACCCACTGGGTATAAAAAGTAAGGGTCAAATGAAAAAAATAATGGGTCCTAATGTTCAGCCGAGCCCAGGTTCATTAAATAGCTGTTTAAAAGCTATAGAACAGCGAGTCTCTTGTCCCCAAGGTACAAGAAAAGGTGGGACACAATTAAAAACTGTGTGCCAATTATCCCAGTCCCCCACCCAGAAATGAACCTTGCTGGCTGGTGATCACCATTTCCTCCGCTTCTGGTCTGCATCTTCACTGCTGCTCCTTGTTCTCCTTTGGTCTACTGGTTGCTCCTTTTTGTTGTGACATCCCTGTTGCTGTCTCTTTCTATTTATGGCCGGGAGAGCCCTGGCTTCTACTGAAGACTGTCCTGGATGCTGAACCTCCATCTTCCATCTGGCATGTGGGTCCAGCCTGCTGTCTTAGGACGTGACTGAAGCATGTGGTCGTATGGAAAGCCTTGTGTTTGGAGCTGCATCATGGCTGTTGGTAGGCCAGGTCCTGCAGATGAAGTCCTGCAACACCTCTGGGGTGGAAAAGAGCATGGGCATCCTGTTCATTATCAGTCGCCATAGTGGCCATATACCGCAGTGAGTAGGGGATTCCAAGTGCATGGGGTTGTTTACAGACTTCTGTGTACTCTTTGCACTCATTTGCAAGGTCCCAAGAGTAGTCCTGGAAAAGTAAGACATGGCAGCCGTTCCACAAGTGGGTTCCTACTTCACAAGCTCTGGCTCTTTGTCCGAGAAATTCGGTATGTGTCCCAGGATAGGCCTAGGGCACTCACCGGGGCCTGAAAGCCAGGTTCCACTCTTATTTTCTGTATTCCTGAATGATTTACCAGCTATCTGTTCATCTACCAAAACACAAATGTATGCAGACGACGCATACTGTACACCTCTAGTGCTTTCCATTCAGATGTGGTAGAAAGACTGCAGCAGAACTTCAGTAAGTTACAGCACTGGTTCCAATCCAACCAGCTGTTCCTAAATGCCAAAAAGACCGTTTCCATGACATTCAGCATCAGGCAGACACTTGTAAATCTGCCCTCTTATTCCACCCCCTGGATGGAACACTGATAGAAAATACCACCTCCCTTACATACAGTACCTTGAAGTTTGGCTAAACCAACAGCTGGACTTCTCTGTAAGTGTAATTGCTATCATCAAGAAATTCCACCCCAACCTTGGTGCTTTATATTATAATCATGACTACTGTACATTCCACTGCCGGTTTGCCATGCTCTTGTACAGAAAAGGTTCCTCCCCACAGTTGACTATGCTGATAGTTTTAGTTTGTTATTCTGCAGTTATGCAATTACAAAATCACAAGAAATCAGGACAACAAACATTTTGTACACATGTAAATAGTCATTTATAATACAATATCACTAGATTACTGTATACGAAACATTCTGCAAATATATTAATATAAAATTACATCACCCTCATTTGTGTTAGATACCATTTAATATAGTTATTATTGGCTTTATTCTATCCATAGTAATATAGCATTATATTATAAATATATTCTAGCATCTAGAAGCAATCTCCTTTTATAACATTTCTCACAAGTGTAATATGAAAGAGTAGCTCCATATTGTGTTGAGGGAGAATCTGCAACAAGCTTGTATATCAAGACTCTGTTCTATATTATTTATTTCTAGTAGACCTTAAGTTAATCGGGTATACATTTGTAGGTGTTCTCGACTATGCTATACAGTACTTCTGTCGGTTCACTCTACCCTACCCCCCATGCACCCATCACTGTGATCTTTGCAAAGCCCTCTCCCTCCCTCCCTTTCCTTGATTCCAGATGCCTCATTCATTCTGCTTTCTTTATAGCTAAAGTCTGGTTTGGGTCACTACCACCTTACCTCTGCTCTACTCTACCTGTACCCATCCTAACCCTCTACCACCTCTGCAACAAAGAACGCCGACTTCTTGCCCTCCCCAACCGGTCCACCACAACCAGACAATCTGCCTTCTCATATCGTTGTCCGAAGCTGTGAAAAATTCTCCCCCCCCCCATCCTCCGAAATGCTACCTACCTCTTGGCCCTTTCCTCCCTCCTAAATAGCTTCACCTCCCCTACATGCTCCTGTCCCTAACTTTCCTTTCCCTTAAAGTTAGGCCCTCCATCCCACATGCTAACCTATAATACCTCCATCCTTCCCTGTTACCCATCATTCATCACACGACGACTCTGACCTCAGAACCCCCCTGCCCAAATGAACAAGCTCTGTTCTACATGTTGTTTCTCCTCATTGGCTGGCACTCACCTCTTACCCACCTACTCCTCTGCTACCCTCCTTCTTCTCACTCGACACCCTGCCCAATTAAATATATTGCTCTGCCATCTTGGAATTTCCTTGATCCTTGTACAACAAGGTCATCATTGCTCTACTAATAATACTTGTTCACTGTGCTTGGGGTGTACCAAAGCAACTGTGCACTTACCGTTGTTCACTGCTTATTTGCTGTCCCTCTTAGGTTGCTATGCTAGGGTAACCTACATGTACTCTATTGAAGTCATTGTTCTCTTTGTTATAACTTTAAATTAGTGTACTCTGTGATCCTAATGCTGTAATACCGAAATGTGATGAATGCCAAATTGTGGTAAACTGCTGTCTGTTATTCTGTAATTTTGTTTTCTGTATTTCTGTTACTATTGTAAATTGCTAATCCCCCTCCCCCCAAGTTGCATCTGGAAACGAGCAATTAAACTCAGTATGCCATCCTGGTGAAACATTTACTGTAAATAAATAAATAGAATTCCAGTGGGTGTGCCTTTACCTCTGAATTACCTTTGTTCTCTTAACAGAAACAGAATTTCCAGTCCCAGAAGACTACGTGACATTGCTTGTGAAAGATGAAAAACCCTCAGTATTGCAGTCAGGGAACTGGAATGGAACCATACACCAGCAGTCTCTTAAAGAAGGCACCATCGTCAGTAAGTTCATGGCCTGGTAAATGTTATATGTAAAAACAGATGCTGAGAAACTCTACTGATCCCAGGGTGGTAAACTTGAGTCCGTTCTCAAAACTGGGACTCACAGGTGTTAGTGCGGAGAATCATTTGTATGTATCTTTGGTATAAAGCCGGGAAGGGGGAAGCACCTGAGTCCATTCTCAAACCCAGGACTCCAAGACGGCAGTGCAGGTGGATATCTGTGTATCTTTAGCATGATACCAGGGTGGGAAACCTGATCCTGTTCTCAAATCCTGGACTCCTAAGTGGTAGTGCAGGGGGTTATGTATGTATCGCTGGTTTAATGCCAGGGTGGGAAACCTGAGTCCATTCTCAAACCAGGGTATCTCTCAGGTGATCATGCAGGAAAGTACCAGGGTAGGAAACCTGATTCTGTTCTAAAATCTGGGACTACCAGATGACAGTGCAAGGGGTGTTGTCTATATCATTGTGTAATATCAGGTTGAGAAACCGGAGTCCCTTCTCAAACCTAGGATACCTCAGTGGCAGTGCAGGGCATTTATTTATGTATCTTTGGTATAATAGCAGAGTGGGACACCAGAATCCATTCTTAATTCTGGGACTTCTAGGGTGGTAGTATAGGGGAATATGTGTGCATCATTGGTATAATAGCGGGATGGGAAACCTGAATCCATTCTTGAACCCTAGATTCCTAGGTGGCAGTGCGTGGGGGGGAGGGGGTTCATGTCTGTATCATTGGTATAATTACAACGTGGGAAACCTGAATCCATTCTCAGACTCTGATCCCACTGGTTGCAGTACAGGAAGTTATGTCTGTATCTCAGGGTTAATGCTGGTGGTTGTGTCCTTACCTCTGATTTACATTTCATCTCAGAAGCAGAACCTCCAGTCCTAGAAAACTGTCTGACAGTGACTGTGAAAGATGAAGTACCCTCATTATCGGAGTCTGGGAACAGGAATGGGACCATATATAAGCAACCTCCAGAAGAAAACACAGTCAGCAGTAAGTAGATGGCTCAGTAAATGTTGTATGTAAGATAGATGCTGAGAAGCCCTCATGATTCCAGAGTGGGAATCCTGAGTTAGTTCTCAAACCCAGGACTCCCAGAAGGCAGTTCAGAAAGTTATGTGTGTATCATTAGTATAAAATGGGGTGGGTAACCAAAGTCTGTCCTTAAACCTGGGACTCCCAGGAGGCAGTGCAGAAAGTTATGTGTCTATCATTAGTATAAAATGGTGTGGGTAGCCAAAGTCTGTCCTTAAACCTGGGATTCCCAGGTGGCAGTGCAGAGGGTTATGTTTGTATCATTAGTATCATTGTAGGAAACCTGAGTCCATCAAACTTTGATCTCCCTAGTTGCAGTGCAGGGGACTATGTCTGTAACCTCCCCTCAGAGGGTTTACCTTGATTGCCCCAGTATCTCCCGGTTCCTCATGCTGCCTCTGGCATCCCATTTTTTCTCTGATGCAGCCAAAGTCCTCCTGGTGCTTCCCCGGGTCCCCTGGAGCAGCACTTGTAATTATGTTTTCTTTTAGGCACACACAATGTCTAGGTGTTGGTGAGCGCAGGCTGTCTGCCTGCAGTATTTCATATTTGACTTGCTCCCTGTGTCCATTTTTGTGTGAACCTTTTTGGTCTGTAGCCTGATATTCTTGTATTCACCCCTCTTTCTATTTATAACATCTGTTTATAATAATTTTTATTATTTCCATTTCTACTTTTTAGAAGATCTGTTATATATAATATATATTATTTGTGTCCTAAACTTTCTTCCTTTCCACTGTAGTCACTCTGTGTTTTGGTCTTTTTATGATAGAATTCTTCCCCCCTCCAAATCCACCTCTCTATTCTGGTGATATATGAATTATTTGGCATTGTACTATCACTTGGGATGTTGCTTCAAATATTTAAATATATTCCAAGATGTATAATTGAGTTTTTACATAACTTTAATTGTAAAAGAAGTGTGTATTCTTGTTTGGCATTGCTTTATATCCTTAGGTACTAGACACATCTTTTCTGTATTCGAGATATGATAGAAACCAGATAGTTTTGTTTTCTTGCTGTGACCTTTAACATTTTTTTTCACTACTCCTGTATCATTTTAGCATTTATAGGCAGCTATATTAATTCTGTAATTATAAGCACTGAAATTTAAATCTGCCTTCTATGAATATATTTCTCATGTGATTGCTAACGTTTTGTGACATTATTAATTGAAGTGCATTTAAATGATACAATGTTGTGATATGCAGAGCCCACCCCCTGAGGAAGACTTAACAGTTGAAGTGCAGGGGCTTCTGGCTGAGGTGTTTTGTGCCTGTATGTTATACCAGTTTTGGTATTAAATTGACGCTTTGCAGCGTATTTGCTTGTGCGTGAGTTTTTTGGAGTGCAGCCTCTGTTGGAATCATTCAATATAGTGTGGCTGCCTTGGTTTTGCACCCTACCTTACTTGGAGTAGCACGAGGACTGTTGTTTTTTTCAGTTACCATTGTCTTTACTTGTGCACCTGAGGAGCCACTATTCTGGCTGTGGTTTGTAGGTGAAACATCACACTTGTCCTTTCCAGGCACTACCTCTTTTTCCCGGAGGAGATAGCTGCACATAAGCTCACGCAGTGAATGTTCAAAACAAGCAAGTGACTTGGGATTCTCCTCTGGTTTGTTAAATGATCACAGAAGATTTACAACAACGAAAATGTAACCTAAAGGCCAAATTGTGTGCCGAACGTACTGTACCACAAACAGAGGTGGTTGAATTAATAACACTTGTTTCATAAACTAGAAAGGTTGCTGTTTAATTAACTTAATTTAACATACAGCATTCTAAGTTTGGCAAATTACTTAGAAGAGAATCTGGCCCCACATGGACTAAGAATCCCAGTATTACCTTCAGGTGGTCTTGATAACCTGGTACACAAGAAGGAATAGGAAGCTCCTACAGCAGCTTGTAGTAGAGTCTTCCTGTAAATTCTGATTAAAGAAGGCCTCCTAAAACATGTACTGACTACACAGCAAATAGAATTGGTGAAAACTAGCCTCAAGAAATTCAGCAGACACTCTCAATTTTGAGAAGTAGATAAAAATCTTTAAGTGAAATTGGATAAGCATGCATCTGAATTAGGGTTGTCAGAACCCTCTGAAGTTCTGGGCTCTAGTTCTAGTCTAGAACTTTTGAAAAAGTTCTAGGGTTCTAATCTTTTTTAGAACTTTTTAGAACTCGAACCCTATTTTTTTATTGTGCTGCCAGTAACGAAGATAGTAATAAAATACATGTAAAGGAAAAACTGTTCAATATAAGGGGGAGAGAAATTATCTTGTGTGACACTGATAGGAATACAACTAGGTTTATCTATGGTTTCTTCTGTTTACTAAAGTCAGCAACTTAATACGTAACAGGCCCACCCACCCACCCATATGTTAAAAGTTTTCCTGCTGCAGCTGCATCATAGTTCCTTAGTGAAAGAAAGAGGCACATTAGCCATTTATGTACTCAGCTATATATACTCATCGTCATGAATTAGGAGAAAAAATAACTGATATTACCTAATTTCAGCTATTTGCTGCTTTCTGTTTTAAATGAGTGAATCAAAAGTTGCTATGTTTAAAAGAAAGCTTTTATAACAAAGTCAAGCCAAGTACTACAGCAGCAACATGTGGAACTGTTACAAAACATATTATGTCATAACATATTCAGTCAAGACATTGGAATAAAAAAAATATGCCAGTCATTGTTGCTGGCAAAATGCATGCAGTTTTCTAAGGTAATGCATACATATACCAACATTTTTGTTGGCAAATTGAAGTAATACATACAAAAAATTCTAAGATGATGCATTTTTGCAGCTGATACTTCAATAAAATCTGTATTTCAGTCACATAAATAAAAAGTGGTTTCACCACATACTAAGGAACATTTAATGTAGCTGCAGCAGTTGGCATGTGATGTTTAAGGACAGGGCCTGTCAACCCCATTATGTATCAAATTATCACTACTTATAAAGCAAAACACTATGATAGTCACATTCTGTGAAAACTGCTGATGCAGATTTTCTTTATTTCTGATTCCTTTATTCTTTTTAAAGGGGACAGGACAATTGTGCTAGGTGGCAGCAGTTTGCAATGTATTTAATAAGAATATATATTATGTGTACAGTAGGTTCGGTCTGTCATCATTTTTTTCCTCACCATCCCCAGCTGATCATGAATCTGTAAATGAAAGAACTAAAACAACACCCACCTTTCACCCCATCACCCATTCCACTTTTCTTCCACCACCCTCATCTGTGCAGTAGCACCCATGCCACCCTTACACCTATGTTAAAACCAACCCACAACCCTCACCGATGTACTAGCATCCATTTTTCGTTTATGGCTAACATTTCTGTAATTGAAAAAATAATAAACAGCTACCAATTAGAACTCATTGTTTTGTCCTCTTTAAAATTGAAAAATAGACCGCCTCCTGTCCCAGCCCATACTGACAAAGTCACAGAAGGTAAATCCAAAATATATGTTTGCACTTTAACTATAAATAATATGATACAGAAAGGATTGACGTGACAGTGTCCCTTTTATGCCAAATTTGGGCCTGTTCCACTGATGTTAAAATTGCCCTGTATATAAAACTTGTTGACTTTAGTTTAGACCCTAGCTACAAAGCAGTTTGCCATGAAATGGTGAAAGTTTTGGGGTTATATAGTCCAAGGTAGTAGATCGAGAAAGGAAAAGACGACAACCAAAGTCATCACAGTCTGTAAAGTTTCCTTTTGGTGCAGAGACTCCGATCCACAGTATTTACCAGCCACCATCATCTGAGTTGTCATCACCATCAACATCCACAACATTAGTCACTTCAGGATCAGTTTGTATACTCTTGTAGGGATACGAAAATCTTGACTTATTAACTTAAATAAAAGTTAACGTGTACATTTTCTGGCAGCAACCTATTTCTGGTGTCTGTCCAATATTGCTAGCTGTACTAAACATGCGTCTGAAGAGACACTTGTTGCAGGACAACCAAGATATTTACAGGCTTCATCATACAGCTCTGTCCAAATTGACTTTTTTGATCTCCAGTATTCAAAAGGGCATGCATCAATAGGAATAGGCAGTTCTTGCAGGTAACTGTCTACCATGATGGACAGAGACCGCTCAGAAGAGGAATCAGAATAAGCTGGTATGGCAGCAATTTGGGAAAGGTTTTGCCACAGATTTAGCTTGCTACTAAGGGTTGAAGAAGTGGCAGTTGTGGAACAACTACTGTTAATGTTTGGTGACTTTTCCAGTTCTATATCCCTTTGTGAAGATGAACCTGCATGTTGTGGTGATGACAACCTGAGGGTACTGTGTGTGTCTGTGTTTGACTCCTGTGAGTGCTGCAGCTCATCTAGCAACATACATTTGTACTGCTCTATATCATCTGTTTTGGAAGATGTATAGCCTTGAACCTGGGATCTAAGAGAGTTGCAAGGATGTAGTGTTTTGATTTCGTCATTGCAACTAATTTGTCATTGGTTTTGGCTCGCTCATTCTTTCTAGATTCCCATGATACAGGCGACATGTTGTCTGCGCTTCAGATCTGTCTTCTTCTATTTGTAGATTTAGAACACTAAGATGATGTGAAATGAGCATTATGAGTGGGATAACCTGACTCACAGATGCGCTCTTCAGAAGACATGTCCCTTGTAGCTGTCTCTAGAAGGAGCTAGGATACAGCACACTGTCTCCATTAATTTCCACTGTAGCACAGACAGCATAATGCCATCTCCAATAATGTAACTGGAGCAGTACTCATGTACAGCTTGCTTTTGCCCCAAGAGGCGCTGCAGCATATAAAGCGTTGAGTTCCAACGAGTGGAAACATTTTGAATCAGCTTTTGCTGGGGCAGCTTGTGTTTTTTTTGCAGTTCGGACAATGTCTGTATAGCCTTGGTTGAATGTGAAAAGTGAGTCACAGTTTTTTTGCAAACAGCAATCATACCATCCACTTGTGTTTCGCTGCTGAGAAACTCGTGACAATTAAGTGTAAGCAATGTGCAAAGCAAGAAGCATGCAGAAATCCTCCATCCTGTACTGCTTTCAAGATGTTGGCCCATTGTCACTTACTATGAAGCCACATTTTAGACCGTGAGAATAAAACCCATTCGTGAAGGAGGTCATTTAGTTCCTGCAAGATGTTTGCAGCAGTATGACTTTGCCCAAACTCTTTATATGCAGCAGCGCCATCTTTGGGGTGTCTTTGTTTTGAAGAAGCACAAGAAATGTGACCCAATGAGCGGTAAGGGACATGTAATCTATGTTTTGATTGCTGGTCCACATATCTGTTGTGACATGAATAACCCCACCTCCGTAGTTTTAAGTGCAAGCATCACTGTCGCTTTAAAGCCTGATAAATGTTTGGTATTTCAACATAGGAAAAGTACTTTCTGATGAGGAACATTGTAACGAGGTCTCATGCTAATGTCATGAGCTCCCTAAAATCGTGCATGATCTACCAAAGAGTATGGGAGAAGGGCTCCGGCTAACAGTTCACCAATTCGGTGATTAAGATGAAGGGTCTTTGGATGATTTCTAGTAAAGGTATTCTTCCTTTCAAATGCCTGAGGCAGTGTTATCTGTTTACAAGATGTCCCTGCTGGTTTATTATACACCGTGCTTCGATGGGCAGATGGACGCGGAGATGGTGGACTAGGACTTATACATTCAGTGCCATCACTGGATGTGCAACTGGTACTAATGGTGCTGGCATTGGTGGTAACAGTGATCCTAGGGCTGGCAGTGGTTCTGCCCGCATCAAGTTCAGACAATTCAGTATCCATTTCAGATTCCTGACCCTTCTCACGTGTGGTCTGGAAGATGGAGGACATGGGTTTTGGATGATCAAGCAAAACTGAATGCTTTTTCAGATGGCGTTTAAGAGCTGTAGTGCCAAGGCATGACACAACTTTACCACGGCTTACACTCTGTTTACACAGGGAACAAATTGCCCTGCATGGATCAGTTTTACTGACAGAGAAATAATTCCACACCTCAGATGTGACAGATTTTGTTCGAGTGCTAGGAAGATAGCTAAAGACTGTTTGTGTCTTTCACCTGTCCTAACAGAACCTGGGAGTGGGACATGCTCCTTGGTGCTAGAAGAGTGGGCAGAAGACTCTGATGGATTTTCATTGCTGGCCAACACAGAAGTGGTGGATTCAATGGATATGTCCTTTTCATTGCCAACAGTGCTGGATGTATTTGCAAGTGCACTACCTGATTCATTGTCAGCAGACTTGCTCATTTCACTTTGTTGAGGAAGTAATGATTCGTCAGAACACAACAGTGTCGGACTGAGACAAAGAGCTACTGTCTGAGTCAGAGAGGGACTCACTGTCACTTGCATTATTGCTGCTAGTCACAGGGATCTTAACAGCATGAATGGCATACCTTATGGTGCCTCTCTGTGTGACCCCAGCAGCTGTACAGGTTTTCTTAAACGGTCCCCCTTTACCACACTTCACTGTTGCTCTTTTGCTGTTTGTTGAATTTTTATCACGTGAAACATTTTGCTTATTTTTGCGAGCACCAGGATTACCACTACCACCAACACCTGCTCCAACACCAGCACTAGATGCTTCATCTGTGTTGGTGTCAGCCATAACAGAACCAGTATACTGCAGGGAATACACCCACACAATTCCTGTGTAAGAGCAATGTGATCTATGATCACTGGCTGCAACTCAAAATTGTATTTTGGCTATGTGACACTGTGATGCAGTGGACTGAAAGTAATTGAAGAATATGACAGTTTGCAACTAAAGGTTCAAGGCTTACAGAATGATTGGGCTGCTGGCAAAGGCATAAGCATAGCAGTCAAGGGGTGCACAGCAGCAGGGTTATGGAATGACCACAAGAGACGGAGTTACACACACAAACCGAGGAAAGAGATTTTTCTGTCTCTTCTCCCAACAGGGAAATATATTTTTTTACTTCTGTTGTGTATTTAAGGATAATGTCACCACACAACTGCCCACTGGGCTTCACACGGTAACACACACTGGGTAAGGTACAGTGCAGTCAAGGGGCACACAGCAGCATGGTGATGGGCTGACCACAAGAGACGGAGCTACATACACAAACCCAGGAAATAGATTTTTCTGTCTCTCATCCCAACAGGGAAATATATTTTTAGGCTTCTGTCATGTATTTAAGACAATGCCACTACAAAACTGGCCACTGGGCTTCTGTCTTCCTCCCAACAGGGAAATATATTTTAGGCTTCGTTGACAACTTGTCATGTATTTAAGAATAATGCCACCAGAAACTAGCCACTGGGTCTCTCACAGATAACACACACTGGGTACTAGGGTACAGTGCAGCCAAGGCACACAGCAGCAGGGTCCTGAATCCTGATCACAGGAGATGTTTCTGTCTCTGCTCCCAACAGTAAAAATGTATTTAAGGATAATACCACCACAAAACACACTGTAATAACTAGGGTATAGTGCAGTCAAAGGGAAGGGAACACAGCAGCAGTGTCATCCTCCTGATACTTGGTTGTAGGACTTGACTTTAAACAATTTTATTCAATTCAATAAAAGTTCACTGTTCACATTCACTCATTTAACTTTGTTTTCTCAAAATCTGATTTTCTTCACCCTCCCCAGCCAGGGTGCTCTGTCTCCCAAATCCCACTAGACAGATATATTGAGGATCAGAAAATTCATCAAATATAGTACCTAGTTTGGCAACTAGTAACTAAGCATTCCAATGCAGGCAGTCAGCTAATAATATCCCACATGGCACACAGCAGAGAGACCTCACCCCACCGCTTTTTCCTACCCTCCCTTGCTTTCCTTTTCACCCAGTGTTGTCCACTGTCCACCACCCACACTTTAGATTTTTATTTTGTTTTACAGTGAGTAGCTGGAGGAAAGCAAGTCGTCACTTTTTTAAATGCCAGCCACGAGTTCGTTCGCATCGCAACTCGCAGTCGGACTCGTCGCAAAAACTCGCAACGTAATCTCAGGCACAGCAGAATGATGCAACTCCCGTCTCCTTTTGAACGCAGTCACTCACGCGCGACTTAAATACCATGCTGGTAAGCACCACATGACCGCAGAGCAGTTGGTCAGGTGGTGGTGATGACGGTAACTGGCTGCCAGTCTGGGATCAAGGGTACACTACGCAGGCGCGATCTCACAATGTCCCGACTCCCCCCACAAGAACAGTGTCAGTAACTGCATCGGGATGTGGGAGCGGAACACGGGAGTAAGATTTTTTTCAATCGGGGACTGAAGTTTTGCATTCGGGACTTGGGAGGGATGCGCTTACCAGAAAAGATTCGAACCCTTTTGCGAACCCTCTAGTGTTTGAGTCCTAAATTAGAACTCGAACACCAGGGTTCGAGATGGGTTCGAATCTTGCTCGAACTAGTTCTGACAACCCTACCTTCCATGTTGCTGCACCTCAAAAATGGAATAAACTCCCACACAGATTACTCTCCTGCACTTCTGTTCCTCACTTTTAGAGACTCTACAAGGAAATCTTCTTTCCTGCTCCTGCCTGCAGCTCTCACTAATTTGCGATACCTCTACTGCTTTCTCACTTTTCTCCCTCACCTCTGCTCTCCCCACTATCTCCCCCCCTCCCCCCGCCGCTCTTCTATTACTCTGCAGGCTGAGTTGCAACGTACTATACTTTAGGAGGAGATTGAAACTCTCCAACCAGTATGAACTTGATGTTTGATTTAATATTTTGTCTGCACTTTGTCTATTGTCCACTGTTTATTTGCACTTTTTAATTGTTAATTGCTTTATATGCCAACGCCAAAGAAGTGTCTGCACACTCCCCTTGTACTTGTTCTTGTTAAGTGTCTGTGTACACTTCCTTTTGCTCCCCTTGTTACCCCTCCCTTGGGTTGCCCCTGAAAAAGGGACCTTGTCTCAGTGGGCATACCCGGTTACCAAAATTCAAATAAATACTTTTTAGAGTATCTATTCTATATAATATATATTATTTTTGTCTTAAACTTTCTTCCTTTCCACTGTAGTCACTCTATACTTTGGTCCTTTTATAATGGAATTCCTCCATTCCCTCTTTATTCTGGTGGTATATGTGATATATGAATTATTTGGTATTATACTATCACTTGGGATATTGATTCAAATATTTAAATATATTATAAGATGTATAATTTAATTTTTACATAACATTTTGTATTGTAAAATAAGTGTGTATTCTTGTTTGGCATCACTTTATGACCGTGGGTACTAGATCTATCTTTTCTATATTTGAGATATAAGATAGAAACCACCTAATTTTTTTTTTCTTACTGTGACCTTTAACAGTTTTTTCACTACTCTTGTATCATTTTAGCATTTATAGACATCTGTATTCTATAATTATAGGTACTGAAATTTAAATCTGCGTTCTATGAATATATTTCTCGTGATTGGTAACGTTTTGTGAGATTACTAATTGAAGTGTATTTAAATGATACAATGTTGTGATATCCAGAGCCCACCCCCTGAGGAAGATCTAACTGTTGAAGCACGGGGGGCTTCTGGCTGAGGTGTTCTGTGCCTGTGTGTTACACTAGTTTTGGTATTAAATTGATACTTTGCAGCAATTCTGCTTATGTGTGAGTTTTTTGGAGTGCAGCTTCTGTTGGAACTGTCTTGTGAGTCACAAGTGTTAGGCTAAAGAGCCGGCGACCGCGCATGCGCACTGGAGCTCCTTGATGTACCGACCGAAAGTTTGCGGTCGTTTGGGGAGTCTTTCAGCAGTCCTGGTGCCCCTACTGAGCTACATAAGGCCCAGTGACCTAAATAAGGCACAGTAGCAGTCTCCATACAAGTTTTAAATAAAGTCTGAACAAGGGCATAATTCGTGGGCTAATGAATATGTAACAGACCCTTTTTAATATTCATGAGATGCTGCCTGCCACCTGGGGGACAGTATTTTGGTGGCAGTGACAGCAGAAGTACAGGGGGCAATTAAACATGAGTGGGCCCATTTAAAATAATACTTTGGGGGTTATATGTGAGTGGGAAAACTGTAAATAAATAACTTTATTCCTGGCTGCACTAGAACTTTAAACCTGTGAGACTGCATAAGCTGAACAGTATCTTTAACTGCAGCTACCATCTTGTCAGCCTATTTGTCAATCACAAACTGGGATTTCAGTCAGAGACTCTTGGGAATGTACTAAGGACTTTGGGAGATAATCGGGGACTCGTTTCTGGTGCCTAAAAGGTAACCAATGAGAAGACTGGAACTGTTGCAAACAGCTTAAACAGCCAATCAGATTCTGGATTTTGCCTTTATATAAGACGGACAGTTTTGAATTTCATTTAGTTTGAGAAAGTGTTAGGGACTCCAGCTTGAACCACCGAGGAACTTTTAGGCCCTGCGGAGATATGGCCTTCGAGAGGCCTAGTTTTCTTGGTGTGCATCCTGGGTCCCAAAGTGGGTATCAATTGCCAAGACCTGCCTGACTGCAAAATAAGATGCTTGCTCAGTAAATCGGCTGATGTTGTGAACTGACTAGGAGCCAAAAGAGGAATCTGAGAGTTTGATGTTTCCAGAAGTAAATGTGCTGAATGCTTATTGTGGGTCAAGGCCTACTGTCCACGGAATCCTGGTTACTAGAGAGGATCCTGCATCTTCAACAGTGACCAAACTGTCTACCATCTGGAGGGGTCACTAGCAAATCAACTGAACTTTGCCAGAGAGAGACACTATTGAATTTGTATCCAGGTCCATCCTGGCCCATGCCACCTGTTCTTGTGCCAGCTCCAGTGTTACTGGTGAGAGACCAGCTTCAGGGATCCAGTCCCTGCACAGAAAGTCATTGCAGGTTGTGGTCACCTTCAGGGGAAAGGCCGTGAAGTGTAGATGAGTCGCAATGGCTCATTTTCCCCATGTGCAACAGTTTCTAGCATCAGGTCTGCATTTTGCCAGGCCATCCTGAATCGACTGGTACAGTGAGTAAATCCAGGACAGCTGCCTGCAACAGGCACCTTAATTTTCCTATGGTATTATCTAATAGCTCACAATGTAATTTCTCATTTCCTGCACATCTTTTTCCCTTACCTGGGACAGTCGCGCTTCCCTTAGAAAACTCTGGGTTAAACATCACCACCACCCTTGGATCACTCTTGTCCTTATCGCCTTGTATCATGCTAGGGACAAAGCCTGTCGACTCTATAAAGTATTCGATGCCCCAGTGGACCTCTTATCTTACAAACAGCTCTGAAATAGATGCACAAAGGCTATTCGGCTAGCTAAAGCCTCCTACTTCAAGTCCTAGGCAGGAAACTACAGACCTCTCAGTTTGACCTCAGTGGTAGGGAAAATGATGTAATCACTTCTGAAGGAAAGAACTGTTACGTACCTAGAGGTCAGTGGGGCACAGGACCCAAGGCAGCATGGATTCACAGCAGGAAGGCCATGTCAGCCAAATCTAATTGATTTCTTTGACTGGGTGACCAAAGTAGTAGATCAGGGAGGGGCTGTGGACATGGCCTACCTAGACTTTAGCAAGGCATTTGACACAGCCCCACACAAAAGATTAAACAAATTAGCCAGCCTGGGAGTGGGTTCCAGGGTGGTAGCCTAGGTGAAACACTGGCTGGACAACAGGACACAGCGGGTAATGTAAATGGAGTCCACAGTGAAGAAAGGAGGGTTACTAGTAGAGTACCGCAGGGTTCAGTATTGGAACCGGTCCTTTTTAATGTCTTTGAATGACATTGCAGAGGGACCGAAGGGGAAGGTATGTCTCTTTGCAGATGACACAAAGATCTGCAACAGGGTTGATACGCAAGGTGGAGTGGACAGGATGAAAAGGGACTTGGCAAGGTTGGAGGAATGGTCAAATGTATGGCAGCTTAGATTCAGCTCAAAGAAGTGCAAAGTAATGCACTTGGGAAACAAAAACCTAGGGCAAGAGTACACAATGGGGCTTGAGATACTGACAATGACAAAAATGGAAAGGGACCTGGGGGTAGTCATATCAGACGACCTAAAGGTGGGCCAGCAATGTGAGAAGGCAGTAAGGAGGGCTGGGGGGATAGTGGGATACATAGGGAGAGGCATCACCAGTAGAAAACAGGAAGTTGTTGGCCCTCTGTACAGACAGTTGGTAAGACCACATTTGGAGTACTGTGTGCAGTTCTGGAGACCCCATCTCTGCAAAGACATAGACAAGGTGAAGGCTTTCCAGAGGAGGGAAACCAAAATGGTGCAGGGTCTGCACCAGAAGACATATGAAGAAAGATTAAAGGAGCTTAAGATGTATAGCCTTGAGGAAAGGAGGGAGATGGGGGACATGATAGAAATTTTCAGATACCTCAAGTGAATGAACAAAGTCCAAGAGGGTAGCATCTTTCAAAAAGAGATGTGCAAGAACAAGGGGGCACAATTTGAAGATAGAGGGGGGATGGCGCAGAGGTAATGTGAGGAAGTATTTCTTCACAGAGAAGGTTGTGGATACATGGAACAGCCTTCCTGAGGAGGTCGTTGAGTCAAAAGCAGTGGGGGAATTCAAGAATGCATGGGACAGACATAAGGCAATTCTAGTGGGGGGGGGTAGGAGGAAGTAGGCTGTTGGTTAACTAGGATCTGCAGCTTATCCATTAGGTAGGGAAATGGGCAGACTAGGTGGGCCAAGTGGTCCTTATCTGCCATCAAATTCTGTGTTTCTGTGTTTCTAGCTCGAGCTGAACCAAAACTCCCTTGTTCCTTCTGGAAAGTGACCCACTTCCTCCTCAATTCCCCCATCCCAGCAAGCTTGCCTGATCCTCAGAATTGATGACTCCCCTGTTTCTGACCTGGCTGCTGTTGCTGATGCATTCAACAGGTTCTTTATCTCCTGTGCCCTGCCCAACTCCCCTCCCCTCCCAGCACCAGACACCACTCCCTGTCCACCTGAATCTCTCTCCCCCTGTTGGCTTCCTCTTTCCTACGTCCACCCCTGTTGAATTTTCTACTGCACTACCCTCATGGCTCTTAGCCCCTCTAAATTTAGCCTGAACCGTCTCCCTGTAGACTGCTTCACATGTCCGTACCTGCTATAGTCACCCCTTTGACACACTTACTAAACCCCTCTCACCATTGCTACTGTTCCCAAAGCCTGGAAATCGGCTAAAGTCCTACCCCTTCACAAGGGAGGTGACCCCTCATCACCAGGTAACGACAGGCCCATCTCTCTCTTTCGTCCCCTTCCTAGCCAAAATCCAGGAATCCCTAATTCTTGCAAAGCTCTCAGACTTTCTCTCCTCAAAAAACTCTCTATCACCTGTGCAATCTGTTTTTTGCAAAAAGCACTCTGCCATCACCTCCCTGTTGTGTGTCACTGAATCCATCCCGACCACGATGGACCAAAGCCAAATCACTGCCACCATGTTTATCGATTTGTTTGAAGCTTTTGACTCCGTATCCCACTCCCTACTCCTACAGAAGCTTTCTTCCTTTGGCCTTACAACATCCACAGTTGACTGGTTTCGCTTTTATCCCTATAATAGACAACAGTCCATACAAATAGGTGATGCTGTGTCTTTTCTTTACCCTGGGGTCCCCCAAGCCTCCATCCTTGGCACTATCCTCTTTTTTTTTTTTTTTTTTTTATAAATTACCTCCTATCTGTCTACCTCTCCTCAAACATACACATGTATGCGGATGACACTGTCATTTTTTCCTCCTGTCCATCCTATAACAGTATACCCCCCAGCCTCCAACTTGATTTCGAGTACAATCTTGGTTCCAATCAAACCTGCTAAAACTCAATGCCAAAAAGACTGTCACCATGTTATTTGGCTCCAGGCAGAAGCCAGCATCCATTCCCGCCCCCCTGCAATCACCACCTTGGGCAGCTCACTCCTTGAGAGGGTCCTTGTCTTTAAATACCTAGGTGTTTGAATGGACAGTCACCCTGACTTCTCCACGCACATTGATTCGATCTGCACCAAGCTCCTCCTCAAACTCCTCCTCAAACAGTTAGTGAGACCCCATCTGGAGTACTGCGTGCAGTTCTGGAGACCCAATCTCCGCAAGGACATAGACAGGATGGAGGCTGTCCAGAGGAGGGCAACTAAAATGGTGCAGGGTCTGCACCGGAAGACTTATGAAGAGAGACTTAAGGAGCTGAATATGTATAGCCTCGAGGAAAGGAGGGAGAGGGGGAACATGATAGAAACTTTAGTACCTCAAGGGAATCAACAAAGTCCAAGAGGGAAGCATCTTCAAACAAAGAGGTGTGCAAGAACAAGGGGCCTAATTTGAAGATAGAAGGGGGCGGCTCAGAGGTAATGTAAGGAAGCATTTTTTCACAGAGAGGGTTGTGGATGCATGGAACGGCCTTCCAGAGGAGGTTGTGGAGTCAAAAACAGTGGTGGAATTCAAGCATGCATGGGACAGTCATAAGGCAATTCTAGGGGTTGGGGGTAGGACGAAGTAGGCTGCTGGTTAACTAGGATCTGCAGCTTATCCATTAGGTAGGGAAATGGGCAGACTGGGTGGGCTAAGCGGTCCTTATCTGCCGTCAAATCAAAATCTAAACTCACAGTTCTATACTGCCACAAAGCCAGCCTTCCTTTCCACACTAGATGCGAACTTGTACTAAAAACAATTCTTGCCTGTGCTGGATTACACCGATGTTGTTTATACCACCACCACCCCCACCTCTTCTCTCTCTAAATTAGACACCCTTATCAACTCCTTCTGCTCCTTTGCCACTGCCTCCCCTCCCCTTATTCATCACTGTCTCCTCTATGCTCCCTGTATCCTTACCTCCTGTCTCACAGGAGAATCGGCCACTACACCGCCCTAATTGCAAAGTACTGGTTCGGCTCTCTCCCCTGTCTCTCCTCCCATTTCTCTCCTGCTGAATCCACATCATACTCTCTTCACCGCAGAGACTCGTGCACCTTCTCCATTCCCCATCCTCTCTCCACTGCCAGCAAATCTGTCTTCTCTTACTGCCTCCCTCACGTCTGAAACAATCTTCCTTCTGACCTTCATCTTGCCTTCCCTCTCTCATCCTTTAAAAGACTCCTCCACCTCCTCCCTCTCCGCAGTGTCTTCAGTGCACCTAACCCCTGCATCCTCTTTTGATTCTGAGCACTTGTGCCCCTCATCCACAACCTGTTTCCTTCATCTTCCCTGTCTCTGCTTCTACATTTGTCTGTTGGCCTGACCTGTTCCACTCTGCACCCCCTTTCTCAACCCCTGTTTTCTACAGATCCCTCATGAAGGGGCCTAAAACTGTCTTTAGGTTTCCCAGATTAATTAAATTTTTATGTTTTTCATACCTGAATGACTGAGGTTCTTCTTGTAACAATGTGCCCACACTATATTTAATCTCTGTATACAAGTTTTAAAGTTCTGAAATGTTACTTACGCTGTAAATTATCGTATCTCCTGTTTCTCTCTGCAAACCATCTGAATTTTGCAACTTGTACTGAAGTTCAACCACTATGTAAGCATTCACCCGAGTCACACCAGGAAACGAGCCTCTGCCAAGTGTGCCTTTCCCGATCAGCAAATTTTAAATAAATAAATAACATTTCCATGATTTTAGTAGACTAGGCCAGCCAGCCGTGGATACAAATAATTCATTTTGCCTTGCATAACATAATAATTTTCTTCCAGGGCCTCAACATCATCTGCAACTCTGGGCAATGATTCCGGTCAGCTAGCTTAGTTCCTGGGTCTCCAGTAGCTTAAGGACTGTTTATCGCAGAGACTAAACTAATTGTGTTTATTAATCTGGTCTGTCAGAACAGTAATCATTTGCCTAGATTTGCTTCCTCTCCTTGTTCATGTAGAAACATAGACGTTGATGGCAGATAAGGACCGCAAGGCCCATCCAGTCTGCCCATTTCTTTTTCTACTTTATGAATGTGCCATCGGCCTTTGCTCTGTCAATGGCCTATCTATTCATACTCATCTGTATTGCTCCCTTATGCCCATCCCATGCCTGTTTGAAGCCCTGCACTGTATTCATATCCACCACTTCCTGAGGTAGGTTGTTCCATGCATCCACCACCCTTTCTGTAAAAAAGAACTTCCTCACATTACCCCTTAATCGGCCTCCCTGTAATCTCATGCTGTGTCCTCTTGTCCTGCTATTTTTCTTATATTGAAACATGTTAGACTCTTTCACCTTGTTAATGCCCTTAAGCTGTTTGAATGTTTCGATCATATCACCTCTCTCCTTCCTTTGCTCTAGGGTATGCATGTTCTTATTTGTTGTGTTGCTTTGAATCTAGCTAGTGAGAATATTACTACCTGGCTTAAAGTGATAAGCTCTTTATGGAATGTATTAAAAGTGCATGCTACACTGCCAAACTTTTTACAGGGGATTGCATTATGTACACTAGGACCAGAGACGTTGCTTGTAAGTGTGACAGCTGTGAGCATATTATTAATGTTAGTTGCAAACTGCTTATTGATTGCTGCTAAGGGTCATTGTCTATGTCAAGGTAATTGGTCACTAGGCGGGATTGTTGGTGGTGTTAGCTTCCTAGAGGGCTATACCAGTCTGGATAGAGACCCACGTAATTGTTACTTTGGGTGGAGGCACCAAAATATTGCATTTAGTGAGGGTAGGGATAACCCAGCATTTGTCAGTTTCAAACCTGGGTCCCTCAAACTGTCATTAGGGAGACAGGCAAGGGTAGTAACCCTAGAGATAGCGCTGCCTTGGAGTTACGTCTGTATCACAGGGCTAATTCCAGTGGCTGTGCCCTTGTCTCTGATTCACCTTTATTCTCTTAACAGTAGCAGAATTTCCAGTCCCAGTAAATTATGTGACATTAATTGTGAAAGATGAAGAACTCTCAGAATTGGAGTCGGTGAACAAGGATGGGACCATACACCAGCAGTCTACTGAAGAAATCACCATCAACAGTAAGTAGGTGGCCTGGTAAATGTGACATGTAGCATAAATTCTGAGAAACCCTGACCGTCTCAGAGTGGGAAACCTGAGCGTGTTCAGTCTTGAATCTTCGAACTGGCAGGGCAGGGGGTTACGTCTAGGGCTGTGCGACCACCCCAAAAATTTGACTGTGTGAACTTTGGTGGTTGAACTACGTAAATTTCTCCAAATGGCAGACAAGTTTGCCTTGGTGTACCAAACATTTGTTATTTGGACGTAAGGGAAACCCAGGTTAATCAAAAAAAGGCAGTGGTTGCTGCAGAAACACCTGCTTTGGACTTTTGTCATTAAAGTAAAATTTGTAAGTAGAAGTACCCGTTTTCATTTCAGACTCTTCAGATGTTATCTTTCCTAGTCTGTACACCATAGGTCAGTTAGGCCACTTGTTGTCTTGTAGGTCACTCTATGTCTGCAGGTGTATCGGTGATCAATGCATGACTCTATTCAGACAAAGCTACAGTAGCTGCTTACCATTGAATGGTCAGATCTCTTCCACAGGCTCCTTAAGTACAGGCATTGCAGTAGGTTACTCATTCTGGTAGGCACCTCCAATCGTGGCATGCACATGAAGCCTTAGTTTAGTTTTTTGAATGACCCACACCGACCGTCATGTCGCCAAACTTCATGCCACCATCTCTCACTCATCAAGCAGCTTCCAGTGTGTGGAGTATGCTAATGAGGGCTACCAATTCTGCTGTCTATTCACAAGGGCATGCAATACTTCTCACCCCCATTTCAGAAGAAAAAAAGAAGCCTACAATAAAATCCATGTCTCGGGGGGATGTTTGGAGTTAGACGATTTCACAGTTGACTTTTGCTCCACTTTTATAGACAGCATTATACTTTACTTATAGTTGTTATTTTCAGCTCTCCTGGAAAAGAAAAAAAACCCATCAAATTCACTTAGAATAGCATTTATTTCTCTTACACCAAAACTGGCAAAGGATCATAAAAAAGTAGACAATCATAGACCTACTGCTATTCATAACAACTATAAAATACTTTCAAAATACTAAATAACATAATTTGAGATTGCTACCCAATATGATCCACCAGAGCCTGGAGTCCAAGCTCTCCTTTGCCCAATTTGTTATCCTCACCACACTAGGGGTTCTGAAACGCAGCTCCTGCTTAGTCTATTTCTGCTTCTCCTCTAGGGAAAGGAAAGCCAATCTATTGTGATTTGATGCTAGTAATTTCACCCAATAATTAACTTTCCTTGCAAGTACAAGGGCCTTTAACGTAGCTAAACCCACCTCAGCATATATTAGTGAAGATGGGACAGCATTACAGACCCCCAAAGAAGATGGCAATAATTTGCTTAGTGGTGTCACTACGCAGTCCAGATTTTCCAGATCCCAAACCTCAGAGCGAAATGAAGCTTGTACGTAATAATTTGCCCCGATGGCCTTAATCAATGGCTCTATGGAATTGCCACTATATTTATTGTTGAATAGTCTTAATGAATTGGCAGTTTGCTTAAGTTTAACATTTTTGATATGATTAGACCAAAGACCATTGTTTAATTGTAAGCCCAAATATGTATGTCTTAACTATGTTGATCTTTTTTCTACCCATTCTCCATTTTTTTAGTAACCTTTTTTGACCCAAAAATCGGAACCTGACTCTTAACCTCATTTATTCTTAGCTTATAATCTGTTGCATAAGAGTTCAGTATCTAACTTTGCCTGAAGATCAGTTTGAGAAAGTGAAACTAAGGCCAGGACATTGAAGTGTGCAAGTATTGCACATTTTCTGTTACCTATCTTGGGTGAGTCAGTTTGAGTCTGTGAGAAGATTAAGCAGTTTATTAATATTTATTGATACACACACACACACACACACACACACAAAATGCACCCCTGCCTCACTCCTCTGTTAGTTGAAAATGTGGAGGATAACTGTCCTCTTTTGCCCAGTCTGATCTGCGCCCAAGTGTCTGTATATAATTCTTCAATAATCCCAATAATTTGGGGACTAAAATCCATTTCTGCAATTAGTTCCCAGAGTAACTTGTGCGACATATTGTCAAAGGCAGAGCTAAAATCAATAAAAGCTACGTATAGTTTTTGATTTCTTAACTGCTACGTCCTTACAAAAAATAAGTTATCTGTTATACTACAACCTGAACAGAAGCTTGGTTGACATTCAGATAAACCACCCCAATTTATCTGATTATTCTTTTAGTCTAATCAAGATTATTTCGGAAAAATCTTACCCACATTATCTAATAGCGAAATCTGTCTGTACATGGCCGGATTTTTTTAATCGCCTTTTTTGCAAATTGAGATTCTTGTGGGGCCCTTCCAAGCACTAGGTATAGAACAGTTCTTAATGCAGTAGTTAAATAAAGAAGCTAAAACCCTAGCCCAGATCTAAGGTGTAATTAAAAAGACCTTGGCTGGGATAAGGTCAGGGCCAAGAGCTTTACACTTTTTTAAGGAAGCAATTATAGAATATACCTCAGCTATTGAGATTGTGCAAAACTGGTCCCTTCCCTTGTTCATAAATGACTTACTGTTAAGTATTTTTGGGTCATAAAGGATTTTGGAATAATGGGAAATCCATACACCTAAGGGAATAAATGAATCTAATTCATATAACAGAACTTAAAAATATAATTTCTCATTTTTCTCAGGTGGTAGACTACTCAGTAAGTGAACACAAATCAGAAATCTTAACATTCATTTTAGCAGATACAACTACAATTTCAAGTGTAAGCAGTGCCAAAATTCAAACAGAATGCATTGACTATCTTGGAATTAACCAAAAAACCAAAAGCATTTTCAAATGTAAATCTAGGGATGCTGATAAGGTGTACTATCCATATTTCTGGTAGTGTCCTTTCCCTTTAAATCTTGCTGGAATGTCTTCAGGCTGGCTCCTCCCTCCCACCCGGGTGGTATCGTCCTCAACACCACCTCGTCAGATCTTCCTTTTTGCTGGAAGCATTGGGTTCCCTCTATCACATCTTCATGATTGGTGTAGGTCCTAATCTTTAAAAAAAAAAAAAAAAATGAGTCTTCAAGCTTTTTTCCTTTGTGGAATGTTTCTCCCTTGGAACTGGTCTACTCAAAATCTGGCCCAGGTTTTGAATGGTGCCCTTGCAGCCAAAATATGTTGCACACTTACCTGCACACTATGTGTGTCTATTGCTTGGGGATGGATCACGACCAGTAGGCTTGCAGTCTGTCATTCCCTCCTCCCCTCCACTGTGGACAACCATTATGCCCCCCTCCTCCTAGGACACTCGGATGAACAGGACCATCCAGTTCACTCCAAGGATATTTACTGGATGGTTTATTCTGAGGCAAGTTTGGCCAGTCAACTCACCACCCTTAAACCTTTTCTGGCCCAGGCAACTCAGGGCACCTCCTCTGCATCCACATCATTGCCAGGGATGTTGGCACCTCATTCACCGTGGCCTTTAAGGACCTTTGTCAGACCCTTCTTATGCTTGTGGAAGGCTCTTCAAAGGGGTTGAAATTCTCTAAGTCTTCTAAGTGGGACTGCAAGCCTAAGAAGTCCCGCCATGAACTGCAGGACCGCGAGTGCTCTCAGACCTTAGGTGCCAGTGCTTCATCTAGCTCAATGGCTGTCAAGCTGTTGGCTTTGGTCAACACTTCAGTCCAGCCTGCTGGCTCTATGTCTTCCCTTTGGGACTGTCTGCTGAGACATGGGCTGACCAGGCAGTCAGGATGTTTCTCTAGCCAGTCGACCTGTTGTCGCTGGATGAGGGGGATGACTCCCTCTCCAGGACCCTAATCCTGCCCGTTTTCTCTCCCAGGGCAGAACAGATCAGCATGCTGAGCCAGATCCTTATCCTTTGGAGCTGAACCTATTGGGCATTCCCGGCATCCTTCTTGCCCCCCCCCTTGCTCTAGGACTGTTTTTGGCAATTGAAGTCTTGTAGCGTGAGGTTGAGTAGTTCCTGATGTTGTCAGTCCCATTCTTGACACTTGGGCAAGAGATGCCATCAATGCTTCTCATCCTCTTTGGAGGAGAATTAGCTCTTTTGTAAAATATGACACTGCTATGAGAAGATTGTCTGGCAGCAGTTGCTGCTAGGCATGGACAGTAGTTCCCTACTGATGCATCGGTGCACTTGGGCACTTCCGTAGACACTGCAGCCAAGCCAGTGACAACAACTCCAGTTCAGCCAGCACCTACCTCTGTACCCATTTGGGTGTACCCACACCTCTGCAGCCCAAGGAGGTGGGCTTCTCCTTAGTCGGCTCAGCCAGCCCTGTGGCTGCCGGTCACTGTAACCCAGATTAATGAACACTGCCAAGTCAGTGAGGATTATGGGGCACATCCGGTCTTTGAGGAGTGCTTGGAAGCCAATATCTCTTTGATGCACTTCCACTGGAGCCGAGTCTGGGGAGGACCTAGAGACAGAACAAGGACCTACTTCTTTCAGGGCCTTACTCCGCCTGATCTCGGGCTCGACATGGACCCCACTGGAGCTGGTTCAGAAACGGGCTCAGTATCCTTTAATGGAGATCATTGACAGGGATCACTCTCCTGGAGTTGTTTTTCCAGTTGCGGAGGACATTTTCGGCTCTGCCTGTCCTGGACCTGTGGCAGCATCCAGCTTCCTGTCTCACACTGTCTGCCCATATGGTTTGCAAGTATGCAGTTCCTATCGGGTCTCTTTCTTGGTTGCAGAATCGGTTTTCTGCTGATCAGGAAATGTTGGGGATGTAGGTAACCCTCCCAACAGGGAGTCAAAGAAGCTGGATCATGCTGCCAAGAAAGTATATGTGGCCTCCTCCCTTGGACATTGGCAGATAAGTGCCATCCTTCAGGTTGCCAATTTTGCCCATGGCTTGTTAGGCACCCTGGATCAGGTTCTTCCTCAGCTCCTGACTGATATGCAGATGCCAGTCAAGCCAGTTAGGGACCAAGGCCATGCTGTTTCCAAACAGCAGTTCCAAATGGCCCTGGACATTGGTGATTCTTGCACCACGTCCATGGCCGCTGCAGTGGCTATGTGCCACAGGGCTTGTCTGTGGATTTTGACCTTTACTGCCGATACCCAGCACAAATAGGTGGATATCCCCTTCTTGGGTACCAATTTGTTCGGGCCTGGGGTTGATGTCCTTCTCACCTGTATTGAGAAGTTCAGTGGGATGGAGTCAGAACCAGAGATAGAGTGTTAGCACTGGCAAGAAGGAAGAAAACACTGCTACAAGATTGTTATTTGGATCTTCCCTGATCTCAGTTTTGCCACCAGGCTAAAAAGGAAAAATTTGATGATGTTCAAGCGATGTAACAGGAAGCAAACATCATGTATGGGATGGTGTTCCCAGCTGTTTAGTGGATTGTTCATGAAGGCAAGATTCGTTTGTTCACTAATCCCTCAGACCCCGTGAAATGGGCACAAAAAATCCACAAAAAAACTGCAACAACCAGATTCCATGGAATCGGGAGAACGGAGCTCTGAGGATGAAACCTGAAAGGTGGAATTTAGTTACAATGCATAATTCCATCCTTCCTCTTTTGAGATGAATGGGACCCTCCAGGTATTTTTTTCTTTCTATAAAATGACTCCTGGGTAAACCTTTTTCAGCACCAGGCTGAACGATTAAACATGTTTCTAGTTATATTATTAAACAAGTAGTTCCAATGTCTGTTACAAAAGTCTGTTTAAAAAGGATTTTATTATTTATACTGTTTAAGCAACTTTGAGATAATCTTTTGTACGTGGGATGCTTAAAACTGGAATGATATTTATGCATACTGTGCATAACTTTGGTAAAGCATGGTTTCATTAATGCCCTTGTCTGGTGGTGGGGGTGGCGTTAAGACTTTGTTATTCTGTCGGATATTCTTATTTGGGCTAGCCTTGCAGCTCATGGACTCCGTTAACTGCCAGTAATTAAACTGTTATCTATTTCTAATATACTGATCTTACTTCTGTAACGTTGTGAAAAAACTATAGTTAGTAAATTATCAATTACAGATACTTAGAAAGGAGACGAGACTGATGGCGGAAGAATTTAATGATTATAATAATAATCACAGTGAGAAATTACAAGTGGTACAGTCTTCAAAATAACAGGATGTGCAGGCTTGCTTATATAGTGAAATACAGTGTGTCTATTTTAATAACTTTTTATGATTGGTTTAAAACAGCACAAACATCAACTTATAAGGTAATAAGGTACTTTTTCTTGGTATGTGTATGATCTCACCCTTGGTCAGCACAAATACAGATAGTGTACATTGTATTACCATCTACAGCTAGTAACAACTGTTACTACCAGTTACCAAAGTTCAGAAGGAAGAGATAAGCTTTAGCTTATGAATGTGCTAGCAAGCATTTTGGACTGTCCATATAAGGACAAGCACTAAAGTTAATTAAGAGGGGAATCTGGACACTGTCCTGTGTTCCTGCTTGCAGTCATGTAGGCCAAATATGTGCTATTACTCACATCTACAAAGTTACAATGTTAGAAGGCACATTAGTATTGCAATTGTGGCTTAGCTCTTCTCATGGCTTTATAAGCTTCATATAACCTAGCTCTATAGGCCAGCATTTGTTGTACATGCACAGAATGTTTTCAGACCAAAATGAGGTTAGGCTGCAATGTAGGGACAAACTTCTTTATCCCTTGTTACAACTTCCAGAGGGCTCTTGCAGTAATTATTCACTATTAGGACTAAGCCATCAGGTACCAGGACCCCACGGAAAAATCTTCTAGCTAGCAGTCTCTGGCAGGGACCGCCTCGATGTCAGCTGACCGATGTCACTGTGCATCAGTATAAAGGAGCATTCCCTATGCCCGCCTTCCAGTTCTTTACCGCCATTGGCTCAAGTCTGTCAATCCTCGCGGAAGAACAGCGCTGCTAGCGTCGCCACATTGGATAAGTATTTCTCCGTTTTGACTACTTCTTTGAAGTTTTCTCATTTTTTTGCCTAAATTTGTTCACTTTCTTGGCTGTGCATGTCATCCCCATCACCATCCGAATTGCTTAAAAACGAGTGTGACTCGTGTGGCACCCAACTCCTGCATAAGGACAGTCATTCCCTGTGACTCTTCTGTCTAGGCCCAGACCACTGTGTGGAGGAGTGCGATCACTGCTGGAAATTCAGTTCGGCCACCCACAAAAGGCAGCAGCAGCAGTCCTTGGAAGCCCATGTTCATAAGAAAAAGATGACCTCCGTGGAAAAAGAATTGAAGAAACTCAGGCAGGTGTCAGTGTCTCCCCAAGGGCTACCACAAGAAGAAACGGGACAAGGAGAAGCATAGGGACTGGGACTCTTCTTCCACAGCCCCGCCAACTTCGGACGGAGTCGCAGCCTTGCAGGTAACCCCCCCTCCCCCGGGGATCGTTCTCTGACAGCAGCCTTGGTGGTGTCCAGGCGTGTATCAGCCCTCCCCCGTCGGACTTTGGCTGAGGCCCGACGGGAGACTCTGAGGCAAATGAGACCTCCACTCCTGCTACGACCGCTGCTACCTCCCTGGTTAGCAGTGTGGGTGGGTCTGATAAGTCGGGCTGTGGCTTTGGTGCTTCCTGCCCGGACAAGGCTGCTAAGTTGCCTGTCGGTCTGTCTGATGGATGCCCACCTTGCGATCCCCATGAGGTTCCATCGTTACAGCCAAAGTACGGGGGTCGCCACAGCTGATGCCCAATCAGCAGCCATCAGAGGCTCTTCCATCTCCTCCTTTGGAGCTGGTCCTTCCTTCCCCTGCTGGGGATGAGAACAGGGGATGCTTCCGCTGTCAGGGGTCCCCCCAACACCAGAGCCTCCGACCCCAGATCCCACGTCAGTCCCTCTGCTGTTGCCTTCCGGTTTGCCATTGCCCGACAACCGACCTTCGGCTGTGCTGTCTAGGCTGGCAGGGCTTGCTTTTCCAGACCCTCCTACAGGGTCTTCTTTTCTGGCCCCCTGCCCACTGGGCCAATGCTGGACCCGCCGGCTTCCCCAGGCGGGCCTCCGTCAGGATCGTCTGCTCCTTCGGGCCACCCGACGCCGGCCTACCAGACGCTGCAGTTTCTGATGCCAGGGTACACGATGCCACATTACCTGACGCCTCAGTGCCCAACACCAGGTTTCCCCTGGTCCGGGCTACCCACCGTCGGGTTTCAGTTACCCATACTATGGGTTTCCAGGCTTCTCCCTTCCACCTCCACCTCCTCCTCCTCCTCTGCAGGTGAACTTGAAGACGGTCCTATCTTCTTGGTTGGCTGAGGCTAAATCCCAGCTCACGACATAACGAGACAAGCATCAGCTGATGCCAGCCCCTTCGCTGGGCCCTAGACATTTGCCGACAGAGGACTCGTCGCTGGTTCCCAACATCAGACCAGGACCGTCTATGGGCTCCCATCCCAAGGAGTTTTCTCATCCCCTGGATGTATCCAGAGCAGTTGATCTTCCTCTCCCTCCTGTGGTCTCTTTAAGCTCCGAGGAGTCTTCTAACTCTGATGGTTATTGGGAACCCTCAAACTCTGGAGAAGAGCAACGTACTCCAGAACCCCCTAAGCCGAAGGACTCTCCTAAGTGTCCTCCAGAGGACCCTTCCTTTTTGGAGTTACTAAAAAAGATACAAGAGGCTTACGACTGGAAGACAGTGGAACAAGATCCCTAGCATCAGAGGCTCACCCAGCATTTAGACTAAGCAGAAATCTCTTCCACCCTTATTTCCTCCTGGATCGTGCCTCAAGAAGACCTGTCACAACCATTTGGAAACAGCCGTCCTCCTTGGCTACCTTTAGCACACAAGGCAGATAGTCTCTATCAGTCACCCAAGGGAAGGGATTTCCTTAGCCTTCAACCCACAGCGGATTCTGTGGTCATCACTGCTGCCCTCAATAGATCCACAAATCTGAGACACCTTAGTTCCTCTCCTCCTGATCTAGAGTCTAAACTTCTGGACCAGTATGGGAAGAAGATCTTTGCTTCCTCTACTCTACTCTAGGCATATAGGGCTCTTAACTGTGTCGCCCACATGGGTGACTACTAGAAGTCTGTTTTTAGTCAGCTGGATTCCAAATTGGACTGTCTTCCAGACTGTGCAGTTAAGCAGGAGCGGGGAGACCTCACCCGCTTGGCAAGATCTGCTGGCAGACATATGATCCGTGCTACCGGTGATGCAGTGGACACAGCTGGCTGGAGTTTGACATTCACCATTGGTTTACACTGCCATGCCTGCCTTCGCATTTCCGGCCTAGCATCCGAGGTGCAGTCAGCCATCCAGGACTCCCCTTTTCAGGGTTTGGTCCTTTTCAGTGGTGATGTCAAAGATATTATCATTGATCTTCAGGACATGGGCAGAGCCCTGAGATCGGTCCAGTATATGTATAAACCATCTCAAGGGCAGAAATGCTCCTTTTGACACCAAAACCGTTGTCAACAGAAGTAGGTGCAGGCTTGGTGACGAGCCAAACGTGGAGCTACATTGGCAGTCAAAGCCCCCCAAGTCCTGTAAGGATTTGGGAGTCGCGACCACCGCTCTGCCCTTCACCTCCTGATTTGTTGCCTCTCTCACTCTTCCTGGGCACCAGTCCAGTGAAGCCATTAGGGGCAGGTTTTCCCTCCACCTACCAGAATGGGAGAGGATAGCTTCTGATGCTTGGGTGCTCCAACTCTTATCCGAGGGACACTCTCTAGAGCTCACTCAGGAACCCCCACACAGACCTTCTCCACAGTCCTCGTATTCCTCCCTCCAATTTCCTCAGGTGTGAGGGGAAATAAGCTCCCGTCTGCTGAAGGATGCCATAGAACCCATTTCTCTGTCCTTTTGGGGGACAGGATACTACTCCCATTTCTTTCTAGTCCCCAAGATGATGGACAATCTGAGGCCCATTCTGGATCTCAGCTCCTTGAATCTGTACGTCGAGTACAAGAGGTTCAGGATGCTCTCCCTTCAAAGCCTTCTTCCCCCGTTGAGGTTGGGTCTGTGGCTAGCAGCTTTGGATATGCACGATGCTTACCTGCATATTCCCATCTGCCCCTCTCTTCATAGGTTCCTTCGTTTCAGTTTTCAGTGGGATCACTACCAATTCAAGGCCCTCCCATTTGGTCTTTCCTCAGCCCCCTGAGTGTTTACCAAATGTCTGGCAGTGGTGGCAGCTTTTCTGCATACCCAGAGAGTCTAGGTACTTGGATGATTGGTTGATTGCAGCCTCCTCCATGGAGAACCTCCTTTGTTCACTTACCCTCACACAGGAGACTTTTTCCAGCATTGGCATTACCATCAATCATGCCAAGTCTCATTTGGTCCCTTGCCAACAGCTGCAGTTCATTGGGGTGCTGTTAGATACCACCTTGGTCGGAGCCTTCCTGCCCCTGATATCTCTAAGACATGCCCCAGCTCGCCAGGTCCTTTGACTTCTAAGCCTCTTGGCAGCCACCATCCAATCTGTACCTCTAGCCAGGCTTCACATGAGGGTATTGCAGTGGACCCTCAGTTCTCAGTGGGACCAAACTGTGGACCAACTGGATTAAGAGGTCCTCATCTCAGACCCAATGATCTGGGATCTCCACTGGTGGTTAGTTTCAGAGAACCTAAGCCAGGGATTTCCCTTTTGCCTTGCTGACCCCACTAAGTATGGATATGTGGACAAGTGGCAAAACAGTGGGGAGTTAATATTTGTGTATAACTGCACATTGGGCACAGGTACTGGGTGGTGTTTGTGCTGTTGGTAGTGTGAATAATCAGTGTAGTAAGGTGGAGTGTCATGGTAGCAGTCTTCCAGGAATTCAACAGCATGCAATGATTGCTATGCACATTGTGACCTGTTCATACACTGGTGAAAACATGTTGGACTTGGTACTGACTGAAATTATCAAGTGGCTGATCCCCCTGTCCCTGAGAGCTGGGTTCATAGCAAGTGACAGTGGGTCAAATGTGGTGAAATGCATCACGAATGGTGGCTTTGTTTGGGTTCCATACATGGCCTACTGTTTAAATCTTGTGGTACAGGAGTTTCTGCAGCACCCTGATATAAAGGAAATGCTGACAGTTGCACGCCATATCTTTTCTCACATTTCACGCTCTGCAAAGGCTCGTAACCAGCTTCGGCAGTTGCAGATCCTAAACAGCCTCCTGCAGCACCACTTGAAGCTGGAAGTTGTCACCCAGTGGAACTCCACTTTATACACGGCAGAGAGGTTGTACGAGCAGTACAAAGCCATCTCAGAATATCTTGTCATGCACACTAGCTGTGATGGTTCCGGGCAGGGCCGCAGTAATAGGGGGACAAGTGGGGATTTGTCCTGGGCCCCAAGCTCAAGGGGTGGCTCACCTGAGGTGCTGACATTACCCCCTGCATTAGCTGGTAAGGGAGACAGGGGCCTATTTCAAGTGACTTGTCCTGGGCCCCAAAATTCTTAGCTGCATCCCTGGTTCCGGGGCCTCCATGTCTATGACGACTGAACAGTGGCACCTCATGGACTCTAATAACAATCTTGAGGCCCTTTGAACATGTCACACAGGCAGTGAGTGTCGAGTCTGCCTCCATTAGCCAATCATTTCTACTGCTGCAGTTGCTGAGGAAGACCTTGGTGAATGTACAGCATAGCCTTGATATTGCCGCAGACAGTGCTAGCAGTATGTTGCTGAAACACATGCTGTCAGCATTCGACCAGAATTGTCACATCATCTTGAGCATTTAGTGTAGTGAGAGCTTTGCAGTAGCAACAATGCTGGACCCACGATACAAACATGGAATTGCCTCAGTACTGGAAGGTGGGCCTGAACAGGTAAAAAATTTCAGTGGACAACTGGTGTGCTTGGTTCATGGGGCACAGAAGTCACGTGCCAAGGTCAGCAAACCTCAGCAGCATAACCAGGCTGAAGGTGAACCTGGAGTAGTATCAAGCATATCCTGTAAGGGGAAGGGGACTACAGATCCAGGTGGTCTGTCATCAAAACCGGTTGGTGTTAACCCACTTTGGGAGGCTTTGTCCTAACTGGGGATTTGTGACATAAATGATACCGGAGAACGGGATGATGTATCAGCCATTGGACTTAGTGCAGCACAGCGAACAGTTGAGTCATATTTGTCTGAAAACAGGCATCTGTCAATAACTGATGATCCTCTTTTATACTGGAATGGAAAGGTCAGTGAATGGCAAGAGCTGACCGCAGTGGCACTGAAGTACCTGACATGCCCACCCTCCAGTGTAAGTGTTGAGAGGGTATTCAGCTGAGCAGGTACAATAGTTTGGGATCATCATACAGACCTCTGTCCTGCAAATGTCAGTTTGCTGACATTCATAAAAATGAACGGGAGGCACATACCAGTTCAGACTGCAACTTCAGTATTCATACTCTGGCCTAGTCATGATTTTGCAGGTGTAGAAAAGGACCATCCTGGTGGCAGTGGCAGTATGAAATGGCCTACCACTGACATAGATGATAACACAGTGGAGAAAGAATTTCCCAGTGGTCAGAATTCACACAGATGACTGTGAAGGCAGCTTTCTTTATGAGGATAATGATGAGGTTAATGTTGGCAGGTTTTAACTTAAGTGGTTAAAAGGCCGTCACATTTGTTGTATGATACATGTTTTCTTTTTCATATAATTAAATCACTGTCCCACTCATAGTGACTCAAATTCCATATGTCACATCACATTTATAACACAAAGCATAGTATATCCTGGCCCCTGAACTACCACCACCATAAGACTGCTGTTCGTAACTGCCACCATAGGGAATGTGACCATGTATCCCCCTGAACTACCACCACCATAAGAGCACTGCTCGCCACTGCCAGCATAGGAAATGTGACAGTGTGTCCCTCTGGACTACCACCACCATAAGGCCTGCTTAAAAATAATATCTTACTGCTGCAGTCAAGTTTCTTTTTTTTAGGAAACTTCCAGATGCTTTATGGTGCCATGGTTGCCGTATCCAAAGAAGTTCTTCAACATCAGACACCCCCCCTTGGGCTTTGGCAGACACGCAGTAAGCAGAAGTCATTTGAATCAATGATGACCATGACCATCATTGCCAGACTGGAGAAGGATGCAGATAAAATCTGTGAAGATGTAACCAAATTATAAACCACTAATGAGACCTACTTGCAAATATGCCCCCCCCAAAAAAAATACTTACCTTCATTGGCTGTAGAGTATTCTATTTCCATTTCCAGTGCCAAAGTTTCTCATCAAGCACAGGAATGTGCACACCAACAGTGTGTGACCTGTGATACAAATCAATACAATGAGCACGTGTGTGTGTGTGTGTGTGTGTGTGTGTGTGTGTGTATATATATGTCAACCCCCACCTAGAAAATACATACATGTATTTATATATATTAACTCACCAAGGCTACTATGAGTGTACACACAAAGGGCACTCTTCCATCGGTTGAGGTGATTGCATCGCATTCGCAGCACACTTTGGACAAGCAATAGTTGTGTCACTGTCACCATTTGTGACTGAACACTGAATGGTCATTCATGTCATGTTATCCCTCCTTCACACGGTTTGGCAAGACACTGTGCATCATGACATCATCACAACTTGGGAATTTTATGGACATAAGACAGTTGCATTTTGCGGATGCAGAAAAATTCTGGGGACTCTGTGTGACCACTTTGTGCATGAGTGTCTGCGCAATAAATTCTGGGGGACTTTGTGTGTGGTGTACCACTCCCATTTCACTTTGTCAGCACTTGGGAATTTTCTGGACACAAGACAGTTGCATTTTGTGTGTTGTGAGCACATAACATCACAATTAAATTATAAATTAAAGTAGCAGTGCAACGATTCTTTATTGATTACAAATTTATTCATACACAATCATCTATTCCTGGAGTGTAAAAACAATTACTTCAAGAGAATACTTAACTCGAATACATTCAGGTTTACATATAACTTCAAGTACAAAGCAATACTTGGTTCTTATCTAAATCAATTCTCCTGAGTATTTACGAAGCCAAAGTGGAGAAATGATTAGTCCTTTTGGACTAGTATTATTCAGAATACCACAACATGGGGTATCAATTATTTGAAAGACACATTATCATAACTCTGTATATTCCTCCCCTTTATTTAAACCAAAAAGAAGAAAAGAAAAGGAAGAACCATTATAGAATATTTAAACATCAAGATGTTAAAACATTAAAATGTTGAAACTACATCTAAAACTCAAATGGTCAAGGCACAGTAAAAATTAGTCCTTATGGATCTAATAATCTGACAAGTAGGGCTGATGAATATATAGGGTACGTACCTATCAATTTATGGTGGGTCCTCTGCTGCTTAACCCTGCACCACCCAAGGAGGAACCCCCCCCCCTTCCAGCAGGCACACAGCATTGCCTGCCACTGGGGAGAAGGAGATGGGAAGTCTAAAGATGTGCAGCTCCACAGGGGCCACCAACCCAGAACTTTAACCACTGACCAAAGGGACCTAGGCTCTCCACACCTCCCATCAGGTCCAACGATTTAAATCTGGTGAAAATTTTGACCTATATTTTTTTATGCTATTTTAGATTGCCAGTCGCTTACCTCCTGACTTGTATGATGCCATTCTTTTCATAATTTGTGTCTGCTTTAGTTATTTTTCTCATGTCTGAAACAATAAAAGGAACACTCCTTTTAATATGGCTCGGACAGGTTTTCATCAGTATTTGCAGTTGTTTTTGAACAAATATTGCTCTGTGAGGTCAGAAAACACTGCCTGTTGCATAATTGTTAATTTTAGTCGCAGCAGAAGTGATATCTAAACAACTGATGGACAAAACCAGCGGAAAATACTAATGAAGGCCTGGTCTGCACCATATTAAAAGAAGCGCTCATTTTATTATTTCAGACATGAAAAAAAGTACTAAAGCAGACTCAAATACTGGAAATAATGGTATCATACAAGTCAGGAGGTAAGTAAAGTGGCAATGTAAAATAACATAAAAAGTATAGGTCAGGATTTTCACAAGATTGTTGCACTGCTGCTTTAATGTCTGTTTCAAAACAGAAAAATTTCTGCAGCCTCAGTAATGTGTACTTTGTGTCAATACTCGTGAAGTGTTTGTCAAAAAACAGGACTGATCAGTGCAAGTACGCTGTGCTAAACTGCATGTGTGCTGTTGGTGTTCTTTCCTCTGTGTGCAGACATTGTCCAGCTCCGGTCAAACATATATATGGGTGACTTGTTGCAGTATGTAAAGAATAAAGATAAGAAAGAATATATGACGTATATTTTATTTGTACCATCAGCACCAGCAGAGTAAGTGATATATTTTTTCAAAGGTCTCGGGCCACTGTGCACCTCAGTCACTCACAGACTTTGCACACATGACTTTGTGGAGATAATTGGAGAAAAAACACATGCTCTCCTAAGAGTCATGTGTGCAGTATGTGACTAAGGTGCACTCTGGCCAGACACCTCCGAAAAAATATCATATATATCACTTAGTCCACTGCTGATGATGGTGACAAAATATGCGTTATATAGTCTTATCTCTATTCTTTATACCATAAACACTGCAACAAGTCAGCATATATTTGTTTGCAAGAAGCTGTACAAATGTCTGAAGTCACACACACACAGAAATTAAACAACACTGACTGCACACATGCAGTTTAGCACATTATACTTGCACTGCTGAGTCCTGCTTTTCCACAACCACTCCACAACAGAAAGTAAACTTTACTGAGGCATGGAATTATAACAGGGCATATGTATGTATGTATGTATATATTTAAACTACTACTGTGGCCTTCCCTCTCTCTGTTATTGAACAAAAGACAAAACACTACAGCGGTGGGGGGGGGTGTGCTGAAAAAGCTAATGGTTTATCCCCTGCTGGTCCAGCAGCAGATGGAGCATCGACACAATCTGTAACTGGTGTCACTGTATCTGCTCCAATTGCTGCTAGACAGCACTCACCCTCTCATTATTTTTTTTCACTGTGGCCCCCAAAAATGCAATGTCTGCATGAGTGTCAGGCATCGTGGGGTTCACTGGTGGTGGAGCAGCTGCTGCTGTGGCCCTTCTCCTGGTGCTGCGGCGACACTCAATAGCAACACACTCTGCCACTGCCACAGAAGGGTCAGCGTGGCCCATTCTGTGGCAACCTGTCACTCCACCTTATGGTGGTTCCACATATGGGTGCGCTGGCCCCCAGTCCCAAGATGTGTCCCCCGGGGGCCACAGCGCACCTCCACCCCACAAAATCAGCATACGACAAGGCTGCTGTCCCCCAACACAGTTGAAAAACTGCCAGACTGGAGAGCTGCGGGGGACCAGGCGTGGGAGGGGCAGATGCAGTGCTGGCAGTCTGGTCACAGTGGGGCTTGACCTGCTGCTCTGGAGGCGGTGCTGCTGGAGCACCTGCAGCTGCCACTGGTGGTGGTGCTGCTTCCAGAGGGAGAGACCAGAGACTTTTGAGCAGTCCATCACCACCCAGCCATGTCCCCCACACATGCGCACTCTTTCCCTCCTGCCAGCAATGCTGCCATGCAGCTTCACTGCCTACAGCACAGTCCCACGCATTCCCCCTAAGTCCTGACCTGGACGGTCAACATCCTGTCCCTGATCCATTTCAAAAGAATCCCTCCTTCCCTCTCAGACTGCTAACGCCAACGACTTTACACACAATACACAACACAGGCACACACACACACACACACACAACAGAACTTATAAAACAAAGAAATCAGTCGCCACAAGAAAAAATGAACTGCTAAAACACTACAAAAAAAAACAACTAAACAATTAGCTTTTAAAAAAGCTTTTGGGTTTGATGCTTTGATCACATTCAACAACAACAATCCTCTCAGTCTCTACTGTTCTACAAAATGCCTCCTCTCTGTTACTCGACACAGGAGAAAGTGAAAGTATCTGCTTGTATGATTCACTTCCTTTCTGCCTGGCTGAAGCATGTGACTTACACTACTGTAAGCCAGGTGATGTGTAGGGGACTGCCTATATTGTTGTCACTTCGCCTTACTTCATGTTAAGGTGGAATGACAATGCGAAGTCGCAATAACATGGCGAAGTGAGTACTTTCCAGTTGTCACTTCACGTAGCGTTATGATACCTCGAAGTGACCACTTTGCGTTTACTTCTACGGCGGATTTTAATTTCGCTGCATCCCTTATAGCCACTGCTCATTTTAGTGTTTCTCCTTTGGTAGCTGACATTCTGGTGGAGGCTAGAAAAGCCTTCCACCTGGTCCATTTATGCCATGAAATAGGAGCAGTTCTCTATTTGGGCAGGATCCAGGAATTTGGAACCCTTCTCCTGTCCGATGGCCAGGATCCTGGATTATTTCAGGTACATTTTTGATTTGGGTCTCAAGTCACTCTTCACTGAAAGTTGATCTGTTGGCCATTGCAGACTACCATCTCCTGGTGGGAGATACGTCTGTTGCTCAGTTGGAGATGCCCAGGACTTTCCTTAGTTTAGTTCTTCATTTGAAGCCTCCTATCTGCAAACCTGCTCCTCCCTGGGATCTCAATTTCATCCTAGAAAAGCTCCCACTGCCCCCCTTCAAGCTAGCTGCTGAGGTGCATTTGTGTTTCCTCTCTTGGGAGACGCTCTTCCTCATGGCCATCACTTCTGCTTGGAGGATTTCCAAGCTCCATGTGTGAAAAATCTCTTATTTGATCTTTCACAGGGACAGAGTGGCTATAAGGACCAACCTTGTATTCTTGCCCAAAGTGGTTTCGGAGTCCACACTTAACCAGTCTGTTGAACTTCTGTTTTTTTTTTTTCCTGGAATATTCCAACCAATGAGAGTATCTCCTACATGCTCTCGATGTGCATAGGATCTTACAGTACTATATTCGCAAAACCAAAGATCTCAGAAAAACTGATCAGCTTTTCATTTCCTTTGCTCCCAAGGAGGAAGGCCTTGCTGTTTCTGAGCAGTGCCTTTCCAAGTTGTTGTCCAGTTGCATTACCTTCTGTTACAACAAGTACAACAAAACCTTTCTGGGTCAGGTGAAGGGTCATTCTATCAGAGGCGTGGTGTCCTCTGCCGCATGTTTCAGGAATGTTTCAGCTGCACAGATTTGTGCAGCGGCTACCTGAACATCTGTCCACACCTTTACCAAGCATTATAGCTTGGACGTTGCCTCTCGTCGCAGTGTGGGTTTCTGTCTGGCGGTTTTGCAGGGGCTTTTCTTTCTTTCTTCTTATTTTTTTGTTCTCTTTGTATGCTCCCCCTCCTTACCACACTCCCTGTCCTTGCTCACTTACCAGGCTTCCGATGCAGTCCATCTGCCATGGAACCATGGTTGTACCCTCCAGGCGAGCACGGGATGGAAGCCCTTATGCACCGAGGTGTGTCTATTTCGTCAGGATGCTGTTACCAAGCCGATAAAGGCATTGAGGATCGGGGCCTGGTGCCCCATCTTCCAGGAACACTGCGAGGTGTTTTTCCTGGTGTTCTCTCAATGTGCTGTGTTCCTGACGTTCAGGCGCTTGAGCGCCGACGTCCAACATGTCACGCCCTGTTAAGCTTCGGACTTGTTGTACCTTGGGTTTCCACCTGAGGTCAGACAAGAGCCGAGCTCTGGCACCCCCCCTCCCCCGGAGAAGGTGAGCTGTCCTTGGGATGCTCGAGCCTTCTGCCCCCGGCCGGACCTCCGGCTCCCCAGCTTGTTTCCGAACCCAGGTTGGTGGCGTCGCAAGCAGAAATTCAACCACTGCGCTGGCGGGCCGGCACAGGGGCTCCTTTCTTGAGCTCAGGATTTGCCAGATTTATTTTTAGTAGACTGTATTTATCATCCTCCCTGTTTTGCCTTGTTCTGAACTGCTTGGGACTCTGTCCTAATGGTGAATACCTACTGCAAGAGCCCTCTTGAAGTAAGATAGTACAGTTATGTAAGAACTTACCGTAACAGTGGATCTTCGAGAGAGGCTCTTGCAGTAGGTATTGCTTTCCCTCCCTCCATCCCCCTGAGTTTTCTCTTTCCTTATGGGGCAGTCCCTCTTCTCCTGTCATGCCCAGTTGGTCTCTGGCAGGAGAACTGGAAGGAGGGCATAGGGACCGCCCCTTTATACTGATGCAGACTGACGTTGGTCAGCTGAATGTCGAGGGCGGTCTCCGAAAGAGACTGCTAGCTAGAAGATTTTTCCATGGGGTCCTGGCACATGACGGCTTAGTCCTAATGGTGAATACCTACTGCAAGAGCCTCTCTCGAAGATCTGCTGTTATGGTAACTTATTATGTAACTGTATTTTTTTCATTTTTTCCCTCATAAATGATAAATGAACTTGACTTGGGATGTACCCTTTGGTTCTTATTAAGAAAAGTGGTGCTCTCAGTGCAATATTTATACATCTGTTAAATGCTATGTCTGCACTCATCATGCTGCATGTATTTTAGCAAACTAATAAACATATTTTATGAAAAAAAAAGTTTGTTACCCTGGACTCCATTACCTCCACCTAGTTGGAGGTTAAAGGACGAAAGCAGAAAAAGAAGCCATTTCAATTTCAGCCCTTCTCTGCCCCTGCCGTCTGTCCAACTCAGCCCCCACTGAATCAGCAGGCCTAGCGGCCTCAGTCAAAATCCTCCTCGTCGACCTGACAGTTCAGTGGCCGAGGGCTGATGGCTTCCTCTGCCGGCTCAGTCTCCGCCTGCAAGTCTACAAAGTGAAGGGTTGGGATACCACTCCCTCACCTGTCCTGCAAGCCCCAGGCCCTCCTGTGGGAGGGTGGTTCCACCACTTCGCTTCTGCTTTGTTCACCATTACTTCGAACAGGTGGGTGGTCAAGGTAGTCGGTCACAGTCTGTCTCTGGAGTTTGAGGCTCTTTTGCCCAGTCGAGCCCATGCCCCACAGGAGGACACAGTGCCTATGAACATGTTGTCTGCCCTTCGGGAGGACATTACCCAACTCCTCCACAAGGAGGTAGTAGTCTGTGTCCTGAACACCACGCCCAGTCCTGGGTTTGTCTCCAGATATTTCTGGTTCCAAAACGGATGGGGGGTTTGCATCCCATACTGGACCTGCATGACCTCAACAAGTTTTTATGGCCAAGCAAGTTCTGCATGGTCACTCTGAATTGGATCATTCCATCCTGCTCACCTCCAGGATGCTTTTTCTCATGTCCCCATTCATCCCATCAGCGGGTCCTCCAGTTCTGCTCCAAGTGGATTCTGTACGAGTTTCAGAGCATGCCATTTATTTTTATTTATTTATTTATTTATTGAGATCTTGTAATTAACACCTTTGAGCAGAAATCTCTTTCATAGGTTCTGTGTCAAGTATGACACTAACAAGAATACAGATATGTTCCACAGATACAGATACAGCAAGAATTGATTGACTACTGTCCCCAGGCATAGATTATAACAATAGTTACACAACCTAAGCATTTACAGGGTGCAGAGTCAAAACAAAGGCCAACATTTCACTAGGTAACTAATATAACATGAGGACGTTTGTTTAAAAGGAGAATTGTACAACTAACAACATAGGCAGATAATTGAATTGTGCTCGAGTCAAAGAAAGAAGGAAGGTCTCATACCAGGAGGGAGGGAGGAGGAAAGTGTGGGGTTGGGAGAAGGTGAGCAGAGGTGGGGGGGGTAGGAAGGGGATACATAAGAGAAAGGGAAGAATAGCTACGTAGTCAAAGTGGAATTGAATGGGGATGAGGGTGCGGGAAGGAGGGTTGGAGGAGAGTAGGGAGGACGAGGTGGTGTAGGTAGTGGGGTGACGATAAAGATGTATTAAGATGGTTGGGAGGAAAGAGGCTTGGAATGACAGAGGGGCAAAAAGGGAAGAGGAGTTGGGGGGGGGAATAAATAATTTAGGCAGGGGTAGAAAGCCCATGAAAGTGTTAACTTGTCCGAGGGCTGAAGAAATGGACAGGCAGCGTAACATTTTAGTAATCATAAAGATCACAGAGATTGCAAATAGTAGGAGCAAGGTAAGGGCAAATTAGTGGTAGCAGTCACAGGTTGCCAGTGAGATTAGATGCTGCCGGATTCTTTTCTTAAAGGAGCCCAGCAAAGTAGCACTGATTACGTCAGGAGGCAGAGAGTTGTACCACTGAGGAGATCTGTATGCAAATGTACATTGTCCAAAGGTGGTGTGGCACCATGGAATTCTGAAAGCCTGTTTGCCAGAGCTTCTGGTACTGCATGGGTTATGTGCAGGGGAAAGAAGAGCCAGTATGCTAGGTGTAGTGGTCCCAGTGTGATTATTTTGCTAGTAGGCACAATTGGTATTTGAGCCTGCGATCAAAGTGTAATCAGCTAATCTGGGCATAAAGATAGCAGGTGTGTGTCAAGCATGCAGCACCAGTAAGAAGGTGGCATGGTTTATTTAAGGCCATTTTGATACGTCGGAGGGCAGTGTCTGTAGCTGCACCATAAATGACAATACCATAGTCTGCGAGAGACCACAGAACTGTAGACTGCCATGTTCAGTGCTTCTGGAGTGAGATTATGTTTGTTCCTGTATAGAACTCTTAAATGCTGGTTAATAGCCTTGCCTGTTCAGTCGATGTGCTAGGTGAAAGGCAGGATAGTCAACAGTTACACCCAGCTACTTGAAATGGTGAACCGGGTTCAAGAGGGGAGCCAGTGTCATTAATGATGGTGAGCGGGAAGGCTTTGGGAGGTCAAGAACAACATTGTCTTAGTCTTGTTATAATTAAGGATGAGCTTATTATCTCAGAACCACTTATGTGCAGATGTAAAGGATTGCTGACGGTGGTCCAGGAGAAAGTGAGGGTCCATGTTGCTGGTAAAAAGTATAACATCATCGGCGTATAGAAGTATGTGGTCACAGCAAGCTCCTGGTAGTGAGTTGAGGAAGATGCTAAAAAAGCAATGGACCCAAGATAGATCCATGTGGGACTCCAGAGCATACAGGCCTACTATTGAACAATGCATTACCAATTTTTACCTGCTGTGTTCAGCTGCTTAAGTAGCTGGAGAACCAGCTTGTTGTGTTGGAGGAAAGATAAGTGGAGGAGAATTGTGTGATGAGGAGATTGTGGTTGACAATGTCTAAGACCTTGGTAAGGTCTATGAAAGTTGCCCTTACCAAGAGCCCTTGTTCCAGAGAGTTATTGATAAAGCCATTAAACTCCAGGAGCACAGGGATGGTACTATGTCCAGGCCTGAACCCATGATGTTGGGGACATTGGAGTTAGTAGTTATCCAGATACTCTACGAGTTGGTCGGCCACGATGCGCTCCAGGGTCTTAGAGATTGGGGGAAGAATAGAGATTGGGAGGTAATTTCCCAGCAGTGCTCGGTCACCACTCTTGTGCACCGGGGTGAGCACTGCTGATTTCCAAAGATGTGGAAATTGTGACTGAGAGAGTGATAGGTTGATTATATTGGTAAGAGGTGTGAAAATTTCCTCAAGGGTAAGGGCAACAAACTTTAAGTCCAAGGAGTCACCACTGAATCTAGCTTTCCCCAGTACCTTCTTAAGATAACATCTGGCTTCATTTATAGACACTGCTTTGAAGTAAAATGGTGGGTGGGTTCTGGACTGCAGTGTTTATACCTGATGGGGTAACCATGAAGTAGTCACGGGGGGGGGAGAGACATTGCTAAGGTCTGTAAATGCTTTGTTGAAAGTGTTTACGATGATTTTTGGGTCCACGGTAGGGGTGCCATCGATGTTCAGCATGTTTGGGGTAGTTTTGGGGTCTTTAACAGTAATGTGTTGGATGTTCTTCCAGAACGTCCTGCTGTTGTTCCAGGAGGTGGAAAGGGTTTCTTTGAAATACTGGCTTTTAGCAGAGCTGATAGCACTGGTACTCTCGTTTCTCGTTGCTTTGTACCTCTGCAGGTTAACTTGTGTCCCCAGCTCTCAAGAGATGTGCCAGGGGTGATCCCTGTGTTTTAGTAGATCAAGAAGAGCAGGGGTGATCTAGGGATTATGGGTTCCCTTGATTTTTATAGCTTTGAAGGGAGCATGCTTATTGCAGGTTGCATTAAAGAGGTCGAAGAAGAGTTCCAATGCAGCGTCAATGTTGCTGGCTGTATGTACATTACACCAATCGGTGATACTCAGGTCAGCTTTTAGTAGCTGTAGGTGCCCCAGAGTGAGGACCCGGCTAGTGACAGTTCTGGCAGGAGGCTTGCGGTAGTTATTGGACCAATAAAACTTGACAGGGGAGTGATTGTTAATGCAGTTGGTAGGACAGAGGTGCCCTTGATATTGTCTGGCCAGTTAGATAGCACCCAGTCCAGTAAGGTCTTGGTCCCAGTTTTGTAGTTCCTTCTGGTTGGGGCTTCGACAAGCTGGCAAAGGTGGATAGCAGGTGATGCATCCTTGGCATCAGTGGCGTTAGGGGAGAACCAGTTTACTGTATATTATAATCTCCAAGCATTAGAAATTCTGAGTGAAGGCTCGTCCCTCTTAAGGCAAATTTATGAAGGATGCAAAGCCAGGTTTAGTGTGCCTTGGAGGGATGTAAACAGAAAGCACTGTGAGTGTTTTGTTGTGTGCACTTAGAAGCAACTTAATGGCCAGCATTTGGATTAAATCACCACAACCAGGGGTGGGGATCCCTTGGTCCTGCAAAGTGTCCTTTACATAGATCACACATCCACCACCATGCTGAGAAAGGCGATCACACCTAAATACTGTGTAGCCAGGAAGTAAGATTGCTGCATCTGGGACATTAGGAGTGAGCCAGGTTTCTATTATTGAATGTACATCTGGATTATGTCTTACGGTCCATAATTGTAGTCTGTCAAGTTTTGGAAGAAGGCTGTAAATGTTGAGTGACACCACTGTTAGACCACCAATATTTCTTGGTGAGTGGTGTGAGCAGTGGGGAAGTCCAGGATTAGGATGTATACTGCCCAAGAGCAATAAGAGCAGCACTATTAGTCTTTTTGGGTATTCCTTAAATAGTTTTTTGGAGTGGGTGTGTAACCTGCTGTTAGCGTGGCATCACATGGAGGTTCCCTGGTTAAAGGAAATTTGATAGATGTTTGTCAAGGCATCATGCCAGTGGAGATGACAGAGCCAAGACCCATCGACACAGAGTGAACCCCCATGTAGCTTATGTGTGGAAGAGATCAGATTTAGGGGGGAGGTTATGGTACTAAAAGTGTCGGTCATGGCACTGATTGCTCTCGAGGGGGCAGGTAGACACATGCCTGCAATTAGGAGCCCTGAGAGAGTGAACAGGGCCAGTATGGCAGTTCCACAAGGTATGAGAATAATTAGGTAAAACATTTTTGACTGGCGTAACAGGGAAAGAGAGGATGACAGTTCCTTTGAGGTAGCTTCCCTGCTAACTGAGGCCCTTAGAGACAGCGTACATGTAAAGCTGATTTAAAATTAAAATGCTGATGGTAAATTGCATCCAGGGGAAATGATGAACTGCTGAGATATAGCATCACATAATGGTTTAAAATGCCTTAAAGGTGATAAACTGTGGGCTGAGCATAAGCAAGATGTGAAATCCTTTTGTCTGTGTGTTTCCTTTGATCTTCAAAGTCCTCAGAGACAAGTATATGAAGGAGCCTACAAGGTATCGAAGCAGGTGGGACTTGGGGGGCATGGCCAAGACTACCTGGACAAGACAATAGGTGATCCAGGTAGGACCTCCCAGAAGGGGCTAGAGGGGAGAGAATAGGGTTTCCAGGGGAAAGGGAGCTTGCAGGTAGGGACATGGAGGAGCTACGCCCTTAAGAGAGTCTGCAGCCACTGCACTGGAGAAATTCCTTCTCATTTCTCCTTGACCCAGGTCGCAAGCAGAAGAAGGAAACCAGGATCAGCACACACCAACCAGAGGTAAGGCTTGGTCTGGGGCCTATAGGCCGCATGGCCTGAGGCAGGAATATTGCCACTGGGGATAGAGGTCTGGCTGCCCCTTTGGTTGCTTAGGGCAGTGGTAACAAGTTAAGCTGATGTTGTGGAATGGCTTGGCTTTATGAGCAGGTGTGATGAAGGCAGGTCATTTAACAAGATAGCTTAACTTCCCTGTGGGGATAGAGACTGGTCTGGCTTCCCCTTTTAGTACCTTAGGGCAGAGATGAAGTCAAATCAAATCAAATCAAAATTTATTTATAAAGCACTTTCCAAAAAATCAAAGCGCTGATACAAAACAAAGATAAAACATCAGCAATAATAAATAAAAACATAAGAACAATAAAATGACCATAAAATAAACTAACTAAATGTCAGTGAAAATAGGTGACTTTTCAGGGATCTCTTAAATGATTCCACAGACAGGCACTCTCTAATCTGACGAGGTAGAGAATTCCACGGGGTCGGGGCCATAAAAGAAAAGGCCCTTGCCCCAGATGATTTAAGACAAACCCTGGGAATCTCTAGCAATCCCTCGCCAGTGGAGCGGAGTGGGCGAGGACGGTAGGGACAAAGGAGATCTTGCAGGTAGCCTGGTCCCTGACCGTGTAGGGTCTTATAGGTCAGCAATGCGACCTTGAAGGTGATTCTCCATCGCACTGGCAGCCAATGCAGTTCACGCAGCACAGGAGTGACATGATAAGTTCTTGGTAGCCCTGTCAGCAACCTAGCTGCCGCGTTCTGCACCAGCTGCAGGCGACGGAGATCTACCCCCGGCAACCTTAGATATAAAGCATTACAGTAATCAAGACGGGAAGAAACAAAAGTGTGGACCAACACAGGAAGGTCATCATGTGGAACAAGGTGTTTTATCCGGGCGATATTCCTCAGGTGGTAAAAGGAAGATTTGACAGTGGCCGACACCTGCATCTTTAGTGTCAGCGCACTGTCAAAAATAACGCCCAGATTTCGCACCTGTTCAGAAGGTCTCAACTGGGTATCCCCTAATAAAAGACCAGAGGGGACCCCAGGAATCAACTTCTTTGCATAATGACCCGGGTCAACGACTAATACCTCAGTCTTATCCGGATTTGACCTCAACCAGTTCGCACTCATCCAGTCCTGAATCTCAGCGAGGCAGTTGTTAAAAACCGACTCTGCATCATTTTGTTCGGGTACAAAGGACATATAGAGCTGAGTATCATCTGCATAACAGTGAAAACTCAGCCCATAACGCCTTATAATGTCTCTCAACGGTAGCATATACACCGTGAACAACATGGGGGAAAGCACAGAGCCCTGCAGCACCCCACAAGACGGAGCAAAGGGAGCAGAAGAAAAAATCCCTGAAACTACCCTTTGACTTCTGCCTGTGAGGAAGGAATGGAACCATCTGAGGACTGTCCTGACAGTCCACAGAGAGCCGCAGGGCGATCTAGCAACATCCCATGGTCCACGGTGCCAAATGCTGCAGAGAGATCAAGAAGAACCAAGATCGAGCGGCTCTTCTGATCTCTTGCTATTAGGAGATCATTAGTACCGAACTAATGCAGTCTCGGTACTATGCCTCTTCCTGAAACCGGACTGAGAGGATCATAGACTTCATGGGTGGTAAGAAAGTCATCAAGCTGTAACGCGACTACTTTCTCAATAACCTTGCCCAAAAGGGCAGGTTAGAGATCGGTCTGTAGTTAGCGAGGCAGTCAGGGTCAAGGGAAGATTTCTTCAAAAGGGGTGTCACGACAGCCTCTTTCAAGGACTCCAGAAACACCCCTTGATCCAAAGAACCCCAGACTATCTTCGAAAGGATTGGTCCAATCACACCCATGCATCCCACAAGGAGGTGCGTAGGATCAGGATCCAAACTACAGCAAGTCGGTTGCAAGCCTTGGACAATCTTCATGATATCCATGATCGCTGGCTGGTCAAAATCCATCCAGACAGGCCGAGGACATGTAACCCCATGTTGGTCACTGCAATGCCTGTTTGAATGCATGCCGCGGATCTCCGATCTGATTGATGACACCTTATCATCAAAGAACCGAGCAAACTCATCACACTGTATTTGTGAAAAAGCTCTCCGACCCCGAAGACAGGCTGGATTGCACAGTCTGTCGACGGTCCGGAAGAGCTGAGCAGGTCGGTTTCTTGATGCAGTTATCTCCCTGGACAGGAATTCTGCCTTCTTATGGGAGATTACTGATTGATAGTCCACGAATGGGCCATCAATCTAAGTTTGTCACCTTCCAGGCCGGATTTCGCCAACAGCCCCAATCTTCTCTCCCTTCCTCCTCAACTCCCCAAAGTCCCATCAAGCCAAGGGATCGAGGCAGAGGGAGAGGGGCGAATAATCGGACAGGCGCAATGGAATCCAGTGCCCTCAACACCATATTATTATAGTGCACTACTAAGGCATCTGGTTCCATGCACTCCATCGCCAACTCGATAGGTCCAGCACTGCCATCAGACCTCAGGGGTAACTCCCTCAAAGGGCGGTACTGGACCATCTCCAAAGGGTGGGTCTCACAAGGGGGGTCAGCGAACTGAACCTTACAGAGTGATGGTCAGACCACCTGACTGGTTCCACCACCAGTCCTGTGATCTCCATGCCCAGGGTGAACACTAAATCCAGAGAATGACCATGAATATGGGTAGCAGCGGTAACCACCTGTGTGAAGCCCAACTAACTCATTAGTTGGAGAAAGTCTTGACCAAACTGCGAGAATTCATCGTCGACCCAGGCATTAAAGTCCCCCAGGACCAACCACCTGGAGGGCTCCAGTACTAGATCGACAATGAAGTCCGCGACTTCTTGCAGAAAGACTTTCTCCGGGTGGATGGTAAACGAGCAGAATTCTGCAGCACACACCTGCTCCCATGATACATTCAAAGGATCCAGGGGACACCGTTGGAACCTCTACAAGGCCCAATTCTGATTTAAAACAAATAGCGACCCCCCCCCACCCCTACGATCCAACCTCGGGCGATGTATTACCGAGTACCCAGCGGGAACAGCTGACTCCAAAATGGGGCCAGCATTTCTCGAGCCAGGTCTCGTAATGCATGTCAGGTCAGATGATTCAACAAAATCAGCAATTATTGCTGTTTTGTTTTTATTGACCTGGCATTGCATAACAATGCCGGGTTGGATGAAGGCCCTGGAGGAGCAGGTTACATGCCACACTATCAGTGGAACCCTTGGGTATGGGAACCGAGACGCGCACTCATATCCTGGACCCATTTTGCCCCAGGGCGTCTCCCCGACCTCACCGTCTCAATTCGCCCACTCCGCTCGCCCCCCCATAGCCGAGGAACCCCCCCTCCCTCTCCGCCTCCTCCGCGCAATCCCCAAGGCACAGCAATGCCTATACACTTCGGGCTGTAGCGGGGGGGCAATCAAAAGGGCGCAGGTCCCTCAGCCTAGAGGGAGAGTAGCGCCTGTCCGTGGATATTCGATCCCAACACATAACTATATAGGTCTTCAAAAAGTAGTCTTAAGACCACTTTAATATAAACGTTATCAATACCAGCAACAAATCCAAAGTAATTAAAAACAATAATACAATTTTTCATTCAAACCGACTCCTAAGATAAAACAAGTCTGGACAAATTTTTCATAGATTCCACAGAGAAAAGAAGTTTATAGCAGTTCAAAGCAAAATCACAGTTCTTCTAGTCCATGCTTTTACTAGAACAGTAAAGAATCCAGAGTCTCACCCTGGGAAACTGTCCCATGGCCTATCTCACATAGGCCAAGCGGAAATGCTTTATAATTCTACCATATACTCCTAGAGTAGAAATCAATCTGCAGAAGATTAATCCGGCTGTTTGTGGGGGGGGGGGGTATAATTAATCAGTCAACAAAAGGAAAACTCTCCCTATGGTCGTCCCCCAATGTAACTTCCAGCCTGTAACTGGACTTGTATGAGCAGGTTCTCCAACAATAATCCATAAACCACAGGTGCCCCAGGCCCATCCTCCGATAGCACTCCTCGAGCTCCCATGGCAGCTGTTCACCCTGGAAAACCACACCGGGTTCAGGCCGATGTTTTTATAAATAGAGAGAGTCTCCCCTGATCGTCCCCCAAGGTGCCGCTGGGGATTGATTAATACCTGAAATTCACACTAGCAGGCTCTCCAGTCTGCCAGCTATGAAACAGGGAACACAGATACCCTGGGGTCCATCCTCCGACAGCACCCCCTAATCTGCCCAACCAACCACCCCAACGGACTGCCCTGGGTTAGGATCAAAAAGGCTGACAAACTCACCCACTCCCCAATGATGACAAAATCCACAGATCACAGATGCAGAGACAAAGCCAGATTTTCCTATTCCAAGAAAAGGCCCAGTCTCTAGTTTCAGGCACACCAAGGCATACAGCAGATCCAAGGAGACAGTGAATCAACAGGATCAATTTAGCTCCAAGATAAATTCCTCACTGAGATGCCGCCGGTCGAGGAAATTCATGCATTCACAGGGTTCAATATTCAACGTTGTCGGCAGTAAAATCTTTACCAGCAATAATCCCAGAGAAAGAGAGAGTTCTGAACCGTCTCCCTTCCTACAACTTATAGGCCAAGTCTCTCACATCCAATGAAACGGCGGGACGCCAAAAGGTACCAAAACCCAAAAATCTGGGCCAAGAAGCGGTCCTGGGACACAAACAGCCGTCCGCTAACACACCAACACCAACATAGTCCCAGAAAACAATAATGGGTGCAGACTCTTCGATAAAGGTATCGCGGTCCAGAAGAAAATCCAAGCGAACCCAAAAGCAGATCCTCAGACAGTCCTTAGGGAACAGCACAGATGTAGCTCCAACTCCAGCACAAGCTGGGAGTAAGTCAGGGCAGCAATAAAACGGAGAACACAATAAAATAATAAAACAGCTGCCGAAGATTACCTCCACGCTATCGCACGGCAACAACTCAGTCTCAGCGCTATCGGTAATACAATAGTAATAACGTTTAAATGTATTTAAAATAAATAAACAAACTAAAATAAAAGTTTTAAGAAAAACTAAACAGAGCTAAAACAGAGGCTAACCCAGCGTGGTCGCCATCTTAGCAGGATGCAATGGCCCCTCTGGAAGTGATGGCTCAGAGCCTCAACGATCCTCTTAGCCATACCAGATGGAACTCCAAGGTTGGTGGTTTGCTCTACAATCACGGCTAAAATGCTGTGGCACAGATTTATGGTAACCATTTCACTTGATGTGGGGAATGACTTGGCTTTATGCCCAGGTGGGATTAATGCAGGTAAGGTTAGCAATAAAGCTAACTTCGCTGTGCTCCCAGGTCACACTGGTTAACAAGCTTTCAGCTTACAGTGCCTTCCCTGGGAGAAACAATTCACTTGGGAACATAACCAGGAGGCTGGTAAGGACAGAGGTCTGGGGTTATATCCTGTTTTAACTGAAATATTTGAATAGTTTTGTACGTGAAATTAGTTCTATGTGTTAAAAATTATTACCTTGAGTTAGAACTGTTACTTGGGCTGTGATATTGTAACATTTGAGGCTTGGGAACACTTGTTTGGCTGTGATAATTAGAGTGAAATTTAAATGTGTTGTTTGCCTGGTGTTAGGGGAAGGGGACATTAACTGGAATTACCTTGTCTTTCATTGTTCACTTGGGAACATAACCAGGAGGCTGGTAAGGACAGAGGTCTGGGGTTATATCCTGTTTTAACTGAAATATTTGAATAGTTTTGTACGTGAAATTAGTTCTATGTGTTAAAAATTATTACCTTGAGTTAGAACTGTTACTTGGGCTGTGATATTGTAACATTTGAGGCTTGGGAACACTTGTTTGGCAGTGATAATTAGAGTGAAATTTAAATGTGTTGTTTGCCTGGTGTATGGGGTTGAGATTGAAGGGCTGAGTATTTCTGTTTGGGACTGAAATTGGAAGCAACAGGAACTGGTGGGCCTGTGACATCATACGTTACCTGATGTCTGCATACACACACTGGTAGTGGGACTGGACACACACTGGACCGTATGTGTTTGAGAGACTTGGGAACTTTATTGGTGGGGTTGAAATTGGGTTTGTAAATAACTGCAGTCAGTATAGAGAGAAACTGTATTCCAGGGGAAAGGGACTGAGAAAAGGGGGTGTGCCGTTATAAACAGAGGGGGATAAACAGGGTGGCCATATTCCACCATGGCAGGCATCTTCGGAAGGGTTGTAGGCTGCACAGGCTGTGGGATGGCAATAATTCTCAATTGGGCGTGGAGAGAGGGAGGCTGCCCACTCTGTAGACAGCTATCTTGTATCAGGAGTGAGGTATATTGGTTAAGGAGTAAGCTGGGGGAGCTGGGGGGGTGTCCAAGGATAAGGGGTGTGGATATGGGCAGCAGAAGGGTGGGGCTGAGGGAGGCTGAGGGCAAGCTCTGAAATTACAGGACGTTATGTTACAGCAAGCAGGAGGGGGATATTAGGGACAGAGGACCTTAGATAGGGATGTTGACGCTAAGGGAAAAGCATACGGGGTGAACATTCTGAATACAAAGAGAGTGGAGGGGGAAGAGTCAGGAGGGGCTGTTGTGGGGAAGCCTAAAACAGCAGACTGTAGGAAGGGAGCTCCTAAGGTGAACAGAGCAAGAGGGGAAGAAGAGGGGCAGTTTAGAGGCGCAGTCAGGGGAAACTCGGGTTACTTGATGGAGGCTGACATAGAGTGTCACAATAAATTTGAGCTACTAAGCAACCTAGAGGGGGAGGAAGGGGTTGGTGGAAATGAGGAAACTTATACAGAGGCCGGGAGGAGGGAGTCGGATACCCATAGGGCATCACAGACCGGCAATGGAAAGGACAGAAATAGCCTCAGAGGGAGAAGGAGAAACATAAATGTTAAGCAAATGGGGAGATGCAACATATTGCAGACATGAGGGAGGGGAGCATGACTGGAGAGAAACTGGGAGACGAGGTGGGAGAAGAGGCCCTTTCAGCAGGGGGGTCAGTACCAAGGATGGGGCCCTAGCTAAAGGGGACCCACAGAGAGCCTCTGGAGGCAGGGGTACTATTACAAGGGGGGAGGATGGTGGTGTGGGGGAAGGGGAAACCATCAGGGCCAGGATAAATGGTACGGATAAGAGAGGGTTAAAGGGACACCTATTCAGAGGGGCTTGAGTTAAGTGGGCAAAATACGAGGGAGCAGAAAGGGAGGGTGACAAGGGGTCTCTAATAAGATAGGAAGACTCCATGGAATGAGAATCATGAATAAAGGGGGGATGGGGGCTGAGAGGGTATAGTGAGGTAACCATAAGGATGATGGCGGGTGTTAAGGTCCTGTTATTGGGAGACTCGAGTGATTGAGGGCTATCCAGTGGGAGGGACGGGGGTGGATGCCATAGTCAGGTGAAGGTAGTGAGTATCTCTGGGCTGACAGTGCACAGAGCAAAGTTCATGGTGTATGAAATGGTTAGGGATTGTGGAGGGAAACCGGATTTCCTGGTGCATTTGGGAACTAACGATCTAGAGGGAAATAGCGTTTTGGAAATCCAAGCAAGGTTCCAAGAACTTGCCAGAGTCTGTCGGGATAATGGATGCAACATTTCCTTTTCGGAGATATTGCCAGTACCAAAGGCCTCAGTGGAGAAAAAATGAAGCTCACAGAGGTTAATGACTGGCTCAGGAAGTGGGGTGAAGAGAGTGGGTTGGGGTGTTAGGGAACTGGAAAGGAGTTTGGGAGGATAAGGGACTATATGCAAGGACAGGCTTCATCTTGCCCCATTAGGGAAGGAAGTCCTTAAACAGGGATGGCTGACTACATTCAAGAAAGGTGGGGTTTAAACTTGGGGGGGAAGGGATAAGGAGGGGCTGACCAGAGCCCTCTCCTCCAGATGAGGGAGTAGCCTTCAAGCCCAAGGGGAGGGAAACAGACTGGGGTGGGAGGTTTCAGGAGGAGCAGAGGGTGGATGGAAGTATAGGAATCTAGGTGGGGTTCGACCAAAGAGGACCAGGGATAAGGGTGGGGGTTGATGTTAGTAAATGCCAGGAGCTTGGGAAATAAGTTGCCAGAGTTCAGGCCATGCTGTTCGGGGGATGTGGCGGCCACAGAGACTTGGGCCAACAAAACCATGACTGGGACCTAACAAAGTGGGGGTACATCATGCTTAGGAAGGATAGAAAGGAGGGCAGAGGGGTGGAGTGGCTATGTTCATTAGAGATGACATAGAAATTGCTAGGGTAGAAGAGGCAGAGGGAAACGTGGAGGCCTTATGGGTCTCTCCCACGATCCCCAGCAGGAGATAAGGTCAAGCTGGGTGTAGTATAAGGCCCCAGGGATGGTGATGTTCTAGAGGATGGTTTGCTGGACAACATCATTGCCCAGTGTGGACCAAAAGGGGAAGGAGTGGTGTTTATGGGGGACCTTAATATGCCAGGTACAAACTGGGGAACCATGTCCTCTAAGGTGGCCAAGGAGCAGAGGCTGCTGGACGGCTTCCAAGATGTGTTCTAAACACAGCATGTGATGGAGCCCACAAGGGAGGGGCATGTCCTGGACGTGGTTCTGGCAGATGGGGATCTGGTAAGGGACCTGGTTGTACAGGATCCCCTGACTGGGAGCGACCACAATACTGTCTGGTTTCAAATAAGCATTGGGGGAGGTGAGATCTAGGACACTGGCAGTGGACTTCAGGGGGCAGACTTTGTGGGCATGGGAAATATTCTCAAGGATCACTTGAAGGGGATTACATCAATGACAAGTGTGGAAAGGAGATGGAGGTCATAAACAGGGACTTCATGAGGCAGTCAGGATCTGCGCTAAGTTGAAGCGTAAGAGCACGGTCACATAAACCATGCTGGTGGTCAGTGAGATACAGGTAGCGGTCAGAGAAAAGAAGGCCTACAAAAATTATAAAACAACAAGAGGGATAGGGATAAGGAAATGTACCATCTTGCATCTAGAAAAGTCACCGGATGATGAGGGAGCAAAGTCAGTAAGAGCAGCGGCTGGCACAGGGGATACATGGAGGGGAAAAGGGGTTCTTCCGGTACATTGGGGAGCGGAGAAAAACTAAGGGCCATCTCAGCAGATTGAGATCAGGAGGAGGGTGGGTGGAAGAGGCGAGGGACCAGGCAGAGGTATTTAACGAGTCCTTTGCCTCTGTGTTCACTAGGGAGGGGGATGGGATATCTACAAAGAAAGGCATGAAGGGGATAGAAGCGGCAGTGAGTGGGATCAAGGGAGCAACAGAAATGGAGCAAGAGGGAGGGAGAGGTACCCCAGGGGTGTCACATCTGGATAAGGATAAAAAGGCCAGTAAGGTGGAGGGGACGGATGATGCTATCTCCGCCAAAAGGGTGTGGGTAGCCCTCAAGGCCCTAAAGAAAGACAAATCTCCTGGGCCGGATGGCATTCATCCGAGAGTACTATGAGAACTGGCAGACATACTGGCTGCACCCCTGGCAGAGCTCTTCAACAGGTCACTTGAGACAGGGAGGGTACCTAGGGATTGGCGAGAGGCACATGTGGTGCCAATCCATAAATGGGGGTCGAGGGAAGTACCAGGTAACTATAGACCCATCAGTTTGACCTCGGTGGTGGGAAAATTAATGGAGAGTATACTAAAGGAACGATTGGGGGTGTACTTGGAGGAGGTGGGAGGTCTGGCTAGTCGGCAACATGGGTTTGTGCCAGGTAGATCATGTCAAACCAATTTTGTGGAGTTCTACGAATGGGTAACATCAGAACTGGACAGGGGAAAGCCTGTGGATGTATTATTATTGGACTTCAGCAAGGCGTTTGACTCTGTCCCCCACAGTGGTCTGGTGGAGAAACTGATGGGGTTAGGAGTAGGCCCTTTGATGGTCAGATGGATTGAAAACTGGCTAGCTGGACGCACCCAGAGAGTAGTGGTCTGTGGGGAGCTCTCAAACCCTAGAGAGGTTGGTAGTGGGGTACCGCAGGGCTCGGTCCTGGGTCCGATCCTGTTTAATGCATACATATCGGACATCAGGGAGGGTATAGGGTGTGAAATGAGTCTCTTCGTGGATGACTCCAAGATGGGAGCAGTAGTTGAGGGAGAAGAGGGGAGGCTGGCCCTGCAAGGGGACCTGGACACTCTGGAAAGCTGGGCTCACACATGGAAATTAAATTTCAATATCACCAAGTGCAAGGTGTTGCATCTTGGTCGGGGAAACCCTAAATACAGGTACACCCTGGAAGGGGAGGCACTGTAGGCCTCAATAGGGAAAAGACCTAGGGGTCATGGTGGATGCATGTATGAATAACTCTGAGCAGTGCAGGAGAGCGGCTAGCAAGGCAAACAGGATGTTGGGATGCATCGTAAGGGGATCACCTCTAGGAGCAAGGAAGTGATTCTGCCGCTGTACAATGGACTGGTTAGACCACACCTTGAGTACTGTGTACAGTACTGGAGACCACACTTGAAGAGGGACATACAGCTCCTGCAGAGAGTACAGAGGAGGGCAACTAAGATGATACGAGGGCTAGGGGATTTGACGTATGAGGACAGACTTGAGGAGCTCTGCCTGTTTTCATTGGAGGAGAGGAGAGACGGGGGGACATGATTGAGGTCTTCAAGTACCTCAAGGGAATAAATAGGGTAAACATGGAAGGGATCTTTAGACTAAAACAGGGAGGTATCACCAGAGGGCATGGTTTGAAGTTGAAAGGGTGAGGGGGGAAAAGAGGAGGAGGTTTTTCACTGAGAGGGTGGTGGACCCTTGGAATGCACTGCCTGGCGAGCTGGTTCAGAGATCCACAGTGGAGGGCTTCAAGAGAGGGTGGGACAGACACAGAAAGTGGATGTATCAGATGATGGCCTGTCCCAGGGGGGTGGGGATGGATGATAGGGGTTTCTGGAGCACAAGGGATGGGAGGGCCTCTGCACCCAACTAAGGATCTAAGGTTCGAGCAGACTCGATAGACCATAAGGCCTAATCTGCTGGCAAATAGTATGTTAGTATGATTCCCCTTCCCCAGGTAGTGGGCCCTGTGAGCTAATTAGGCTGTGGGGTGGTCTGGAGGGGGTGAAGATTGTGCCACAGACTGTGAGTCCTGAGTTCGCACCTCACAGCTGCCGCTTACGTGTGAAGCGACCCTGAGCAAGCCACTCACCTGCTTGGTGCTCCTTGGTTGCTCCAACAGTGCATGCCCCCCTCATAATGCAAGCCCTTTGGAAAATGGGAATTGGGCCGTGGCCTTGCAGTCATGCAGAGAGCACTTGGAAGGACTGGCCCAGTGTGGCCAGCAAGAGCAGAGCCCACCCTACCCGAACGAAGTGGACATGTGAATTTTTCCCCCGGCTAGGCAGGGGGCTTACCTGTGTGGCACACTGCGGGGAGGGGGCTGGCTTGAAGCTGGTGTGCTTGCAGTGGGCATCCTGGGGAAGGTCGGGCATCTCAGTCACCATCCTGCCACCTCCAACATGGCTATGTGTAGGGCATCCAGTGGGTTCAGGTATGTGGGCATTTACAGGGCAGTGAAATGCAGACCCTGGAGCTTGATGGCATGGCCCAAATCTCCAGCAAACTCTGGCGGTACTCCTCTCTCATTGAGACTACTTGATGCCAAGATGAGCACCATGCATGCGTGGGGCATCAGGCCCTTGCACATGTGCAGTGTGGCTGCCGCCATCTTGGCATGGCTCAAGCACTGCCTAGGGGAATAGTATCAATATATATATATATATATATATATATATATATATAATTAAAAAATAACCACGGAAGGGTGCACAAGAGAAATAAACAGAAAACTGGGAGTATATACACAGCGGTTTAAAGCTCTGAGCAGCAGATCTGAAGACCAAGGGTGGAATCCATAGCTGCTTGAAATATGCTGTTTGATCCTGAGCAAGTCACTTGGCTAACAAGCTCCACTTAAGGGCTTCTCCTTGTGAATTAAAGGTCCCTTTCACTTGTTCACATATATATATTTATAATAATAATACTAATAATGATATAATAGCAAGCTATACAGGAACAAGCAGTGAGCAGACCTGATAGCAGCCAGCAACCCTGGGTTTGATTCTCTCTGCCTTCCCCTGCAGCGGTGGGACTACGATCAAGGCCAGTAAGACAAAATAATAGAGTATAATAGTAAATCATGATTTTCAGTAACACCAAAAAACGGTGAGAAGAAAGGGTATTAAAATCTTCCACGGTCATGAACCATGTTGTCGTGTGGCAGCGTAAGCTTAAGCACCAGCAAGGGGAGAGTGGCTGTGACAGTGTTTGGACTGCAGATTAACAAGCATCAGCTGGTGAAGATGAGTGGAGATCTAGAGCAGCAGCTGGCAGCCCTCATGTGAGGCAAGGGCAAGGTGTGGTGGGATGTGCTGATCAGGGCAAAGAAGGGGGGTCAGGGCCTCTAGGGCTGCCAACCCCACCGGAACCCAGAGGAGGCCATTCCAGAGAAGCAGCTTAGAACCCCGGCATTGCTGACCCTGCCGCCTGAACCTGTAACCCCGATGGGGGTACCTGGCACACCAAGTCAAGGGCCAGAGAGGTCAGTCCCCATCTTGGATGAGATGCCAGTGCTTCCTCCTCCTCTAAAAAAGCCACACTGGAGGAGAGAAGCGGATCAAGGAGCAGGTATGCCTGATTTAGACCAGCTGTCAGCTGATGAACTTAGGGCTCTGCTTCGGAGTGGGGGTGCCCCCAAAAAGAACCGGGGGTGACAGCAGAAATGGGGCAGAGAGGAGGATTCTGTGGAGGTGCTGGTAGGGCACAGGGTGGAAGGAGTTGCACCATCATCTCTAAGCCTGGGCCTGATGGGGGCTTACCACAGGGTCAGCCGACTACCACCGCAAGCAGGCATGGAATGCCTGAGCTAGCGGGCACAGGTAGCCCATCTCATCGCATGTCAACTCCCCATTGTGGGGCATCAGGCCATGGCTTCCACAGCAGCTGGCTCAGGTCGATCAGATTAACCAGCTGATGGCAGTGCTCAGAGGTCTAGCAGGGGCAGTACCACTAGAGGTGAGGGATACTAGCACTCAGGCACTGGTTGGCAACCCAGGCCAATCCAGGGTAGAGCAAAAGCTAGACCGGTTGCTGGAACAACTGGTGGACCAGAGTAAGGCTCAGCCAGGAGTGGTCCAAGTGGCCTGTACTACAGCAGAGACCAAGGATGCTGGAATGGGAGAGTCATTGCCGTTACCACCAATACCGGGGCAGTAAGGGGTAGTGAGTTTCCTATCCCAGACAGAGCCCATTGGGTTTCACTTGCCTGACAAAGTAAGGCAGTAGATCCTCAGTGAGAAGCACGTTGATGTCTTTGCCCTTGCTGAACCAGCCTAAAGAGCTGGAAGAGGACAAGAAAGACAAGGACGGAGACAACGTGATGGAGTAGAAGTGCAAACCAACGGTGCACAGGACTTGGGGAGAATTGGGCGAAGGTTTCAAAAATTATGCAGGGATCCTCACCCAGGGCAGCCCAGAAAATGCTGACTGTCTGTGGGTCTCTTTTAATAGGATAATGACAATGCATGCTAGTAAGCCAGGTGGGGAGTGGTTAGAATATGATGAAGAGTATCGGAGGAGGAAGCAGATGGACACAGCATGATCTTGGGTGGCCTTGGACCTCCACTGCTGTGGACAACAGACTTGGGGGTAGGGGTCCAACATACAGACAGTGGCTTTCCGGTGAGGTGCCCCCACCCCATCACTGAAGAAAGGCTATCAAGGGGGTAATGGGGGGCGGGAAAGGGTGGTGTTTCAACTACAGCCAGGGATCGCGTAAGACTGAGCGTTACAGGTACAAGCATGAGTGCATGGCGTGCGGGAAGCCACACTCATTTCAACAATGTGGAAAAGCTGCAGAGGCTGGGGCGGAGAAGGCTAATACTTTTCGCCCCTTTCGGAAAGGAGAGACAAAGGCTACCACAGCGGTCAAGGCAGAAAATATTTAGGGGTAGTTGGTTAACTACCCAGACAGGGCAGCCACTCATTCTTTGGCAGTTGGATTGGGGAGGGGTTTGCATACCTTAATAAGGTCCAAGGAGGGCATATGAGGCTGACAACCTGCGATCTGCCAAAAAGAGACCGGAGGTTATGTAGGGCAAACCGAGCTGGTCCGCAGGTCGGATCAGCAGCCAGTTCATGTCCCTCCATTGCCTATGCCTCAGGGTGTCTCCAGTTGGGTTAGTCCCCAAACAGGCCCGGGTGAGTTCTGATGATAAACCACTTGTACCCGGAGGGGGTCTAGTCAACTCCTACATTGACCCAGTAGACAACCATGGTGTCTTAAGTGTCGCTTGATAGGGCAGTGAAAGTGGTGCGACAGGCAAGCCGGGGGGGGGAGCACTATCGAGGAAGGCTGACATAGAATCAGCATTCTACCTGTTGCTGGTGCACCTGGCAGATAGAGAGCTATTGGGCATGAAATTTGATGGATGCTACTATATTAACAGCTGCATGCCATGGAGTGTGCCGTGGCATGTGCAGTTTTCAAGCAATTTAGTACATTTCTGCACTGGGCCACAGCCCAAAAAGCCAAACTCGACCTTGTGGTACACTATTTGGACGACTTCCTGTTTGTGGGGATGGCCGGCTCATGGCAATGCACGTGCATCATGGTGGCATTCCATGAGGTGTGCACTGAACTGGGAGTCCCACTAGCCCAGGAGAAGACTGAGGGGCCAGGCACAAGGCTTTCCTTCCTGGGATCAAAATCAACACAAGCAAAAAAAGTGTTCCGGCTCCCCCTGGAAAAGTTGGCGGCCTTGCGCATCTGGCTGGACTCAGTGATGAGAGCACGCAAAGTCACATTACAGGAGCTCCAGCAATTGGTGGGCCATCTCAACTTTGCCTGCCAGGTAATGCCCATTTGCAGGACATTCATGAGGCGCCTGGTGGGCGTTGAGGCAGGCTGTACAAAACTGCACCGCAGAATCCGCGTGACAGTGGCAATGCGGGAGGATCTAGGCATTTCACAGGCATTTTTGCAATGCTTTAATGGGATATCGATATAGCTGAATCCAGTGTCCAGCCAGGAATTGGAACTCTTCACAGATGCCTTGGTAGGGCCTGTTCTCTGGGGCTTACCTGCAAGGTAAGTATTGTGCAGGACGGTGGCCTCCAGAATGGGTAAGACTAGGCATTATGAGGCAGATAATGGTGATGGAATTGTTCCCCATTGTGGTGTCATTGGTGATCTGGGGGGAATGTGCTGAGGGGACAGGCACATCACATTCAGGTCTAACAACACCAGAGTGGTGTATGCCATAAACAAACAGGGGCAAGGGCCTGATGGGCAACCTCATGCGGGTGTTTGTCCTAAAATGTTTGTTGTTGAATATCAGCTTTAAGGCTGTGCATGTACCAGTATCGAAAATGGCATCGCTGACACTTTTTCTCGTTTGCAGTGGCCGAGGTTCTGAAAATTGGCTCCAGCGGAAGTCCTCCAGCCCAGGGAAGTCCCGCCATTCCTTTGGGAATTGATAACCCAGAAGCCAGGAGTTCATTGAGAATGTGGACCAATCTGTGATCCTCAGGTCAGCTTTTAGTAGCTTGAGGTGTCCCGGAGTGAGGACCCGGCTAGTGACTGTTCTGGCAGGAAGCTTGTGGAGTTATTGGACCAATAAATCTTGACATGGGAGTGATTACTAATACATTCGGGTAGGATATTGTCTATTGGTTAGATAGCAACCAGTCCAGTAAGGTATTGGTCCCAGATTTGTAGTTCTGTTTGGGGCTTTGACAAGCTGTCAAAGGTGGATAACAGATAATGGGTCCTTGGCATCAGTGGCGATGGGGGAGAACCAGTTTATATTATAATCTCCAAACATTAGAAATTCTGAGTGAAGGGGCATCCCTCTTAAGGCATTTATGAAGGATGCAAAGCCAGGTTTAGTGTGCCTTGGAGGGATGTAAACCGAAAGCACAGTGAGTGTTTTGTGCACTGAGAAGCAACTTAACGGCCAGCATTTGGATCAAATCACCACGACCAGGGGTGGGGATCCCCAAGTCCTGCAAAGTGTCCTTTACCTAGATCACACACCCACCACCACACTGAGAAAGGTGATCACAACTAAATACTGTGTAGCATCAGAGACATTAGGAGTGAGCCAGGTTTCTACTACCGAAAGTATGCCTGGATTATGTCTTGTGGTTCATGCTTGTATTTATTTATTATGTGTTTCAGAATTACAGTCCTTTGAGTCAGAGACTTATATTCTAAGGCTCCACGTCAGAAAACAATACAGAGGTAGTAGATATTTAGATTATGAGATAACAGGTAAATAATACAGTATAAGCGTAACACAATGCAGACATAGTTGAACATGAGAACCAAGCAATTATCCAAGATAAAGATAACGTATATGTATCTCACGCAAATTATACAGAGGCAGAGTAACTATAAGATTAGGCAGAAGGAGACTTCCGTTGATGTCACAGCCCGCCTAGCAGCCTAAACTTGGAGCTCCCTTCTCCCCGTGGAGATAACTGTCCGCAAAAGCTTTAAAAACTGAAACATTTTCGTGGAAATGCCTCCAGGCAAGAAAAGTGGACCTAAACAATCCAGATCTAGAGCGACAATGAAGCTACTCAAAGAGGATGGGTCCTGATTTCGTGCCTTAAGTTCAGAAGGGAGCAGGAGCCCTTCCCTGGCCTCCCGCCGCAGCGACGCCGAAGACACAGATGGAAGAAGAAAAGCTTTCCTGGAATCATTTTGAAACCCTTCTGCAGGAAATTGGGTGCTCCAGAACTGAAAACTGGACAGATTTTGAAAAAATCCATACAAGACTCACCCTATTGGAACAGTGAATGGGGGGAAATGAGACTCGTATAGCCACACTGGAAGAAGGTGCCTCCGATATGTGTACTGCCATAAGTACATTAGTAGACTGCTCAGAGGCCCTACAGAGAAAAATGCCTGGACTTAGAGTCAAGATCCTGATGGGAGAACCTACGGGTCTCAGGTCTCCCCGAAGGCTCAAAGGTTGGCAATGTGTGAGATTACATGAAGGACCAACTCACTGATGTCTTGGGACTACCACAGACCTTCAAATTTGATACAGAGTGGGCTTATCAAGCCATGACCCCCAAACCACAAGATCCAGCAGCTAGACCCTGAACCATAGTCCTGAAAATCTCATCCTATGGGGCTAAAGAAGATCTGTTAAGAATGGCATGGTAAAAAGGGGAGACCAGATATAATGGGGTATGTCTGTATTCCAGTAACGACTACCCCCCTGAGATACAAAGAGCCAGAATGAAATACCTGGAAGTAATCAAGCGTTGAGGCTACACAAAATAAAATTCCAGTCGCCATTCCCTTCCCGAATGAAGATCTTCTGGGAGGAGGGCCTAAAACTCTATCAGACAGCCGAGGAAGCTACAGAGGCCTTGAAGCAGTGGGGCATAGTGATACATCCACGCCCCCTAGCGCCATGACCCCAGTGAGTGAATGGAATGGCTGCTGACTGGCAAACAGTTTCTCGGAGGAACCTTAAGGCAGATGGATGAGCTTCCACCCGTCGTGCACTGGCAGACATCAGACGAATCCTCTGTACCCTTGGCTCAACTAGTCGCAGAGGAGAAACCTCTGGGGACACTTGGAAGAGTTTTAAAATGTGAGTTTTTTGCTTGTTTTACAGCTGCCCCACATACTGTTGTGGTACTGAGTTATGGGAGCTCACTCCATTGTGACTACCTGTGGGGGTTGGGGGGGAAAACTCTGCAAGGAACAAACTGACATGTAATTTCAAAATGCAGCAGAAATAAGATGCTCTGCAGCAATTTTCTATAACAAAGGCCTTATGGAATACCTGTTTTATTAGCTCTCTTACCTATGGGATAGATAAAGCTGTTTTGTCGATTGGGGGGGTTACCCAGACGCTGACCGAGGTTAAAGCAATGTTAAAGTAAAGTATTTGATCTCTCCCACTCTGCCTTGATACTTTAGTAGATATTCTTACCCTAAAACAGCCAATCTTTGCAAAGGAGGGGAGAGATGAGGGTATGAACTGAAACTAAGGGACTGCCTAAAACTGACTTTGCTTGGAGAGACACAACAAATCGAATTCAGAGGAAAACACCCTTAAGAATCCTTGGGACTGTAATAGAACAAATCGTTTTGCGGCATATGATTGTTGTTGTGGGGGGAACTAAATGAATAAGGGAACTGTAAATAACGTGTATCAAGGAAATTGCTGTCAAAATTGAGAATGTTAACACTCGGGTGGGGAGAAGAGTGTCATACTGACGACATTAAGTAAAAGGCAGCGATGTGGGCTGTGGCCATACTTCTCTGTGCTCCTCCTGCTCAGTGCAGGAATTTGATACAGTGAAGCAGAAACAGTGTCCAGCATAACAGGGGGAAGTACACACGCTGTTGCTTTGTTTAGAAGAAGTGGCCGAATTCAGGCAACTCTCTCGACAAAGCAAGCAGGCACTCCCCTACCTTGGAAGGTTTTCGTTATTAATGACATTAGAGATATGTTTGTTAGAGTTCGCTTTTGGATGTTCAAATGCCCGGTTGGCAAGTTAATATTAGTTATTTTAATTACTGTGGGCCTCTACTGTTCAATATATTAGTAGGGGACATTGTGTCGGGCTTTGAAGGGGGTGTGAGTCTGTTTGCGGATGACATTAAAATCTGCAATAGGGTAGACACTCAGGAAGGAGTAGAAAGAATGCAGAGAGATTTGGGGAGGCTTGAGGCAGGGTCAAAGGGGTGGCAGCTTTCATTCAACACAGAAAGTGTAAAATCATGCATCTTGGCTACAGGAGCCAGAGGAACGGAGTACTGCATGGGGTGCAGAGATCCTGGAGGTAACGGAACAAGAAAGGGACCTGGGCATCACTATATCGGGGACGTGAAGGTGGAAAGGCAGTGCAGGAGAGCAGTGGCTAGGGGCAGTGGAATGCTAAGATGCATCGGAAAGGGGATAACCAGTAGAAATAGAGAGATCATAGTACTCTTGCACACCCATCTGGTTAGACCGCATTTGGAAAATGGAGTCCAGTTCTGGAGGCCATACCTCAAAAAGGATGTGGGGAGGCTGGAGCAAGTTCAGAGAAAAACAACAAAGATGGTAAAAGGGTTGAGCTACCTTGAGAGATCTGAACATGTACTCCCTGGAACAGAGGAGGGGAGGGGGGACATGATCGAGACCTTCATGTCCTTTAAGGGTATAAACAGGGTGCCAGTGGAAAGCATCTTCCAGATGAAGGGTAATCAGAGGACAAGGGACATGGCCTGCAGGTGGGGGGCAGTTCAGGGTAACATTAGGAAGAACTGTTTCACAGAGAGTGGTGAAAAAGTGGAACAGACTCCTGGAGGTGGTCGCTGGAGAAGAAACAGTGGAGGATTCAAGGGCATGGGACAACCACAGGGAGTGTTAAGGGTGGGTGGGGGTGCAGGTCCAAGCAGATAGCTGGACAAATGGTCAGACTTGGTGGGCCTTGTCAGTCCTTTTCTGCATTCACACTTATGTGAATCTATGACTCTTAAGTAAGGCAATGTCTGCAAGGCTGCAGGGGACACAAGGGGCTTTTCAGACATTTTATCTAGACCAAGCAAGATCAGAGAGAAAACATTTCAGCTTAAATAATGAGTAGCCCAGATCTCAGAGTACCTACAGTACCTATAATGTTAATGGCCTAACTAATCTTATCAAACGAAAAAAGGTTCTGACTTATGTGAGGCAGACCAAAGCACATTTTGTCTTGCTGCTGGAGACCCATCTATCAGCGGTGGAACACCAGAAGCTGCAGCAATGTGGCTTCGAGGAGGTCTATGCGGCATCACATAAGGGAGGGAGAAGGAGAAGAGTTGCTGTTCTGGTGCCTCGGGGGACCCCATTTGCCTTAAGAGAAAAAAATATTGCCAAAGAGGGCAGGTATGTGGTCCTCTGCGACACTTTGGATGGCAAACCCATAACCTTGGCATCAGTGTACGCTCCCCCAGGCTCCCCATTTTCATTCTGTAAAAATTTACTGGTTGGAATCGTGGAGAAGGCGGAGGGTATGGTCATCTTGGGTGGGGACTGGAACATTATCTTAAACCCCCATAGAGACTCAACTTCTGGGACCTACGGAAATGACCAAGGGACAGCCAAACAAGTCAGGGCATTAACAGAGAAACTGGGTCTCTACGCTGCATGGAGGCATACCAAGGGATCTACTTCAGGATACACCTTCTACTCCCATGCCCATTGGACCCACTCTCGAATAGACCGCTTTCTGGTAAATAAACAATACCTAGGACAACTACAGAGATGTACGGTAGGGATCGGGGCACTCTCAGACCATGCCCCCCTTACACTTGAAAGCAAATTATCCACCCAGTGCAAATCCAGTTTCTGGTGGCTCAACCTGTCACCTTTACGTGACAAAGAAGTCCTAGATGAGCTCCCACCACTGGTTGAACAGGCGATGAGGGATAATGATACCCCAGAAGTGGGGATAGGTACTTTATGGGACACCATTAAGGCAATGATTCGGGGGAAATTAATCGCTATCAGTAGTGCGAGAAAAAGAGATTACAGAAACAAAAAGAGCTAGAGGGAGAGATTAAAGACCTGGAATTGGCACAACAAACTAAGATAGACAGACACAGGGGTAAAGAATTAGAAACTCTTAAAGAGAGAACTAAATAAAATGTTAGATTGGAAGGTAGAACAAAAACTTCTATTTCTCAAACAAAAGTACTATAAGGGGGGGCCCATGGGCATTAAAATTGCTAGCATACCGCCTTAGGAGCCGAGCGGCCAAGGCACATATAGCCAAAATTCTACACCTGAACACTAAGCGATGGTAGGGTGTGGGGAAAGGAATAATAGGAGCCTTTAAAACTTATTATGAAAAACTCTGCAAGACCAGAGAGGGGGCTACAACAGACCGAATCCAAGAGTTTGTACAGGAATTAAGACCACCACAGCTGACCCCCAAACTCAACTTGTCATAACAGTGCCCATAAGGGCCCAGGAGATCGAACTAGCAGTTAGTAGTGGGAAAGCAGGGAAATGCCCAGGATCTGACGGGCTCCTCACTGAATTCTATAAGAAGTTTAGAAAGTCATTAATACTCATTCTACAAAGAGTCTACCAGGGAATAATGCAGGAGAACTGACGTATCCCACCCTCGTGGTCATATGCCATGATCTCTCTGATCCCTAAGCCTGGCAAGGACCCCACCCTATGCCCCCCTACCACCCAATCTCGATACTAAATATAGACTATAAACTCTTTACATCTATCTTGGCTGAAAGATTAGAAGATAAACTTTCCCAGATCATAGCCCCTGATCAGACTGGGTTTGTTACAAACCGACAAGCAGCAGACAATATCATACGCTCCCTGAATATAATTGACCATCTGAATAGAACAGAAGACCCCGCCCTGATCCTAAGTTTAGATGCAGAAAAGGCATTTGACCAGGTAGACTGGACATTTTTGTATGGGGCCCTTGCCAGGCTTGTCTTCTCAGCTAATTTCATAGCAGTGATTCAGAGGCTATACGCAGACCCGAAGACACATGTCCGTGCCAATGGACAGATGTCCGAGAGATTCAACCTCGGTAGAGGAGCCAGACAAGGGTGCCCACTGTTCCGCTCCCCCCCTTCTTTTTCTAATCTATATTGAACTTCTCGCACAGTTGATCAGACAGGAGGTAGATATAAAGGGGGTGGAAGTGGCTAACCGTGAGCACAAACTAGCACTTTATGCTGACGATGTGTTAATTTATATGAAACACCCAGAGCAATCACTTCAGAAATTGAAGCAACTGATTCAGACGTATAATGAGCTTTTAGGATATACCTTGAACTCCACCAGACAGAGGTACTATGCTTTAATTTCACCCCTTCAGAGGCAATGCAATCACAACACCCCATGCAATGGAAAACACAGGTGATGACACTTTTTTTCCCCCAATTATTTAACCAGGTGAGACACACTAAGCTGAAAACTTGTTTACAGGTACAAAATACCTGGGGATCATACTCAGAAACCATACAGAGTCCCTTTTTCTAGACAACTATGTCCCCATCAGCAAACAGATGAAGATAGACACAGAAAGGTGGTCATTAATGCCAATGTTTGAGAGAATACAGGCTGTTATGATGACCCTACTGCCTAGGGTCTTCTTCATTTTTCAAGGTGTCCCTTTCAAGCCCCCCATGCCCTGGCTAGGAACAATCCAGAAAATGATCAGCAAACTCATGTGGGCTGGGAGAAAACCAAGAATTAGGGGGTCAGTCTTAGAAACCAAAAAACAATGGGGAGGATGGGCAGTACCAAATGTACAAGGATACTGGTTGGCCACACAACTCAGATAGGCCTTCCTTTGGGGGTAACAATCAGGTTGAAACCGATTGGCGAGACATTGAGAATTCGCAGGCAGGGGGCTTAAATTTCTTTGAAAACCTCTTTCTGAATACCACACAAGGAATATAAAAAAAACAACTGTATTTCCAGCATGATAATAACAGCTCAGGCATGGGAAAAATATGCTGCACTCCGAGAAATAAGAAGAGAGGTCTGGAAATATTGTAGATTATTCAAAAACAAAGATTCCACCCGGACTCTGACCCTTGGTATAAGAGGCAGTATCAGCGAGGACTGAAATACCCCTATCAAGTCCTCAGAGGGAACAATATGATTTCTTTTACTGAGTGTCAGACTACCTTTGGTTGGGGACCCACAGAAGTTTTCAGATACTTGCAGTTAGGCAAATATATAAACAAACAGCTCAGGGCAGAGACTCAGGACCCACCCAAGCAATTGAAAATCCCCACAATAGGAGACTTAAAACATAAAACCAATACAAAAGGGATGGTAACAGCTGTATATGGCTCGCTACAGGGGCAGAAAGAACAGAGCATTAAGTATATCACTAAGAAATGAGAGGAAGAGGTAGGATGCGGTCTGAGGGAGGAAGACTATCAACGAATCTAGAGGGGAACATTTCAGACCATGACAGCCCCAAAATGGCAGGAATTTGTATGGAGGGTGAGAGGTCGTTTTTTCCTGACCCCATTAAGACATGCGAAATGGGACAAAACTATCACAACTAAGTGCTGGAGAAAATGTGGAGAACTAATAGCAACCCATACCCACATCTTCTATACCTGATCCCAAGGCAGATCTGTTCCTGCAAAACATGCAGCTTAAACTCCAGACTATCTTCCAAATTGAGGAGACCATATTGATAAGCCACGTGGGTTGGGGACTGCACCCTAGGGGAATAAGAGGCAGCTCAGATCACTACCTATGGAACATATGCATAGCAGCAATAAGCAAGGCAATCACAAGGAAATAGTTGAAAGAAGAGCCCCCAACGGTATTAGAATGAGAAAAGATGATACAGGAGATGAAACTTTTTAATAAATCATGGGAGGATGGTGTGGTACCTGAGGACTGGAGGAGGGCGGATGTGATTCCCCTTCACAAAAGTGGGAGCAGGGCAGAAGCAGGAAACTACAGACCTGTTAGTTTAACCTCAGTGATAGGGAAAATGATGGAATCACTTCTGAAGGAAAGAATTGTCGAGTACCTAGAGGCCAGAGGGGCACAGGACCCAAGGCAACATGGATTCACAGTGGGAAGGTCATGCCAGGACGAGATCTAATAGATTTCTTTGACTGGGTGACCAAAGTAGTAGATCAGGGAGGGCTGTGGACATGGCCTACCTAGACTTTAGCAAGGCATTTGACTCAGTCCCACACAAAGATTAATATACAAGTTAGCCAGCTTGGAAGTGGGTCCCAAGATGATAGCCTGGGTAAAAGAATTGGCTGGAGAATAGGACACAGAGGGTACTAGTAAATGGAGTCCACTCTGAAGAAAAGGGGGTTACTAGTATAAGTGCAGAGGGAGTTCAGTATTAGGACCCGGTCCTCTTCAGTGTCTTTATAAGCGACGTTGCAGAGGGACTGGAAGGAAAAGTATGTCTCTTTGCAGATGACACAAAGATCTGCAACAGAGTTGATGCACAAGGTGGGGTGGAAAGGATGAGAAGGGACTTGGCAAGGTTAGAGGAATGGTCAAATGTATGGCAGCTTAGATTCAGTGCTAAGAAGTGCAAGGTAATGCACCTGGGAAACAAAAACCCAGGGGAAGAGTACACAATGGGGGGTGAGATACAAACAACAACAAAAATGTAAAGGGACCTGGGGGTAGTCATATCAGATGACTTAAAGGTGAGCAAGCAATGTGAGAGGGCAGTAAGGAGGGCTGGGGGGATACTGGGATGCATAGGAAGAGGCATCACCAGTAGAAAACAGGAAGTTGTCCCCCTGTACAGACAGCTGGTGAGACCCCATCTGGAGCACTGTGTGCAGTTCTGGAGACCCAATCTCCACAAGGACATAGACAAGATGGAAGCTGTCCAGAGGAGGGCAACTAAAATGGTGCAGGGTCTGCACCAGAAGACATATGAAGAGAGACTAAAGGAGCTTAATATTTATAGCCTCGAGGAAAGGAGGGAGAGGGGGGACATGATAGAAACTTTCAAGTACCTCAAGGGAATCAACAAAGTCCAAGAGGGTAGCATCTTTCAAAAAAAGAGGTGTGCATGAACAAGGGGGCACAATTTGAAGATGGGAGGGGGCGCTCAGAGGTAATGTAAGGAAGTATTTTTTTCACAGAGAGGGTTGTGGATGCATGGAATGGCCTTCCGGAGGAGGTTGTGGAGTCAAAAACGGTGGTTGAATTCAAGCATGCATGGGACAGTCATAAGGCAATTCTAGGGGGTGGGGGTATAAGGAAGTAGGCTGCTGGTTAACTAGGATCTGCAGCTTATCCATTAGGTAGGGAAATGGGCAGACTGGGTGGGCCAAGCGGTCCTTATCTGCCATCAAATTCTATGCTTCTGTGTTTATAACCATAGATCTTCTACGGACTGGTCTCCTGCAGTAGGTATTACACTTGGGCGTTCCACCAGGTGGCGCTATCACACGGCAGCTTCTTCTAGCTGTCTTCTTCAGGGGCTGCTTCACAACATCACTTCCTCAGCCTCAGTATAAGAGGGGGCGGCCCGATACAAACACTGTTCATTATCCCACCGGCTTCAGCCTGTACAGCAGCTAGCTCAGTCTTCTGTGTTGCAGTGTCCGATGTGATCTTGAATCCATTTTTTCCTATTTGCAGTCCGGGGCTGTTAACCACTCACAGCTACCCCAGCTCTCCTTGTTCTCTGGCAGGCCTGTGAACCACTCACAGTTACCCCGCTGCTCCTTGGTCTAGCATTCTTGCTGGGACCTGGGACTCTTCTATGACTAACAAGGCAGCCCTGCTGGAATGAACCTTGGGGACTTGTGCTAAGGGTTCCCTGGCTCAGTGCTCATGTTCCCGGCATACGAGGGAGAAGGACTGTCACTCTGCACACTCCTTCCAACACTGCCCATCGACGGTGCCTTCTTCTACTCCTCCACCATCAATGGTGCATTCCTCGTTGACGGGCTGCTCTCCATCGATGGAGTTGCTCTCTTCGCTCACTCGACAGGAATGCATCCCCGTCAATGGAGCACTCAAACACCTGTCACTCGTCGATGGGCACTGTTCCCCCATTGATGGAATGTTCCTCGTCAATGGGACAGCTTCCCCTATCGACTGAGCATTCTCTTTCTCATGTCAATGGGAGCTATTCCTCCTTCGATGGAGTGTTCCTCATCAATGGGACGTCTTCCCTGTCTATGGGACACCCTGTGTCTCACTCCTCGTCAACAGGGATGATTCCCTTGTTGACAGGACATCACGTTTCTCATTCCTTATCGACGGGGCTGCTCCCCCCACAATGGAATATTTCCTTTTGTGTTCCTTGTCGACGGAGGTAGTTCCCCCATTGACGGCAGGGGTGCCACTTCCTGGGAAGTCTCCTCTTGGGGGCTCCCCATCCCTGTTGCCACCCTGCCCTTCCAGGCACCGGCACCCTTCTGTCCCACTGTCGGGGTCCCCCTTCATTGACGTTCTTACGCCCCTCAGGTGCCTCTTCTTTATAGCCCTCAGATGGGGTTTCTGGGGCTCGCCTCATGTTCCTTATCCCTCCTCCGGTGCCTTCCTTGTGGGGATTAGGATGCCCTCCCCTGGTTTTCTGAGTCTGACATCCCTGATGTTTCTTGCCTCCCCCAGCACTGCTCTTGGGCAACCTCCTCTCTGTGGACCTCCCACCTTCCCAGGTGCCTGACATTTCCCGCATTATCCTTGAGGTCTTCCAAGTCTTTGGGTCCTGAGCTGTCATAGCTCCTACCACCAGGCCCTGTGCCAGTGCCTTCCCTCTCTCCCCCACCTAAGTGGCTTTGCCTCGATCCACCCATTTCTACCTGGTTCACCCTCTTCTCATTTATGAGGAGTCTGTGTATGGGACCCAGACATGGGATCCATTCTGGGAGGACCCTTCTGACGTGGGCTTTCCGGATTATAGGGACCCAGATTCCCCATTCTCCATGTCCTCTGTTATGGATGACACCATGCTTGCCCCTCCTCCTGCCCATTTCCCTGACTCTTCTTTTGCGGATCTGCTGTTGCTGATCCAGGAGGTGTTTGGCTTCCCCTCTGTGGAGCAGGATAGCCTTCGCTGGGACATAGCGGCCTACCTTGACCTGCCCAAGGACCCTGTCCTGGTCATCCTTTCCTTAATTCCTACTTATCTTAATGCCATAACTGAGGCTTGGCATAATCCCTCTTCTGCTCCTCCCACCCTGCATGGGCCTGACTGTCTGTACAGGGCCCTGTTGGACCATCCTTATTTGTCCGCTGCCCTTACGGCTGACTTTGAGGTCATTGCAGTGGCTCATCACCGGTCCGCTCTGCCCCATCATACCAGTTCTGTGCCACTGGATAAGGAGTCCCAGTGCCTTGATTTTCTTGGCAAGAAGGTTTTCACCTCTGGTACCTTGCTGCTTCACATTCTCAACTATATGGGCCATATGGTCCGGTACCTCCACACATTGATTGCCTCCACCTTGGACCTGCTTTCCTCTTGCCCCCTCCCAGGAGTCCACCCAGTTGGCACAGCCCTTGTCCGCCATCTCCTCTCTCTCCTGTCACCTACTTCGATCAGCAGGCTACAATGTGGTTGGATGCTCTGCCCAGTCTCTCTGCACAGGCATTGCCTGCAAACCCACACTTTGCTTTGGTGTTGGATTGGCTCCTTAACGCCCAATTGTCAGTCGTTGACACCCCTTTCTGCGGGGACCGGTTGTTTGGTCCTGGTACCCAGGCAATTCTGGATTCCTTCCAGGCCTCCAGGCATACTCTGAGGTCGCTCCAGGACCTCTTCCGTGCCCCCTGTACTCAGTTGTCCTCCTCTGTTGGCGGGATGTCCCGTTCCCGACCCCCTTACTTGGGTGCTGTCTCATCTGCCCCTTTATCCCATGCCTGTCCCTCTGGGGGGCTGGGCCCATCTCTGCACATTAGCCACATCTCAGGGCTTTCTCCCCGCCTCCTCTTGCAAGCCTCATAGGCACCCAGGGGTCTGTCTGCCCTTTTATTGGAGGTTTGCTTCTCATTCATGGATTCTTCGTTCATTCTTGTGGCCCATTTGGACTTCCTGGTATCTTCCCTTGTTGAGCACTTCAGTTGTTCCTTGCTGTGGACTTCCCGGTGCTTTTTGCCCCAGTGTACTCCACTTCCTATCCACGCCCTCTGCGATTGGGGAGCTCTCCTGGATTTGACTTCTTGCCATGGCCTTTTGACCCCTGCTTTTCAGATTGAATCACTGTGCCTGACCTCCTGCTTCTGTTTCTTTCAGCCTACCAGCTTGGAGTATGTTGTCGTCGCCCACCCTTCGCATGCCTGCCTTCCCGGGTGTGGTGTGAGTCTACATGTCTATGACTGTTTATGATGCTGTCCCTGTCTGGGGCTGTCACAGCCATCTCATGGATTTGTTCCGGCACTTCTCCACGGATGCCGCCTGGCTCTACTCATAGCCTCTCTCCTGTCCATTCTCATGGACTTTTCCTCTCTGCCTTTTTTTTTTTTTTTTGTTTAAATTTCTGTTTATGAATTTTCATAATAATACAAGGACAACGTATCCACCATATTACATTCCAATAATACAACAGTGTAGGTGGGCTATATAGCTTTGCATAGTACAAGACTCTTGGAACAACATGCACATAAAATACAAAGAATGGTCCTACAACTAAAGCTAGCCAATCCTGAATTCCAAGGATGTAAATATTATGGCTGAATAATATTGTAGGAGAGAACACTCTCACCTAAACATCTCCCTAAAGGATATTTGCCAATATTTCCGCTGATAAACCTTAACAAGAGGAAAAATAATAATATAGTACACCTCAGATGTCCTTGACTCAATTACATTGCCTTGCACCCAACCTGTAGAGTCAGACCTGCTGACTGGTAGGGAGACAGGATATCTCCTAGGAATAAACATGAAAGTTCACAAACGGAGTGTGGTATATTCCCCTATCAATAGCTAATCCCCTAATAAGCAGGATATTAAACAGGAAAATTTAAAACGTTGCAACCAACATGGCATTAAATGGGAAACATTAAAGATATAAAGTAGTACAGGTCAATGTTCTTAGTATAACTTCACCCAGAGAAAGTTCAGAATCCTCTCTAGAGGCACCTCAATTGGAACAGAGAGCTATTTCCAAAAGAGAGCCACATTAATTCAGTCATTATTATCAGAGCACACCTCAGAGTCCACTTCTTGCTGAGACGATGTCTTCTGGGTTGCTATTAGGTTAGAAGCAAAAGCTCTTGCAGCTTCAGGGTCTGACAAAATGTGAGTCTTCCCAGCGTGGCGAACCTGAAGCCGTGCTGGGAACAGCAACTGAGCCATTATTCTGTTTTCAAGGAGGGATTTCTTAGTTACCTGGAGAGCCTTTTTCTGACTCTGAGATTGGGAAGAAATGTCCGGGAAAAAGGCAACTTTGCTATCCTCCCATATGATGTCTCCATGTTGCCTTGCTGCTTGGAGTAAAGGGAGGCGTGCTTCAGGGCTAGACAGAGTTGCAATAGCCATCAGTGGTCGAACGTTTTCAAGGTTTCTCAATCAGGATCTCATAGGAATGGCAAAAGCCTTGAGGACTGACAAACCAGCATCGGTAGGTAGTAGTGATAAATCTGTAAAAATCGTTCTAGTGACAGCTGCAAGGATCTCCATGCTGCTGGCAAATCTGGGGGGGAACCCATGATTCAAATATTAGGCTGTCTTTGTCCATTCTCCAAGGCCTCCACTTTCGCTCATAGGAAGCTAAGGTCCTTCACAAATGCTGTGTTTCTCTCCTGTTGACACTCCCCTTCTGCCCGTAGCTCGCCTATGTGTGATTCATTTGACTGGACCTTGTTGTCTAATTCTGCAAAGCGTGCTTCTACCACAGCCATACAGTGGTTAGTCTCTTCCCTATTCGCTTGGATTTTCTATAACAGAGCCATAATCTGGGGATTCGGGGCTTCACGTGCCTTGTCCGTAGAGGAGGGTGACCTGGTTCCAGCATATCTTGTGTCTTACGGTGAGGTAAGATAGGCATCTAACTTCTGTGCAGTGTGCTTATTGTCCTTTTTCAGGCTCATATTGCAATCTCCGGAATTTCTGATACAGACCACAGTTTTTGAGGTATCACTCTTGTCCAAACTAGCACTGGAAATTAATAAGAGAAGGCCTCGTCAGAAGAGCAAAATTAAGCTGCTGCCATGTTGGGTGCTCCACAGTGTCCTCCTCTCTGCTTTTACCTGTTCTATCCCTGTCACTGGGACTGGCCATCTCTTATTCGCCACTCCGTGCCTTTCCAGGCCTTCCAGGTTGCAGCTTGTTTTTTCCATGGCCCACCCTCTGGCCGTGCCATCCTGCCCGGCTTCCTGCCCTGACTATTCTCCTTTCTGCACATGACTGCTTGGTACTCTCCCAAGTGTAATAACCTACTGCAAGAGACCAGTCTGTAGAAGGTAGTTTGTTGTGTAAGAACTTACCGTAATGGTATTTCTTCCAAGACCTATCTCTTGCAGTACGTACAATCCCGCCCTCCATCCCCTTGCCTTTTTTCAGGGTTCCCAGATCGCAGGATGTTGGGTTGGGTTTCTCTGACACCTCGGTTTTCCTCGTCTTCGCCTGTGCCTGCCGATGCCCGGCGAAATACAGTGGTTGTATGGAGCGCCTCTTGTACTGAGACTGAGGAAGTGATGCTGTGGGGGCGGCCTGAAGAGGATTGCTGGAAGAAGCTGCTATATTATAGTGCCACCTGGTGGAACTCCCAAGTGTAATAACCTACTGCAAGAGACAGTTCCTGGAAGATCTACTGTTGCGACAAGTTCTAACGTAATGAACTTTCTAGGAGTGGTATATGAAGTACTTCCACACGACCCCCTCCAACTTCCCCACATAAGTCTTGCTTCCAGCATGATGTCATGGGGCAGTGCCAAGGAGGATACCAAAGATCCAAAAAGAGAACTGCGAATGGCCCAGGTTGATGCCCCCTGATGAAGTGTTACACACCCGAAGCGCTGGGGCAAATGGCAGTGAGGAGACCTATGTTCTAGCTCGCCTTTACTACTGAGTAAAAGTTTTATTTTGGATTATCCTTTTGGTGTACAGTACTTTGTGCTTGGAGTGCAAGTAACTGCTGGATTTTGTGTTTGCCAAGGAGGATACCACCTGGGTGGGTGGGAAGAGCCAGCTTGAAGACCTTCAAGCATGATTTAAAGGGAAAAGACACTGCCAGAACTTTGGATGTGCTCCACATACCACTCCTAGAACTACAGTTGCTGGTGAGTAACACTCATTTATGAACGTAGACACCCAGCAGCTGCGTGCCAGTGCTGTTGGATGCCCCCTGAAGCACTAGTGGAGTAGACCACAATGCTGCAAATGTACCGGGAGCCATGGCCTGCACCCATGCGACCTGCAGGGTGCCAACTGGGGCAGTGGTGCCTAGGTAGTCTGGTGGATGGGTAGCAGCCTGGCACAGGCCAGTGACTGGCCTGTGACACACACCCATGGTGTTACACCATAGGTGCACACAAGTGGGACCCCCCCACTGGCATACCTGGTCACTCTCTGCACACTGTCATTCCTTACAGTCATCACCGTGTTCCACTTATATTGGAGGAGGCACTGCATGTGACTGTACACTGCATATGGAGCTAGTGTATTACATGCATGTAGTATACAGATCAGACTCTGTCACCCTGTGCCCTCCCCTGTTGCATGTCCAGGTAGGCCCCTGCACACCATTCTGATCCTGTACATTGCTATGGGTTATAGCACTGTACCCAGGCCACTGCAGTCCACACACACACACACACACACACACACACAGAGCCCATCACACCTGCCTGATAGGCTGCAGTACCTCCTGTTCACCTTTGTGGAGTGGCAGGGTAGCCCTGCTCAACTGGAACTGAGCATGCTTGGGGGTATGCGAATGGCCTGAATACATTCCAGTAATGAGAGACTGGCTTGGAATGCGCAGTGAGGTCATTTGTATGGCCAGGCTGAATATATTAACTTTGCCCAACGCGCAGGTGGCTTTGCATTGCGTATTTCCCCATGATCTGCATGGGGCTCAGGTCACTTGCTGCACCACACACCTCCCACTGCGCAATTGCGCATCTTCGAGATATTCAACCGGCCATGTGTGAGCATATCTCATGGTGCATGTTCTGAATATCTAATTATTTGAGGCTGATGCATCTCAGATGCGTTGCGCAGGCACTTGTGCGAGTTTGCGGGGGACTTTAGAATATGGGGGCCAAGACCGTTCAATATAAAATTGTCACTAGAGCACATCTCACTGTTTATAGACTATATAGAGGTAAGTTAGCTATTAATTCCAAATGCTGGCACTGTTAGGTGGAATTGTCGTATGCCCTCTTTATGTTTTGGGAAATGTGAATTAGTCAGGCAGTGGTGGGAAAAGACGCTGGCAATTTTCAGGGAGTTAGGCATATACTTACAAAATATGGCTTGCACTGGTGTGATTCAGATTGCACAAGTGTGATACAACACATTGTTTTAAAATATTGGAAAGAAAATAGACTTAGAATTTCCTGATAAAGAATGGTCGGGGTTACTATTTTCATTCCTTTTTGAACAGTGTTTTTTTCCAACCATTACATATTACTGGGTGCTTTACAATACCAATGTAGCAGATTGGAACTTTGAAGTATGTTGTGCCGGTTCATAGAGTGCATTATATAAACTGTTTACTTTTCATGGAACTATTTGATAGTTTTTACTTGGTCTCTGTCAAATGCATATGTATGCATCTGCATATAATTTTAAACATACTGTATGTACCAGTTAACTTTTTATAATATTTTAATATGCCTAAATGACAAAAAAATAATCATTTAACAAAAAGGTTTACCAACTCTGCCATTAGTTGGCAGCCCTCATTAGCGTACCCCACACACTGGAAACTGCTTGGTGTGTGCAAGATGATGACAGGCAGTTCGGTGACATGACGGTCAGCGAGGATCTTTCAATATAATAAACTAAGAAAGGTAACATCTGATTACTGAAACTGAAGCAGGTGTTTCTACTTGAAGATTTTACTTTAGTGCTAAAATCCCTAATGGGGCGTTTCTGTAGCATTGCTGCTCTTTTTTGATTAACCAGGGTTTCCCTTTAATAGCTCTTGCAGCAGCAAGAGGTATGCGGGTTGCTGGGTGGTGAGGAAGGCACATTAGGTGGGGGAGCAACTCTCCATGGTGGACAGGCAGTACTTGAGACAGCCTGTCACTCAGGCTACAAGTAACATGAACTCAGATGAACAAATGAACATAATAAAATACCAGCAGAAGCAGGCCTTATGGTCAGTTGAGTCTGCTCGATTGTGCAGCTAGCCCCTCAGTTTGCAGCTGCACCACCCTCCCCACCCTTCTTCATCACAACACCCCCTCCACGCTGTCCCAACCCCTCTTAAAGCCACCCACCGTTCTACAGGATACCACCTGCTTGGGTAGAGTATTCCACCTCTCTACCACCCATTCAGTGAAAAAATGTCTCCTGATTTCCCTCTTGAATCTTCCCACCTCCAATCGCAGCTGATGCCTTCTTGTATCCCTCCCTCTTCTAAGCTGTAAAATCCCTTCTGTATTAGCCTTATTTATCTCCTTAAGGTATTTAAATGTTTCAATCCTATCCCCATCTCCTCTCTCTCCAGGGAGTACATGTTCAGCTCCCCAATCTATCCCTGTAGGACTTTTCCTGGATCATCTTGATCACCCTACGTTGCACCCCTCCAACAATTTGATGTCTTTCTTCAGGAATGGGCACCAGTACTGCACACAGTACTCAGGTGCAGCCTGACTAGAGATCTGTACAAGGGAAGGATCACTTCCTATTTCTGGAGGAGATTCCTGCTATGCACCCCAGCATCCTGTTGACTGTTGCTGCCGCTTCCTGCACTGAGCTGAGTTGTTCATGCTGCCCATATAAGCACCCCCAAATCCTTTTCCTCCTCAGTGCTTTCCAGCTGCACACCTCACAGTTGATAGCTTCTCCCCAGTTCCTAGCTCCAAAATGCAGTACCTTGCACTTCTGGGTTGAACTCCAGCTGCCATTTTCTGACTACTCCTCTAGTTTGGTCAGGTCCTCCTGCAACCCCTTCCACCCTTCAATGTCTTCTACCACAGCTCCCATCTTCATATCATCAGTGAAAGGCTGATCCTACTTCAGATCCTGCATGACATATCAGCTGTGTATGTCCCAAACAGCACTGGTCCTAGTACCAATCCCTGTGGTACCCTGCTCATCATTTCCCTTGGTAACGAGAGTCCCACCCCCACCACCACCCTCTGCTGCCTTCCATTCAGCCAGTTGACAATCCATCTAGTCATTGTCGTTCCCACCTCTGTGAATTCCAGCTTCCCCCTCAGCCTCCCATGCAGCGTGGAATCAGAGGCCTTGCTGAAGTTCAAATACAGACATCCATCGCATGGCCCCTGTCCAGCTCCCTGGTCACCCACTTGTAATACTCGGCTAAATTTGCCTGGCAGGATCTGACTGAGACAAACCCATGTTGTTGGCCATTCTTGAGACCATTATCCTCCAAAAGGTCACTAATCTCTCCTTTAGGAGTGTCTCCTGAGCTTCCCAACAATTGATGTGAGGCTTACTGGTCTGTAGTTACCTGGTTCATCCCTAGGGCCACTTTTGTGAATAGGCAACACATGGACCATCCTCCAGCCTTGTGGTATGCATCCTATGTCCAGGGAGATATTGAACAGGTCAGCCAGTGTTCCTGCCAGGATCTCCGCTAGCTCCCTGAATACCCTAGGGTGACTGTCGTCTGGTCTCGGTGCTTTGTCCACCCTCAGTGCCCTTAACCCTTCGAAGAACCCTGTCATCTGTAATCCCTACGTCAGTCACCCCCTCCCCCCACTATCCACTCCACTTCTCTCTTGGGTATCTGCTCCCCTTTCTCCTTCATGAACACAGAACAGAAGTATTCATTTAATGCCTCTACCAGATCCACTCCCTCACCCCAATCCTTTCTAAGTCCTCACAATCTGGTCCTTGTTCTTCCTTCTTTTCTAATGTATCTGAAGAAGTCCTTTTCTCCTTCCTTAGTACCCTGAGTCAGTCTCAGCTCCTTTCAAGCCTTGGCTGCTCTGACTAGCCTAGTAACCTGCCTGGACTTCTTCATGTACTCATCCTTGTCAACCCCTCCACCCGATGTCTTGAGTTTCTGAAATTCCTTCCTCTTTGCTCTTACCCCTCCATAACCTCTCGAGTCAACCAACTGGGCTTCTTTGCCTTCCTTCTTACTCCTTGTTTTTGTACAAGTTCCAGTGGCCTCTGTTAGCCTTTTTTAATAAGATCCCATTTTTTGAATAGCATCCATGTCTGGTTGAATTCCTGCCTGAGACCTACCCAAAATGTCCCCTATGCTTTTAAAGTTCACCCTTTTAGAAGCAATCACCCTGGTCCCTGTACACCCAGTTTGCCTACCCATATTGAGTGTGAACCACACCAAGTGGTGGTCACTCCCAGCCAGAGGGTCCTCCACCCCCATTTCTCTTACAGCCTCTCCATTTGAAAAGACCATGTCCAACGTTCTCTTCAGTCTAGTCTGCTCATGCACCAGCTGCACCAGGAAACTGTCCTGAAATGCTTCTAGTATGACCTGCTCTCTTGTACTCCCGGACGTTGGAGTGCTCCAATCCACCCCAGGTAGGTTGAAGTCCACCACCACCACTTTGTTCCCCTTCCTTCTGATCTGCTCAGCTAGCTCTCTGTCCAGGTCATCGCCTTGCGCTGGTAGTCTGTATACTATCCCCATTTTCAGCGTCCTACCTTTTGAGTCCTGAAACTGCATCCATAGGGCCTCTGTTTTGCCTTTCTCCCTTTCCTGGAGGCTGGACAAGCATCAGGCCTATGGCTTGATAATGTTCAAGTTCATCACCTTAGACCAGGTGCATAGCCTAGGTGTTCTTTTTGATGATGGCCTGATCCTGAAATCTCAGGTGTCAGACGGGGAGTAAATCCTCATTTTACCATCTGAGTAATATCACCTGGGTGAAACACCTAGTTCCTCCAGATGACCTTCCAACATTAGTCCACACCTTCATCACCACCCGCCTTGACTATGCAGTGCCCTCTTCCTCAGACTTCCTAGGTTTGATATCCGCTGCCTGCAGCTAGTGCAGAATGCTGCAACCAGGCTTTTGACTGGTACATAAAGGGCCAGTCATATTACACCTCTGCTGTGCAGACTGCACTGGCTGCCTGTTCAGTGGAAGATCACCTTTAAGGTTGGCTTGTTAACCTTTAAAGCCCCATGAACAGGGACCCGGCTACCTGCAAGACTTCTGACTCTACTGCCCATCCGTCCTTCCAATCCACAACGAGGGATTGCTAAGATTCTCGGGGTACATTTGAAAACATCTGGTGCTCGTGCTTTTTCTTTTACCTCACCTAGCCTGTGGAATTCTCTACCTCATCGATTAAGAGAATACCTGACAGTTGCTAGATTCAGAGTTGAGCTGAAAATCTATCTTTTTAACTTAGCCTTCCCAGAATTTTAATTCATTGTTATATATATTGTTTTAATGAGAATTCTGTGTCTGTATGCTGTATTTAAATGTGAAGCGTCTTGATTCTGGAAAGGCAGTATATAAAGAATTACTTTACTACCTACTTACTTTGCTTACTTCCTCCCTTATACACCTTATCCCTTCCCATACATTGAATGCCACCACTCTTTCCCCTAGTCCCGTCTTTCCTTAATATTCTATATCCTGGGATCATCATATCCCAGTCCTGGTACTGGATGGCCCACGTTTCCATGCTGGCCGCAACGTCCACCTTCCCCACTGCCAGGAGAGCTGGCAACTCAGCTGACTTATTACCTTGGCTCCTCACATTCAGCATGACTGCCCTCCACCCCGTTTCCTTCCTTACCTTTCCGTGGTTTATCCTCCTTCTTCCCCCCCCCGTACCTCTACACCAATTCCTACACTGTTAACATAGGGGAGTAGCTCATCTGGCTCCCTTCTCTGGGACCCCTGCCTACTAGCTGTCCACATGCCATGCCCCCCACCTAGTTTAAGCCCACCTTTGCTGCTATGTACCTCTCTATCTCCTGCTTTAATACTCCCTTCTCCTCCTTGCTCAAGTGTAGTTGTCCTGTACGTATAGATCGTTCTTGTCCCAGGTTTTGTCCCAGCCACTCACTAACCCATATCCCTTCGATCGACATCATTCCCCCAGCCATGTGTTGAACTCTCTAATTCTCCCTTTCCTTACTGTACTCATACAGGGCACTGAGAGCACCTCTGAGAATGCAACTGATTCCCCCCAACTCCTCACAGAGCCTTCCCAGCTACACGAACCTTCCACTCATAACTTCGATTGTCCCCCCCTGCTAGGTCATTCGTACCCACATGCTCCACAAGATGCATTTTCCTCCTACTCCTTGTGAAATTTAGGATTAATTGTCCTGTTCTTCTGCTGTTAACCCAGGTATGGACTCTACCCATATACAACTCTGCCTTTCCCCTTACTGCCCCATCTTATCCCTTTAAGTATGGAATCCCCCAGCACTAGTAGTCCACCCTCATTATTCCTTGTCCCTGCACCCACCCAATTACCAAGGTACGTATCCCTAGTGGTTGCCACATTTGTAGATCTGCGCCCCCACCCCTAACCTGTCCCCCTCCGACTCCTTCCCCCGACCTGTCCCCCTTCTCCTTCACTGTTCCCTCTCTATCATCCACATCCCTCCCAACCTCCCTGGACCCCCTCTGCTCTTTCTGTCCTTCCTACCAGCATTACTCCTCTCCCCTTCCCCTCCCACTCCCTTTGACTGTCCCTCCAGCTGTGCTCCTCTCCCCTTTACCCATGTCCCCCTCCTCTGACTACTGTTCCCTGTGCATTCCCTTCCCTGTCCCTCTCTTGCCCCCTCCTGGAGATCCTTCCCCGCTCTCCTCCACCAATGTTGCCAGCGTCTTACCTGATAGTGCCTCCCCACTTTCAGTTGTTGCACCCGAAGAAGCTGTACTTACTGTATATGCTGATGGTTGTGAACTGCAGTCTACTCTGTAGTTTGACTGGTTCCCCCATTCAAACCATGGTGAAGCAGTTGAACCAAAAGTCTGCCTATCTCTCCTAAAAGTTCACCACTGTCTGAAAGAATTAAATACTCAAAATGCTGGGTGCTAGATTTTTTTTATAAAACCAAACTTGCAGCCTTAGCTACATCTGAATTGTTGGTATAATAGCAGTGTGGAAAACCTGAGCCCATTCTCAACCTAAGACTCCCAAATGGCAGTGCTGGGTGTTATGTCTGTATTATTGGTATAATACCCGAAAGGGAAAACTGAGTCCATTCTCAAATTCTGATCTCCCCATTTGCAGTGCAGGGGTTTGTGTCTGTAACACTGGGCTGCCTTTATTCTCTTAACAGAAGCAGAATTTCCAATTCCAGAAAACTATGTGACAGTGATTGTGAAAGATGAAGAACCCTTAATACTGGAGTCAAGAAACAGGAATGAGGCCCAGCAGCCTCCTGAAGATAGCACCATCAACAGTAAGTCAGTGGCCTGGTAAATGTCAAATGTCAGCTAGATGCTGAGAAGCCCCAATAATCCCTGAGTGGGAAACCTGAGTCTGTTCTCAGAAATGAGACTCCCAAGTGTCCGTGCAGGGTGTTATGCATGTATCATTGGTATTATAGCAAGGTGGGAAATATAAGTCCGTTCTCAAAAAATGAACTTCCAGGTAGCAGTGAAGGGGTTAATGTGTGCATAATTTTATAGTGACAGGGTGGGAAAAAATCCCGGGTCTGCCAGGTGGCAGTGCATGGGATTATGTGTGTATCGATGAGGAGCAAGATGGCCGTTATGGCAGATTTAATGTCTGGTTCTTCAGTCAATCTGACTTGTATAACAGAGACCTGGCTAGGTGATGATGCCAGTCCTGATTTAGATGCAGGGTGGTGAACTGTTCATGGCAGGATTGTGGTGAGAAATGGCCACCTGTTTTAGATCCAAGCTAAATTTCACCATGCACTCGATAAGAACTACTTTGTCATTTGAATGTGTGGTGGTGCTGGGAGTCCATGTGCATGGTGCGTGATCCTTCCCATTTAGCAGCCTCCTGGGGATGAGAGCATTTTTCTGCAGGAACTCATACACCATTGCTGAGGTGGTACTGGAGTAGCCCAGATGGTTAATTCTGTGCGACATCAGTGCTTGGATCGACAGTGAACTCTTGCAGTTTGGTCAAGATTTCCTCCAGTTAATGGATTCACTGGTTCTTGCACAGATGGTTACCTCTGCGAATGATCAGCATTGTCATGCATTGGACTTGGTTTTCTTGTTGGGACTTAAGGTTAATTTATTTATTTATTAGTAATTTGGAATTACACCTTTGAGCTAAAAGCTCATTTACAAAGGATCCTGGGCAGACTAATTAATAACCTCAGGAGTGATGGTACAACGTGGTACACACAGAACCATGACTGGGATGTAAACATACCAGGATACACTATCTACAGGAGGGACAGGGAGGGTAAAAGAGGAGGAGGAGGAGTAGCTCTCTACATAAGGGAAGGAATCAAAGCAACAGAAGAAAAGGGTAAATGGGGAGCAGAAGAAGCACTGTGGGTCAATTTGGAGACAGGCAATGGCACCACAATCCGCACAGGGGTTGTGTACAGACCCCCATCTCAGGGGAGGAAATGGACAAGGAAATGATAGAAGGTACCCTTAGATTGGCAGAAAAAGGGGAGATACGGTTGATGGGGGATCTGACTATGCCAGCTGTTAACTGGAGTGCATTTGCAGCAGCCACTTCCAAAAGTGGGGTCATTCTAGATGCCCTACAGTGGGCATGCCTTAGACAACTAGTATTAGAACCCACTCGAGAGGGAGCAGTCTTAGACCTGGTACTCTCAAATGGAGATGGAGAGAGGATCACAGATTTAGAAGTGGGTAGCCAGCTGGGAACTAGCGACCATTGAACAGTATGGTTCACAATAAACACAGCAATAGAGTCAAGCCATGCAAAGGCAAAGGCACTGGACTTTAGGATGGCTGACTTTTCCATAATGGGTGAGTGCCTAAGGAATGCACTAGCAAATGGGCAGGAAGGAGGGGTGGAAGAACAATGGGGAATAATCAAAAATGCCATCACAGAGGCAACAAGCCTTTGTGTGAAGCAAATAAACAAAACTATGTAAGAAACCACTATGGTTCTCAAAGGAGGTGGCAGGGAAGGTTAGGGAGAAAAAGAAAGCATTCAGGAAGTACAAGGAATCACAGAAGGAGCAGGACAGAGAACTATATCAGTTAAAGCAAAAGGAAGCAGGGAAGGCAGTCAGAACAGCAAAGGCCCAAACCAAGGAAAAGATAGCCAGCTCAGTTAAGAAGGGTGATAAAACCTTTTATAAGTACATCAGGGAGCGAAGGAAGACCAAGGGTATTTCTCTCATGTATGCCTTGTAAGTCTCCCGGGTCGCACCTGAAAATAGGCACCAGCTGTCTAGTGTGCTTTCCCGGTTACCAAAAGCAAATAAATAAATAAATAAAAAAGGGAGGGATAGTGAGGCTTAATAAAGAGGAGGGGGTGGTCAGAGAGTGACTGTGAAAAGGCAGAGATACTAAACAAATATTTTTGCTCAGTATTCACAAATGAAGAGGGGGAGGTACCTAAACCAAACAATAGAAACACTCTGGGTAGGGGAGTTGATATCAGTCCATTCACAGAAGAAAGAGTTCTGAAAGAACTCTTAAACCTGAAGGTGGACAAAGCAATGGGGCCTGATGGGATTCATCCCAGAATTCTAAAAGAACTAAGGGTAGAACTAGTGATACCACTGACTACCCTGTTTAACAAATCATAGGAGGATGTGGTGGTACCTGAGGACTGGAGGAGGGCAGATGTTATTCCACTTCACAAAAGTGGGAGCAGGGTAGAAGCAGGAAACTACAGACCTGTTAGTTTAATCTCAGTGATAGGGAAAATGATGGAATCACTTCTGAAGGAAAGAATTGTTGAGTACCTAGAGGCCAGGGGGCACAAGACCCAAGGCAGCATGAATTACAGCAGGAAGGCCATGTCAGGTGAATCTAATAGATTTGTTTGACTGGGTGACCAAAGTAGTAGATCAGGGAGGGGCTGTGGACATGGCCTACCTAGACTTTAGCAAGGCATTTGACACAGTCCCACAGAAAAGATTTATTATACAAGTTAGCCAGCCTGGGAGTGGGTACCAAGATGGTAGCCTGGGTGAAGAATTGGCTGGAGAACAGGACACAGAGGCTAATAGTAAATGGAGTCCACTCTGAAGAAAGGGGGGTTACTAGTGGGGTACTGCAGGGTTCAGTTTTAGGACCAGTCCTCTTCAGTGTCTTTATAAGTGACATTGCAGAGGGACTGGAAGGAAAAGTATGTCTCTTTGCAGATAACACAAAGATCTGCAACAGAGTTAATACACATGATGGGGTGGAAAGGATGAGAAGGGACCTGGCAAGGTTGGAGGAATGGTCAGATCTATGGCAGCTTAGATTCAGTGCTAAGAAGTGAAAAGTAATGCACCTGGGAAACAAGAACCCAGTGGAAGAGTACACAATGGGAGGTGAGATACTAACAACAACAAAAATGGAAAGGGACCTGGGGGTAGTCGTATCAAATGACCTAAAGGTGGGCATGCAATGTGGGAGGGCAGTAAGGAGGGCTGGGAGGATACTGGGATGCATAGGGAGAGTCATCACCAGTAGAAAACAGGAAGTTGTTATCCCTCTCTACAGACAGCTGGTGAGACCCAATCTGGAGTACTGCCTACAGTTCTGGAGACCCAGTCTCCGCAAAGACTTAGACAGGATGGAGGCAGCCCAGAGGAGGGCAACTAAAATGGTGCAGGGTCTGCACCAGAAGATATATGAAGAGAGACTTAAGGAGCTTAATGTGTATAGCCTCGAGAAAATGAGGAAGGGGGGGGCATGATAGAAACTTTCAAGTACCTCAAGGGAATCAACAGTCCAAAAGGGCAGCATCTTTCAGAAAAAGAAGTGTGCAAGAATAAGGGGGCACAATTTGAAGATGGGAGGGGTTGGCTCAGAGGTAATGTGAGGAAGTATTTTTTCACATAGAGGGTTGTGGATGCATGGAACGGCCTTCCTGAGGAGGCTGTGGAGTCAAAAACAGTAGTGGAATTCAAGAATGCATGGGACAGTCATAAAGCAATTTTAGGGGGTGAGGGTAGGAGGAGGTAGGCCGTTAGTTAACTAGGATCTGCAGCTTATCCATTAGATTGGGAAATGGGCAGGCTGGGTGGGCCAAGCGGTCCTTATCTGCCATCAAATTCTGTTTCTATGATGTGATCAGTGCTAATTGTATAGTGAGGTTCTGTTTTTGGGCCCCGAGTCCATCTCCTATGGAGATGGTTCATTATAGTCCTTTAAAATGTATTTATTTATTTATTTAAAATTTGATAAGCTGGAAAGGCACCCTGAGCCAAGGCTCGTTTCTAGGTGCGACCTGGAGGAGAGGGATTTAGGATGGGCAGAGCAGAACAATGATCAAGGCACTTAGTTATAGGTACAGTCAACAATGTACAGCACTGGCAAACATCCTTTTAAGTTACATAGTTAAGGTAGCATTTTTAAGTGCATATTACATGTAGGTATTTGTAAACATTGTTTCCATTTTGTTTCCATTTTGCATAGTACAATTTAGTTTTGAAGCAAGACACAATTTTACATTGGCACTATAAACTTGGACACAGGCTAGGAGTAAACTTTGCAGTAGAGTTATAACTGGTGCAAGAGAAGGTAAGTTGAGGAATTAGGAAAATAGGGAATTTGAGTAGAGGAGCCTTCAGATGGGATACAGGCAGACACAGGATGCGTGCGCACAAGGCTAATGGTGCTCAGGTTAAAAGTCTGGAAAAAAATACAAAAAGAACCAGCACTTCATAAAAATATTTAATTATAAGGACGTCACAACCAGAAAGTTAATAAATATTTTATTTTTCTTAAAATGTAACTCACAACAACAGAAGTGCAAGTACGCATACTGTTTCTTTTTGTATTTTTTTTTCTTCAGATGGGATGCATGGGAGGGAAAGGCAGAAAGGCACAGATTGCCAGGGGGAAGAGAAAAGGAGAGAGACAAGGAGGGAAGAGTAGAGGAAGTGGGATCAAGGGGGGTGGGCAGGAGGGGAGCAGTTCCAGTGGGCGGGGGGGAGCTTGAGTTGTTGTTTTAGTACGGTATGAGTGAGTGTTGGTCAGATAGAGTGGGACAGATGATTCCAGACATCAAGGAGTCTAAAGAAGAAAGCATCCTAAGTGGCTTGCGAGTGAGGGTATGAGAGATTGAAAGTGTGGGAGTCATGGTTTCTGAGGGAGTAGTCTGACGAACCCGAAGGTAAAAGGAGGGAGGATAGATGGGGTGGAGGGCTGAGAATCCGTGTTTGCTGACGAAGATGGCACAGTGTGCAAAGTGATGGTTAGCAAGGGAGGGGAAGGCAAAGTAGAGTATAGGGAGCAGTGAAGGGTTCAGTATAAGAGGTTTGAAGCAAACCAACAGCATTGAACAGGGGATCTAATTTATTAAGAGATGATTCGGAACCCAAGCTGTAGACAACGTCGGCATAGTCTGTGACAGAGAGGATTAGTTTGAATATGAGCTTCTTGCGGACTGGCAGGGAGAGACAATCCTTGATTCAGTGCAAGGCTCCCAGTTTGGGTTGAAGTTTGGAGCTGATGTAGTCGAAGTGCAAGGAGAAGTCTAGCTTAGGGTCCAGCCAGATCCCTGGGTATTTAGAAGACTGCACAGAAACATAGACTTTGATGGCAGATAAGGACCGCTTGGCCCTCCTAGTCTGCCCATTTTTGTACCTACAGGATAAGCTGCAGATCCTAGTTAACCAACAGCCTATTTCTTCCTACTCCCCACAAGAATTACCTTGTGTCTGTCCTGTGCATTCTTGAATTCTCTCACAGTTTTAGACCCCACAGCCTCCTCAGGAAGGCTGTTCCATGCATCCACCACCATCTCTGTGAAAAAATACTTCTAGGATCGCGGATATGTTGTTCACCCACACTCTTTGACATGTCCCCTTCCACTTTAAATCTACCGGAAGTCTTCAAGTTGGCTCCCCACCCACCCGGTGGTATACCTCTAATTCTTCACCTCAAGACGCTAGATCTTCCTTTCCGCTGGAAGATTCAGGTTGCCTCCCTTGTGCTTCCGATTTTATAGGCCCTGGCTTTCAAGCCTTTGGTTATTCAAAATTTGCATTGTTAGCATTAGCAATTGCAAGTTTACGCTTTGATTAAGGAAGACAAATCTTCCCCAGATTTCATCGAGTCCCTGCGGCCAAAAATGTTGGCAGCGATCCCACACGCGTGTGTCTGTTGCCCTCGGTGTTTCCAATTAATGACACCTCAAAATGCATATGTGTCTTGCATTTTATCCCAACGCCCCGACTTGACCTCTTGCACACCTGAAGCTGGGGAGGCCAGAGAAAAGTAACCCTCCAGTGAAATCCAAGGAGGATCAGTGGGCGGTTTCCATGGCTGCAGGATCTGCCGAGCAAATGGAACTCATGCAAGTATTCGAGTAGGAAGTGGCTCGAGCTGCACAGACTTCTCGGAGCTTCTTCGTTCCGCTCGACCTGAGCTCCACTTTCTCGGGTTCCTTCTAAGAGTTGTGCCAGTTGCTCCCGACCAAGGGAGAGGCACCTGCAGGTTCACACTCCTCTCGATCCCGTAAGTGGGTGAAGGAACCGGTATCGTCTTCGTCCCGACAGAGACGTTCTTGGGAGCGGAGGAGATCTCGATCCCAGGAACCTGCGGTCTTGACTTTGGTCAAGATCGCTTCTTTGGCCGCTGGCTTTTTGGCTCTGCCATCTAGTCAATCAACCAAATTATCGATCAATGATGTGGAAATCATGATCGATCTGATATCGCTGACTCCAGTCTATGTTTCCATCAATCGATCCCCTAATCTGGTCTTTCCAGATGAAGAGACCCAGCCTGCTGGGCCTCCCATCGAAGAAGTGGTCCCAGATCCTGAAAAATCACTGGTCCTGCCGGTGTGTCTCCCAAGCGACCAAGTCGGCCCATCCGATCTCGATCGAGGTCTTGAACCCCCCTCGACCGACAGGCCGAAGAAGAGCCATAAACGCTCTAAAAAGAGGCAACGCCATCGGTCGTCCTCGTCCTCCTTGGGTGAGGATAGGCTCCAGCGGAAACTCTGGCATCGCTACGAGGACCTCATGTGGCAACAGCTAATTTTGACCGGGCAGAAGCCGACTCTGGCTCCTACACCAGCCATTACCTGGCTTTCGCCTCCTAGGCCAAAGCGGACTCCTTCGGAGCTGATTAAGTTGGTTCCTCAGCCCGCGGAACCGCCAAAACCGCCAGTTCAGCCTAAAACAGCCTTTCCACCAATTGTGGTGGCACCACCGCTCAAACAGCCCATGGGAAGGGCTCCTTCCAAGGAAGATAGGCTGGACACTGGGCTTCCCCAGAGTTTATTGGTCATGGTCACCCCGGACCGCCTTTGGCGAGTTGAAGGTGACCTGGGTGGTCGGCCCTTATACCCGGACTCCACGGATTCCGACACCACCAGCTTGCATTCTCATCCGGGCGATGATGAATCAACCGTTGGCCTTGAGACGGAGGAAGGTCCCTCGTCTTTTCAAGGGATTCTTCGCCTCATCTCTGACTCTACATGGATGCCCCTGGAGCCAATCCAGAAAAAGGCGGAGTACCCATTTATTGACATCCCTAAAAGAGGGGATACCCCGACAAAGGCTTTTTCTGTGACTGAGGCTATTGTCAGCCCGGCCTTAGAATTTTGGCAGTGCTCTGCCTGATGTCCAGCTCCGTCTGCCCGCATGGCCCGCAAGTATGCGGTGTCCATGGGGTCCCTTGCGGGGTTCACAGAGCACCCTTCGGCCGAGAGCCTGGTGACTGCCTCTGTGTTCAGGTGTACTGGCAGTTCTGCCGACACTGACTGACCTCCTGATAAAGAGTCCAAGCTTTTGGACTACTCAGCCAGGAAGGTCTACGCGGCTTCCTCCTTGGGCCTTCATCAGGCAAGTTCGGATGTCATCATGGCACACTTCTCTCACGCCCTCTTGGGGTTGCTGGAGGAAGCCCTCCCACATCTCCCCACGGACATGCAGACCACAGTCAAGCAGGTCCAGGATCAGGGCAGAGCTGTTGCTAAACAGCAGCTTCAGATGGCCCTAGACATTGGGGATTCTTGTGCCCATTCGATGGCTGCTGCAGTTGTCTATCATCACAGGGCTTGGCTGAGGCTCTCCTCTTTCCCGGTGGATACCCAGCACAAACTAGCTGACATGCCCTTCCTCGGGACCGACTTGTTTGGCCCAGGAGTGGCTGGTCACCTTCAGTGCATTGAACAATCCAGTGCCACCTTGGATGCTACTTCTGCCAAGGGTTCTTCAGGCAAGAACCAGCAGAAGAAAAAGAAGCCTTTTCGGCATTCTACCCCTGTGGCGCAGCAATCCTCCTTTCATGGTGGACAGCAGCATCAGCAATAGCAGCAGGCTCAAACTTGGCACCCCCGGCCCAAGCCTGGACCCCAACAGGCCCGTAAAGAAGGCCAAGGTTCAGGTCCTGGATCCTCCTCCTCCAAGCCTGCTCAGTGACAGGGCGGGGGCTGTCAACCCTCTCCCATCATGTCAGCTCTAGGTCCTCCCGTGGGGGGTCCGGCTCCACCACTTTCTTTCCGCCTGGTTCACTGTCACTATGGACAAGTGGGTTCTCAAGGTGGTAGGTCAGGGACTGCCTCTGGAATTCAAGCAGTACTGTTCAAGCCGTGCCTGTGCCCCTCGGGAGGAAAGATTATACACTCAGACCCAGTCGGCTGTCCGAGACAACATTGCTCGGTTCCTTCTCAAGGAGGCAGTAATTCCAGTGGCAGATCCTCCAGCAGACCCAGGCTTTGTCTCCAGGTACTTCCTGGTGCTCAAGCGGATGGGGGGCTGGCACCCCATTCTAGATCTGCACGACCTGAATCAGTATCTCAGGTCATGCACCTTCTGGATGGTCACTCTGTCCCAGATCATACCATCCATGGAGCAAAACATGAGGTTCTGTTCACTGAATCTGCAGGATGCGTTCTTTCACATTCCAATCTGTCCATACCATCAGCGGTTCCTTCGCTTCAGGGTCGAAGGGACCCTATATGAGTTCAGAGCCATGCTGTTCGGCCTGTCATCAGCCCCACGGATCTTCACCAAATGCATTGCAGTGGTGGCAGCCCATCTCAGGTGTTGGGGGATTTATCCTTACCTTGACGATTGGCTTCTAGCAGGTTCCACGCAACAGGAGGCGGAGAGGTCCAGGGACCTGGTCCTCCAGACCTGCTCCCAACTCGGCCTCCTGATCAACGAAGCCAAGTCGGAACTCGTGCCGTCTCAGATGATGGGCTTCATCGGGGCAGAGCTCGACTCTTGTCAAGCCAGGGCTCGGCTCCCGGCAGACAGGACAGGGGTTCTTTCCTCCTTTGCCCTGTCATTTCTGTTTGGGCATTTGCGCCCTGCCCAGGACTTTCTGCACCTTCTGGGTTACATGGCGGCATGCACCTTAGTGGTCTGTTGGGCCAGGCTGCACATGCGCCCCCTCCAATGGGAGCTGGCCACCCAGTGGACTCAGTGCCACGGTCATTTCGACCAGTTGATCACTGTAACCCAGGAGATGTGGGACACTCTCCAGTGGTGGACCACCCCAGACTGGTTGCAGGAAGGGATCCCGTTTGTGTGCCCCGAGCCGACAGTCATCCTTACGACTGACTGATGCCTCTCTCACGGGCTGGGGAGCCCACATGGGGGGGGAAGGGCCCATGGGCTTTGGACTCCCGAGGAGTCCCAATGCCACATTAACCTGTTGGAGCTCAGAGCAGTCAGACTGGCAATGTCAGCTTTTGCTCCTCAGCTCCGGGGTCAGGTGGGTCAAGTCCAGATGGACAATACCACGACCATGTACTAAATCAACAAACAGGGCGGCATGCACTGCCGTCTGCCGTGCAGGGAGGTGCTCCGCATCTGGACCCTCATAAGCCGGATGGAGGCAGAAGATCTAGCCCATCCATGTGGCAGGAGCCTAAAACCATCTAGCGGATGCTCTCAGCCACTTAGGCCAGACATCCCATGAATGGTCTCTCCATTCAGAGGTACCTTACAGCCTGTTCTCCCATTGGGGAAAACCGATGGTGGACCTGTTTGCCTCCAGGAAAAGCACCAAGCTGAGGCTGTTTCATGCCCACCCCCCTCAGCAGGGCTCGCTGTAGGGGGATGCCTTCTCGAGGCCATGGACCCCAAGCCTCCTGTATGCCTTCCCTCCATTTCCCTTGATCCACAAGGTGCTCCTCAGTGTGAGGAGCGAGAAGGTGAAGGTGATCCTGGTAGCCCCAGACTGGCTGCATCAGTTCCAGTATCCAGATCTCCTCAGCATCAGCTGAAGGCCCCCAGAGCGGCTTGCAGTATGCCCGGACCTGATATCACTCAGTCGGGGGAAGGTGTTCCATCCAGACCTTCAATCCCTGCACCTCACAGCCTGGTACCTGAGCAGCTAGAGTTCCAGGCTTTGGGTCTTTCCGAAGATGTCTATACCGTGGTGGAGACATCCAGAAAGGTATTGACCGGGAAATGTTATGCCTTCAAATGGAAAAGGTTTTCCATTTGATGTCAGGGCAAGGGCTTGGACCCTCTGTCCTGTCCAGTGGCTAACATTCTCGGCTACCTTTGGTCTCTCTCCAAAGGAGGTCTTCGGTCATTGACTCTTAGGGTGCACCTGGCACCATCTCAGCTTACCGGGCACAGGAGACAGTGGTCAGGTGCTTTTTCAAAGGCCTGGATCACATATCCCCTCTAGTGCGTGAACCTCCACCTCTGTGGGACCTACTGCTGGTACTGGCAAAGCTCATGGGCAAGCGATTCGAACCAATGCACAAGTGTGCCTTGTCACACTTGTCAAAGACGGCCTTCCTGGTGGCTATCACATCTGCCAGAAGGACGGGGAGCTCCAGGCACTTTCAGTGGACTCCCCTTATCTGGTCTTCCACAGGGACAGGGTTGTCCTATGCCCCCACCTGAAATTTCTTCCCAAGGTGGTGTCAGAATTTCACCTTAACCAGGTGCTGACTCTGCCGGTATACTACCCTAGCTACACCTCGGAGGCCGAATACAGGCTCCATACCTTGGACATGCCCTCTCCTACTACAAAGAGAGGATGGCGGAAATTTGGGGAGAGGTTCACCAGCTGTTTGTCACACTGAAGCCGCTTCTGGCAGACATGCAGCCAAACGGACTATTGCACAATTGATCACATCATGCATAGGTCTGTGCTATGAGTTAGCGGGCAAGTAGCCTCCCTGAGGGATAAGAGCTCATTCTACCCGCCATACTGCTGCATTGGTGTCTGCTTCCAGTGACATCCCTATCCAGGAAATCTGTCCAGCTGCTACCTAGAAGTCCGCAAACACCTTTATCACCCACTACTACATCAACCTTGAGTCACGCCGGGATGCTGGTTTTGGGGCCTCAATTCTCCAATCTCTGTTTCCTAAGTAGGGAGGGTTTGCGCCTTGCCTCCATCCTCCCAGAGAACTGCTAGGAGTCTGCCAAAGAGAGTGGATGAACAACATATCCATGATCCTAGAAAAACAGGTAACTCACCTGTAACAGTAGTTCCAGGAGTGGTATATGTTGTTCATCCACACGGACCCACCTGACCTCCTCAGCTGCAGACACATAACACCTGGCTTCCAGTGGGCTAAGATCTTGCATCATGGGGTGGAGCCGAGGTATATACCACCTGGGTGGGTGGGAGGAGCCAGCTTAAAGACTTCCGGTAGATTTAAAGTGGAAGGGGACATGCCAAAGAGTATGGATGAACAACATATACCATTCCTAGAACTACTGTTACAGGTGAGTAACCTGTTTTTCCTCACATTGCCCCTGAGCCGTCCCCCCTCTATCTTCAAATTGTGTCCCCTTGTTCTTGAACATCTCTTTTTCTGAAAGATGCTACCCTCTTGGACTTTGTTGATTGCATTGAGGTACTTAAACGTTTCTATCATGTCCCCCCACAGTTTCCAACTTTGCACCATCCAGGGGAAAAGAAAGTAGGGGGTGATGAGATCTTGGCAAACTTTTGGGCAGAGCCAAACACCATGGCAACTGTCTTTTTTGTGTTACATTTTAAGAGCTTTGCCTCAAACCAGTTGAGGGCACTGAAAAAGGCAACTTTCAGGGATGACTGGACTGTGGTGAGGAAGGTGCCTGAGGTAAATATGATGGTGCTATCGCATACATGTGTACTTGTGTTGGTGAGCATGAGGGGGGAGATCATTTATGAGAATAGAGAAAAGAGTGAAAACCAAAATAGAACCTTGGGGACACCTGCATGAATGGGGAGGTTAGAGGGCCTTGACAGACCTAGCTGTACGAATTGGATCCTATCATAGAGATAGGACCGGAACCAATCCGAGGAGGAGGAGGGACCTATAGACAGAAGTTTGTTTAGAAGGAGAATGGGGGGGATCAAAAGCTTTAGTGAGGTCAACAAAAATCACCAAGGTGTGGTGACCCTTGTCTCTAGCTATATGGATGCAGTTTGTTAGATGGAGGAGTGAATGTGTCTAAAGCCAGATTGGAAGGGACTTAGGGTGTTGGAGGTTTCAAAGAAGGAATTTAGCCTACTAGGGATGGTCATCTCCTGTATTTCTGAGAGAGCGGGAGAAAAACAAGATGGGTCTGTAGTTCCTCGGTATAGCAGGGTCCCCTCCTTTGTGTAGGGGAATGACCTTGGCAACTGTGCATTGTGTGATGCATAGGTTAAAGAAAAGGACCATGGAGGGAGGGATAGCTGGAGCTGAGATTTTGAGTAATTTAGGGTCCAGGCGATCAGGGCTCTGCTTGTACGTGTTTAGAGACTTTGGGGCCTAGAGAACTTAATTATTGTGATGGGGGGGGAGAAACTGTTTGAGGGGTTAGAAGTAAAGGAGTGGATGGTTGGAGACAGGGACAGAGGGGGAGAGGTACAATGGGGAAGAGCACAGGTAGTGAAAAGTGGTTGATTGATGGGACCGCTGAGGAAGGGTCTGAGCCATCTGCACTGGAGAAAGTTGGAGCAGGAGGGTGAGAAGAACCAAGAAGGGGGGGGGGGGAGTTTTTCAGAACTCTGCTGGAGAGGTTCTGGAGTCTTCTAGTTTATTTCAGAAAAATAGGGCTTTTGAGGAATCTTTGTGTAGGCATTTCATTGGGTCCTGTATTTCTTCGGGTCAGCGTGGTTAGAGGTGGATTTGAAAATGTGCAAAACTTAGTCCCTGGATTTGAAAAAGGAGATTAATTCTTGGATAACTCAAGGGAGGCGATTCTGTTGTTGTCGTGATCTTTTGAGGGGGCATGCAGAGCCCAGATTTTAGGAAAGGTTGTGTTGAAAGATGCTAGAGCAGTTTATGTCCATGGCAGTGAAAACACCAAACCAGTCTGATAGATCAGACAGGAGAGCTCAGGTGTTTAGTGATTTTAGTGGGCCAGGAACCACAGGTACTTGGGGGGTATGAGGGCAGGATTTCCTGCTACAGTATGCTGAAGGCATTGAGTAGGGTGCGAGCAGATGAGTATTTCGAGTGGTAGGATGCTAAGACCCAGGCAGTTAAGGAGTGATTGGCAGAAAAGGGGTTTAATCTGGTTGGCTCTAATAGAAGTTGGGTTAGGTTTAGGGCCTTGATTTCTTGGGTGGTGGATTTGGCATGGGGAGAGAGCTAATCTACATTGTAGTCACCCAGGAGTAGGAGATCTTACTTCAAGAGGGTTCCTTCAGTAGGTCATCACATTGGACTAGCACCATCTGGCAACTGGACCGCATGGCAGACTTTTCCAGCAATACCTAATGGGGGACTACCCACCCGACGTCACATGACAATGTCAGTGTGACCCTATATAGTAGCCGGTCTCCAGCCCACCCTCCAGTTCTTTCCCGCTGTCTCCTCATGTCAGTTACCTCGTGTTAGACTTCCACAGCGATTGCCATTTAAGTTCGTCGGTAGTATTTAATCCTACCCTTTTTTTTTTGCTTTTCTTGCAAATTCTTTCTTCTCCACAGAAGAAGTGTCAAACTTGTGGCATGCAGATCCCCCACAAGGATGGCCTCCTTAAGTGTGTCATCTGTCTAGGCCCGGACCATCCAACCGTGACCTGCCGAGACTGCCAGCCCTTTAACCAGCCTACCGTGAGGCGGCAGGCTCTGGAGGCCCACCTTTTAAAGTCCCAGTTGGCGTCCCTCGAAAAGCAGATGAAGTGCATCAGAGACTCTTCTTCTTCATCACCTTCTCCTTCCAAACATCTCAAGGAGAAACGCAAGGAGTGGGAGCACTCTTCAGAAGGTTCTCGGGCACAGTCCACTAGGCCCTTAGCCAGCAAGGCCTCTCCCAATGCCGCCTCCGTCCAATGCCCAATCAGCAATGGGGGACTCTGGTAAGACTTCAGAGGCCTCCGCAATGGTTAAGTCGACTACCGGCTCCTCCGATAGCCACACCGTTACTGCCACTAAGTCGGCTCCAGGGACTGCCAGGCCACTAATAAGTTGGCTCCCCACGACACGGGGACCTGCCTGACCGCACCTATAAATTCGGCGAGGAAACCCCTCTACCACCCCTGCCCTTCCGTTTGGTCAGTCTGCTGCCCCTCTGGACTACCGCTGGTGCATAGCTGTCCCATCAAGGCCCTCGCGGGTAGCACTCTACGTCCAGACGGAGCTGCTGGGAAACTGCTCTTCTCTCCCGCCGGTAGCCATTCCCCACGGCCACTACCCCAAGCGATGAGAGTATGGGCCCTCTTAATGTGGAGCACATCTCAGGGTCTGATCCCCGCTCACCCGCCAGGGGTCTCTGGGATGGAGGTCCCTCCTCAGCCATCCAGCCCTTCAGTGGAGCTGCTTCCTGTCCCTTCAGGGAGGATTCTTCCGGTCCCGGTGAATGTTCCTTTGCCCGCCTGCTGCAACACCAGACCCTCTGACGACTGTCTCCGTGCTGGGGCCCTCATATCTGCCTCTGCCGCCAGCTTCTCCGGCAGACCAGATCCCCCTGTCAGATCCCTTTCGTCTGGTCCCAATGCCAGCCTATCCAACACCGGACCCTTTTCCGACGCCGAACCCGGCGGTGCCAGTACCGATGATGGCAGCCCCGATGCAGGCACCTCCTACGCTGGACCTGCCTCCCGTATACACTACAGCAAGCCCTACGTGGTTTCCCCCACCTCCAGGCCCTCTGACGTTGGGTCTATACTCAAGACCCCACACTGTCCCGCATTACCCCTTGGGGTATCCTTTGGACCATCACCCAGCAGGTCCCCCTCCAGACCGGAGTGGTGCAGGACACTACTTCCCGGGCTACTCTTCATACCCAGATTTTGGGTATTCGGGATACCAGGAGTACCACTGTCCTCCTCCCCATGCTATCCCACCTCCTCCTCCTCCTTCTCTATCCTCAGTGGTGTTCCAACTGGATTTTAAGATCTTACTTTGAGAGGGCTCTTACAGTAGTTACTAACCAATAGGACTAAGCCGCAGACGTCAGGACCCCATGGAAAATCTTCTAGCTGGTAGTCCCTGGCGGGGACCATCCCCGGCGTCTGCATCCGTCAGATAAAAGGGGCAGTCCTGTACCCTTCCTCCAGTTCTTTCCTGCTGTTGGCTCCAACACAGTCGCCTCGTGGAAGATCAGCGCTGCTAGCATCATGATTTAGATGTGTATTTCTCGTCTTTTTTTCCTAAATCTTTGTTTTCTTTTCTCAGTTCCTGACATCATCTGTACATGTCATCCCCTACGCCTTCCGAGTCACATAAAAACAAGTGAGATTCCTACATGTCTCAAGTACCGCACAAGGACGGCCATTCCCTGTGCCTCTTTTGCCTAGGCCCAGACCACCTTGTGGAAGTGTGTGATCACTGCCGCAAATTCAGCTCCGCCACCCGGAAAAGAAGGCAGCAGGCCCTGGAAGCCCAAATCTTGAAGCAGAAGATGGGCTCCATTGAGAAGGAGTTGAAGAAGCGTAGACAGTGGTCAGACTCTCCCGAGGACCACCATCGTAAGCGGAAGGACAAAGAAAAGCACAGGGACCAGGATGCTCCCTCCACAGCCCTGCAGACTCCGCTTGAGGTCACGGTACTCATGGTTTCTTCCCCGCTGGGGGTTTCGTCTCTGGCTGCCTTGGGTGTGTCCGGGCGTGCGTCGTCCCCTCCATCAGACTCACATACGGGTCCGACGGGAGCCTCTGGGGTAAAGGAGGCCACCACCCCAACTCCGGCTACTTTGACAGAGCCCAGTGGTGAGGCTGAGTCTGGTAAGTTGGGCTCCGACTCCACCATTTCCTGCCCGGATAAGGCTGGTAAGTCACACATCAGGTTTAACGAATGCCCAGCCAGTGTTTCTCCATTGGGCCTTGACGCCTCACCAAACATCTGGGGTTCGCCACAGGGGCCTTTCAGGCTGATGCTCTCAGAGGTTCCTCTGTCCCCTCCTCCTCTGGTGGGAAACAAGGATCCGGGGTCTCCTCCGCCATCGGGGGGGGGGTGTTCCTCCAACACCGGTTGCTCTGGCGCTACCTTCCAAAAAGCTGACACCGGGTGACCGGCCTTCGGGCCCTCTGCACAAGCCTTCAGGGGCAGGGGACCCGGCCCCCCCCCCTTTTTGGGCCTTCCTTCCTGACTCCTCCGCCCACTGGGCCGATGTCTGGCCCATCAGAGCCTCCGGTGGGGCCATCAGGGTATCCAACGCTGGGCTACCCGACACTGCATTATCCAGCACCAGGTTACCCAATGCCGCAGTATCTGAGGCCACAGTACCCAAAACCACACTACCCGACACCAGCTTATCCTGGTCCAGGTTTTCCATCATCTGGTTACAGTTACCCGTACTTTTCCTTCCTGGGTTACCCTCCACCTCCCCCACCGTCTCCCCAGGTGGACCTCAAAGAGGTTTTGTCCACTTGGTGGGCCGAAGCCAGGTCCCAGCTGACATCTGAGCGGGGCCGACATCACCTGGCACCAGTCCAGCACCAGACCTGGGGTGTCTTCCCAAGGGGCTCCCTTCGATGGACTTCATTCCCACCCCAGGTCTGCGTGCAGGTAGGCCTTCTAGGGAGTATATCCACTGTTCAGATATCTCCAGGCAGGTGGATCTCCCTCTCCCCTGCAGGGATACTTCCAGCTCCTCCGAGTCTTTGGATTCTGATGATGGTTCCCACTCGAGACCTGAAGATGAGCTACACACCCAGGAGAGTCCCCAACTGAAGCACTCTCCAAAGTCTCCTTGTAACCACAATCTGGAAACAGCCATCCTCCTTAGCTACTGTGTCTCGTAAGGCAGATAAATTTTACCAATCCCCAGAGGGCAAAGACTTTTTGAGTCTTTGACCCAAGGCTGATTCAGTGGTGATCAGTGCTGCTCATGACAGGACTGCCAACCCTAAGCATCTTAGCTCCATGCCTCTGGATAAGGAATCTAAGTCCATGGATCAGCATGCTCGGATGATTTTTTTCTTCCTCCACCCTGGGGATGCGAGCCCTAAATTATATGGGCCACATGGGTGACTACCAAAAATCTATTTTAGGACAGATTTCCTCCAACATAGAGGCCCTTCCAGACTCCTCCACTAAAAAGGAACTGAATGAGCTGGTTCGTTCAGCCAGATCCACATGTCGCCACATGCTTCACACCACTTATGACGTGGTGGATTCGGCGTGATATACCTCTGCCTTTGCTATTGGCCTTCACAGGCACTCTTGGCTATGGTTGTCAGACTTGGCACCTGAGGTCCAGTCAGCCATTATGGACGCCCCTTTTAGAGGGTTGGTCATGTTTGGCCGGGGTACGAAAGACATCATCACCGACTTGCAGGATAAGGGTCAGGCCCTGAAACATTGAAACATAGACTTTGACGGCAGATAAGGACCAGCTTGGCCCATCTGCCCGTCTTCCTCACCTACCAAGGATAGGCCGCAGATCCTAGTTAACCAACAGCCTGTTTCTTCCTACTTCCACAAGAATTGCTTTTATGTCTGTCCCATGCATTCTTGAATTCTCCACTTATTTTAGACCCACAACCTCCTCAGGAAGGCTGTTCTATGCATCCACTACCCTCTCTGTGAAATAATACTTCCTCACATTGCCCCTGAACTGCCCCCCTCCATCTTTAAATTGTGTTCTCTTGTTCTTGCACGTCTCTTTTTCTGAAAGATGCTACCCTCTTGACTTTGTTGATTCCACTGAGGTACTTAAAAGTTTCTATCATGTCCCCCCCTCCCTTCTTTCTTCAAGGGTATACATATTAAGCTCCTTTACCCTGAGGTCTCTATAATCTATGTACCACAAACCTCAAGGCCAAAAGCGTCCCTTATGGAGGCAGTCTAAACGGCAACGCAGACAGGCACAGCCCTGTCATCAGCCTAAATGAGGGACTGCCTCTGCAGAAAAAGTTCCTCCAGCCAAGGTTCGCAGAACTGCCAGAGTTCTGCTGACACTCGCCTACTACCTCCTGACACGTTGCTTCCCTCCATCTAAATGCCATTCCAGCGGAACTGGTAGGCGATCGATTCTCTCACCATCTTCCGGAATGGGAGCGGATAACTACAGACTCTTTGGTGCTCCAGTTGATTGCTGAAGGGCACTCCATAGAGTTCTCTCAGCCACCCCAACACAGACTACTTCTCGGTTCTTCTTATCCCCCAAACCATCTTCCTCTGGTTTGGGAGGAGATAAATGCTCTCCTGTTGAAGGAAGCTCTGGAACCCATTCCACCTCAGTTTTGGTGGGCGGGCTTTTATTCCCATTTTTTCTTGGTGCCCAAGAAGACGGGCAACCTGAAGCCCATCCTGGACCTCAGCTCTCTCAACCTTCTGGTGTCTTACAGGAGGTTCAGAATGCTCTCCCTCTCGAGACTTCTGCCTCTTCTAAGAGCAGGTCGGTGGCTTTGCACCCTGGAGATGCAGGATGCTTAATTACATATCCTTATCCACCTTGCCTATCGCAGATTCCTCTGGTTCTGCTTCCAGGAGGAGCACTTTCGGTTCCGGGCCCTTCCTTTTGGCCTTTCCTTGGTGCCCCGGGTGTGTTCACTAAGTGTTTGGCAGTGGTAGCAGCCCACCTGCGCACCCAGGGAGTCCAGGTTTTCCCATATCTGAATGATTGGCTGATTGTAGCTCCGTCCCAGGAGCATCTGCACCACTCCCTTACCCTTACCCTGGAGACATTCTCCAGGCTGGGTATTACGGTCAGCCTGGCCAAATCTCATTTGGTTCCAGCTCAGTGCTTACAGTTTATTGGGGCAGTGTTGGATACCCAGCTGGGCAAAGCATTCCTCCAACCAGACCGAATTGAGTCCTTGCTTCTGCAGACTTGCTCCCTGATCTGTCAGAGACCTGTCCCTGATATTAAGGTCCTCCGACTCCTCGGACTTATGGCGGTGGCTATTCCAACGGTTTCCCTAACCAGGCTACATATAAGGGTTTCCCAGTGGACCCTAAAAGCCCAATGGGACCAGGCAGTGGATGATCTGGACCGAGAGGTTCTCATTTCCGACCCCATGATCAGGGATCTCCAATGGTGGTTGCTCCGGGAGAACCTTTCATGGGGAATGCCATTTTGCCACGAACTTCCCTCTCAGAACCTGACGATGGATGTGTCGGGGCTGGGTGGGGGGCGCATCTAGGACCCCATCAGACTCGGGGGAACTGGTCACTGGAGGAGTCTTAGCTGCACATCAGTGTGCTCAAGATGAGGATGGTTCTATACGCCTTTCAGGCCTTCCAGTCCCTCATTCCTCCGAGCCGCCTGATGGTACACTCAGATAACATGCATTGTCTGGTATCTCAGCAAACGGGGGACTCAGTCCTATCCCCTTTGTCGGGAGCGATACGAGTCTGGAACAGAGCTGTTCAACTCAGCCTTCACCTGACAGCGCTCCATGTTCCAGGAGTTCAAAACTCCTTGGTTGATGCCCTCAGCCATTCCTCGGTGAGGGCTCACGAGTGGGAGTTAAAACAGGATATCCTAAACGCTCTGTTCTCCCGTTGGGCAACGTCTCAGTTAGATCTGTTCACATCCCTATCCAGTGCCAAGCTTCCTGCCTTCTACTCTCTTGCCCCAGGTCAAGACGTTTTTTGGCAGGATACGCTCTCTCTGTCTTGGAAGGGCAGGTTCATTTATACCTTCCCTCCAATTCCATTCATCCCGAGAGTTCTTCACAAACTCAGGGCGGAGGGTGCGTGAATGATTCATATCACCCCCTTTTGGCCGAGACAAGTCTGGTTCCTCCTTCTGCACAAGCTTTAAGAAGAGCCTGCTCTTCCCCTCCCTCTTTCTCAGAATCTGTTGACCCAGGATCAAGGGACCCTTGTGCATCCAGGTCTCAAGTCCCTACATCTACATGTTTGGCTCCAGCAGACTTAATGGCTTCCTGCTTTGGGGTTTCCCCAGAAGTAACCCGTATCAGACCTGTTAGTTTAACCTCAGTGATTGGGAAAATGATGGAATCACTTCTGAAGGAAAGAACTGTTGAGTACCTAGAGGCCAGAGGGGGACAGGACCCAAGGCAGCATGGATTCACAGCGGGAAGGTCATGTCAGATGAATCTAATAGATTTCTTTGATGGGTGACCAATGTAGTAGATCAAGGAGGGGCTGTGGACATGGCCTACCTAGAATTTAGCAAGGCATTTGACACAGTCCCACACAAAAGATTAATATACAAGTTGGCCAGCCTGGGAGTGGGTCCCAAGCTGGTAGCCTGGGTAAAGAATTGGCTGGAGACAGACACAGAGGGTAATAGTAAACGGAGTCCACTCTGAAGAAAGGGGGGTTACTAGTGGAGTACTGCAGGGTTCAGTACTAGGACCGGTCCTCTTTAATGTCTTTATAAGCGACATTGCAGAGGGACTAGAAGGAAAAATATGTCTCTTTGCAGATGACACAAAGATCTGCAACAGAGTTGATACACAAGGTGGGGTGGAAAGGATGAGAAGGGACTTGGCAAAGCTGGAGGAATGGTCCAGTGTATGGCAGCTTAGATTCAATGCTGAGAAGTGCAAAGTAATGCACGTGGGAAGCAAAAATCCAGAGGAAGAGTACACAATGGGGGGTGAGATACTAACAACAACAAAAATGGAAAGGGAGCTGGGGGTAGTCGTATCTGATGACCTAAAGGTGGGCAAGCAATGTGAGAGGGCAGTAAGGAGGGCTGGGGGGATACTGGGATGCATAGGGAGAGGCATCACCAGTAGAAAACAGGAAGTTGTTATCCCTCTGTACAAACAGCTGGTGAGACCCCATCTGGAGTACTGCCTACAGTTCTGGAGACCCAATCTCCACAAAGACATAGACAGGATGGAGGCGGTCCAGAGAGGGCATCTAAGATGATGCAGTGTCTGCACCAGAAGACATATGAAGAGAGACTTAAGGAGCTTAATATGTATAGTCTTGAGGAAAGGAGGGAGACGGGAGACATGATAGAAACTTTCAAGTACCTCAAGGGAATCAACAAAGTCCAAGAGGGTAACATCTTTCAGAAAAAGAAGTATGCAAGAACAAGGGGGCATAACTTGAAGATTGAGGGGGGACAGCTCAAAGGTAATGTGAGAAAGTATTTTTTCATGGAGAGGGTTGTGGATGCATGGAACGGCCTTCCTGAGGAGGTTGTGGAGTCAAAAACTGTGGTAGATTTCAAGAATGCATGGAACAGTCATAAGGCAATTCTAGTGGGTGGGGTAGGAAGAAGTAGGCTGTTGGTTAACTAGGATCTGCAGCATATCCATTAGGTAGGGAAATGGGCAGACGGTGGCCCAAGTGGTCCTCATCTGCCATCAAATTCTGTTTCTATGAATCCTGGTGGAGGTCAGGAAGCCTTCCACTAGGTCTATTTATGCCATGAAGTGGAAGCGCTTTTCGATCTGGGATGAACCCCAGTCTTTGGAACCCTTTTCCTGCCCTGTGGCTAGGATACTGGATTATCTCAAGTATCTCTTTGACCTGGGTCTCAGATACTTCTCCCTGAAGTTTCACCTTTCGGCCATTTCCACCTATCGCTTCCTCTGGGAGACAAGTCAGTGGCCTAAGGTCCACTGAGATCCACTGAATCCCAGGCACTTATGGTCCCTAAGACTCACTTCCTTACGGGAGATCGAGCCTTTGCAGCTCTTGCCCCTAAAACCTGGAACCTCCTGCCTCCTCATGTAAGAACTGCCCCAACCCACAGCTGCTTCAGGTCCTCCCTCTGGGATTACCTAAAACAAGCATCAAGATGCTTCTGTCCCCCGTAGTCCTACCCTCCGTGAAGTGCCTGCAATAAAAATCCTGGCTGTGGGCGGGCACTTATTCCAAAAATAACAAATAAACAAATATCACAAATATTGTTGCTGCTGACACTGGTTCTAATTGTCTCTGGCTGCCCTCCCTGGGTTGTCATGCCTCATACTGAACTGCATTAAAATTGTTCACTGCCTGTTATCTGACTGTAGTTGGTTGCTTATACCTGTCTGTACCATGCCTGACAGCTGGACCCAAGCCTCTCTACTTTGTTTCTGCTGGTCCTTCTTGCTTGTATTTTGACTCTACCTTGTGTAATTTGTTGCTAGCCTCTGTACTGTTGTTGCCTGTATCTTTGTAACTCTCTCCGGGTCGCACCTGAAAATAGGCACCTGACTGTCTAGTGTGCTTACCTGGTAAACAAAAGCTAAATAAAATAAATAAATAAATAAAACTTCAGGTCTCCAAAACTTTCCTTAAAGGAGTCCTCCATTTGAAGCCTCCCATACGTAGTCAGCCCCGGGATCTTAACATTATCCTGGTAAACCCCACGCTGCCTTTCGAGCCAGCAGCAGAGGCGGATGTGTGATTATTGTCTTGAAAGACCTTGTTCCTTGTGGCTGTCACTTCCGCTTGGAGAATTTCCGAGCTCCAGGCTTTGATGTGCCAAATTCTCTGTATGATTTTTCATAGGGACAGAGTGGCAATGAGGACTAACCCTAAGTTCCTCCCCAGAGTGGTAGCAGAATCCACTCTCAATCAATTGATTGAGCTTCCGGTGTTTTTCCTGGAGTATTCCAACCATGGAGAACACCTCCTTCATACCTTGGATGTACACAGAATCTTGAGGTACTACACCAACTGAACCAAGGACCTAGGGAAATGGACCAACTTTTCATTTCCTTCGCTCCAAAGAAGGAGGATTAGGCCGTTTCCAAACATTGTCTCTCCAAATGGTTGGCCAACTGTATTACCTTCTGTTACAACAAATACAACAAACCCCTTCCAGGCCAGGTGAAGGGGCATTCTACTAGGAGCATGGCGGCTTTGTCCACGTGCTTCAGAGGCATTTCAGCTCCAGAGGTTTGCGCTACTGCTACTTGGACTTCCATCCGTACCTTTACCAAGCATTACAGCTTGGATGTGGCCTCACGCTGCAGGACAGGGTTTGGCCTGGTGGTTCTGCAGGGTATTTTCTCAAAAGACATCCCCTGACAGGCCTTTAGTGGACATTTTTTCCTTTTGTTCTCCTCCCTGGCTTCCTTGTTCACAACTGCTTGGGACTCAGACCTGTTGGTTAGTACCTACTGCAAGAGCCCTCTCGAAGTAAGATACATAAGAACATACTGTAACAGTAGATCTTCAAGAGAGGCTCTTGCAGTAGGTACTGCTTTCTAGGATCGTGGATGTGTTGTTGTTCATCCACACTTATTGGCATATCACTTTCCCCTTTAAGAATTGCCGGAAGTCTTCAAGCTGGCTCCTCCCACCCACCCGGGTGGTATATACCTCGACTGCGCCCCGTGATGCCAGATCTTCCTTTCCGCTGGAAGAGTCAGGTTGCCTCCCTCGTGCTAACACATTTCGTAGGCCCTGGCTTTCAAAACTTCAGATTTACCGAAATTAAAACTCGTTCGAGTTCACAATCACGCTTCTGCGTTTTTGATCATGGAAGAAAAATCTTCCCTGGATTTCGCCGGTATCCTTGCGGCCAAAAAATGTTGCGCACCGATCCCTACCTCACGTGCGTCTACTGCCTCGGTGTCGGCCATGACACCTAGTCCTGCAGCTTTTGCTCGGCCTTCCATCCCAATGTCCTGGATGACCGTCTTGCACGTCTGAAACTGGGGAGAGCGGAGAAGAGGAATCCTCCAGTGAAGTCCAAGGAGGCTAGGTGGGTGGTTTCCGCAGCTGTGGGATCCACGGAGCAATTAGAATGTATGCAAGCATTCGAGGAAGAAGCCGCTCATGCTGCGGACACTCAAAGCTTATTTGTTCCGCTCTACGTGTGTCCACCTTCTAGGGCTCTTTCAAGGAGTTGTGCCAGTCTCTTCCCAACTGGGGAGAGGCTCCCACGGGCTCGCACTCCTCCCAATCCCGTAAGCGGGAGAAGGAACCAAGCAAGTCTTTGTCTTAGCGAAGTTGCTCTTGGGACCAAGAGAGGTCCCAATCCCAAGAGCATGTGGTCTCGACCTCAGTCAAGATCATTTCTTCGGCCGCCGGCTTCACGGATCTCCTGTTGGGCCAGCTGACCAAGGATGCGGCCAGTGAGGTCAAGATTGTTCACTACCCAATCGACTCGCTGTCGCCGACCCCGGTCGCTGACTCCTTAGAGAGGACTCCAGTCCTTGTCTTCCCCGATGAGGAGATCTAGCTCGCTGGTGTCCCCATCGAAGACCCGGTTTAGGACCCTCAGAAGTCACCGGTCCTGCTGGTGTCTCCTAAGCGACCAAGTCGGCCTGCCCGATCTCAGTTGAGGTCTAGAACCCCCTCATCCGGCCGAGGAGGAGCCATAAACGCTCCAAAAAGAGGCAACGCCGTAGGTCGTCCTCGTCCTCCTCGGATGAGGAGAGGCTCACGTGAAACTTCTGCCTCGAGGACCTCATGTGGCAACAGCTGATCTTGTCCGCAGTACAAGCCTACTTCACTCCTACTCGGCCATAACTTAGCTTTTGCCTCCTAGGCCAAAGCCAACCCCTTCGGAGCCGAAACCTTCGGTTCCTCCGCCCGCGGGGCCATCAAATCCACCTCTTCAGCCTAAACCGGTCTCTCAACCCATCGTGGTGGAACCGCCGCCTAAGCAGCCTGTGGGAGGAGCTCCTTCAAAAGAAGACAGACCAGATACCGGGCTTCACCGGCGTTTATCAGTCATGGTCACCCCTGACCGCCCTCGGCGTGTCGAGAGTGATTTGGGTGGCAGGTTGTTGTATCCCTACTCTTCGGATTTGGATGTCACCGGGCTCCACTCTCATCCTGGGGATGATGAGTCTTCCGTCGGCTTGGGGATGGAGGAAGGCCCTTCCTCCTTCCAAGGGATCCTTCTCCTCATCTCTGAGTCCACAGGCATGCCCCTGGAACCCATCCAGAAAAAGGCAGAGTACCCTCTTACAGACATCTTAAAAGGGGGGATTCCCCTTCCTGTGGCCGAGGCCATTGTTGGTCTGGCGCTCGAACTTTGGCAGCGTCCTGCCTCTTGTCCAGCACAGTCTATCCGCATGGCCCACAAATACACGGTTTCCATGGGGTCCCTTGCAGGCTCCACAGAGCACCCTTCGGCCGAGAGCCTGGTGACCGCCTCTGTGTTCAGGCGTACTGGCAGTTCTACCGACACTGACCGACCTCCTGACAAAGAGTCCAAGCTCTTGGATCATTCGGCAAGGAAGGGCTATGTGGCTTCCTCCTTGGCCCTTCAGCAGGCAAGTTCGGCTGTTGTCATGGCACACTTCTCTCACGCCCTTCGCGGGTTGTTAGATGAAGTCCTCCCATGCCTCCCCACGGACATGCAGACCACGGTCAAGCAGGTCCAACACCAGGGCCAAGCTGTGGCTAATCAGCAGCTCCAGATGGCCCTGGAGATTGGGTACTCTTGTGCCTGTTTGATGGCTGCCGCAGTTGCCTCTCACCGCAGGGCTTGGCTGAGGCACTCTTCCTCCTTCCCGGCAGATACTCTGCACAAATTAGCACGTGCCATTCCTTGGGACCGACTTGTTCGGCCCAGAAGTGGCCGGTCACCTCCAGCGCATAGAGCAATCCAGTGCCACCTTGGATGCTACTTCTGCTAAGAGTTTTTCGAGCAAGAACCAGCAGAAGAAGAAACCCTTTTGGCATTCTTCTCCTGCGATTCAGCAGTCCTCCTTCCAAGGGGGACAGCAGCATCAGCAGCAGGCTCAAGCCTGGACCCCAACCAGCCTGTAAAGGAGGCCGAGGCTCAGGTCCTGGAGCCTTCTCCTCCTTCAAGCTTGTTCAGTGATGGGTTGGGGACTGCCATCCCTTCTCTCGTCATGACAGCTCTGGGTCCTCCCGTGGGAGGCCGGCTCCGCCACTTCCTTTCTGCCTGGTCCGCTGTTACTTCGGACAGGTGGGTCCTCAAAGTGGTCTGTCAGGGACTGTCTCTAGAATTCGAGCAGTATCCTCCCAATCCAGCCCGCGTCCCTCGGGAGGAACGGACCTCCGCTCACACCCAGTTGGCTCTTCGAGACGACGTTGCTCAGCTCCTCCTCAAGGAGGCAGTAGCTCACGTGATGGATCCTCCAGCAGACCCAGGCTCTGTCTCCAGGTACTTCCTGGTGCACAAGCAGATGGGGGGGCTGGCGCCCCATTCTAGATCTCCATGACCTGAATCAATATCTCAGGTCTCGCACCTTTCGGATGGTCACTGTGTCCCAGATCATACCATCCTTGGAGCGAAACGTGGTTTTGTTCACTGGATCTGCAGGACATGTTCTTTCATGTCCCAATCCATCCGTCCCATCAGCGGTTCCGCTTCAGGGTCAAGAGTTCCGAGCCATGCCGTTCGGCCTGTCGTCAGTCCCACGGGTCTTCACCAAATGCATTGCAGTGGTGGCGGCCCATCTACGGTGTCGGGGGATTAGACTTTACCTCTACCTTGACGACTGGCTTCTAGCAGCTCACTCCTTACAGGAGGTGGAGAGATCCAGGGATCTGGCCCTCCAGACCTGCTCCCAACTCGGTCTCCTAATCAAAGAGGCCAAGTCGGAACTCGTGCCTTCTCAGGTGATGGGCTTCATCAGGGCAGAGCTCAACTCTTGTCAAGCCAGAGCACGGCTGCCGGTGGACAGGGCAGAAGTTCTTTTCTCCTTTGCCCAATCATTTCTGGTTGGGCACTTGCACCCTGCCTGGGACTTTCTGCGCCTTCTGGGTTACATGGCGGCGTGCACCTCGGTGGTCCATTGGGCCTGGTGGCACATGCGCCCCCTTCAGTGGGAGCTGGCCTCCCAGTGGACTCAGCACCACAGTCAATTCGACCAGCTGGTCACTGTAACCCAGAAGATGTGGGATGCTCTGTAGTGGTGGACCACTCCAGGCCGGTTGCAGAAAGGGAATCCTGTTTGTCCGCCCCGAGCCTACAGTCGTTCTCACAACAGATGCTCTCTCTTGGGCTGGGGAGCCCACATGGGGACAAAAGTGCCCACAGGCTCTGGACCCCCCAGGAGTCCTGATGCCACATCAACCTGTTGGAGCTCAGAGTAGTCAGACTGGCACTGTCAGCTTTCGCTCCTCAGCTCTGGGGTCAAGTGGTTCAAGTCCAGACGGACGATACCACGACCATGTACTACCTCAGCAAACAGGGCGGCACGCACTCCTGTCTGCTGTGTAAGGAGGCACTCTACATCTGGACCCTCGTGAGTTGGTTGGAGGCGGATCTCCTAGCCTTCCATGTGGCAGGAGCCTCAAACCATCTGGCGGATGCTCTCAGCCGCTTAGGGCAGACATCCCACAAGTGGTCTCTCCATCTAGAGGTAGCTTACGGCCTGTTCTCCCATTGGGGCAAACCGATGGTGGAACTGTTTGCCTCTAGGGGAAAACACCAAGCTGAGGCTGTTTCATGCCCGCCCCCCTCAGCAGGGCTCGCTGCAGGGGGATGCCTTCTCAAGGCCGTGGATCCCAGGCCTCCTGTATGACTTCCCTCCATTTCCCTTGATCCACAAAGTGCTCCTCATGGTGAGGAGGGACAAGGCAAAGGTGATCCTGGTAGCCCCAGACTGGCCATGTTAGTTCTGGTATCCAGATCTCCTCAGCCTCAGCTGCAGGCCCCTGGAGCAGCTTTGTACACGCCCGGACCTGATGTCACTCAGTCGGGGGAAGGCATTCCATCCGGGCCTTCAGTCCCTGCACCTCACAGCCTGGTACCTGAGCAGCTAGAGTTCTAGGCTTTGGGTCTTTGCGACAAGGTGTGCACTGTGGTGAAGGCATCTAGAAAGGAATCGACGAGGAAATGTTATGCCTTCAAATGGAGGCGGTTTCCATCTGGTGTCAGGGCAAGGGCCTGGAACCCTTGTCCTGCCCAGTGGCTAACATTCTCAACTACCTTTGGTCTCTCTCCAAAGAGGGGGGTCTACAGTCCTGGACCCTAAGGGTGCACCTGGCAGCCATCTCTGCTTACCGGGTGTGGGCTGGTCAGCCGATGGCGCAGGAGACAGTGGTTGGGTACCTTTTCAAAGGCCTGGATCACATATCCTCCCCGGTGCATGAACTTCCACCTCCATGGGATCTACTGCTGGTACTGGCAAAGCTCATGGGCAAGCCATTCGAACCCATGCACAAGTGTGAGTTGTCACACTTGTCGTGGAAGACAGCCTTCCTGGTGGCTGTCACATCTGCCAGAAGGACAAGGGAGCTCCAGGCGCTTTCGGTGGACTCCCCTTATCTGCTCTTCCACATGGACAAAGTTGTCCTGCACCCTCATCCGAAATTCCTTCCGAAGGTGGTGTCAAAGTTTCACCTTAACCAGGTGTTGACTCTGCCAGTATACTACCCTAATTACACCTCGGAGGCCGAGTACAGGCCCCATACTTTGGACCTGATACGTTCCCTCTCCTATTATAAGGAGAGGACCATGGAAATTCAGGGAGAGGTTCGCCAGCTGTTTATCACCTACGCTGAAGCCACTTCTGGCAGACCTGCAGCGTAGCAGACTGTTGCAAGATGGATTACATCATGCATAGGTCTGTGCTATGAGTTAGCGGGCAAGGATCCTCCCAAAGGGATAAGAGCTCATTCTACCCGCCATACTGCTGCATCGGTGGCTGCTTCCAGGGACATCCCTATCCAGGAATTCTGTCTGACTACCTGGAAGTAAGCAAACACCTACATCACCCACTACGACATCGACCTTGAGTCACGCCGGGGCTGGTTTTGGGGCCACAGTTCTCCATTCTCTGTTCCCTAAGTAGGGGGTCTGCGCCTTGGCTCCCTCTTCCCGGAGAAATGCTAGGAGTCTGCCAATAAGTGTGGATGAACAACATGTCTACGATACTAGAAGAACAGATTACTCACCTGTAACAGTAGTTCTAGGAGCGTAGATATATTGTTTGTCCACACTTCTTGGCATGTCCCCTTCCACTTTAAATCTTACCAGAAGTCTTCAAGCTGGCTCCTCCCACCCACCTGGGTGGTATATACCTCGGCTCAGCCCCATGTTGCCAGATCTTTCTTTCCGCTGGAAGATACAGGTTCCATCGTGCTCTCAAAGCATATCATAGGCCCTGGATTCTACATGTCACTTTTCACCGAAAATTATTCTTAAACTCGTTCGAGTTAGCGATTGCACTTTCACTGCATCTGACATGGAGTAAAAATCTTTCCCCGGATTTCGGCGATGCCTCTGCGGCCAGAAGATGTCGCGCACTGACCCCCAACTCATGTGCATTTACTGCCTAGGTGTCGGACATGACACCTCGTCGTGTAGTTTTTGCCTGGCCTTCCATCCCAATGTCCTGGATGACCGCAGGGTGCGTTTGAAGCTGGGGAAACTGGAGAAGAGGAACCTGCTGGTGAAATCGAAGGAGGCGAGGTGGGCGGTTTCGCAGCCTCGGGATTCACCGAGCAGCTAGAACAAATGAAAGCATTTAAGGAGGAAGCAGCTCGAGCTTCAACCAATTGAAGCTTCTTTGTTCCCCTGAACCGTGGCTCCACCTTTACGGGCTCCTTCAAGGAGTTGTGCCAGTCTCTCCCCACTCGGGGTGAGGCGCCCTCAGGTTTGCATTCCTCCTGCTCTCGGAAGAGAGAGAGAGAGAGAGAGAGGACTCTGGGTCTTCGTCTCGATGAAGACGTTCCTGGGACTGAGAGGTTCGAGTCCCAGGAGCATGCGGTCTCGACTTCGGTCGAGATTGCATCCTCGCCACCGGCTTTACTTGATCTTCTGTTCAAGCCGGGACCGAGGAAGTGGCCGACGAGGCCTAAATTATCCCATCTGATAGACCTTTGTGGCCTGCTGGGGCTGACGACTCATTGGAAAGGACTCTGGTCATTATATTCCCTGATGAGGAGACCCAGCCTGCTGGTGTCCCCATCAAGGACCTGGTTTCGGACCCTCGGTTTCACCCGACCCCGGTGTCTCCCGATTGACCGAGTCAGCCTCCCCAATCTCCATCGAGGTCTGGAACCCCCTTGGCCAAACGGCCAAGAAAAAGCCATAAACGCTCTAAAAGGAAGCGTTGCCACAGGTCCTCATCCTCCTCGGACAAGGAGAGGCTCCGGTGGAAACTCCATTGGCGCTATGAAGACCTCAAGTGGCAACAGCAGATTTTGACTGGGCAGAAGCCGGCTCCGCCGCCCACCCCGGCCATAACTTGGCTTCCGCCTCCTAGGCTGACACAAACCCCTCCGGAACCGAAGTCACCATTTCCTCCGCCCGTGGGGCCAGTCCGTCTTCCCACTCGGCCTCTTCCAGTCTCTCCACCGATCCTGGTGGAACCACCGCCTAAACAACCTGAGAGTGGGGTGCCCTCAAAAGAGGACCAACAAGACACCAAGCTTCCCCGATGTCTGTCTAACAGTCACCCCGGACCGCCCTCGGCACATCGAAGGTGACTTAGGCGGTAGACCGCTCTACCGTGACTCCTCAGACTCTGACGTCACCGGCTTGCACTCACATCCAGGGGATGATGAGTCGACGGTCAGCATAGGGTTGGAGGAAGGCCTTCCTCCATCCAGGGCATCCTCCGCCTTATCTCCAACTCCACCAGAATGTTCCTGGAGCCCATCCAGAAAAAGGCAGAGTACCCTTTTACTGATATTCTCAAAAGAGGGGATACCCAGACGGAGGCCTTTCCAGTGGCCGAGGCTATCATTGGCCTGGCCCTTGAACTTGCCCTGTTTCCTGCTCAGCACCATCCGCCCACATGGCCTGCAAGTACATGGTGCCCATGGGGACCCTTGCGGGGTTCACTGAACACCCTTTGGCTGAGAGCCTGGTGACCGCCTAGGGTGTTCAGGTGTACGGGTAGGTCGGACAATACTGACCGACCCCCAGACAAGGAGTCCAAAAATATGGACCACTCTGCCTGTAAGGTCTACGCTGCCTCTTCTCTGGTCCTTCGTCAGGCCAGCTCGGCTGTGATTATGGCACACTTCTCCCATGCCCTCTTAGGGTCATTGGATGAGGTCCTCCCTCATCTCCCACCAGACATGCAGACTACCGTCATGCAGGTCCGTGACCAAGGTCGTGCTGTCGCCAAACAGCAGCTCCAGACAGCCTTGGATATAGGGGATTCTTGTGCCCGCTGGTGCAGCCACAGTGGCTCTCACCGCAGGGCTTGGCTGAGGCTTTCCTCCTACCCTGTGGATACTCAGCATAAGCTTGCTGATGTGCCCTTTCTGGAGACCAACTTGTTCAGTCCAGGAGTGGCCGGTCACCTTCAGCGTATACAGCAGTCCAGTGCCACCTTGGATACTACTTCTGCCAAAGGTTTTTCTGGCAAGAACCAGCAGAAGAGAAAGAAGAAGCCATTTTGGCATTCTTCCCCTGCGGTCAGGCAGCCCGCCTATCAAGGAGGTCAGCAACAATAGCAGCAGCACGCTCAAGCCTGGCACCCACGGCCCAAGCAGGGCCATCAACAGCCCTGTAAAGGAGGCCAAAGCGCAGGTTCTGGAGCCTCCTCCTCCTGTTCCAAGCCTGCTCAGTGATGGGTTGGGGGTTGCCACCCCTACACCCATCACGCCAGCTCTGGGTCCTCCTGTGGGGGGCCGGCTCCGACACTTTCTTTCCGCCTGGTCCATTATCACTTCAGACAGGTGGGTTCTTGAAGTGGTCATCAGGGACTGCCTCTGGAATTCGAGCAGTATCCTTCTAGCCGAGCCCGCGCCCCTCGGGAGGAACGGATCTCCGCAAGCACTCAGTCGGCTCTTTGAGGCAACGTGGCTCAGCTCCTCCGCAAGGAGGCAGTAACTCCAGTGCCGGATCCTCTGACAGACCCAGACTTTGTTTCCAGGTACTTCCTGGTGCCCAAGCGGACGGGGGGTGGCGCCCCATCCTAGATCTCCACAACCTGAATCTATATCTCGGGTCCCGCACCTTTCGGATGGTCACTCTGAACCAGATCATACCACCCCTGGAGCGAAACATGTGGTTCTGTTCACTGGATCTACAGGACACGTTCTTTCACATCCAAATCTGTCCATCCCATCAGCGGTTCCTCCACTTCAGGGTCGAAGGGACCCTGTACGAGTTCCGAGCCATGCCGTTCGGCCTGTCATCGGCCCCTCGGTCTTCACCAAATGCATTGCAGTGGTGGCGGCCCACCTCCGGTGTCGAGGAGTCAGAATCTACCCTTATCTCAATGACTGGCTCTTGGCAGGTGCCTCCCTTCAGGAGGTGGAGAGGTCCAGGGACCTGGCCTTCCAAACCTGCTCCCAGCTCGGCCTCCTGATCAATGAGGCCAAGTCGGAACTCATGCCCTCTCAGGTGATGAGTTTCATCGGGGCAGAGCTCGACTCCGGTCAAGCCAGAGCTCTGCTCCTGGCGGACAGGGCAGAGCTTCTTTCCTCCTTTGCCCAGTCATTTCTGGTTGGGCACTTGCACGCTGCCTGGGACTTTCTGCGCCTTCTGGGTTACGTGGCGGCGTGCACCTTAGTGGTCCGTTGGGCCTGGTTGCACATGCGCCCCCTCCAATAGGAGCTGGCCGCCCAGTGGACTCAGCATCATGGTCATTTCGACCAGCTGATCACTGTAACTCAGAAGATGTGGAACGCTCTCCCATGGCGGACCACCTCAGACTGGTTGCAGGAAGGGGTCCCGTTTGTCCGCCCTGAGCCGACGGTCGTCCTCATGACCGGTGCCTCTCTCATGGGCTTGTGAGCCCACATGGGAGACAACAGGGCCCATGGGTTCTGGACCCCCAATGCCACATCAACCTGTTGGAGCTCAGAGCAGTCAGACTGGCACTGTCAGCTTTCGCTCCTCAGCTCCGGGGTCAAGTGGTCCAAGACCAGACGGACAATACCACGACCATGTACTACCTCAACAAACAGGGCAGCATGCACTCCTGTCTGCGGTGCAAGGAGGTGCCTTGCATCTGGACCCTCGTAGGCCGGTTGGAGGTGGATCTCCTAGCCATCCATGTGGCAGGAGCCTCGAACCAGCTGGTGGATGCTCTCAGCCGTATAGACCAGACATCCCATGAGTGGTCTCTCCATCCAGAGGTAGCTTACAGCCTGTTCTCCCATTGGGGCAAACCGCTAGTGGACCTGTTTGTCTCCAGAGAAAACACCAAGCTGAGGCTATTTCATGCCCACCCTCCTCAGCAGGGCTCACTGCAGGGGGATGCCTTCTCGAGGCCATGGACCCCAGGCTTCCTCTACGCCTTCCCTCCATTTCCCTTGATCCAGAAGGTGTTACTCAAGGTGAGGAGGGACAAGGCGAAGGTGATTCTAGTAGTCCCAGACTGGCCGCGCCAGTTCTGGTACCCAGATCTCCTCAGCCTCAACTGCAGGCCCCCAGAGCAGCTTTGTACACACCCAGACCTGATATCTCTGAACCAGGGGAAGGTCTTCTATCCAGACCTTCAATCCCTGCACCTCACAGCCTGGTACCTGAGTGGCTAGAGTTCCAGGCTTTGGGTCTTTCCGAAGATGTCTACACTGTGGTGGAGGCATCCAGAAAGGAATTGACCAGGAAATGTTATGCTTTCAAATGAAAAATTTTCTCCATTTGGTGTCAGGGAAAGGGTCTGGAGCTCTTGTCCTGTTCTGTGGCTGACATTCTCGACTACCTTTGGTCTCTCTCCAAAGGGGATCTATGGTCATCGACCCTTAGGGTGCACCTGGCAGCCGTTTCTGCTTACCAGGCATGGGTCGGTCAGCCAACATTGGCGCAGGAGTCAGTGGTCGGGTGCTTTTTCAAAGGCCTGGATCACATGTCCCCTCCAGTGCGTGAACCTCCACCTCCATGGGATCTGTTGCTGGTTTGGGCAAAGCTCATAGGCAAGCCATTATAACCCATGCACAAATGTGAGCTTTCACACTTGTGGAAGACGACTTTCCTGTTGGTTATCATGTCTGCCAGAAGGACAGGGGAGCTGCAGGTACTTTCGGTGGACTCCCCTTATCTCGTCTTTCACAGGGACAAAGTTGTCCTGCACCCCAACCCGAAATTCCTTCCGAAGGTGGTGTCAGAGTTTCACCTTAACCAGGTGTTGACTCTTCCTGTTTACTACCCTAATTATACCTCGGAGGCCGAATACAGGCTCCATACTTTGGAACTGAGACGTGCTGTCTCCTACTACAAGGAGAGGACGGCAGAAATTCGTGGAGAGGTTCGCCAGCTGTTTGTCACCTATGCTGAAGCCGCTTCTGGCAGACCTGCAGCCAAACGGACCATAGCAAGGTGGATTACATCATGCATAGGTCTGTGCTATGAGTTGGCGTACAAGAACCCTCCCAGAGGGATAAGAACTCATTCTACCTGCCATACTGCTGCATCGGTGGCTGCTTCCAGGAACATCCCTATCCAGGAAATCTGTCGGGCTGCTACCTGGAAGTCAGCAAACACCTTTATTGCCCACTACCACATCGACCTCGAGTCACATCGGGATGCTGGTTTTGGGGCCTCAGTTCTCCAATCTTTATTTCCTAAATAGGGGTGTGCGCCTTGCCTCCCTCCTCCCAGAGAACTGCTTGGAGTTCTGCCAAGAAGTGTAGATGAACATATGCGGCTCCTAGAACAGGTTACTCACCTGTAACAGTAGTTCTGGGAGTGGTATATGTTGTTCATCCCACCACCCACCGACCTCCCTGGCTTCGGGCACACAACCTTGCTTCCAGCGGCTAAGATCTGGTGTCATGGGGCAGAGCCGAGGTGTATACCACCCAGGTGGGTGGGAGGATCCAGCTTGAAGACTTGCGGCAAGATTTAAAGTGGAAGGGGACATGCCAAGAAGTGTGGATGAACAACATATACCACTCCCAGAACTACTGTTACAGGTGAGTAACCTGTTCTTCCCTCCCTCTGTCCCCATGAGTTTCTTATCTCCATTTCTTACGGACTTTTCCTCATTCTCCTGTCATGCCCTTGGGCCTATGAAGGCCGGGCACGGGTCCACCCCTTTTATCTGACATACGCTGGCAGTCAGCTGATGCCGGAGCTGGTCCTCGCCAGGGACTGCTAGCTAGAAGATTTTCTGTGGGGTCTTGACGCCTTCCGGCTTAGTCCTATTGGTTAGTACCTACTGCAAGAGCCTCTCTCGAAGATCTACTGTTGCGGTATGTTCTTATGTAACTGTACTACTTTCATACAGTCTTGGTGGCAGGATATGCGTTCAGAGTTGGTGACAGACCTAGAGAGTAGACTCCCACTGCCCCGCTCTACTAGGTCCCCTTCCCCGTGAGCTTATCCCGTGCACTGTTCATGTTATGGGACTACCTCTAGAAACATTACTTTTCTGGATTTAGGAGGCAATCCAGACTGGGGGAGGGGAGGGGATGGTACTGAATGAACCCTCAGACCACGAGTCCCAGGTCCCTAAGAGCAAGGATTCTCCTAAGTTCCATCCCCCCCAAGGATCCTTCCTTTTTGAACCTACTGAGGTCCATACAACAACACTCTGATTCTGAGTCTGAGGATCAGGATCCCATACATGAGAGACTAGCTGAACACCTTGACCTGGAGTCTCTGTCCCCAGTTCTTGTTCTTCCGTGGATCGGACCTCATCAAGACCTCACCACTACGGTCTGGCAAATGTCTCATTCAATCCCGGCTGTCCCCAAGAGGGCGGACAGGACTTACCAGGTGCCCAAGTATGCCCCCTTCCTCAATGCGCATCCAAAGGCTGACTCTGGGTGATCTTGGCTGCTCAAGTCCGCTCCACATCACCTAAGCACATAGCACTTCTCCAGATAAGGAGTTGAGGCAGATGGACCAGTGCAGTAAAAAAGTATTTTCATTGGCCACATGTGCGTTACGGTCCCTCAGTTATGAGGCTCATATGATGTCTCACCAAAAAGCTACCTTGACCATACTGGGGGCCTGACTCCAATCCATGGACCCTTCGGACCTCAAGAAGGAGCTCGCCAAGGATATCTGCCTGTCCGGGATCTCTTGCAGGCATGCGTTGCGGGCCACCTATGATTGCGTTGATTCTGTGGCCTGTGCCTCAGCGACTGCCATCTCTCTTTAGCAGCAGGCGTGGCTTCGCATCTCTAGCCGCTCTAACAAGGTCCAGACTGCGATACAAGATGCCCCTTCAGGGGCTTGGTGCTTTTTGGTGGTGACACCAAGAACATCATCACGGACCTCCAGAACTGAGGCCAAGCCCTGAGATCTGTGCGGTCCATGTACCGATCAGTCAACCAGCAGCACAGCCCTTTCGGAAGAGGATCTGGAGGCAGTAGAAGCAAGCCCAGGCCCGTGCCAGGGCAAGCGCAAAACCACAGGAACCTTATCCCTCCTGCCTCCAAGAGCCAGAGACATTCAGGGGGAACCTCCACCTGCCCGTCCTGCCACCTCCTGACTCCCTCATCGCACCCCCTCCTCAGCCTCAGTGCAAGGAGCTGGTGGGGGGGGGGGTTGCTCACCACATGCAGGAGTGGCAGAGCATCACCTCCGATATGTGGGTGCTGCAGTTAGTGTCGCAAGGACACACTCTGGAGTTTCTGGAACATCCTTCAGAATCTCCTCCCAGAAGTTCAGCTTACTGCCCAGACCAGGCTCTTCTTGTAAGAGAGGAAATCCAGACTCTATTGCTCAAAGAAGTCATAGAGCTTGTTCCCCTCCATCCAAGGGGAAGGGGTTCTACTCCCATTTTATCCTGGTTAATAAAAAGAAAGGCAACCTGCGACCCATTCTCGACCTAAGCAGTCCCAATCTGTTCGTGGAGTACAAAAAATTCCAGATGTTAACTCTCCAGAGCCTCCTCCCTCTCCTTTTGGAGAACTATTGGCTTTGTGCTCTGGATATGCAGGACGGTTACCTGCACATCTCGATCCTCCCCAGCCACCGCTGGTTCCTGCGGTTCCCTTTCCAAGGGGAGCATTTCCATTTTTAGACCCTTCCCTTTGGCCTTTCCTTGGCACCCCAAGTTTTTACCAAGTGCCTACTGGTGGTGACAGCCCTTCGTCGCCAGGGCATAGCGGTCTTCCCCTACCTGGATGATTGGCTGATTTCAGCCCAGTCCAGGGAGTCTCTCTCGGAGGCCCTGTCAACTACTCTGAATTTATTTTTCAGACGGGATTACAGTCAGTATCCCCAAGTCATCTATTACTCCCTCCCAGAGGTTGCAGTTCATTGGGGTGGTTTTAGACACTGTCCAGAGCTGAGCCTTCCTTCCTTTAGACAGGATGGAAACTCTGATGAAACAGGCCACTTTGATAGCCTCCTCCAGGACTCTCCCAGCCCAGGAGGTCCTCAGGTTACTAGGTCTGATGGCGGCCTCCATCTCTACAGTTCCCCTAGCAAGACTCCACATGAGAATTACTCATTGATCCTTGCGGGTCCAGTGGGATCCACCCAAGGGCAATGCCATCCAGTCCTTGTGTCATCTGCTCTTCAGAAAGACTTGAATTGGTGGAGGGATCCCTTCAATCTGTCTTTAGGCCTCCCCTTCAGGAGCCAAGTCCTTCAGGCATCTTTGACAATGGATGCCTCCAACCTGGGTTGGGGGGCTCACTTGGGGGAACACCAAGCCCAGGGACTTTGGTCCAGCTTGGAGATGTCCTTACACATCAGTATCTTGGAAATGAGAGCGGTCTTGTTCTAACTGCAAGCGTTTCAGACTCTTCTTTGAGGAACACTGCTCATCCAGACGAACAATGTCAGTCGTCTGGTACATCAGCAAACAAGGAGGAACTCACTCGTATCCCCTTTGCAGGGAGGCAGTGAGACTGTGGAACTGGGCAGTCCAGCATGATCTCTGACAGCTGTGCATGTTCCAGGAGTGCAAAACGTCCTGGTGGACAATCTCAATAGGTCTCAGACCCTCAGCTATGAATGAGAACTAAATCAGGAAGTGGCAGATTCTCTATATTTCAAAGATGGGGGCGTCTGGAACTCGACCTTTTCGCCTCCCCATCCAACGCAAAACGTCACAGTTTTTGCTCGCTTTTGCTAGGGCATGGTGCTTTCTGGCATGACGTGTTGTTTGTCTCTTGAACAGGGACATTTTTGTATGCGTTTCCTCCATTTCCCATTTTTCAGAGGGTTCTCATCAAACTTCAGGCAGAGAAGGAACGAATGATTCTCATCGCCCCTCTCTGGCCAAGGCAGATTTGGTTCCTGCTTCTACAGCAGCTGGCAAAGGAACCCCCAGTTCCGCTTCCATTGACACCTGACCTCTTGACGCAGAATCAAGGCCAGCTTGTGCATCCAGGGCTCAGGACACTGCACTTGCATGCGTGGCTCCAGCAGACATAGCGATTTCTTACTTTGGAGTTTCCAACAGAGTTGCCCAAGTTTTGGTGGAGGCTAGAAAGCCTTCTACCCGATTCACTTATGTCATGAAGTGGTAAGGTTTTTCCATTTGGGCGGCGTCTGAGAGTTGGTACCACTTTTCTTATTCCGCCCCACAGATCATGGAATACCTCCTTCACCTTTCAGATTCGGGTCTTTCCTATTCCTGCTTAAAGGTTCACTTATTGGACATTTCAACGTACCATGAGCTAGTGGATGGCATATCTGTGGCTCAGTTGGAAGTCTCAGAAACCTTTCTGAAAGGGATTCTCCATCTGAAATCCCCCATCCACAGCCCTGCACCACCATGGGATTTCAGTTTTGTTTGGGAGACACCCACTCTCCCTCCTTTTGAGCCAGGATGAGCTGTGAGTTGCCGTATTTTTTTTAAAAGAGCTGTTTTCATTTGAGGTTACTTCCGCTTGAAGAATTTCTGAGCTTCAAGCTCTAGTGTGCAAGGAGCTTTATTTTATTTTTCACAGGGACTGGGTGGTCCAAGTTCTTACCTAAGGTGGTGTTGGAATTCATACTGAACCAGACAGTGGAACTTCCAGTCTACTATTCGACTCCTGTGAATAGAGGTGAGGTGCTCCTGCACACCTCGGATGTGCATTGTATTCTCAGGTGCTATTCCCATCGATCCAAAGATTTCCGGAAGGATACGAACATACCAGCAGAAACAGACCACCCGGTCTATCTAAGTCTGCTCGAGTGCGCAGCCAACACCCCTAGTTTGCAGCTGCCCCACCCCCTCCACTTTGTCCCCTCACTGCCACCCCCCACCTCTCCCACCCTCACTCTCCCCTGTTCCCTGTCCCATGCCCTTTCAAAGCTGTTCACAGATTTACATGATACCACCCATTCTGTTAGGGCATTCCATTTTGCTACCACCCTCTCTGTAAAATAGTGTCTCCTCATTTCCTTCCTAAATCTTCCCCGCTCTATTCTTAGCCCATGCCCCCTGGTGACCCTCCCCCTCCTTAACTTAAAGACCCCATCTGCCCCATCCTTATTGATTCCCCTCAGATACTTGATTGTCTCTATCATGTCCCCCTGTCCCTTCTATCCTCTAGGGTGCACATATTCAGGTCTCCCAGCCTGCTGTCATAGTCTTTCCCCTCTATTCCACATATCATCTTTGTTGCCCTCCTCTGCACCTCCTCCAGTAGCCTGATGTCACGCTTTAGGTATGGCCTCCAAAACTGCACACAATACTCTAAATGTGGCCTTACCAGTGACTTGTAGAGGGGCAAGATCACCTCTTTTTGCCTGGACAAAAAAACCCTCGCTATGCACCCCAGCATTTTGTTCGCTTTTGCAGCTGCTCTCCTGCACTGAGCAGTGTTGTTCATGGTCCCTGTTATCATTACCCCTAGGTCTTTCTCCTCCTCAGTGATCCCCAGCTTAACCCCACCAGCCAGTATTCGCTACTTGGGTTCTTCACACCAAAGTGCATAACCTTACACTTCTTTGCATTGAACCCCAGCTGCCACCTCTCTGACTACTCCTCTAGCGTGCATAGGTCCCCCTGCAGCTGCTTCCATCCCTCCTCTCCATCCGCCACTGCTCCGATTTTGGTGTCATCAGTAAACAGACTTACCTTGCTCACCACCCCTTATGGAATGTCTGATGTGAAGAACCCAAACAATACTAGCCCCAACACAGAGCCCTGTGGCACCCCATTCATCACCGGCCTTAGAGTTGAGAGCTCCCCTCTCACCACCACCCGTTGCAGCCTGCCACTCAGCCAGCTTGTAATCCAGTTCATCATTTTTGCCCCTACCCCACACCAGTTAGCTTCTCCCCAAGCTGCCCATGAGGCAACAAATCGAAGGCCTTGCTGAAGTCCAAGTAAAGAACATCCACCGCATGACCCTTATCCAGCTCACCTGTCACCCAATCATAATATTGTATGAGGTTGGTTTGACAAGACTTCCCTGAAATAAACCCATGCTGCCTCACATCCTGGAGGCCATTGTCCTCCAGGTACGATACCAGTCTTTCCTTTAGTATCGTTTCCATGAGTTTGCACACTATGGAGGTGAGACTTACCGGACGATAATTACCCAGTTCATCCCTTGGCCCGCTCATGTGTACTGATAGTACATGTGCCATCCTCCAGTCCAGTGGCACACATCCCATCTCCAGTAAAGTGCTGTACAGATCCACCAGGGGCTCTGCCATTGCCTCCGCCATTTCCCTCAGTACCCTGGGGTGGATGCCATCTGGTCCTGGTGCCTTGTCTACCTTCAGTGCCCTCAGTCCCTCTTGGACTCTACTTTCCTCAATTCTTCCATCTGTCGCCTCCTCTCCCTCTGTCCCAACCCCCCCAGCCCATGTGGTAGCGGTCCTCCCCTTTCTTCCATGAACACTGAGCAAAAGTATTCATTCAGTACTTCTGCCTTTTCCTCCCCCTTTTCTGTCCACTTCCCACCCTTTTTTATCCTCACTATTGTCTCCTTGCACTTCCTTTTCTTTCTGATGTATCTGAAAAAGTCTTCCCCACACCCCATTAATTCCCTGTGCTAATCTCAGCTCCCTCTGGGCCTTGGCTTCTCTCACTTTACTAGTCACCTTCCTGGACCATCTTGCATATTCCTTCTTGTCGACTTCCTTCCCTGTCCTCCTAAACCTCTGGTGCGTCACTCGTTTTGCCCTCACCACCTCCACAACCTCGCTGTTCAACCAGCATGGTTTTCTTGCTCTGCTCCTCTTACTTTGTGCCTTGATGCAGGCTACTGTTGCCTCTGTAACCCCCCGTTTAATAATATCCCATTTCTGCTTCATGTCCATCTCCTGCCTTATGCCTTCCAGTTTCCCTTTCAGTACTTCCTGCATCCTCCCAAAGTCCACCCTCCTGAAGTTTACCACCCGAGTAACTGATTTCTCTGTCTCCCCGCACATTGTGATATCAGACCACACCGTTTGGTGATTGCTGTCGGCTAATGAGTCCTCTACCTTTGTTTGCCTCACTGCCTCCCCATTCGACAATACCAGATCTAAAGTGTTCTTTAGCCTAGTAGTTACATTAACCAACTGTGTCAGGAGACCCTCCTGGATCGCTTGCTCCCTAGCACTGAAGGTGACCGGAATGCTCCAGTCAACCCCCGGCAAGTTGAAATCCCCCACAGTGACCACCTTCCCTTTTCTACATACCTTTGTGATTTGTCCCGCTAACTCCCTGTCAGGCTTCTCAGACTGGGACGGCGGCATGTATACAACCCCAAACCTTACTTTCCTACCCCTTGAGTCTAGGAGCTGCAGCCAGATTGCCTCTGTTCTCTTTTCTTATCCCTCATCCCTTGTGCATTTGATCCTGTCTCTCACATAGACTGCCACCCCATTCACCCTCCTTACAGTTCTTCCTGTATAATTTGTATCCTGGAATTGCCAGATCCCAGTCCTGGTGCTCAGTTGCCCACGTTTCTGTGACAGCTGCAATATCCACCCTCCACACTGCTAAGAGTGCCTGTAGCTCAGCGGATTTCTTTCCTAGGCTTCTTGCATTCAGTGAGACCACCCTCCATAATGCCCCCTTCCCTTCCCTTCCATTAGCCTCCATCTCCTCCCTTCTACTCCCTCCTTTTTTGACCACCCGAGTCCTTCTCTGCTAGCCTCGGGGGTAGGCTGTGACTCCACTCTATCGGATACCCACCTACCTGCTGTCCACTTGCCATCCCCTGTCTAGTTTAAGTCCACCCTTGTCGCAATATACCTCCCCAGTCCTTGCTTTAATGCCTCCTTCCCTTCCCCAGTCAGGTGCAGCCTATCCCTTGCAAACAGGTTGCTATTATCCCACGTACTGCCCCAGCCGCCCACAACCCCATACCCCTTAGTTTGACACCATTCTACCAACCATGCGTTCAACTCTCTAATCCTCTCCTTTCTCACCGTGCTTGCACAGGGTACTGGGAACACTTCAGAGAAGGCCACAGACTCTCCAGTCTCCTTGCACAACCTTCCCACATCCTCAGTCCTCTCCCTTGTTACCTCCACTGTTTCCCTCTCTAGGTCATTTGTCCTCACATGTACCACAATGTGTGGTTTCCTCCTACCCCTCTTTACGCAGCTTAGGATTGCCTGTCTTGCCATGTCTGCCTTTAATCCTGGTATGGACTCCACCCATATTCGACTGTGCCTCTCCCCCTTGCTGCCCCATCTGATCCCCTTGAGTATGGAGTCCCCCAACACAAGTACACCCCTTCCTCTTTCCTTGTGCCCGTCGCCACCCCCCTACTCAGGTTCTCATTTTTGGAGCCACTCAAGACTTTGTTTTTACCATGTACCCCAGTGTCTTCACCCATGTCCCTCCCAATTAAGACCCTTCCCCCTCCTCCTGTTTGACTGCCAACCTCCCTCTCCCTCCTCACCTCTCCAGGTATTATCCCACCCCCTGCCACACCATGCTCAATCTCTCCACTAGTAATGCCCCTCACTCCCTCTTTGTGAGTGCTATCCCTTGTGCAGTCACCTCCGGCATCCTCCTTCCCATGTGTTGTCAGTAAAGTAAACATGTTCCCTATCCCCTTTGCCTTGCTTTGTGCTTTGTCCTCCCTCCTGCCTACTGCTGCTTTTCTTTTTCTAGGTCCTACTAGAGTCCACCCTTCATCAGCTGGCTTCCTGTCTAATTTTCCCTTCCCCCCTCCCATGACCCACTGTTCCTTCTATGTGGTGCCCCCACAATACTCTCAGATGTCAGCCCTCCTACCAACTCAGTCCTCCCCAGCTCCCTGCCAAGCCATTGAACCTCTTCCTTGAGCCTCCTTAGCCTGTGGCATATTGGGCACCCTCCCAGCCTCCACAGTATATTCATCCGCATTGCTGCGCCACAACAATTGCACCCAGCAATCCTACCCATGGTCCACACTACCTATACAGCCTCACCACACTAACTATCCCTACAGCAAGTAGAATTAACTAATCCTAGCCCAGCCTCTAACAGAAATGTTACTCAATATATTCCAGTTGAAGGCCCTCCACAATGTCCACCTATCACACTAATCAGCAATTCATTGTGGATGCTGTACTCCTATTTGAGACCTACCTATGCTTTTTCCCTGCCCCGTGGCCGCATTATTGGATAGAACTACATGAGCTGCACCTGAAGTCCCTTCCTCCAATTGCAGGGCAGGTGTTCCCCTGTAAATGAGCTGTGATCTGGGGAAGGAGGGAGGGGTGGGGGAGGGTGGGATTAGGACCCACATCCAACTCTCACAAGAGTGTATCAGCCCTGTGTCTGCCCGTCACTGTACCTCCAAGCACTGCAACCTCCTCCGGAGGAAGGTCCCACACAAACACTGTATTAAACAAGTCAGCACTCCTGCACTAAAGTCCACAGACTGATAAAGAATTTAAAGCTTATCCAGGAACTAAAATCCATTCCCCAACTGCTCAGCAAAAGCAGATTAAGACAACCTCTGCCAGACCCCAACTGTTCCTGCGGTACAGCTGTGTGAGAAGCCCTGGTATTTAAGCCCTAGGGAGCTGTACATTGATCCTGGCTGAGAAGGACAGAAACTTCCAGAAAGCTGCTCACAATGCCTCTAGAAAAGATAAATGATTATCCAGCTTCCACTATGGATCCGCCACACCACACAACACTATTAAACGAGTCGACACTCCTGCCCTAAAGTCCACAGACTGATAAAGAATTTAAAGCTTATCCAGCAACTAAAATCCTTTCCTCAACTGCTTAGCAAAAGTAGGTTCAGACAACCTCTGCCAGACCCCAGCTGTTTCTGCAGGATGATCAGCTCTGTTTCATTTGCCCCCAAATTCTTGGGGAAAGCTGTCTCCAAGCAGTGCCTATCCAAGTGGTTAGCCAACTGCATTCACTTCTGTAATCAGAAGTATGACAAACCTCTGATGGGGTCTGTTAGAGGTCATTCCACTAGGAGCATGGCAGCATCCGCAGCTTTTCTGCAAAACACTTCTGCAGCATATAGAGTGAAGCCCGCCAGGATGAAGAGTAGTGCTGCAGAATTCTACAGTACAGGTACTGCAGTAAACAATGCAATTTCAATAGGAGTTGATCCCTTTTGTCATGCAGTAAACCTATCACACTGTGCTTCATCCTGGTGGGCTTTACTGATTTTGTGCAGCAGCAACATGGAGTTCTGCCCATACCTTTACCAAGCATTATAGTCTGTACATTGCTTCTAGGTGAAGGGAGGCTTTGGCCTCGCTGTGCTACAGGGCCTTCTGTCCTAGGCTGGTTCCATTCTGTTTTTTTCCTTTGAAGTTTCTCCTCCTCCTGTGTTTCTCTCGGTCTGTCTTTGGAGGGACTGCTTGGGACTCAGTCCTATATGTGATGACCTACTGAGGGAACCCTCTCGAAGTAAGATAGTACAGTTACATAAGAACTTACCATAACAGTAGATCTTCGAGAGGTTCTTTCAGTAGGTCATATTTTTTCCTCCCTCCTTCCCCCAATTTTCTTTGGGACTCCAGACTCTGCTTCCTTCTCCGGTCATACCCTTTGGGTCTCCGGTGGGAGAACTGGAGGGTGAGCGTCACGTGATGTCGGATGGGTGGTCCCCCATCAGGTATTGCTGGAAAAGTCTACCGTGGGGTCCAGACACCAGATGGCACTAGTCCAATATGTGATGACCTACTGAAGGAACCTCTCTCAAAGATCTACTGTTATGGTATGTTCTTGCGTAACTGTACTTTCAATGGCCTGGAGGAGAGAGAGGTAAGAGACACAAAGGTGAAGACTATGCTGGAGGTCAGGACTTTGGGGGAGAAATGGCAGACCCCTACAAAGAGTGGAGAGGTGGATGGGAAGGACAACTTTAGGAGCAGCAGCTCATATGACAATAGGGAGACTTGATGGAGTACATCGGAAGAGGGGAGAAAATCATGTATATAGGTAGCTACACCTTTGCCCCTTTCCCTGTGTTCTGTCTGAGTGGTATGTATCCTAGGAGGTCTACAGAGGAGTTCAGAACTTTGGATGATAACCAGGTCTCAGATACGCATAGCACACCTGGGGAGTAGAATGACACGCAGGCCCTTAGATGGTCCATTTTATTCAGCAAGCTCCTGATGTTTAGGTGATAGATGCAAGGCCATCTGATAGGGGAGTCAATATGGGTGGTAGGGCTGGGGTTGCTTTCAACATTGCCAGCCATTAAGAGGAAGAGGATGAAGGGTAATAGAAACTTGGAATAACGCCTTTTTCTTAGGGCATTGAAAGAGCATGTTCTCAGTATAGTAGTGAGGGTGTGACAGCTGTCAGAAGGGAGGGAACTTTGGGGGTGAAACGGAGGTGGGTGTAAAGTGCCAGGGCAGAGCAGGGGAGGAGATGGTGAAGACAGGTGGGGAAGGGTTAAGGACTGACTATGGTGGAGGCAAGACTGGGCTGGGATTGAAAGGAGTGTGTAGTCGATGTTTGAGTGAAAGGGGTAGATACGGGGGAGAGAGGTAACTAGACATATGATGGGAAGCAGAAGACTTGGGGGGAGGGGGAACATGTTATTGAAGAACGAGAGGGATGGGACAAGGGTGTATTCTGTTGTTGTTCTTGGTGTCCCGAGTAGAGCATTGGGAGGGTTCTCTGACACAAATAAGAGGGATCTCAAAGGCGCAATTAGGCTAAGAGATATAGACACTAGATGGCAGTATGGCAAAAAAACAAGAGGCGAAACCACAGGAGATATTGGAATAGTCTATGGCTGCATACTTCTTGGCAGTGGTAGCCCAGTGGAGAGAGTATTGGGCTGGGGATGAGTCTGGAACCCTTGGACCAGGATTTGAAACCCAGAGCTTCCTCATGTAACTCAGAGAATTTGGAACAGGTAGAAATGATCTAGGGGGGTGGAGACAGTTATTCAGTTGAGTCGTCCACCAGGCCTCCAGTTAGGAGGGGGGAAGATTTAATCTTACTTCCTGGGAGAGATGTAAAAGTGGGCTGATTGGTTCTGACTGATCCTTTAAAGGTAGCACCAGCACTGGGTGGGAAGATGCTATGCAGTGCTGCACGGTGCAGCATCACCACTGTGATGTTTTAAGCATTTACTGCTGTAGTGCAGGCTACCAGGGAAGAGGACGCTGCTCTGATGTGAGGAAAGTGGGCGAAAGTGAAGCTGGTAATCTTGTAGGGGAAATAAAATGGACAAAGGAGTTAGTAGGACATTTGGGTGGACAAAGGGCCGTAAAGGGCAGGGCGTGAAGCAGGGCAGCCTGAATGTAGTGTAAGGAGGGGAAGGGAGGCAGGTGATGATTAAGTGCCGGAGAGATGGCAGTAAGATGGCCTGTCTGAATGTAAAGCAGGCTACTCTGGAGCGATGCTGCAGTAACCAGGCTCAATTGAGGTACAGGCAGTGATGGCTGAAGCAAGGGAAATAACAGGAACATATAGTGTGGCTGTACAAGTCATCGTGTTAAAGCACCGGTGGATCCAGGTAGTGCAGGCAAACAGTTAGGCACTTAAAGTCACCAGTGAAACTAGCAAAGATCGGTACTTACAGTACAGGAAAAATAACTTTAAATAATCAATCAGTACAGCTCAGCTGACTGCTGTGATGTTGTAAATACCTGCCACTGTAGTGCAGGCTATCCGGGAGCAGGACGCTGCTCTGATGTGAGGAGGATTGCCATTGTCCTCAGAAGAACTTCAGTTGTAGTGGATCTCTCAAGCATGCTGTCTGCTTGCACAGTTGGATCGGAAGAAGCAGTGATGGTCTATAATTAAGCCATTTCCTCAGCCTTCAGTGCAGTTGCACCAGTCCATACATGACTTCTGACTCTGCACTTCAGATCCCCATGGTTTGATGGTGGCTCAGGGAGCTTAAGTTAAGGGATTAGAGGTTGGAGCACTGTTGGAAAAGATCCAGGTGAGTATTAAAGAGTGGTCTCCCATAAGAAGGCAGTATTCTTGTCCGACAAGATTGCTGGTGGGAGAAACTGACCAGCTCAGCTCTTCTGGGTGGTAGTGGTCTTTTAAATCCAGTCTGTCTGCAACCAGTAAGACCTATTCATTGATTCAGTGTGACAAGTTTGCTCATTTTTTTCTTTGATAGGGTGTTCACAGTTTGGTTAGGGATCTCTTCATCTGTATCATCTTGACCCGGCAGTACTGAGATGGTGAGGGAGGGATGTAGTCAGTTGGTCTGAAGTGAGTTTAGACCAGTTTTGATGAGAGGTCTGAGAGATGGTCTCAGACCTGCTCCCCACCTATTCTGAGCTGAACCCGTTCCTAACCTGTCTAACAGCTGGGTATGTGGGGCTTCTGGGTCCAGTGTTCTCCAAACTGATCTGGTGTTCTCTTTCAGAGGGGGTATTTCCTGGAGTGCTGAAAGTGGCTTTGGTGACACCTCTTCTGAAAAAGTAATCTCTGAACTCAGACTGTTTGGTAAATGATAGACTCAGCTTTAACCTCCCCTTTATAAACGAGGTTATAGAAAAGGTGATGGTTCTGAAGCTTGAGGAACACCTCATGGCCTTTGACATCTGTGAACCTTGCAAGTTCAGGTTTAGGTTGAGGCACAGTACCGAGACAGCACTGATGAGGGTGCAGAATAATCTTCTCAGGTCTACAGAGTGATGAGAGTGGTCGGTTCTCATGCTTCTTGAGCTCTCTCTTTAGTGTTTGACACTGTGGTCCATGGGTTGTTGTTTGATCATCTCAGTGAGTACTTTTGACTCACAGCACTGTTATCCACTGGTTTGAGTCATACTTTGGAGGCAGGACTTAGAGAGTGGTGATCAGGAGTTTCCCTCACTCACTATACCCCTGCTGTGTGCAGTGCCCCGTAGGTCAGTCTCTCTCCCATTATGTTTGCGGTGTATGTGCTGTCCCTGCAATAGCTCATTAGATGATACAGTCTGTTTTCATTGCTATGCTGATGTTACCCAGCTGTATCTGTCTTTTCTGCCCACACACCAGGTGCCATCAAGGTTATAAATTTGTGCCAGGCCAAAATTCTGGAATGGATGTAATCAAGCTGGTTGTGACTCATTCTGGACAAATTGGAGGTGTTGATGATTGAGGCTTGTAAGAAGAAGGGTGTAGAGGCCACCAGTGTGGAGACCGGCTTATGACTGGCTTTGCCTGGGTTGGTGGCCTCTGCTAAGGTTAATAAGCTGGGGGTCATTCTGGATGAGAGGCTGACACTTGAGTCTGAGGTGTCAAAGGTAGTCTGGAATGGCTTTTATCATGATTGGAATGTGGCCCCGATTAAAACCTTTATCCTCCCTCAGAAGACTTGACACTTAATTCTTGTAGTGTTTTATACATCGAGGTGAGGGGTGGTGTCCTAGGACATCTGCAGCTGGTGCAAAACACAGCTGCCCAGCTGTTGACGGGCCTTCTGAGGTCACGTCATATCGCCCCGATCAAGAAATGCAGTGGGTACCAGTGATGCAATGTATTACCTTTTTGTAGACTATTTCTGCTCTGGTCTTCGGGGAACTCTTTCCAGTGTCCGTGCTCACTGATGGCTGTACCTCCCATCTGAAGCCTCTCCTGCCAGATCCCCACTTCCAGCCTGATGGATCCCCCAGCTCTGAGCCCCCGGTGGGGCCACCTTCTCCCTGGCACACTGTCTATGATCTAATGCACCAGGCTGGAGTTGGGGGGAGGCTGGTGGAGCAAGTCCGACTTATGGGAGTGTGACCATGGCACTGGAGGAACCTTTGCTTCTTCTCTGAGACCAGGGATTTTCCATGGTAGTTTCCCCAGGAGCTCAGACGTGCAATGACTCCTACCCTTATTCGGCTCAATATCTGCAGTGCCCCCTGTCTCCACCTGGGGCTGCTATGATGCTGAGCAGACCCCAGAACTCTCCTTAGGAGAGGAGAGGAGAGCAGTCCATCGGATGCTCAATCCTCTCCCTTCTCTGCCAGCCCCTGGTGGCCGAATCCATTCCCGTACCCAGGTCGTAGGGGTGGTGCAAGGTGTAGCATCCAGTGCCTCAACCCACTGTACTGACGGTGTATCACCTTCAAGGTCAGCTCGCTGACCTATAAGGACCTGTATGGCCTGGGTCCTGGGTTGTGTGTGACCTACCGACTCTTTCAGACCTATCACCCCCTGTGCTCCACTGAGGTGGGCTTCCTATCCATTCCAAGGGTGAGGCTGTAATCCTCTAGCAATAGGACCTTTTTATCTGTCATCTCTGCCCTTTGGAACAGGCTTCCCAGAGCTGTGAGAGACTCCCTCATTGCAGGCTTTCAAGAGGGGTCTGAATTCCTTCCTCTTTTAGGAGGCTTTTGGCACTGTTTAATCTTCAAGCCAGAAACTTGCCTACTGACCAGCATTGCATTATTAGCGTGTGTGTGTATGTGTATATATATTATATAATTTTCATTCAGTGTTCAGCAGGCCCTGGGAGTGTGCGCTATCTAAAAAGCATTTGCTACCACTGCTATCATTTGTATAATACAGGGTGGGAAATGTGAGTTGGTTCTTAAACACAGGACTTCCAGGTGGCAGTGCAGGTGGTTATGAGTGTATTGTTTAATAATACAGGGTGGGAAACCTGCAGGGGCATTCCTTATGAAACTAGTCAGTGAACCTACTCGTGATGGGACAGTAATACACCTGGTTCTTAGAAACAGCGACAGTGGTGAAGATGTCCAGGTGGGAAGACACCTGGGGCCAGTGTTCATCGTATGGTGTGGTTCAACATGAGTACAACTGGGGAATCTAAAAAACCCTTGTGGGAGGATCCTGGAATTCGAAAGGTCAGATTTTTATAAAAATAAATAGGCGAATGCCTCAGAGAGGACCTGGGAGTTGAGGAACAGTGGGCCAAACTAAAGAGGCAGTAGTGAGGTTAACAAACCTGAGTCAAACAAGTGAGCAAAGGCAAGAAGAAGAGGAGACCACTATAGTGCTCAAAAGAAGTGTCAGAAAGGGGAAAGCTAGAAATGTTGCATTCTGAAGGTATGAGGAGACACAGAGGGAGGAGGATAGGGAGGTGTATCAGGAGAAGCAGGGAGAGCAGTAAGAAGTACAATGGCGTAAACTGAAGTGAAAATAACCCAGGCAGTAACAAAAGGGGACAAGACATTTTTCAGGTATGTAAGCGAAAAAAAGGAACAAAAAGTTATGGATTGTAAGGTTAAAAGGTGGGGGGACTGTACAGAGGGTGACCAGGAAAAGGCAGATATCTTAAATACATACTTGTGTTCATTGTTACCAGTGGAAGGGGATGGGAAGGGACTTCAGATAACAGTGGGAGCTGTGATGGGTGGGAGGTAGACACTAGTCCTTTTTCTGAGTAGAGTCCTGAAGGCACTCAATAACCTGATGGAGGATAAAGCTCTGGGGCCAGTCAGATTGGGATACATTCAAGGGTGTTGAGGGAGCCGAGAGAGGTACTGGCTGCACCTCTGACTGACCTGTTCAGTGGATCACTAGAGACTGGAGAAGCCGCAGAGGACTGGAAGAGGACAGATGTAGTACAACTTCATGGAAGAGTCTGGCAAATATAGGCCTGTCAGCCTGACATTGGTGATAGGAAAATTAATGATAACATTACTAAAGGAAAGGATAGTGAGATATCTTGAATCCAATGGATAACAAGCTCTAAGGCAACATGGTTTCACAGCGGGGAGGTGATGATGCCAAACGAATCTGATAGCTTTCTTTAACTGGGCGACCATGGAATTAGAGCAGGGGGCGTGGACCTGGCCTACCTAGATTTCAGCAAGACATCTGATACTGTTCCAATGAGGAGTTCAATGAGCAAGCTGAGGAGCTTGAGGTAGTTAAGGTGGTAAACCGGGTAATAAATTGGTTAGGGGATAGAAGGCAGAGGGTGGTGGTAAACAGAGTTTGTGCCAAGTAAGGGAGGTTGACCAGTGGGTACCTCAGGGCTCAGTGCTGGGAATGATCCTCTTTAATGTCTTTATAAGTGTCATCACAGAGGTGCTGGAAGGGGAGATCTGCCTTTTCATGAATTACACCAAACTCTGCAATGGTGATCTGAATATGCCAGATGTTAACTGGAGTGCAGTTGCCACAGCCACTTCGAAGAGTGGGGTTATTCTAGATGCCCTACAGGGGGCATGCCTTAGACAACTAGTATTGGAGCCCACTCGAGAGGGAGCAATCTTAGACCTGGTTCTCTCAAATGGAGATGAAGAGAGGATCACAGATGTAGAAGTGGGTAGCCATCTGGGAACTAGCGACCATCGGACAGTATGGTTCACAATAAACACAGCAATAGAGTCAAGCCATACAAAGGCAAGGTGCTGGACTTTGGGAGGCTGACTTTGCCAAAATGAGTGAGTGCCTAAGGAATGCACTAGCACATGGGCAGGAAGGAGGGTGGAAGAACAATGAGGAATAATAAACTGCCATCACAGAGGCAACAAGCCTTTGTGTGAAGCAAATAAACAAAACTAAATGATATGAAAACCACTATGGTTCTCAAAGGAAGTGGCAGTGAAGGTTCAAGAGAAAAAAGCTTTCAGGAAGTACAAGGAATCGCTAGAAGGAGCAGGACAGAACTGTATCAGTTAAAGCAAAGGAAGCTGGGAAGGCAGTCAGAACAGCAAAGGCCCAAACTGAGGAAAAGATAGCCAACTCAGTTAAGAAGGGATAAAACCTTTTATAGGTACATCAGGAGCGAAGGAAGACCAAGGAGGATAGTGAGGCTTAATAAAGGGGGTGGGCAGAGGGAGACTGTGAAAAGGCAGAGATACTAAACAAATATTTTGCTCAGTATTTACAAAGGAAGGAAGTACCTAGAACAAACAGTAGAAACACACTGGATACAGAAGTTGATACCAGCCCATTTACAGAAGAAAGGGGTCTGAAAGAACTCTTAAAACTGAAGGTGGACAAAGCAATGGGGCCTGATGGATTCATCCCAGAATTCTAAAGAACTAAGGGTAGAATTAGTGACACCACTGACTATCCTGTTTAACAAATCATGGGAGGATGGGGTGGTACCGAGGACTGGAGGAGGCAGATGTGATTCCCCTTCACAAAAGTGGGAGCATGGCAGAAGCAGGAAACTACAGACCTGTTAGTTTAACCTCAGTGGTAGGAAAATGATGGAATCACTCTGAAGGAAAGAATTGTCAAGTATCTAGAGGCCAGAGGGCACAGGACCCAAGGCAGCATGGATTCACAGCAGGAAGGTCATGCCAGACAAATCTGATAGATTTCTTTGACTGGGAGACCAAAGTAGCAGATCAGGGAGGGGCTGTGGACATGGCCTACCTAGACTTTAGCAAGGCATTTGACACAGTCCCACACAAAAGATTAATATACAAGTTAGCTAGCCTGGGAGTGGGTCCCAAGATGACAGCCTGGGTAAAAATTGGCTGGAAAATAGGACACAGAGAGTAATAGTAAATGGAGTCCACTCTGATGAAAGGGGGGTTACTAGTGGGGTACCGCAGGGTTCAGTATTAGGACCAGTCCTCTTCAATGTCTTTATAAGCGACATTGCAGAGGGACTGGAAGGAAAAGTATGTCTCTTTGCAGATGACACAAAGATCTGCAACAGAGTTGATGCACAAGGTGGGGTGGAAAGGATGAAAAGGGACTTGGCAAGGTTAGAAGAATGGTCAAATTTATGGCAGCTTAGATTCAATGCTAAGAAGTGCAAGGTAATGCACCTGGGAAACAAAAACCCAGGGGAAGAGTACACAATGGGGGGTGAGATACTAACAACAACAAAAATGGAAAGGGACCTGGGGGTAGTCATATCAGATGACCTAAAGGTGGGCAAGCAATGTGAGAGGGCAGCAATGAGGGCTGGGGGATATTGGGATGCATAGGGAGAGGCATCACCAGTAGAAAACAGGAAGTTATTATCCCTCTGTACAGACAGCTGGTCAGACCCCATCTGAGTACTCGTGCAGTTCTGGAGACCCAGTCTTGCAAAGACATAAACAGGATGGAAGCTGTCCAGAGGAGGCAACTAAAATGGTGCAGGGTCTGCACCGGAGACCTATGAAGAGAGACTAAAGAAGCTTAATATGTAAGCCTCGAGGAAAGGAGGAGAGGGGACATGATAGAAACTTTCAAGTACCTCAAGGAATCAACAAAGTCCAAGAGAGTAGCATCTTTCAAAAAGAGGTGTGCAAGAACAAGGGCACAATTGGAAGATAGAGGGGGCGTAGAGGTAATTTAAGGAGTATTTTTTTCACAAAGAGGGTTGTGGATGCATGGAGCAGCCTTCCGGAGGAGGTCGTGGAGTCAAAAACAGTGGTGGAATTCAAGCATGCATGGGACAGTCATAAGGCAATTCTAGGGGATGGGGGTAGGAAAAAGTAGGCTGCTGGTTAACTAGGATCTGCTGCTTATCCAGTAGGTAGGGAAATGGGCAGACTGGGTGGGCCAAGCGGTCCTTATCTGCCGTCAAATTCTATGTTTCTATGCAACAGGGTGGACACTCGTGGAGGGTGGAAAGAATGTCCAGAGACCTGAAAAATACTAGAGCAGTGGTCAGGGGTATGGCAGTTGAGTTTTAATGCAAAAAAAAAAGTACAAATTAATGCACTTGGGATGCAGAAATCCAGGTGCTGAGTTAAAAAAATGGATGGAGTATTAGTGACATTGAAGCAGGCAAGAGACCTGGGGATAATCACATCCGATGACCTAAAGGTGTGAAGGCTGTGTGACAAGCCATTCGGAAGGGTTAGTAGTGAAAGAGGGATGCAGTGTTGCCCTTATGTACATTGCTAGTAAGGACCCAACTTGAGTACTGTGTCCAGTCCTGGATACCACATCACAGGGTCTGCACTGAAAGCCCTAAAGGACCTCAATATATACACTCTTAAAGAGAGGTGAGGGGCATGATAGAGACCTTTAAATACCTCATGGGCTAACTAAAGTACAGGAGGGGGAGTATTTTTCAGAAAAAAGGTGGTCTAAAACAAGAGGGACAGGCTATGAAGCTGAAAGGGTGTAGATTCAGGAGAGATGTGAGGAAGTATGTCTTCACAGAAAGAATTTTGGATTCCTGGAAAAGCCTCCCAGTGGAGGCAGTGGGGGTGAAAGCAGTGGTAGGGTTACAAAATGCATGGGATAAGAACGGGAAGAGAAAGAGTTGTAAATCAAGTAGGGCCTGCAGCAAGAAGTGCAGGTAGAAACAAAATTGGCAGACTGGGTGGACAGCCAGTCCTTATCTGCTATCAGATGTCTGTATTATTCATAAAATACCAGGGTGGGGAACCTCAGTCCATTCTCAAACTAGGGACTCCCAGGTGATAGTGCAGGCTTTCATAACTGTATTATTATAATACATAATATAATATATTATTATAAGAGAAGGGTGGAAAACCTGAATCCCCTTCTCAGACCTAAGACTCCCAGGTGGTAGAGCAGGATGTTGTATCAATGGTGTTGGTAGGGTGGAAAACCTGATTAAATTTTCTAACCTGGGATTCCTAGGTGGCAGAATAGTGGGTATGTATGCATAATTTGCATAATACCACGGTGGGAAACCCAAGACCATTCTCAAAACCCAGGACTCCCAGGTGGTAGTGCAGGGGGTTAGGTGTGTATCATTGGCATAATTTATTTATTTGTTATATAGACCTAAAAATGTCTTGCCCCCTTTTATTAACTCCTGGGCTGTTCTCTCCACCACACCTTTGTGCTTGTTACTGCTTTCACTGCCTCCCTCTGTTTCTCCTGATACACCTCCCTTTCCTCTTCCCTTAGCATCTCCTTATACCTTCTGGATGCTACCCTTTTAACCTTTACCTTTTCAGTTACTTCTTTCGAGAAGCATAGCTGTTTCTTTGTCATCTTGCTTTTGCTCACTTGCCCTGTGCACAGATTTGCTGCCTTCATTATGCTTTCTTTTATCTTCACCCAGGTTATCCCCCTTGCTAGGTCATCCCTGAGGCATTCACCCATCTTTTTGAAATAAGTGGGAATGAATGAACAAGACTGATTCAGGGAAGATAGAAAAGTTACATACTTAAAAAAAAAAAAAAAGAAAGAAACGACTGGGACCCACAACCATGATTCCTAGTCCCACTGAAAAAAACAACTGAGGTGACAGATCCTATGCCAGGAGCCTCAGACCAGCCAAAATATTCCCCTTTCTAGGGACATGGCTATGTTGTTCATCCACACTGTCTGGCAGGTTCCTTGCCGCTTTATTTTTTTTTTTTTGTTATTTTCTTTTTATTCAGTTTTCTTAAATTACAAACATTTACAGCACAATTAATTCAGTTTTGTCTATAAACAGGTACAATAGGAATGGATACAAATCAAACCATATCATTCACAGATTAAGGAGCACAGAGATAAATAATTTATGCTATATAAAAAAGATAAGATTTATTACAGCCTTTGTATCTAAGTGAAGCAGAGTCCACGCCTTCCGGATACAAGTTGGGAACTGCCCCTAGAGTTTTTAAGTTTAGCTTAAGTGGGTAATGTAGAAGTAAGTAGACATTGGTGCTGGAATGGGATTGCTAGGTGGTTTCTTTGCAGCTGTCAGGGAGTATGGCATAAGTGAGAAAAAAAGGGGAGGGAGGGAGGAAGTAAAAAAAAGGAGGAACCTAGAGGTTATCTCGCTATTTTAAGTAGCGGGTTCTGAGGAAAGGAGGAAGCCGGCTGGTAGGGAACAGTGGGGTAGGTTTTGAGAGGTTAGGAAAGGTTCACTTATCTATGGAACAAATGCTGTATCTTTAGGTAAATAATATAAAAGCCATCTATTCCACCTTAAGTTAAACTTTTCTTCTCGATTATTCAGTCTATATGTAATCTTTTCCATATAGTAAATTTGCTTTGTTATAGACCACCAGTCTGCGAGAGTGGGAGGGTCAGGGGTCAGCCATAGTTTAGTTATGGCTTTTTTCCCTGCAGTGAGGAGGATGGCTAAAAGGTGGCGGGCGTTCTGATCCTTAAGGTCATCAGGGAAAATTAAGAGAATGAAGAGTTTCGGGGAGAGCAGGAGGTGCATTCCAAAAATTGTTTGGAGCTCCTGCTGTAGGGATTGAACAAACAGGGTTAATTTAGGGCAGTCATGCATTACATGTGTTAGGTGAGCAATGTTCTCACCGCATTTCTGCCAACAAGCAGCTGAGCTACCTTGGATAAAATGACTGGTAACCACTGGTGTATAAAAATATCTAACTAAAAATTTCCAAGCATACTCTCTCAATTGATGGGAACTTGAGGTGCGGGCCACTTGCTGACACGCCTGTTGCCATTGGCTTGTTGTTATTGGTACCCCCAACTCGAGCTGCCATTTCTCACAGGGTATTATTAAGTTTGGGGGGTAAGGGGTAATCAGGGCTCGATAAAGAGTGGATATTATGTGCCTCTGATTTGGATTGGAGAGTAGGGCTTGCATAGATACAATCAATTGAGGCCAGCAATCAGGGTTATGTATCCGGGCCGATAGGGAGCCATGGTAGTGCCTTAGCTGTAAGTACCTATAATAAACCTTGCTGCTTTAAATCTTGCCGGAAGGTCTTCAAGCTGGCTCCTCCCACCCACTCGGGTGGTAAAACTCTCGGCTCCGCCCCATGACGCCAGATCTTCCTTACCGCTTGGAAGCTCAGGTTCCCTCCTTAACGCTTTGCATGTAGACTGGATCCTAATTCTTCGGTTCGCTCTAAACTTATTTTAAAATTTTCAAGACTTCGGTCATCTTTCTCCCTCACTGCTGCGATGGACAAATCGACTCCCAGATTTCGGCGGTGCCCTTGTGGGCAGAAGATGTCCAGGATGGACCCACACTCCACGTGCGTCTACTGCCTCGGCCTAGAACATGACCCACAGGCCTGCGAGTCATGCCGTTCATTTTCAGCCAACGTCCTGGAGGACCACGCTGCCCGGTTACAGCTTGGGTGCCCGAGCGCTACCGCGGTTAAGTTGAAGGAGGCCTGTTGGGCGGTTACCGTGGCAGCTGGCTCGGCTGAGCAACTTGAGCAGATGATCGCCCTCGAGGAGGAGGCGGCTCAGGCCGCATCATCTTCTTCCTCGGTCGCGGCATTTATCCCGCTCTCACTGGGTACCTTGTATATAGCAGCTTCTTTCAAGGAGCTTTGCCAATCCCTTTCCACGAAGGGAGAGGGGCCATCGGGACTTTCCTCTCGGTCCAAAAAGAAGGACTCAAAGGGTAAGTCCCCTCGTCGGCATTCGTGGGAGCAGGAGAGGTCCCCTTCCCCAGACAGTCGACCTCGGTCGAGGTTGCGGCTAAGGCCACTGGCTTCCGCGGCATCCCGTCAGGCCAGCAGGCGAGAACCCGTCAGCGGTCGAGATTTTTCTCGACCCGTCGGACAGAGCTGTCGACTGGTGAAGACCAACAACCTTCTTCACGGTTCCCCGGTGGGGCGAAGAACCTGCCTGGCCAGTGCCACAGTCCCCGGTTAAGGCTTCTGAGCCGAGGGAAGAGCGGGTGTCCCCCGCCCCTTCCCAGACCCGTCCTCGGAAACACCGAGGGTCTCGGTCTCAGACATCATCTCGGTCCAGCTGATCCCGCCGACATTGGCGGTCTCAGTCTTGGCACCGAGGTACGCGGCACTGCCACTCGTCCTAAATCTTCCTCCTCGGAAGAGGAGAGGCTTCGGCACAAATTGCGTCGATGCTACAAGGACCTGATGTGGCAGCAGTTACTTCTGTCTGGGAACAAGCCGACGCCGTCGCCGTCCCCAGCCATCAAGTGGCTGTCACCCAAGCGGCTGAAACAACCCCCAGCTGTAGCCGAGGTGCCCAAGCCTGGGCCGGTTGTTCAGCCGAAACCAGCTGCCCCACCGATTGTGGTGGAACCTACGCCTCCACAACCGAAATCGGGGGTGCCGACCAGGGACTTTCGGTCGGGTCAGGGCCTGCCCCACAGGTTGTCGGTCACCCTTACTCCCGACCATCCTCGGCAGGTGGAGGGTGGCTCAGGCCCCAGGCAGCTCTTCGTGGACTCCTCGGAGTCCGACGACGACTCCTCCCTGTTCTCCAGGCCCATTGGCCTGGAAGTCCTCGAGGCCAGTCGATGGGAAAGCCCATCGTCCTTCATGGGTTTGTTTGGCTCATCTCGGAGTCCACGGGATGCAGCTCGAAACCCGTATCCAAGTGGGCCAGTATCCCTGATGGAATACTGGACCGAGTTCATGCACGGAGGCCTTTCCAGTGGCTGAAGCCATTGTTGGCCCAGCCTTGGAGCTCTGGCAGCGGCCTGCTTCCTGTCCCTCGCCTTGCCCAGGAAGTATCACCCTACCGGCTCTTTTCCGGTTTTGAACACCCCTCTGCGAGGGGTTGGTCCGACAAGCATTTTCCGGCGTTCCGGGAACACTAGGGACGTGGACAAGCCCCCCCGACAAGGAGTCCAAAAAGCTGGACTATGCCGGGCGCAAGGTGTACGCTGCGTCCTCTCTTGGCCTCTGCCAGGCCAGCTCGGCCGTGCTGATGGCACATTTCTCCCACGCCTTCATGGGCTCCCTGGATGAGGTGATCCCTCATCTCCCGGCCGACCTGCAGACCACGGTCCGGCAGGTGCGGGACCAGGGTAGGGCAGTGGCTAGCAGCAGCTCCAAATGGCTCTGGACATCGGAGACTCCTGTGCCAGATCGGCTGTGGCCGCGGTGGCCATGTGCCACAGAGCATGGCTGAGGATATCCACCTTCACGGCGGATACCCAGCACAAACTGCTGGATGTCCCCTTCTTGGGGACTGACCTCTTCAGCCCTGGAGTGGAAGGTCACCTCCAGCGGATTGAAAAATCCAATGCCACTCTGGACTTGGTCACCTCCGCCCAGAAGGACATAGGCTGCCGACAGCAGCGGCACAAGTCCTTTCGTCCTTCTGCGCCTGCGGCAGATCCAGCCCAACAGCACCAACACCAGGGCCAGCAGGCTCGCGCTTGGCATCCCAAGCCAGCAGCTTCCTCCAACAGGAAGCAGGGAGGTAAAGGCCCAGGAGGTCCCTTGGCCGGTCCCTCCTCTAAGCTTGCCCAGTGACGGGTTGAGGGGTGTCGCCCCCAGCCTCGTCACTCCCCATTGGGTTCACCCGGTGGGGGACGGCTCCGCCACTTCCTTTCCGCCTGGTCCGCTATCACCATGGACCATTGGGTGTTGGAGGTGGTAGGAAAGGGCCTGCCCCTGGAGTTCAAGCAGGCCCCGCCCTTCCAAGCCGTTACCCCTCGGGGGGCTATGGGGTCCGCAGCCTCTCTGTCGGCTCGCCGAGCCGTTATTGTCCTGCTCCTCGAAAAGGAGGTGATCAGGAAGGTGGCGGATCCTCCTTCAGACCCAGGGTTTGTGTCCAGGTACTTCCTGGTCCCAAAACGGAAGGGGGGCTGGTGCCCCATTCTTGACCTGCACGACCTGAACAGGTTCCTAAGGTCTCAGACCTTCAGGATGGTCACTCTGGCTCAGATAATCCCATCCTTGGAACGAGGCGTGTGGTTCTGTTCTCTGGACCTTCAGGACGCGTTCTTTCACATCCCAATCTGTCCGTCCCACCAGAGATTCCTTCACTTCAGAGCAGAGGGATCTCTTTATGAGTTCCGGGCCATGCCCTTCGGCCTTTCCCTAGCTCCCAGGGTCTTCACCAAATGCATGGCAGTGGTGACAGCATTCCTGCGGCGCCGAAGGGTCCGGGTGTACCCCTACCTGGATGACAGGCTGATTGCAGCCCCCTCCAGAGCGGAGGTGGAATGGTCCAAAGATCTGGCCCTCCAGGTTTGCTCTCAGGTTGGCCTTCTCATCAACAAGGCCAAGTTGGAACTTGTGCCAAAGCAGGTGATACAATTCATCGGGGCAGAGCTCGACTCTCTACAAGCCAGAGCACGGCTCCCAGCGGACAGGGCCAAGGTTCTTTCCTCCTTTACCCAATCATTTCAGGTTGGGCAATGCGTCCTGCCCGGGACTTCCTGCGCCTTCTGGGCCTCATGGCGGCCTGCACCAGCGTGGTCCATTGGGCCCGCTGGTACATGCCTCCCCTTCAGTGGGGCTGGCCAGCCAATGGTCACAGCACCTCGATCCGCTGGATCAGCTAGTGACAGTGACCCAGGGGATGTGGAACGCTCTCCAGTGGTGGACCGTTCCAGCACATCTGCTGGAGGGCATCTCGTTTGTCCGCCTCGAGCCGACGGTCTCGCTATCGACCGATGCCTCTCTGATGGGTTGGGGTGCCCGTCTGGGGGAGCACAGAGCGCACGGCCTCTGGTCCCCTCGGGAGTCCCGATGCCATATCAACCTGCTGGAGCTTCCAGCGGTTCGTCTAGCCCTCACCGCCTTTGCTCCGTTTCTACAGAGTCAAGTGGGTCAGGTCCAGACGGACAATACCACGACCATGTACTACCTAAACTTCCAGGGCGGGACGCGCTCCATGCCTCTGTGCTGGGAAGCTCTCCGTATTTGGTCACTCGTGTGCAGCCTGGAGGCAGATCTCCTCGCCATTCATGTGGCAGGAGCCTCCAACACCCTGGCCGATGCCCTAAGCTGGATAGGGTCTGCGTCTCACGAGTGGTCTCTCCTGCCGGAGGTAGTACAAGATCTCTTCTCCCACTGTGGCACGCCTCAGGTGGACCTGTTTGCCTCCAGGGAGAATGTGAAGCTGAGACTGTTTCATGCCGGCCCCCCTCAGCAGGGCTTGCTGCAGGGGGATGCCTTCTCGAGGCCGTGGACCCCGGGCCTCTTCTACGCCTTTCCCCCATTTCCCTTGATCCACAAGGTGCTTCTCAAGGCGAGGAGGGACAAGGTGCAGGTGATTCTGGTAGCCCCAGACTGGCCTCACCAGTTCTGGTATCCAGATCTCCTCAGTCTCAGCTCCAGGCTCCCGAGGCGGCTTCCAGCCCGCCCGGACCTGATCTCAGTCAATCAGGGAAAGGTATTCCATCCGGACCTTCAATCCCTGCACCTGACGGCCTGGTTTCTGAGCGGCGAGAGTTCCAGGCCTTGGGTCTTTCCGACGAGGTCCTCAACCTCGTTGAGGCATCCCATAAGAAGTCGACCAGAAAATGCTGCGCCTTCAAATGGAAGAGATTCTCCATTTGGTGTCAGGGCAAGGGCCTGCACCCTTTCTCCTGTTCCTTGGCAAGCATTCTGGACTACCTGTGGTCCCTTTCTCAGCTAGGGCTTCGGTCGATGACCCTTAAGGTGCACCTGGCAGCCATCTCTGCTTACCGGGCGCGGGCCGGGAAGCAGTCGGTGGCACAGGAGAAGGTGGTTGGGCGCTTTTTCAAAGGCCTTGATCACATATCTCCTCCTGTGAGAGAACCTCCACCTCCATGGGATCTACTGCTGGTATTGGCTAAGCTCATGGGCAAGCCATTCGAACCGATGCACAGGTGTGACATCTCTCACCTGTCGTGGAAGACCGCCTTCTTGGTGGCTATCACGTCAGCCAGAAGGATGGGAGAGCTCCAGGCGCTTTCCATCAAGTCTCCTTATCTGGTCTTCCACAGGGACAAGGTTGTCCTGCGCCCCCACCCAAAATTCCTTCCGAAGGTGGTGTCGGAGTTTCTCCTTAACCAGGTGTTGTCTCTGCCAGTGTTGTACCCCAATCACACCTCGGAGGCCGAATATAGGCTCCATACTCCGGACCCTAGAAGAGCACTCGCTTATTACAAGGAGCGGATGGCTGAAGTTCGGGGAGAGGTTCGCCAGCTGTTTGTCACCTACGCTGAAGCCACACCTGGCAGACCTGCAGCCAAGCGGACGATAGGCAGGTGGGTCACCTCCTGCATAGATCTCTGCTATAGGTTGGCAGGCATGGAGCCTCCCAGAGGGATAAGAGCTCATTCTACCTGCCATACCACTGCATTGGTGGCTGCTTCCAGGGATGTCCCTATCCAGGAAATCTGCAGGGCTGCTACCTGGAAGTCAGCACACACCTTCATCACCCACCACCACATCGACCTTGAGTCACGCTGGGATGCTGGTTTTGGGGCCTCGGTTCTCCAGTCTTTATTTCCCAAGTTAGGGGTGTGCGCCTTGCCTCCCTCTTCCCAGAGAACTGCTAGGAGTCTGCCAGACAGTGTGGATGAACAACATATCCATGTCCCTAGAAATACAGGTTACTCACCTGTAACAGGAGTTCTAGGAATGGTATATGTTGTTCATCCACACGACCCTGACCTCCCCGGCTTCGACGCACAACCTGGCTTCCAGCGGGCTAGATCTGGCGTCATGGGGTGGAGCCGAGAGTTTTACCACCCGGGTGGGTGGGAGGAGCCAGCTTGAAAACCTTCCGGCAAGATTTAAAGCGGCAAGGAACCTCCCAGACAGTGTGGATGAACAACATATACCATTCCTAGAACTCCTGTTACAGGTGAGTAACCTGTATTTCTCTACTCTCTTTTTCCTGCCTGAGGTAAATCCCCTCTATCCAGGTATGTCACTTTTAGTTGCTAAATGCAGTCTGTACCCACTGTGTACTATATAATTCAAACTGTATCCCTGTCTGTGGATGGGTGCTTGACACTGGATTGGATCAACCTGAACTTGATCTGGTGCAGGGTACATCCCTGTTGCTTGCAGGAGGAGGCAGGTCAGCCCTTTACTTCGTTTCTCCTGGCTATGCCAGATGATCCTTTCAGTTCTTGTTTTGCATGCTTTTTCCCTAAGAAGTATTCTGGCTGTGATATTCGGCAGGCTCAGCTGTAACTGCGGAGATGGTTACATCTTTACTCTTTTAGGTTTGAACAGCCCTGCAATACCACACTAACCAGTTGCTTGTTTGTCCTATCCTCTCTTCCGGGAGGGAGAGCTCTCTGGTGGCATGCTGTTTGCTTCTCGGGGGTCTCTTACAGCTCATTAAGGTGGCACACTTGTGGCATTTCTATTGCAAATGGGTCCCATTTTTGAATACTTCAATTTTCTGAAGCAGCCAGAGTCTACATGTGTACACAGCATTGCCTTATTCTCACTACCCTTTCCAGTCTTCTCTTGTTGCCTGGGCAGTGGTGCTTTGAAACTCTGGTTTCATAACCCATAATACCTATCTGTGCCACCATAGTGTAGCCTTGTTTTTCTAACTAGAAGTTGGTAATCCGGTTTTCTTGTTTCCTTATTTTTACTATACTCTTTCCCTATTCATTTGGGCTAATGTGTTTTCTCAGCCATCTCTTAATCTTTTGCCCACTTTGTTTCTTTCCTGGCAGACAGAACCAAGGTTGGTGATGGAGCCAGCAAAGGTAATTGGCTAGTAAGTGGCATCACTTTGGGGTGCATAGGTGCCCTGCCCAGTACTCATTCCTGGCCCCCGGACAAAGATTTGCTCTCGCAGGTTCCCGGTGTCTTTGGCACAGACCCGAAGGTGGTAAGCTACTTAGAAGATATTAAGGAAGGCCTCCAGTTATGGTACGTACATAACTTACTGTTTAGAAGAGAATAAAATCTGGTTATTGAGGCCACCGATGTAACGTACTGTGATAAGAGGTTCCATAATACAGCTGCCCTGAGACTATAGGAATTACCTCTTGTCGTCATTCTAACTTTTGACACTGAGAAAAGGTGAAATTCTGGAATACAGCCCAAGAGTTAAAAGATAAACATAGAATATAACTCCCTTAAATCACCAGTACCGGTGTTATGTAAATATTTATGTCAATGACAGAATTTAAAGATAACTGCAGAGCAAATCATTGAACATTTGGGAGTTGGTTGAGCAAGTCCCCAACCCCCAAAACAGCACCTGATTCTCGGCTTTAGCAGAAGGATGTATTGCAGCTTGGGAGAGCAGGGAGTTATAGCTATCAGCGCACTATTTCTGTCTGACTACAGAGTGAATTAGGAGACATTTTGGAGTTGACTGAGCAAGCTTTTGCTCCTACTTCCATTGAAAGTTAGCAGCTGATGCTCAGCTTTTGGGGAGGGACTTTTGTAGCCCTGGAAGAGAAGGAGTTTCAGCTACTGATGACACTATATGTGACTGCAGAGTTAATCAAAGGGCATTTTGGAGTTGGCTGAGCAAGTTTTTTCTCCCCTTCCCCCTGAAATGGTTAGTACCTGAAGCTCAGCTTTAGCAGAGAGGTTTATTGTAAACTGGAAGAGCAGTGAGTTTTAGGTGCCAGTAGCATTATTTGTGTCTGATTGGTGTGTGTGTGTGTGTGTGTGTGTGTGTGTGTGTGTGTGTGTGTGTGTGTATATATATATATATATACAGGTATATATATGTATATACACACATAATAGGGGATACATGATGGGCAGGAGTGAGATATGGAAAGTATTCTCACTCCTGCAGGGAGAGTAGTGAGTTTTAGCTGCCAGCAGCATTATTTGTGTCTGATTGTCTGATGGTGGTGGTGTGTGCATGCGTTTGTGTGTGTGTATATTTATAAAATGGGCTAGAAAACTCGCATCCTGTGCAGCAGTGGCATTGGACAAACACCATCAGGTGACCATGAGTATATCAGAGCATGACCGCACATCTGCACTTTTACCCCCCAAAACAATTTTGACAATTTATAAGATAGATAAACCACTCTGAGGTGTGCGGTTGTACTCTGATATATGCACGCCTTGGGTGGTTGATGCACTCGGCCTGTGGCCTCGTGCATAACAACGCACACCAAGGCATGCTTATATCAGAGCGCGACTGCACACTTAAGAGTGGTTTATCTATTTTATATATATATATATATAGTGGCGTGATAGCACCACTGTAGTTTGGGTTAAGTAAGCCGTTTAATGTTAAACCCCAAATTTTGCACTTTAATAACTTTGCAACCATTCAACAGATTTGCACAAAATGTGATGTGCACGGTCACATGGGGTTGATCTCATGACCTGCCAAGGTTTGTTTTGATCAGATGTGCAGATTTTGCACAGTGCATAGTGAAACATATGTTATTTGCTTTTTTATGCCCATTTTCCTAGATTCTTTATCGCCCTGCACCCACATCATTTGGGATTTTGGCTTGAAAATTTATTTCAGGGTAGGTATAGCTTGCCACAAGGAACAAGCCAGCATTGGTTTGGTGAGAAAATATGAATCTGTTCCAGAGTTTTTCAGTTTTGAAATTGTGGGTTCTGAGCATGCTCAATTCAGTCTTTGGGATAGTTGCACAACTTTGAACAAGGATTTTGGCTCATGAATGGGGATTTTGACAGCTCATGAATTGGGATTCCAGTTTGTGAGAAAATAATCCCCGTTCGTGAGCTGCCATCTTGTTTTTACTTTTAGCCTTAAACAAACTGTTGTAACTTGCCCCACAGGTGTATCTTCATTAAACAAAGGCATGTTTTTTTTTCAGGCAAGGCCCTCTACAAACCCATGTCTTTGTTTAACTTCAATTAATGTAATCCTGGCCATGTTTTACTACATGAACCCGTTCATCACTCGCTCCCGATCCCCATTTGTGAGCGGTCACAGTCCCCGTTCGTGAGATAAGGATCAGATGTCCCTATCTCACAAACAGGAATTTTGACACCTCACAAACAGGGATTGAGGTGTCAAACTGTACATTCATGAAATGAACACCAGATGGTCAAATATGGCCATCTAGTTGTGAGATGGAAACCAGATGGTAAGATAGGACCATCTGGTCCCCATCCCAGCCCCATGAACGGGGATCGTCTGACTTCTGGGGATTCCCCAGAAAAAAAGTCTGGCATGACATCGGGGCGCCCAATCCCTGTGTCAGCATGCATCTTGGCCCCCCTCCCAAGCACTAGCACCACCACCAGTATGGCACACTGGGAGTCCACCCCAGTGTGCCAAATATAATTATTGAATTTTTATGGTTCTGACGTTGGGATGCCCACTCCTGGTATCGGATGATTCCTGTCCTCCACCCCCACAGTCAGCTGCTGACATCGGGGTGCCCAATCCCTGTGTCGGCTTGTATCCCCCCATTATTTTGGCACACTTGGAGCCCACCCCAGTGTGTCCACAACTGTTTTTTTTGTCAACCTGTAAAAAAAGAAAACCTTCCCCAAAGTGTTTTTTTATTTTACCTGTGAAAAAAGAAAACCATCCATCGTCATCTCTCCATTCCCCTATCCCCATCCTCCCACTGAGCACCCAACTCCCCTTACCTCATATTTACCTTCGGCGATCAGTGCTGTCATCATCTTCTGGACCGGGACACGTCTGCACTCTTCAAAGCCGAACTGCAAACTGAGGAATCCAGTAAGTGCTGTATAATGGGAATCAAAGGTAGGGCCTCAACTTAAGTTGATAATTCAGTCATTTTTTGCAATTTTGGCCCCAAATACGAACATACGAAATTTGCCAGCAGATAAAGGCCTAGAGGTCTATCAAGTCTGCTCGAATGTGCAGCTAGCACCCCTTATTCTGCAGCTGCCCCTCCCTTCCACCCTTCCCCTTCATTAACCCTCCCCCTTGTCCTGTCCCATCCCCTTTTGAAGCAGTCCACTGTTCTACTGCATACCACTTCTGCAGGTAACGATTCCACCCAGCCACCACCCTCTCTGTAAAAAGTGTCTCCTCATCTCCCTCCTGAACCTTCCTCCTTCAGTCTCATATCGCATGCCCCTGGTGGCCCTCCCTCCTACTTTGAACAGCCCCTCTGTACCCGTCTTGTTTATTCCTTTCATGTATTTAAGGTTTCAATCATGTCACCCTGTCCCTTCTCTCCTCCAGTGAGTACATGTTCAACTCCTTCAACCTCCTCTCGTATGATAAGTCCCCAGCCCCTTGATCATCTTTGTGCGCCCTGCACTGTACCCCTCCAGTAACTCAATGCCCTCTTGAATCACGGGCACCAGTACTGCGCAGTACTCCAGGTGTGGTCTAGTAATGACCTATACAGTGGCAGAATCACCTCCTCCCGAGGATATACCCTTGCAATACAACCCAGCATTTTGTTGGCCTTTGCAGCTGCCTTCCTACATTGTGCTGAGTTGTTCATTGACCCTGTAATGGCACACCCAGATCCTTCTCCTCCTCTGTCTGGGCTAGCTGCACTCCCCAGCTGGTAACTCCTCCTTGGGTTCTTCATCCCAAAATGCAGCACCTTGCACTTTTGGCATTAAACCCCAGTTGCCAGGTGTCTGACCAGGTTTCAAGCTTTGCCAGATCATCCTGCAACCCCTGCCATCCCCTAGGTCATCCACCACTCGCCTACCTTGGTATCATCAGCAAACAGACTGATCTTGCTCTTGATGTCCCATGATATGTCTGCAATGAATATCCCAAACACTGGTCCCAACACTGAGCCCTGTGGAACACCGCTCGTCACTGCCCTTGGGTGTGAGGCTCCCCACCTACCACCACCCTCTGTTGCCTTCCTGAAGCCAGTCCCTACCCAGCTCACCAGCTTTGTACTCGCCCTGTGCCTACTAACTTCTTTCCAGCCTTCCATGTGGCACGAGTCGGATGCCTTACTGAAGTCCAGATACAGGACATCCACTGCATGGCCCTGTCCAGTTGCCTAGTTACCCAGTCATAGAACTCGACCAGGTTGGTTTGGCAGGATCTACCACGTATGAAGCCATGCTGTCTACTGTCCTGTAGTCCTTTGGCCTCTAGGAGGGCCACCAGCCTCTCCTTCAGGATAGTCTCCATTAGCTTACCCACGATGGATGTGAGGCTCACTGGTCTGTAGTTTCCCAATTCATCCTTGGGGCCACTCTTGTGGAGGGGCACCACATAAGCCATCTTCCAGTCCTGAGGTACACACCCTGAATGTAGTGAGGCATTAAATAGGTCTGCCAAAGGTCCTGCAAGGACCTCTGCCAGCTCCTTCAGTACCCTGGGGTGGATGCCATCTGGGCCTGGCGCCTTGTCCACCCTCAGTGCCTTCAAACCCTCTCGAACTCTGCCTTCCATGATTTCCCCATCTGTCACCACTTCCCCCTGCTTCTGCCATTTCTCCCACCTTGGGTGTCACCCCTCTTCTCTTTAGTAAATACTGAGCAGAAGTACTCATTTAGTGCTTCTGCCTTATCGCACCCTGCTTCCACCCAACCCCTCCCTCCTTATCCTTACTATGTGGTCCTTACAGCTCCTTTTCTCCCTGATGTACTTAAAGTCCTTCTCCCCTTCTTAATGCCTTGTGCCAGCCTGAGTTCGTGATGCTTTGGCTCCCCTTACTGCCCTTGTCCTCCTTGATTCTGTCAAGTACTCCTCCCTGTCCTCCCCCTCCCTGTTTTCTTGTACTTCCTAAAGGCAGCTCTTTTCCTCCTTACCTTTTCCATGACCTCCTTGCTCAACCAGCTCGGTTTCTTAGCCCTAGCCTTCTTGCTCTGGGCTTTGCAACAGGTTTTGGTTGCCTCCACTATCCCCAGCTTTATGAGCTCCCACCTCTGGTTAGTGTCCATACTAGATTGAGTTCTGGCCAGGTACCCTTTTACCACTTCCCCCATCCTCCCAAAGTCGTCCCTCCTGAAGTCCAGCACTCTTGTGCCAGATTCCACTCCTTCCTTGCCCATATCCAATGTGAGCCATACTGAGTGGTGGTCACTCCCTGACAGCGGTTCCTCCACTGTAAGTTCTCTCACAAAGTCCCCATTTGCCAGCACAAGGTCAAGGGTATTCCCTAACCTGGTTGGTTCACTGACCATTGCAGCAGGAAGCTGTCCTGAAGGCATCCAGCAGTACCTGCTCCCTTCTGTTCCTGGTTGTTGTTGTGCTCCAGTCCACTCCTGGCATGTTGAAGTCCCCCACAATCACTACATTACCCTTCTCGCAGGTCCTCCTGATCTGTCCCACTAGTTCCCTGTCTAACTCCTCCGTCTGAGATGGTGGCCTGTACACCACTCCCATTCTAAGAATGCTATTCTTGGAATCCTGGATTTGCACCCAAGTGACTCTGTACTACCCTCCTCCCTTCCTCCCTTACACACTTCAGTCCTTCCTTCACATATAGTACCCCCCCTTTCCCAATCACCCTGTCCCTCTGAAATAACCTGTCCCTGGTACAGACAGGTCCCAGTCATTGTATTGGGTGGCCCATGTTTCTGTGATGGCTGCAATGTCACCTCTCCCTCTACCATGAGAACCTGTAACTCTGCAGTTTTCCTCCCAAGGCTCCTAGCATTAGAGGTAACCACCTTCACCCTTTTCCCTCCTCCCATCCTGCCCTCCTTTCCTAGCATCACCAATAGTACTTGCCATTTGTCCTTTGTCACTGTTATGGGGGTAGCTCATATTGTTTCCCAACCTGTGTCTCTGCATATCTCTTCCCCAACTGCTACCCCACTCCTAGTTTAAATTCCCAACTTCCTCTATGTACTCCTCCATCCTTTGTTTCAACACTTTCTTTCCCTCCTCACTCAAGTGTAGTCTGTCCTTGGCATAGAGACTACTGTCCTCCCAGGTCCCTCCCACCCACCAACAGCCCATACCCTTTAGCACAACACAGGTTCTTAGCCATCCGTTAAATTCCTCTATTCTCAGCTTTCTTGTTGTGCTTGCCTTTGGCACGGAAGTATCTCTGAAAAGTTACTGATCTTTCTGCCCCTCACATAATTGTGCTAGTTCCTCAAACCTCCTCTGGACTATATCTACTGTCTTGTCAGCCAGGTCGTTTGTCCCAAGATGTATAATTAAATGAGGCTTGTCCCTACCCCTTCTAGCATATTTCAGAACAGATTGTCCCACCCTTTCCGCTGTCATTCCTGGCATGGCCTCCACCCAAATCATTATGCCTTTCCCCTTGCTACCCCATCTGACTCCTCTTAGTATTGAGTCCCCCAGAACTAAGATTCCACCCCTCTTACTCCCTGCTTGCTTCCATTCATCTCCCTCTCTCATTTCCAGCTCCTCTTCTTCCTCCTGCACATTATTTCCCCCTTTTACCCCTGTTGCAATTCTCCCAGCAGAACTTCCCCCCACTCCAGTTTGGTCCAGGCATTTATCAATTACTCCTCTAATTTCATCATTTCCCTCCTCCACCTTCTTCCTCTCTAGTAGTGCAAAACTATTTTCTGAAGACCCTTCACAAATGCCCGCTCCCTCTCTCTTCATAGTAACCTGTTCTCTCCTTTCCGTTCCATGACTTTTGCCACTTCTTCGCCTCCCCTCACAAGTCCCTATCTCCTCCTTCCATTTGTCTTTTGTCTCCTGACCTGGTTTCCCCGGCAATCGTTCTTCCTGGCCTGGGCCCCTTTGTCTCTGCTTCCCTTCTTCTGACCCTCTCCTCACCACTGTTGGCTTAAATCGCCCTCCCTCATCTCCCCTTCTTCCTCCCTCCAGTATTGGGCTAAACCCACCCCCAATCTGCCTTGCCTGTCTTAGTTCCTCCTGCAGACTCTCAATCTCCTTTCTAAGTTTTTCTATGTGGTTGCACACTAAACATCCTCCCACACTCCAGGCAATTTTTAGAAAAATTTTCAACATGGGGTTCTTGGGACCCCACCTCATGATCACTGTCACTGTCTCTTTGTTTATTGGTCCCGAAAGGTGATTTTGCGGTCGCTGCACAGATTCTCGTTTCGGTATCAAAGCAATGAAACAACAGTGCAACTGTTTATGAGAATTGGGGTCCCCATTAACTAGTGTTGAAAATTTGGGGCCAAAATTAAATGGCACGTTACGAGCGTGCGTTGTGCAGTTTCTATGCACGCTTGTAACTTGACCAGTTTTTTATATATTCACTCCAAATTTTCAACATTGTCATTTTTCACACCTTCTCGTGAACAGTACAGCTGTCATTGTGGTTCCATATAAGGATGAATTTGGCATGCTGAACGCCCTTATGGCATCCCCACATCGCCGAAATTCAGTTTCGGCAATGTGGGATCTTACCGAAAAGTAAACCCAGCGCACAAAAACTTTGGGTTGTGCTTTATGCGAGGGGGGGACTGCGCTCACCCGCACCCCCGTACTTCAGGATTCTCAACTCTTGGGGGGCATGTCGAGGGAAAAAAAAAGTGTGTCAGGCCGGGTGCAACATAAAACCGCTGCTGCCCCGTCCCGAACTCTGTATCCCCACCACCCCAAGCCGGCACCTATCCCACCTTGCCATGATGCCAGCTCGCTGGAACCTGTCAGCACCATCCCTCACATACCGTCCCACTCCACATCCGCCAGGCACAATCTACCCACCCCGCGTGTGTATACTCGTGCGATATCCTGTCACCTTTTCGCGACGACCCCCCATCCGGTCACCTGCCCTACACCCTCGCAGCACTAGCTGAAAGTGGGTTGCCATTTTGGCACATGCCCACCTGCTAGTGCCCCATATCATGGTATACCTATCATTGTTCACATCCTGCCCGAAATGTGGTTTCCCACCTGAGGTGCAGAATGGCGCAATCACTGTGCGCAGTTAATTTTTGGGATGGATTAACGAAATCAGAGTGCCTCTGTTCATGAGGAGAGGTCCCAAAAAGCCTACGTTGAAATTTTGGAGGAAAAAATTCCAAACAAGGGCCACGGTACAAGCATCCGTTGCACAGTATTACATACGCTAGTAAATTCTCCAATTTTTTATATTTTGACTCCAAATTTTCAATATTGCCATTTTCTCACACCTCCTTGTGAACAGTACAGCTGTCACTGTTCAAATCCTGCCCAAAAAGTGGTTTCTCACCTGAGGCGCAGAATAGCATGATCACTGTGCGAAGTCAACTTTTGGGATGGATTAATGAAATTAGAGTGTCGCAGTTCATGATGGGAGGTCCCAAAAAGACCATGCTGAAAACTTGGTAAACAAATTCCACAAAATGGTGCTGTTATGAGCATGCGTTGCTGAGTTTATTCGCACACTCATAACTTCACCAATTTTTCATGTTTTCAATGTAGATGTTCAGCAATACTATTTTTTCACACCACCTCATGAATAGTACAGCTGTACTTTTTCTAATCCTGCCAAAAATGTTTTTATGTACCTGTGGCGCAGTTGCACAGAATTACATTTTGACAGGGAGTTGAAGATTTTCTTTACTGGGTAGATTCGGTGAGGTGAGAAGACTGTTATGGTGAAGATTATTTAAGATGGCACAGTTATGACTGTTTGTTGCAATTTTGCTATGCCTGCTTGTAACTTAATGTGTGGAAGCACAGGGGCCAGAGACCCCTGTTTTCCACAGCTGTATACGTATATGCATCTGTAGAGGAATAGGAGTGCAGGGTCCAAAAGAACCCTTCGCTTCCACCTGTCACATATAGATGCTGTTATATATGGATACTGTTGTACTATCTGGATGGAGGAAGACCCTGTGCTCCCTCAGTAAAATAAACATAGTAGTATAATATCTCAAAAAGTAAGGAAAGAAATTGCAAAAAACTTTATTAATGCATCAGTTAGGGTTACAGCAACAAACGTAAGGAAATAATACATTAGGGTTGAGACCCTAACCCCTCCACCCTAACATCCTACCCCACCTCCACCCTTCACAGACCAACAGGTGATGGGGTGTGCCCTGGGGTAATCGGGCCTAACTCTCACCCCATTCTCCTATACTGCATCATGTCAGCTTTCTTACACATGGAATGGGGTGAGAGGCCCGACGACCCCAGGGGACACCCCATCACCTGTTGGTCTGTGGAGGTTGGGGTGTTAGGGTGAAGGGGTTAGAGTTGCAACCATAATGCATTGTTTCCTTACTTTTCTCATTGTAACCCTAACTGATGTACTAGTGAAGTTTTTCTGCTATACATATATATGTATATATAAATAATGTATATATGTGTGTGTGTGTGTGTATATATGTGTGTGTGTATATATATATATATATATATATATATATATATATTATGTTGTGTATATATATATCTATCTATCGGGGTTCAACAAATCCCATAGCCCGACATCCTGGGCTACACGATCTGTTGCGTCGGACAAGTAGATATCCAGTCCTCACTTGTCCAAGGACAACCAGCTCAGAGCATTTATTTTTGGCCCCCTTCGGTTTTCCTACCTGCCTGGAGTGCCTGACTGCCTGTACACAAGTGTCCACTAGGTGCCTCCGCCTGTTGATGAGTTCGGACAGTGAGGGTCACATGTCAAACAGTAAATTTAGTCATGTGGGAGCTGACTGAGAGAGCCGCCAGGTGGGAGTGCAGGCTAGCAATGGAGTGGGACACTTCTTCCGAATCACTCTTCACCCATGATGGACCAGAACAGCTTTGGAGGAATCAGGACTGACAGGTGAGTAAAAGAGTTCCCTGGCAGTCCTGTTAACTGGCACAGGCGGCGGTAGGACGGGAGTTGATAACACAGATAGGGAGAGGAGACACAGTGCGAGAGTGCCGTTTGCAATAGAGCAGCGGATGGAGCGGAGCTACTAGATGTGTAGTGGTCTGAGTGATTATTCAGTTTGGGTCTTGAGTCGCCAGCTGGAAATAACTCCTCTATGAGAGACGAGCTCACAGCTTTTCTCTACTACTGGTGGCAGAAAAAAGAATAGCAAGGGGCCGAGCAAAATAAATGGGGAGACCAACTGTGTGTTTTGTCTCCTGCATGCAGTTTTGGGGGAGGGGTTTGCTTTACCTCCTTGGTCAGTCAAACAACGGCCAGATAACTGAACAGCCAGGATAAAGCAATTTGCAGGACTTCTTTCAGCGGGGGCAGATAAAACAAATACATAAAGTTAAACAAGTGAAATAAAAAAGATTTTAAAGAACATTCAAAATAGCCTTTGTGAAGGTTGTGGCCTTTTGGTGTTGGGAGAGGAGTGAAGGAGGGAGGTATCCAGTCCTGAAATGTTCTGTGGCTGGCTTGTAAAAGAACTAATAAAGACAGCTAGTAGACAACTACAGGACTACTGGTACTAGCTAGTAAAAAAGAACAGACTGTGGAAAAAAATTGTGTGTGTGTGTATATATGTATATGTATTACAGGAGCTCTGCCTGACTCTGTGGGGCTGTTGGGAAAGAGGCGAGGAGAGTGTGGAAAGGAGTGAAAAATACGGTTAATTTGTTGCCCAGTATCTGTCCACTCCTGACCTGTGACTTGTGAAACTCAATAAAATAAAACTCAATAAAACAAAATAAGTGACGAGCTACCAAGGGGTGGCAAAGTATAGACAACAGTGGTGAGTATGGGAAGAGTGGATCAAGTCTGGCCAAGGTGGACTTAGGAGCAGCACAGTAGACAATGTTGTCATAATCAAAGATGGACAGGATCATCTTAGAGATGATATCTTGGTGAGCTGGTATAGGGGTGCAGCTTTTGTTCCATAAAGCGCACCTAGCATGGGGTGGAGTTTTTTTGTGAATGACATCTGTGTGCTGAGAGAAGCCAAGGTGCTGGACAAGCCAGACACCAAGGTATTTAAATGAGGGCACGTCATCATTTGTACTTCCATCTAGGGTGTGGAAGTTGGGGTGGGAGGGGAGCTTAGACAGCCTCTGCCTATTGCCAAAGCGCATGGAGACCATTTTCTTAGCATTTAGGGATAACCGATTTGACCCGAACCATTTCTGGGCAGTGTCAAAATCAAATTGAAGCTTGGATGTTAGCTCAGAAGGAGAAGACCCAGATGCAAATATCACTGTGTCATCTGCATACATGTGGATTGAAGCAGAGGAGCAGGCTGAGGGGAGGCTGTTGAGGAATATGGAGAAGAGTAATGGGCCACGGGGTATGCCTGAGTGGATGGAGAGGAGCAGGGAATCACTGATTCTCAAAGATTGAGTTCTTACTTCCAGGTAGAAGTTGAACCAGTTGGTCATTGAGTCTTTGAGACCCGCTGACTTGAGTTTGCCAAGGAGAAGAGGGTGGGAGACAGTGTTGAAAGCTTTCACTAGATCAACACAGATGGCAGCAGTGTGGTGGCCTTGGTCCATGCCAGTATGTATCTTTGGTATAATACCAGGGGAAGCATGAGTCTTTTCTCAAACTTGGAACTTCCAGGTGACAGTGCAGGGGGTTATGTGTGTATCTTTGGTATAATTCTAGGGTGGGAAACTTGAGTCTGTGCTCAAACACAGGCTCCCAGGTGGATGTGAAAGGGGTTGTTTCTGTATCATTGTTTAGAAAATATCAGTGGAAATGCTAGCATATTGATTGACTAACAGAGTACCATTGCCATGTGGGTATTGTTCAGTAGAATGCGCTGAAAAAAGTTTCAGTGCAGGTTGCCCCATTACTTTGGGTATTCTTTGGCACCCTGAATTTTCAAACTTGCTGGCTGCCATGTTTTTTTGTCTCACTTAGCAAGATTCACCTCACTAGCCCTACTTTGTACCTGTGCACATAACTGCACGTGAAAACCTCAAACCACAATATGCCATTGACATAAATGAAGAAAAAAAAAACTTCCTTCTAAGGACGTGGCTATGATATTCTATCCACACTTTCTGGCAGTTGCCTTTCCCTTTAAGACTTGCCGGAAAGGTCTTCAAGCTGGTTTCTCCCACCCACCTGGGTGGTAACTCCCTTGCCTCCGCCCCATGACACCTGATCTTCCTTTCCACTGGAAGAAGCAGGTTCCCTCCTTACAGCTCCCATGTTGAGTAGGCCCTGGTGCTTAAATCTTTGGATTTACTTCCAAAACTTACCAAACCTCATTCGAGTTTTGTCTTCACCTCGATCTTTGATCACAACCACGATGGAGGATAGATCCTCACCCGGATTACGCCAGCACACATGCGGGCAGAAGATGTCAAGTACCGACCCACACGCCTCATGTGTCTACTGTCTGGGCCATGATAATGATTCGCAGGCCTGCAACTTTTGTTGATAGTGTCACCCGAATGTCCTGGAGGACCACGCTGCCGGCCTAAATTTGGGCCGTCCTGAGAAACATTATCTGCCCGTCAAATCAAAGGATGCTAATTCGGTGTTCTCTACGGCTGTGAGGTCCACCATGCAGTTAGAGCAACTCAAGGCCTTCAAGGAGGACGAGGAGGTGGCCCAGGTTGCTGCTCAGTCCTCTTCTGCTTCGGCCTTTGTTCCACTCCAGTTGGGCTCCATTTATTCGGTCACCTTCAAGGATCTGTGCCAGTCCCCCTTGACCAAAGGGGAGGGCCCTTCTGAAATGCATAGTGCCTGTTCACACAAGGAGTCCAAGAAGGATAAAGAGAAGACTAATCATCAATGATCTTGGGACCAGGAGTGTTCCTGCTCTCAGGATTCTTTGATTCTGACTATGGTTGAAACCGTGGCCGTGGCTTCACGGTAACCCTGTCAGACCAATTGGCTGAGACTCCAGCCGACAATGCAGCTGAGATCATTCTTGACCCTGTCAACTGGTTGTCATCCCGAAGAGGCCGACAGCTCTTTTTTATGGACCCCGGTCTTGCTGACGACCACTGATGGGTCGGCCCAGCTCGCTGACCTGGAGCGGCTGGTCATCGACCCAGACCAGGAGGAGCTGCAGACCTCCCTGGCTCTCTCTGAGGCCCCCCATCTACACCACCAATGGCTGAGGTTAAGGTCTTGGCTATCTTCATCCTTGGGGTTGGGCAGGCCCTGCCCACATCGATGGTCTTGCTCTCGGCACCATGGGAAGCAGCACTGCTGTTACTCATCTTCGTCCTCCTTGGATGAGGAGAGGCTTCGATGCAAATTGTGTCAACGCTATGAAGACCTTGTGTTGCAACAGTTAGTTCTGTCTGGGCCAATGTCAACACTGGCTGCCACCCCGGCCATTACTTGGCTGTCGCCCGAAACGCCGGCACAGACTCTGCCGGTGGGGCTGGTAGACACCATTACTCCCCCAGTAGAGATGGTTCAGACCACGTCAGCTCAGCCAAAGCAGGCTTCTCCACCGATTGTGGTGGAGCCGTCACCTAAGCAGCCGACGACCAGGGCTCCATCCAAGAAGTCTTGGTCAGCCAAGGGGCTTCCCCATCGGCTATCTGTCATTCTTACACCTGACCACCCACAGCAGGTCATGGGTGACACAGGTGGTTGCCTGCTCTATCCGGACTCCTTGGAGTCTTAAGGATTCCTCCTTGCACTCCTGTCCATTGGACATGGAGTTGATTGAGGATCTTTCCACAGACGAAGGCCCTACTTCATTCATGGGCATTCTCTGCCTCATCTCCGAGTCCATAGGGATGAAACTAGAGCTAGTCCAAAGGTGGGCTCGCTATCCCCCTTACAGAAATCTTGGATAAAAGGGATTTTACGGAGGCTTTCCCAGTGGAAGAGGCCATCATTGACAATGCCCTGGAGCTCTGGTAGTGCCAGGCCTCTTGCCCTGTTCCCTCAACCTGGATGGCCCACAAATGTGCGGTGCCCATCAGTACCCTTTTGGGGTTCTCTGAGCATCCCTTGGCTGAGGAGTTGGTGACTGACTCCGTGTTTAGGTGCTCACGCAATACCAGGAACGCTGATAGACCACCGGACAAAGAGTCCAAGAAATTGAATGATTCAGCCAGAAAGGTCTGTGCTGCCTCCTAGCTTAGCGTCCACCGGGCTAGCTTGGTCGTCGAGATGGCACACTTCTCCCATGCCTTTCTGGGTTCTCTGGATGAGGTGATTCCTCATCTTCCTGCGGACCTCCAGACTGCAGTCAAGCAGCTCTGGGACAAGTATCATTCTGTGATCACAAAGCAACTTCAGACGGTCCTGGACATTGTGGATTCCTGTGCCTGCTCATTGGCGGCCACGGTTGCCATGCACCGTAGGGCTTGGCTGCATATCTTAACCTTTACGGCAGACACCCAGCACTAGCTAGTGAATGTACCATTCTTAGGCACCAACCTCTTTGGGCCCGCTGTGGAGGGTCTCATCCAGCACATTGAAAGGTCCAGTACCACCCTGGACTCTGTGACATTCACCCAGAAGGATTCCAAGGGCTCTAAGCAGAAAAGCGCAAGCCCTTTTGGTCCTCTACTCCTGCGACAAAGCCAGCCCAGCATCAGTCTGGCCAGCAGGTTCAGTCCTGGCGACCTCTGACCAAGTCCATGGCCTCGGTGGTCCAAAAACCTGTAGGGAAGGGACCCGACTGCTCCTCAGCTGCACCTCCCCCTCCAAGCCTGCTCAGTGATGGGATGGGGGTTGCCAGCCTCATGCCTGCCACACATCCCCTGGGTCCCCCTGTGGTTGCCAGCTCTGACACTTCCTTTATGCTTAGTCCGCTGTTACCATGGACAGTTGGGTTCTGGAAGTGGTCAATCAGTGTCTGCCTCTGGAATTCAAGCAGTACCCTCCAAGCAGAGCCCATGCCTCACAGGAGGACTTGGTATCTGCAGGTGCTCAGTCGGCTGTTTGAGACAGCATAGCCCAGGTCCTCCACAAGGAAGTTGTGGTCACAGTTGTGGATCCTCTGAAACACCCAGAGTTCGTCTCCAGGTACTTCCTGATGCCAAAGTAGATGGGCTGGTTTCCCCATTGTAGATCTGCATGACATGAACAAATTCCTCACGTCCCACACCTTCAGGATGGTAACTCTGTCTCAGATCATGCCAGGTCGGGAGGGACAAGGCACAGGTGATCGTGGTGGCTTCAGACTGGCCCCACCAGTTTTGGTACCTTGATCTCCTCAACCTCAGCAACGTGCTTCTGGGTTATCTTCCCATATGCCCAGACCAGCTCTCAATCAGGGGAAGGTTCTCCACCAAGACCTTCAGTCCCTACACTTGACCATCTGGTTCCTGAGCAGCTAGAGTTCCAGGCTTTGGGTGTCTCTGAAGATGTCCTCACTATTGTGGAGGTGTCTAGAAAGGAATCCACTAGAAAATGCTATGCCTTCAAATGGTAGAGATTCTCTAGTTGGTGTCAGGGCAAGGGGTTGGACCCTTTGACCTGTCCTGTGGCTAGTATTTTGGACTATCTATGGTATCTTCCCAAGGGGGACTTCAGTCAATGACCCTTATGTTGCACCTGGCAGCCATCTCTGCTTTCCGGGCGTGGGCTGATCAGCAGTGGATGGCACAGGACAAGGTGGTCTGGTGCTTTTACAAAGGCCTTGATGACATTTCCCCTCTGGTGCGTGAACCACCACCACCGTGGGACTTGTTGCTGGTTTTGGCAAAGCTCATGGGCAAGCCATTCAAACCGATGAAAGGGTGTGAGCTGTTTCACCTGTTGTTGAAGACTGCCTTCCTGGTGGCTATCGCATCAGCCAGAAGGATCAGCGAGCTCAAGGCACTCTTGGTGGAGTTTCCTTACCTGGTCTTCCACAGGGACAGGGTTGTCTTGCACCCCAACCCATAGTTCCTCCCAAAGGTTTTGTTGGAGTTTTACCTGACTCAGGTGATGATGCTGCCAGTGTTCTTCCTGGATGACACCTCTGAGGCTGAACACGGGCTCCATACTTTGGACTTGAGGCTTTGGGATAAACTGTGTATGAAAAGCGCTATATAAATGCTGATTATTATTCTTCTTCTTCTTGAGGCGAGCGCTCACCTATTATAAAGTGCACACGGCTGGAGTTCGAGGAAAATTTGGCAGCTGTTTGTCGCACCTGGCAGACCTGCAGCCAAGCAGACAGTTGGCAGGTGGATCACATCTTGCATTGATCTCTGCTATAGGTTGATGGGTAGGGAGCCTCCCGGAGTGCTAAGGGCTCATTCCACCTGCCATACCGCTGCATTGGTGGCAGCTTCTAGGAATGTCCCTATCCAGGAAATCTGCAGGGCTGCTACCTGGAAGTCAGCACACACCTTCATTTCCCATTACCACATTGACATAGTCAAACTGGGATGCTGGTTTGGGGCCTCAATTCTCCAATCTGTGTTCCCTAAGTAGGGTGTGTGTGCCCTTCCTTCCCTTCTCCCGGAGAACTACTAGGAGTCTGCCAGACAGTGTAGCTAGAACATCATATCCAAGTCCCAAGAAATGCAAGTTACTCACCTGTAACAGTAGATCTTCTATGGAATGGTCTCTTGCAGTAGGTTATTACTCTTGGGAATTCCACTAGGTGGCGCTATCAACTGGCAGCTTCTTCCAGCATTCCTCTTTAGAGGCCGCCCTCATGACATCACTTCCTCAGCTTCTGTATAAGAGTGAGCGGCCCCAGGTAATCTCTGCTCATTTTCCCACCTGCTTCTGCCTGCACAGCAGCTAGCTCACTCTTCTGTGTTGCAGTCTTCGATGAGAATTTGGATCCACTTTTTTCTGTTACTGCCTGTGACTCACTCACAGTACCACCTGTTTTCTTTGGCCTGGCACTTTTGCTGGGTCTTTGGGCACCTCCTTCATGGCTGATCAGGTAGCCCTGCTGGAGCAGACCTCGGGGGGGCCTGTCCTAAGGGTCAAGGCTCTTTTTCCCAGCATAAAAGGGAGAGGGAATTGCACTACTCACACTCCCAACAATGCTGCCCATCAACGGTGCCTACTGCTCCTCTTCCACCATCAACTAAGCATTCCGTGTCGATGGGGATGCTTCCCTTGTCAACGGAGCCTTCTCAGATGCATTTCTCATTGAAGGGGACTGTCTCCCCCCTCCCCTTGACGGAGCATTTCTTGTCAACAGGACAGCTTCCCGCATTGACAGTGCACTCCAACCTCTGTTTCTCGTTGAAGGGAAGTGTTCCCCCATCAACAGAGCATCTCGTTCTTCCTCCTTAATCAACAGGAATGCTTCCCCCATCAATAGAGCCTTCTGCATGCATTTCTCATTGATGGGCCTGTTCCCCTATCGAGATCATTCTTCGTCCATGAGACTGCTTCCCCCATCAATGGAACGTTCTCTGTTGCCTTTCTTCTTGGCAGGAGTGGTCCCCCACCGTCGATGGCAGGGGCTCCAGCCCCCAGGTTGGTTCATGTCCTGGGTCCCCCCATCGCTGTCACCACCATGACTTTCTTGGATGGTGCCTGGGTGCCCCCCGTGGCCTTCCCGAGCGCTGCCCATGGGCACCCTACGGCTATGGGCCTCACACCTTCCCAGGTGCCTGGCACTACCCGTATTGTCCTTGCGGTTCTGCAGTCCTTGGGGTATGGTTCATCTCTGGTCCCTCCTCTGGTTCCTGTGCCCCAGCGTACCTCCTCCTCCCCCTACCTAAGTGGTTTCATCTGGTTCCAGATATCGCCCCCGGATCCCCCCTGCACCTTCATGTGGATTCCGGGTTGGAGGGTCCTGCTTTTGGGGCTTCCTTCTTGGAGGACGTTCCGGACGAGTACTTCCCCGATATTGATCTCCTTAGGTCCCCTTACTCCATGTCCTGTATTCTGGATGTGGCTCCGCCTGCCCCTCCTGATGTGTCTTCTCTTACAGACCCTTCCTTCATGGATCTGATGTTGCAGATCTGGCAGGTTTTTTGGGTTCCCCTTTATGGAGCAGGATTTCCTGTGCCGGGACTTTGCTGCCTACCTCGACCTTCCTGAGGACCCTGTCCTGGTCGTCCCTCCCTTGAGTCCCACTTATTTGAACGCCATGACTGAGGCTTGGCATCACCCCTGTTCTGCTGCACCTGCCCCGTGTAGGGCTGACAGGCTGTACATTGCCCCGTCTGATCATCCTTATTTATCCACTACTCCTGCGGCTGACTCCATGGTCATTACGGCGGCCCATGACCAAACCACTCAACCCTGACACACACCAACTCTTTGCTGCCGGATAAGGATTCCCAGCGCATTGATTTTCTTGGTCAGAAGGTTTACACCTCTACTACCTTGTTGATCCATATTTTGAAATATATGGGACATATGTTCTGCTACCTCCACACCTTGAGTGTCTCCGCTTCAGACCTTCTTTCCAACTTGTCTCCCTCCCCAGGGACGGACCAGTTGGTGCAGCCCTTGTCTGCCATCTCCTCGCTTTCCCATCACCTGCTTCGGTCGGGATATGTTGCCGTCGACACCTCTACTCATCTCTCTGCCCCTGGCATTGCCTTATGGCACCACGCCTGGCTTTGGGTATCGGGATTGGCTCCCGATGTCCAAATGCAGGTTGCCGATGCCCCTTTCTGTGGTGACATGCTGCCTGGTCCTGGTACCCAGGCCATTCTGGATACCATCCAGGCTTCCAGTCATACCCTGAGGTTGGTCCAGGAACTTTGCCGTTCCCCCCCAGGACCCGTCCTCCTCCTCCACCTCTTCTGGTTGGGTGTCCCAGTCCCAGCCCTCTTACCAGGGTGCTGCTCGGGATCGCAGTAGGCCTTATTGAGGGATGTCCACTGGGTCCACCCCACCATCTAGTACCCGTCATTCAGGCGGGGCAGGGCTCGCTCCTGCTCCTTGACCACACCTCCGGGCTTGCCCTGCCTCCTCTCTCAAGCCTCTGAGGCTCTTTGGGGTCTTCGCGCCCATTCTTTGGAGGCTTGCTGCCCGATTCTGGATGCTTTTCTCCTCTCTGCGGTTCATTTGGAACACCTGCTATCCTCTCTGTTGGAAGCCCTTCCATTGTTCCTTGCTGTGGCATTCACGGTGCTTCTTGTCCCAGTGCACTCCACCTTCTGTCCACGCACTCTGCACTTTAGGGGCTCTTCTGGACTTACCTTGCACGATAGCCTCTCGACCCCTGCTCATCAGGTTGCACTGATTGGCCTGGCCTGCTGCTCCTCTCCTGTCTTCAACCTTCTAGGAGTCTTCCATCGTTGACCACCCTTCACCTGCCTGCCTTCCTGGGTGTAGTGCGAGTTGACCTGCCTATGACTAGCTATGACGCTGTCTCTTTCCTGGGATCTCATGGCCATCTAATGGATTTTTTGCAATCTCTCCATGCCTCACGCCTGGACACTGCTCGCTTCTTTCCTTTATATTCTCCCAAACAAATATGCTTTTGTATGTCCTGTCCCTGTCACCGGGACCAATCACCTCTTTCCCTCCACTCCTTGCCTTTCCAAGCTTTCATGGTTGGGGTTTGCTTTCTGTCGTGGCCCGCCCTCCGGCCGTGCCATCTTGCCTGGCTTCCTGCTATTCCTGTCCTCTCTTCTGGACTGAACTGCTTGGTAGTCTCCCAAGAGTAATAACCTACTGCAAGAGACCATTCCGTAAAGGATCGTTATGTAAGAACTTACCATAACAGCAGATCTTCCAGGGATGTCTCTTGCAGTAGGTCAAGCCTGCCCTCTGTCCCACTGCCATTTTTTTCAGGGTCCCCGGATATCAGGACATTTAGTTAGGACTCCCTGGTCCCTCAGTTTCCCTCGGTCCTCGCCTTTATGTGCTGAAGCTGGTGGGGACAGAGGTTGCCTGGGGCCGCCCACTCTTATACAGAGGCTGAGGAAGTAATGTCGTGGGCAGCCCTTGAAGTGGACTGCTGGAAGAAGCTGTTGTGTGACTGCACCACCTAGAAACTCCCAAGAGTAATAACCTACTGCAAGAGACATCCCTAGAAGATCTACTGTTATGGTAAGTTCTTACATAACTAACTTTCTAGGACTGGTGAATGATGTTCATCCACACGGACCCACCTGATCTCCCCAGCTTCGGTGCACACATTCTGCTTCCAACGGTCAAGATCTGTCGTCATGGGGTGGAACTAAGGGAATTACCACCCAGATGGGTGGGAGGAGCCAGCTTGAAGATGTTTGCAGCAAGTCTTAAAGGGGAAAGGAACTGCCAGATAGTGTGAATGAACATCATATACTACTCCTAGATCTACTGTTACTGGTGAGTGACCTGTGTTTTCTGAGGTTAAGTCTCAGGAAAGTTGATGGAGCTCTCAAAAAGATTGCAAAAAAAAACTGACTCATGTTTCTTTATGAAAATACTAATTAAATACTTATTTTTAGTCAGCAGGACGTTTGAGTGCAACGAAACTTTCAGCCAGCGGTCAGTGCTTGGGAATTGCCAGCTGATTCACCCAACACAGAAACCACATCAGTATCCTCAGTGCAGAAAGCATTTCCATGACCTACATCTTATCACTGTAGAGCAACAGATTCATGAAAGAGAGGAGCATTTTAAAAGTACCAAACAGAGCACTCTAAACACGTTAAATCCGGTTAAATGTAGTGACAAGAGTTTAACTGTACAGCATAAAACTATCATACACCAACTCCGCAAGAAACAGTACAAGTGTCCTCAATGTGACAAGAGTTTTGCTGCACCGAGTAACTTTATGAATCATCAGCGAATTCACTCTGGTGAGAGACCATATAAATGTGCTGACTGTGACAAGAGTTTTATCGAGAAGAGTCACCTGAGCATGCATCAACGAATTCACTCTGGAGAGAGACCATATAAATGTGACGAATGTGACAAGAGTTTTTACCAGAAGGGTAACCTGATACAACATCAGCAAATTCACTCTGGTGAGAGACCATATAAATGTGATGAATGTGCCAAGGGCTTTGGCCACAAAAGAAGTCTGATAATTCATCAGCGAACTCACTCTGGAGAGAGACCATATAAATGTTCAGAATGTGACAAGAGTTTTGGCTGCAAGTCTAACCTAAGATTACATCAACAAATGCACTCTGGAGAGAGACCATATAAATGTGGTGAATGTGACAAGAGTTTTGCCAGCAAGAGTTACCTGACCATACATCAACGATTTCACATGGGGGAGGGACTGTATAAATGTCCTGAATGTAACATGAGTTTTGTCCTGAAGGATACCCTTATAAAACATCAACAAATGCACTCTGGAGAGAGACCACATAAATGTGGTGAATGTGGGAAGAGTTTTACCCAGAAGCATAGCCTGATAATGCATCAACGAATTCACTCTGGAGAGAGACCATATAAATGTGATGGATGTGACAAGAGTTTTATCCAGAAGGGTAACCTGAAAATGCATCAACGAATTCACTCTGGAGAGAGACCATATAAATGTGATGAATGTGACAAGAGTTTTGTCGAGAGGGGTCAACTGAAAATGCATCAACGAATTCACTCTGGAGAGAGACCATATACATGTGGTGAATGTGACAAGAGTTTTGCCCAGAAGGGTGGCTTGATAAAGCATCAGGGAATTCACTCTGGGGAGAGTATGCAGAAAAGAAAGCCACTCTTACAAGCATAGCAACAAAAACTGCAGATATATTCAGACATATAGACAGATACATCGAGATATGGCACACATCACAAAGAAAAGAATAACCACACAAAAGTGGAATGTAATGAAAAGTACACAGTTTAGTGACCTAGAAAGACAGCAAATCGAAATAGAAGTCCTTGAACAGTCAAGGAAAGAAGGATTTGAGGTAGGAACTCGGCCTCTGTCATTATCATGTGATATGCCACTACAGCAGACAACTGCTCCGCCAATATGGTTACATTAAACAACACACGACACATTTACTAAAGACATTCAGCAAAGTGCATATCAAGTGCCATGTGCCAACAAAACAGCTGAAGTTTCAGTTCAGCCCATACAGAGAGTGGAAGAGCAGGAAATGCTAATTATAGGAACAACCCTAAATCAAGAGGAAGAAAACATGAGCAAAGACCTGCTGGACTTAATCGACATGGACAAATATATCAAAATACACCCAAGGGAAAGATTGCAAAAACTATGCATGACACACACAGGGAACAAATAAAACAGATATACAAGGTTATTGGAACCATCCAAAGGGATCCATATGATGTCACTGAGATAAACAGAATCCACTATTGTGCAGTGAGACTAATAACAAATAGAGCAGTGCCACAAAAGCAAGGAATCAAGAACAAAAAGATAGGGAAATGTAGCATGCCACCATGTAAAAAGCAGATAGAAAGGACAATTATGGAGATAAGATCAGAAGTATCACTGCTGGAGGAGTTTAGAAAGGGTGAAAGATCAATGAAAGTCATCAGGAAAGTGGATGAAATCAAAGAAAATTGCTGTATTAAAATGGATCAGGACCTAAATTTTACCATCTCAAATAACAAACTCAAGATCTCTGCTCAAGCCGAGAAGCTCGGAAGATGTGTAGAAAGGAACAATGAAAACACGCAAAACGTGGTTCAGAGAAGACCTGAAGAAATTTAATAGAGAGCTGGGAAAGAAAACAACCAAAGTAAAAACATCACCAGTAAAGAAAGAAATTGAGGAATTCTGGAGAAGCATCTATGAAGACCCAGTTGTACATAATAAGGAAGCAAAGTGGATACAGGAAATAAGACAGCATAAGAAATGGCACTACCAGGGATATGGAGTGGCCTGATGTAACAGCTAAGGAGACAGAAGCGAAGATAAGGAAGGCCCTCAACTGGAAACCCCCCAGCCCCAGATACAGTACCCGTCTGGCTAAAAGTACTACTACTAATAATAATAACTTTATTTTTGAGCACCTTTCAAATACCAAGGCACTTTACAGTGTTAAAGGAAAACAATGGAAAAGACACAGCTTTCCTCAGACACTACAGAAACTCTCAATTAGTGCTTTCAGACAGTAAAAACTTTATTTAATGATTTAGAACAGCTACCCACAACTTCCACTTCCTGTTGCTGGCAGCAGCCATTTCATGAGCAGCAGTAAGCCTCCTGAGCTCACTGTGTGCTAATATGCCTGTTTGACTTCTGCTATTGGTTGGCAGGACATATTAGCATAAAGTGAGCTCAGGAAGCTCTCTGCTACTCATGAAATGGTGGCTGCCAGCAATAGAAAGTGAAAGCTGAAGGCCACTGTTTAAATCACTAAAAAAAGCAATCCGAGAAATTAAAAAAAAAAAATGTTACTGTCTGAAAGCACTAATCAGGAATGTTTGTAGTGCCTCAGTAAAGCTGCACCTTTTCCAGTGTTTCCCTTGAAAATATGATTCCAAAAAAACTATTACAGTTGCTAAGTAAAATAGCAATCACAAATAATAACAATTCACTGAAAAGCCTGACTCCACAAAAATGTTTTTTAAGTGGCTGTTTAAAATCCCCCACGGTCAAGCATTCATGCATAGCATCTTTACACCAAGATTTAGCCACCTGTAAAAACTATATGCACATCCCGAGTTGACAGTCATCTGGCTAACAACAGGGAATACCACACTTCTCATCAAATCTGAGCCTGCCAGTCTCCCTAAGAACTATCGCCCAATAACCTGTTTGCCAACAACATATAAACTATATACTGGAATTGATGCAGAGTCTACAGTCATTTAGATTGCAATACTCTCATGGCAATGGAACAAAAAGGAAATAAAAGAAAATCATACAGTACAAAGGACCATCTTCTGTTGAACAAAGCCATATTGGAGAGCTGCAAAAATGCTGAAACCTTAGTGTAGCATGCATTGACTACAAAAAAGCATTTGACAGCATCCCCCACTCCTGGATCACTGAGTGTTTACAGATCTATAGGATATATCCCACACTGATAAACTTCATCACAATCGCAATGAGAAAGTGGCAAACCTCCCTGCGATTAAACCACAAAAAAGGTCAACTCACCATCCCAAATATAAGCATCCAACGAGGGATATTCTAAGGCGACTGTCTGTCACCACTTCTGTTTTGCCTTGCCCTCAATCCATTAAGTTGCCTAATCAACAACCTAGGCTATGGATACAGCTTGAACCCCAGAAACAAAAACAGCCAACAGCTAACATCTTATCCCCACTTTGTAGATGACCTAAAGCTTTATAGTTCATCCGACAAACACCTAAAAGAACAACTGCAAATCATTAAGGTCTTCTCTGATGATATACGGATGACATTTGACCTAGACAAATGTTCCAAAGCAACGTTTATAGCAGGAAAGTTAACTCATAAAGAAAATATTAACCTGGCGGAGGGTTGTGACATAAAAGAACTTGATCAAGAGGGAGTGTATAAATACCTGGGAATAGAGGAAGAAGCAACAACACAACATGTACAAATGAGAGCAAAAATAAGCAAAGAATATTTTTGAAGGTTAAAGCTCATACTGAAAACTGCTTTGATAACACAAAATAAAGTGCAAGCTATAAACCAGCTTGCCCTTCCAGTGAGATCATACAGCTTTGGTGTGATAGACTGGCCACAGAAAGTATTGAACCAGCGAGAAATAAAAACAAGAAAATGGATTCATGCTCACCAGTTAATATACAAAACCCAGTGCATGCCAAGATTATATCCCAAGGTCAGAGGGAGGCATGGGCCTCCTAGAGATTGATTACACATACAGGTCCACAATAGTGGGGCTACATACATACCTAATGACATCCTAGGACCCAAACATAGTCAGTGTCCTGCATCATGAGAAAAATAAGCCTAAAATGACTTCACTCATCAAATTAGGAGAAGCTTTCAGGAGGGTAGCAGAGATGGATGTTAATCCACTACTAGATAAGGAACAGCCAGCAACAGAAAGTGCAAAAAATCAGAAAAAGGAATACAAGGACAAAGACCAACAGAAAAGGCAAAGCAACTGGAAAGCCCATATTTACAGTGGAAAATACAGGGAGCTAATGGAACAACCACAGGTAGACCAAGCCCTGACCCATGAGTGGTTAAAAAGAGGTGAATTTAGGTCACGGGAAGAGAGATTGATAATGGCAGCCCAAAATAGTGGACTACACACAAGATGTTTCAAAGAATCCATAGAAAAAAACAGGAGAAACAGACAAGTGCAGGTTCTGTAGTACAGAATTAGAAACAGTTGCACATCTCGTGGCTGGATGCGAAGTAACATAGAAACATAGAAATTGACGGCAGATAAGGACCGCAAGGCCCATCCAGTCTGCCCATTTCTTTTTCTGCCTTATGAATGTGCCATCGGCCATTGCTCTGTCAATGGCCTATCTATTCATACTCATCTGTATTGCTCCCTTATACCTATCCCATGCCGGTTTGAAACCCTGCACTGTATTCATATCCACCGCTTCCTGAGGTAGACCATTCCATGCATCCACCACCCTCTCTGTGAAAAAGAACTTCCTCACATTACCCCTTAATCGGCCTCCCTCTAATCTCATGCTGTGTCCTCTTGTCCTGCTATTTTTCTCATATTAAAACATGTTATACTCTTTCACCTTGTTAATGCCCTTAAGGTGTTTAAATGTTTCGATCATATCACCTCTCTCCCTCCTTTGCTCTAGAGTATACATATTGAGCTCCGTTAATCTGTCCTCATATGTTTTCTGATGCAGTCCCTGCACCATTTTGGTTGCCCTTCTCTGGACTGCCTCAGTTTGGTTAATGTCCTTGTTGAGGCAGTCCTGTGTACTCATGACAGAAGGCCTGCATACCGAAAGACACAGCAACGTAGCAAGATTGATCCACTGGAAACTGTACAGAACTATAACATACAGGTAACAGAGAAACACTGGAAACATGAACCACAAAGAATCACAGAGAATGAAGAGGTAATGATCACATGGGATCACCGAATACCAACAGCCAAGAAAGTGGATGCAAGAAAACCAGATATTGTAATACAAGAAAAAAGAACAAAGGTAGCATTGCTGATTGAAATAGCCACTCTTAGTGAGTACGATGTCCTGCATACAGAGAGACACAAAATCGTGAAATACCAAGATATGCAGTCAGCAACCAAACTGATGTGGAATAAGGATACACAGATTGTTCCAGTAGTGCTTGGAGCAACAGGACTAAACAAAAAGAACTTTCAGGCACATTTAAATATGCTACCAATACTTGTGACACCTTATGAACTTCAAAAGGAAGCCATCCTGGGGATGTTGCGTGTGCTGAGAAGAGCACTCTCAGCAAACATCAAAGACTAATACCGTACTACTTTCTTGTGTTTTTGAATATGCCCTGGCTAAAGAATGGGGTCCATTCTTGCCACGATATCAGAAATCCCTAAACATTTGGAGACACTAACCCCAAGAGTGAGACACCATATAAATGTATTGAATGTAACAAGGGTTTTTGTAATAAGAGTTCCCTGATAAAACATCAGCAAATTCACTCTGGATAGCCACCCCTAATGATTACAGTGTCCTACGCAGAAAGAGACACAAAATCATGAAATACCAAGATATGCAAACAGAAACTAAGCCCTTGTGAAATACGGACACACAGATCATTCCAGTAGTGCTTGGGTCAACAGAGTTGATCAAAAAGAACTTTCCGGCACATATAAATATGCCACCAATATGTGTGACACCTTATGAACTACAATAAGAAGCCGTCCTGTAGACAATTCATGTGCCGAGAAGAGTGCTGTCAGCAAATATTAAAGACTAATCCAGTACTGATTTTATGATTTTAAAATATGCCCAGGCTTAAGAATGGGGTCCATTCTCGTCATGTTACTATAAATTCCTGAACATTTGCAGACACTAACCCAAAGAGGGATCATATAAATGTGCTGAATGTGACGAGTTTTGGCAAGAAGGGTAACTGATAAAACATTAGTGAATTCACTCTGCACGTGGAGCAATGGGGTTAATCAAAAAGAACTTTCAGGCACATCTAAATATGCTACCTGAAGGAATGCTACTTGATAGTGTAACAGATTAAGGTGTTTAAGAATGTGGTACCGCTTCACCTTTGAACAGGCCCCTTAAACATTCCAAGTGACATATCTCATAGTGTAAAGATGGCGTTTATCCAATATAACTAAAGAAAGACCCCAACATGAGTAAAAATCTTATGAAAACAGTACACAGGGTCCTCTGTGGAAATAGCCAGAGTGTTTACAAATCTGTAGGGTACATCCCACACTGATAAACTTCATCACAACCGCTGTGAGAAAGAGGTTAACTACCCTACAATTAAACTACAGAAAAGGTCAAACTACCATCCCAGGCATAAAAATCCAGTGAGGAATGTTTCAAGGCAGCTCCTTGCCACCACTTCTGTTCTGTTCTGCCTTGCCTTCAGCCAATTAATTAGACTAATCGATAACTTAGGATATGTATACAACTTGAACCCACAGATACCAAAACAGTCAACAGCTAACATTGCAGCTTCTCTTTGTAGATGACCTGAAGCATTATATTTCATCTGACAAACACCTAAAACTACAACTACAAACTGAGACCGTATCAGATATACAGATGACATTTGGCCTAGACTAATGTGCCAAAGCAACATTTATATTAAGGAAAGTTAACTTGTAAGGAAAACATCAACCTGACAGGGCTGTGACATAAAAGAACTCAAGCAAGAAGAAGTGTACAAATACCTGTGAATAGATGAAAAAAGCAACAGTATAACATGAACAAATGAGATTAAAAATCAGCAAGAAATATTTCTGTAAGCTGAAGCTTGTACTGAAAACTGCTTTGACATCACAAAACAAAGAGCAAGCTATAAATCGGCTCGCTCTTTCAGTGATGTCATACAGCTTTGGTGTGATTGACTGGACACAGAAAATGTTGAAGCAGCTAGATATAAAAACAAAAAAACTACTGTATACTTACCGGTTAATACACAAAAACCAGTGCATTGCCAAGATTATACCATAGTCTGAGGAATCCTCCTCAAGATCTTTCATACATACAGGTCTACAATTGCGGGGCTTCAGAAGTACCTACTGGCATCCTTGGACTCAAGTAGTGTCCTGTATCATGAAAAAAACAAGCCTCAGACAACTTCATCAAATTAAGAGAAGCCTTCAGACGGGTAGCAGAGATGAACGTTAAGCCATGAATAGTTAAGGTACAACCAGCAACAGAGAGTGCAAAAAAGCAGAAAAAAAGGAATATAAGAAGAAAGATCAATAGAAAAGAAAGGATAACTGGAAAACCCATCAGTACAGCAGAGAATACAGGGAGCTGCTGGAGCAACCACAAGCCGATCAAGAACTGACCCATGAGTGGTTAAAAAAGAGGTGAATTTAAGCCACGATATGAGAGGTTGATAATGGCAGTCCAAGATAGGGGACTTTGCACAATAAGGCTCACAAAATCCATAGAATAAAATCAGAAAAAAAACAGGTGTGAGTTCTGTGGTACAGAATTAGAAGCAGTTGCACATCTTATAGCTGGGCGGAGAAGTACTCGTACCTAAATGCCTGCATACTGAAAGACACAATAATGTAACAAGACTGATCTGTTGGAAACCATGCCTACAGTATAACATATACCCTGTGGGTAGCAGAGAAACACTGCAAACCATGAACCACAAACACAGAGGATGAAGAAGTAATGATCACATGGGATCACAAGATACCAACTGCCAAGAAAGTGGTGAGATAACCAGTCATTGTAATAGAAAAAAAAACAACAAATGTGGCATTGCTGATCGAAATAGCCACGCCTAGTAACTACAGTGTTGTGCGCGCAGAGAGATTCAAAGGCCAAGATATTCAAAGGAGATGCATCCGGCATAACTGAGTTGTGCCGGCGCAGCTCCTGGGCCATATTCAAATGGGACGCACTACACAATGTCGAATGCTGTGCAAAGATAATGTATGCGGCAAATCTCCAGGGAGCATTCCCATGCATATGTGGCACATCACAGTATTCGGCTAAGATGTGTGGCGCATCTGTCCTCATATCTTGGAGATGTGACGCACAAAGTTAGGCATGTAATAAAACATCCCTAACTGGTAGCCACCTACAGGTGGGCTGCTGTACTGCACAGTGCAGCACATCAGCCACCAGCCCCTAGGTGGCTAGCCCCCCCAATCCCTGACTGTAGTCAAAAATAATCTGAAACCCTGTTTCCGTGATAGTCTAGTGGCCCTCCTCCCATCCCGAGTGTAAAAATCAAATCAAACCCTGTGTCCCTGGTAGTCTAGTGGCACCCTCTCCCTGCCCTGAATCCCCAATTGTATCATTATAACAATGTAAAACATTCACTGGTAGTCTAGTGTCCTTCTCTCCCTGCACCATACCTGATCATAGGGTAATTTGAAAATCCCAGTGACCCTGGTGTTCCAGTGGACCCTCCACCAACTGAGGCGACTACACCCCAGCCCAGCACGGCCAGTTGGTCACAGGGCCGGCGGGCAGCACATCCCTCCACACACCACCACGGCTGCCCACTGACTGATCCATCAGTGAATGACAGCTTACAATACACCGAGAAGCCCATTGGTCGACATTGTCGACCAATGGGCTTTCAGTGTATACTGTAAGCTTTCATTCACAGGTAGCATTGCTGATCGAAGTAGCCACCTCTAGTGACTACGGTGTTTTGCATACCAAGAGGGACAAAATCATGAAATGCCTAGATATGCCCTGCCGGCCCAGTAGCATGCAGGGTAAGGCATCCTGGGTGAGGTGAGGGAGGGGGTAATTTAAGGGGTACATGACTGTGGGTGTGTGGACATGTTATCTGGTGTGTGTATAGTTAGATGGAATGGGTAGTATGTATATTTTGGTTAAAATTTTTTTTATTTATATTATCAAGGTTTTAATTATTAAGTATAATTTGTTTTATTGAGTTCTTCTAGTTTTGGGTTAGTATCGTTGGCTGGAATGTGTTAGGGTGTTGGCCCTGTACGAATCACCTATGATGCCTCTTTGCTTCATGGCCTCCGCCCCTTCTCTGACCCCCCCACTTTCATCCACTGTTGCTAGACGCTGTAGGGAGGTCAGAATTGTGAGGAGGTGGGTCGGTCATTGTGGCCAGGGAGCAGCTGAGGGGAAGGGGGTGGTGAGGGGCATTTGAGAATGTAAGGTCCAGGAGATGTCCTGAGTTTAAGCAGGGCTGTGGGCAAAGCCAGTTGTGTTTGGTTCCTGTACCCAGGGGTCCCACCAGACCAAGTGGGCAGATAGCGAGAGGGCCGGCTGCCTCCTCTAATCCTCTCTGGGCGGTGCTTTGCAATGCCAGGTCAATAAGGAACAAGAGTGCTATTTTTATGGACTTGATTTCCTTTGTCAACCTGGCTTGCATCTCAGAGACCTGGCTGGGTGATGCTGGCCCTGTTTTAGAGGCTGCCATTCCCGACTGGTACTCCATGGAGCACTGCCCCAGGAAGGAGTGCAGAAGGGAGATGGGCTGGCCATCATTTTTAGAGCCAGCCTGGGCTTTTGGGTGCACCCAATTGGTAATACCAGGTCTTTTGAGTGCATTGCTGTACGCAGGGGTCCAGGTGCTGGTTGCAGGATTCTCCTTATTTACCACCCTCCGGGCTCGAGAGGAGAATTCCTGCAGGAGGTATTGGACTTCGTCCTCGACCAGGTGTTGGAGTCTCCAAGGTGTTTGATCCTGGGAGACTTCAATGCGTAGGTCGATGACAAATCTTCGCAGTTTGGTTACAGCCTCCTCCAGTTGATATATTCACTGGGCCTGACACAAGCAGCTGCTTCTGCGACCCATCGGCATGGCCCCACACTCGATCTGGTCTTCCATCTGGATCTTGGGGTTGATAACCTCAGGATTGATCGGGTCATTTGTTCTGATCATTGCGTCATGGGGTTCACGTTTGGGACCTGCCCCAATTTTTCGTCCCCTGTGGAGATGGTCCACTACCGCCCTTTAAGGGGCTCGCACCCAGAAGAACTTTTGGCACTGGTTGACCTATCTAGAGTTGAGCCATACTATGGGATTGGTGCCGGTGAGGCAGTGGCCACCTGTAATAAGCTGGTGGCCGAGGCACTGCATACCAACGCACCAGTCCATTTACAACCCAGATCCTCTCACTTGAGATCCCCCTGGTTTGATGGGGATCTCAAGGTGATGAAGATTAAGGGTCAGAAGTTGGAGTGTAACTGGCGGAAGATCCGGCTGGAGGAAGACAGACTGGTCCTGCAAGCTCACTGTGGTGAGTTCCAGGAGGCAGTCTCCTGTAAGAAGGCAGAATTCCTGTCCAGGGAGATTGCGGCCGGGAGGAACAGACCTTCTCAGCTTTTTCATACTGTGGATAGGCTTCTCCATCCCACTTGTCTACAGCCGAATAAGACTTTTTCAATCAATCAATCAATCAAATCTTTATTTAATCAGTCGAACATCATTGAGCATAGCTCATTTACAAGATGGACCTGAGTGGTCAAGAAGTGCAAGTGTTATTACATAGACAAGGGTATCATAAACAGTAATACAATGACAGGTGTAACAAAAACAGTAATACAGTGGCATAAGTGCTAGTATATAACAATATACATATGTACAAGGCATTAACACTTTTAATCTGTGAGACAATAGGCAGTTGGCACATCAGAAATTAATATGTAGATTATAGGACTTAGCAGGCATTTTGAGGGTGAATCTTGATACTGGGAACTGGAGGTTTTTTTTCAGCATAGAAGCAATGGCACTAGAAAAAGGGGGTGGGGGCATGGAAATTAGGCCTCGTGGAAGCAGGTGCAGAGTTCTGGGAATAGGGTGGTGAATAATCTTTTGAAGGATATTAAGGGTGGGAGGTTATTTAGCTTCATGTTTTTTTGGAGTGAGTTCCAAACATTTGCTAGTGAGTAGCTGATAGCAGCCCTCCCAAGCTGGGTGCAGACATTGGGGACCTTAAGGGTGATAATTTTGCTGATCCTTAGGTTATATGGCCTAGAAGTAATTTGAGTAAAACAGTCCGAGATGTAGGTAGGTAGCCTGCCTGATAAGGCTTTGAATATCCAAATTGCAGCATTCCTATTTCTTCTGTGTTGTAATGATGACCAGTTAACTGCCTTATAAAGGAGCAATGGTGGGTGCTGAAGGGAAGGTCAGCAATGAATCTGATGGACCTGTGGTATAGGGTGTCCAGTTTATTTAAGAGGGAGTGAACAGTGTCCATACAGAAAGTCAGCATAATCAATGAGGATAGGAATGAAGCCTGGATTAATCTTTTTGGAGTCTTTGTTGAGGTAGTGCTTTATTCTAAAAATAAACCAAGCCTTTGTCTCAGTTTCTTTAGTAGCTCCTCAATATGGACAGAAAAGTCAAGCTTGTTATCAATCCAGACACCAAGATATTTGAAGTTGTCAACAATTCCAGCTTCTTCCAAGTAAGGTGGTTAGTTGTAGGGTGGTAGATGGTGGGGTAGTGGCAGAGCAACTTTGTGAGGAAAAGAGCATAGCTTTTGTTTTTGGCATTTAAGTAGTTTTTATCCAATAAGTTGTGTTGTAGGATGGAGAATTCAGATTGTAGCAGTTTACAGGCTTTAGATAATGAAGGATTGCTAACATATAGTACAGTATCATCAGCAAACAGATGGATGTTTGATTGAGTGAGGTTAGCATCAATATTATTAATATAGATGGCAAAGAGGATGGGGCCAAGAATAGAGCCTTGCGGTACACCTCTTAGCAGTGGTTTTGAAGTGGATAGGTAGTTTCCATTTTTTACCAGTTGTGATCTGTCTGATAGATAGCACTTGAACCAATTGAGTGAAGGGGAATCCAACCCTAGTGAGCCAAGGAGGTGATTAGTGATTCATGATCCACTGTGTCAAATGCTTTGCTCAAATCCAGGAACACAGCACAGGTACTATTCTTCTTATCCATAGCAATCTGCCAGTCGTTGGTTACTTTGGCTAGGGCTGAAATGGTGCTGTGCCTTGATCTAAATCCTGATTGTGCTGTGTTTAGGAGGTTATTGATATCCAGGTAGACCCTTAATTGTGAGTTTACTAACTTTTCGAGCATCTTGGACAGAACAGATAGGATGGAAATGGGCCTGTAATTATTGAGATCCATGGGATCACCAGATTTGAGTAAAGGAACTACTTGAGCTGTTTTCCAAATGGAGGGAATGGATCCAGTGGTGAGGAAAGATTGAAGAGATGAGTGAGGGGCAGATAAGACTTGAGATGCAATCTTGAGGAAGTAGGGGTCCAGGAGTCTGTACCTGCACTTTTGAGGTATCTAAGTTGGAGAGGAGATCTTCCACTTCTTTCCAATGATATTGGGTTGAAGGAGAAGGTTGATGTAGCCTTTGGCCCACTGTTAGATTGAAGATTCAAGGAAGATCTCAGGAGATTTGCAGGTGAAGAGTCAAATGCTAGTCCAGCTGTGGTGAAGTGGTCATTGAAGGTATTTAGAATTTCTTGTTTATCCATAATTTCTGTGTTATTTAGTAGCAGTTTGCAGGTTAAGGCAGGAGTAGAGTTTTGCCCAAGATACCTTTATAGTTCCCAGAGCCTGGTTGAGTTATTATAGGAGGCATCCAATTCAGCTCTATAATAGGCCGCTTGGCAGATCTTATTTGTGTAGTACATGAATTTCTTGCTTTTCTGAAATTTAGCCAGTCCATGGAGTCCTTAGTTTTCTTGCCTTTTCCACAGTTTGTCTCTGGCTAGCAAGGCTGTTTTAAGATCAGTGGTGAACCAGGGCAGGACCTTGCTTTAGTTCTGATTTTGGTGAATGGTGCATGAATATTTAGAGCATTAGTGATAATGTCTTTTAAGATCTGGAGAGCTGTTTCCACTGAGGTTGTAAGGTAGAAATCTTGCCAATATATTGTGTTACTCAGGTCATGGAGGTAACCTGGTATATTGAACTTCTTTTTTGACCTTTTGAGGACAAATTCAGCAGGGTTGGATGGTTTGGGTGAGGATCTTATGCCAGCTATGGGACAATGGTCACTTACATCATTTGGTAGTACTCCTGCATGAGTATATAAGTGAGGCTTATTTACCAACATAATATCAGGAGTGAGCTGTTGCTAGAATTTTTAGGTTAACCCTGGTTGGGTCTTTTATTAGCTGTGTAAAGCCATAGGTGTCACAGAAGGTTACCAATGGAGCAGATGCAGTAGATAACCAGTTTAAATTCAAGTCACCAAGGATGATGGTATCTTCAGGGCCTAGATTGGTTATTGACCCCAGGTGAGATAGTAATTTGAGGCCTGCTGAGGGGCCATAGCAGCCAATCAGTTTAAATGGAGATAAGTTTGGAAGGATATTTTGATTGATAAACATTCAAATTCCTTTGGTTCGGATGTGATGATGAGGCAGGTAGCAGAGATGGTGTCCTTAATGTATATGGCCACCCCACCACCCCTGGAAGAGGCGATCTGCTCTGAAGAGCTGATAATTGGTAAGGTTTACAACACTGTCTTTGGTCGATGGTCTGAGCCAAGATTCAGAGATGACCAGAAAGTCAGGCAGGGTATGTGCCACCCAGGCCTGTATTACGGAGAATTTTTTTAAAAGGCTGCAGGCATTGATATGTAGGAAGCTTAGGCCATTTATAGAGGACAGATCAGCAGGGGAAAGAACACTTTCGATGGGGCCAGGATTTATTTCAATGGTACCAAAACAGATCAGAAGGTAGAAGATTAATTTGAGGAGGGCACCAAGGGACAAGGATAGTGAATGGTCAGAGCGTTTCCTCCTAATCCTGGGTGCCTGCTGTGAGCTGAGTGGTGGTCCTGATATATAGATGCAAAATTTTTCATAGCATAATATTTTAATGGACAGGCATAGTGGGTTAGTAAAAAGCCATGATACAAGTAAGATACCAGGGCTGTGCTGAATTGTTAGGGTGGCCTTATGTGGATATCCCAGAGGTTGCATTGTAAATGTGGTTCGGGGTAAATAAGGAATCCGTGGTTGGCCCTTGTGGATGGCAGAAATGGGCAGGACGTATTAACTGAGTTATTTATCTTGACACTGGGTATAGCATTGATATCATAAGGGATTGGGTGAGATACGAGGCTCAGGAGCAAAAAGGAGCAAAGTAGCATTGTGGAGGTTAGGTATGGGTTAAGGGAGGAAGGGAAGGGATATGGGCGTGGATTTAAGAAATGGCGGGAGAAAGTGTATAAAAGGAATCAACCAAGAGGGGGGAGGGTGGGGCGGGCAAAAATTTTGCGGCTTTGCCCGTACCTTCTGCCTGCTTCTCCCACCTTGTGTGAAGAGTTTGCTCCATTCTTCTCTGACAAAGTGTTGTCTATCTGGTCGGGAATTCCATTAGGGAGGCCTGTGCCCCACAGTGGTCAGACTAGTAGGAGCAGAGGCACTCTGATTATCTGGGAGGAGTTTATGCCAGTGGAGGTGACTGTAGTGATCTTAGAGCTGAAGCACACATTTTGTGAACTAAACCCAGCCCCGACGCATTTCTTAATGAGATGCTCTGAGGCTGTTGGCCTGGTGTTTTTCAGGATTGCCAAGTGCTCGATAATGGAGAGGGTATTCCCAGTGACTTTGAAAGAAGCACTGGTAAGACCCCTTCTTAAGAAGTCTTTTCTTGACGCAGATGTCTTGGTGAATTACCGTCTAATCTCCAACCTGCCTTTTTTGAGCAGGGTTGTAGAGAAATTAGTGGTACAACAGCTCTAGGATCGCCTCACGTCCTTCAACATTTATGAGCCATTTCAGTCAGGTTTTTGGGCCAGACACAGTACAGAAACGGCTCTAGTTAGAGTGCATAATGATCTGCTCAGGGCCAGAGATGGAGGAGACAGGTCAGTTCTTGTGCTCCTCAATCTCTCATCAGCATTTGACTCCATGGACAATGTCGTGCTTCTTGACCGGCTCTGTGAGTTTTGCAGACTCATCGGGGTTGTCATAAAATGGTCTATCTCTCTGATAGGGTGCAGCGGTTGGTAATAGGGAATTTCTCCTCCTCCCCAATGCCCCTATTTTGTGGAGTTCCACAGGGCTCGATCTTGTAGCCAGTGCTGTTCGCAGTGTACATGCTGCCCCTGGGTGAGATCATTCAACAATACAGCATGGCATTTAACTGCTATGCAGATGGCACCCAGCTGTATTTGTCATTTGCACCCAGAACATCTGATGCTGTTGACATGCTTAACACCTGTCTGGCTAAAATCAATGAATGGATGACTTCCAGCTGGCTGAGGCTAAACCTAGATAAGACAGAGGTGCTAGTGATCGAGCCAGGTCACGGGCATTATGGGTTGTAACCTGGAGTGGACACAAGTCTTTTCCCGAGGTCTTCTCCATTGGTTGCTTTCCTGTGGGTATGAAATCTAGGCGTGATCCTGGATAGCAGGCTGACCTTTGAAGATCAGGTGTCGCCTGTGGTTGTGTGGACTTTACCACTTGTAGAACATCACCAGGATCAAGCCCCTTGTTCCGCCCAAGGATCTGCCAACTCTGGTACATGCCTTTATCACCTCTAGGCTTGACTACTGTAACGCTCTTTACTTCGGGGTCATGGGAGGGACCCTCTGAAGGCTGCAGATGGTGCAGAATACAGTGGCTCGGTTGCTGACAGGTCTGTCTAGGTCCTGTCATGTGACCCCGGCCCTGTGCACTTTGCACTGGCTGCCAGTCAGGTGGAGGGTCCTTTTCAAGGTGGGCTTGCTCACCTATAAGGCCCTATATAGGCTGGGTCCTGGCTACATGTCAGAACTCCTGACACCGACCTCTGCTCGCACCCTGCACTCCCCCTCGAGGGGCCTCCTGGATGTTCCCAGGGTTCAGCTCAAGACATCTAGTGATCGAGCTTTCAGTGTCTCTGTGCCGACCTTGTGGAACACATTTCCAGCAGTAGTCCGGGAGGTCCCCTTGATTGGTGTTTTTTAAATAGAAGCTAAAGGCACACCTCTTCAGTCTTACCTATGTAGAATGATTAAGACTATCAGAGAATTTTATTACTGGAATTTTGATTTTATTTATTTATTGGATTTGAATTAATTGTTCTGTTTGTAATTTTTTTGTTGGGCACCCAGAGCCTTCGGGATTGGGCACCATAAAAATAACATTTGCCTTGCCTTACCTCCTGCCATGCTAGTGACGCATGTTTGTGGTGCAAGCAGTTTCTGGGGGTCGGACAGGGGAGGAGGAGGATTGAGCATCACAAGGACAGCTGTCCTCTGAGGGGGTGGAATCAGTGATCAGTGCTTCCCTGGCGATAGAGGCTGGGGACTGGCACACTAGTGCTATATTTGGTGGCAGAGGCAGGGTAGACACCTGGCATGCCACACAAGGAAGCATGCATGACACCACCATTGGCATCCTTGCACACCCTAACTCTGGCAGAGAACCAAAAACATATTTGGCTGGATGTAGGAAGGGTCTGCAGGTCCCGCTCTCTGATCAGCTGGTGCGCTGACCAGAATTGGATCCGGTCTTCGGTGGGGGCCTGGGGACCCACTGCCAGCATTGCCATGGGAGTGGTAAGCCCTGGGAGAAGATGGTTGGTGAGACCTGGTGGATGTTGGGAGAATGGGATAGAAATACCTAGATATACAAACTGAAAGTAAACTGATGTGGAATAAGGACACACAAATCATTTCAGTAGTTCTCAGAGCAACAGGGTTAATCAAAAAGAGCTTTCTGGCACATCTAAATATGCTACCAATCTGTTACACCCTACGAGCTGTAAAAAGAAGCCATCCTTGGGACGTTGCACATGCTGAGAAGAATTGTTTTAGCAAACATTGAAGACTAATCCAGTACAGATTTCCAAATTTTTTGAATATACCCTGGCTTAACAATGAGGTCCATTCTCGTCACAATGCGAGAAATCACTGAACAGTTGGAGAGATTAACCTTGAGAGAGATAATATCAGTGTGCTGAATGCAACAAGAGTTTTGGCCATAACAATTGTCTGATAAAGCATCAACAAATTCAAATGGAGTAGAGTCCATATAAATGTGCTGAATTAAGAGAATAGTTTTATACAACTTTGTAAACTCACAAAACACCAGCAAACTCAGTTTAGAGTGGGAACATATAAATGTGCTCAATGTCACAAGAGTTTTAATGCACATAATAAAAACTCATAATGCATCAGTCTTGTCACATAAAGGAGATGCCATAGAGATGCACCAAATGTAACAAGTTTAGAATCACAGAAAAGCCCCATAACACATAAGCAACGTCACATGGAGGAGAGGTTGTATAAATATACTGAGTGTCACAAGTTTTTAAAATCACAAAGACTTGTTACACATTATGTCTGTCATCTGGTATACCAGTGCTGTAATTTTCCTTGTCTGAGTCCCTGGTCAGCCTCCTTCCTTTTTTCTTGCATGCATGCATCTGTGTGTGCATGCTTGGCTGGATGGGAGTGTGCCTGATGGTGCGCAGTCAGCAGTGCATCACCAGCTCCTCCACCTGCCCCCACCTGGAGCTTCTGTAGTGCAGCACTGTAAGCTTCTTCTCACGGAAGAACATCCAAAGAGCACTCTTTCATACTCCTTGCCGGCTTTTGCTCATGACGTCCCAGGTGCGGAGTGTGAATCTGGATTGCTAGTGTGCCAGAGTGATCCCCCATCACTCGGAGCAGGCTGAACAATCAGTTTAATGTCTTAAGTGAATTAGTATAATTTGAACTGCAGAAATAAAAAGAATTTTGAAATTATATTTTATCTTCTGTTTACAGATGGCTTAAAGCTTTATAGCTTATGTGACAAACACCTTAACGAGCAGCTGCAGTCAACTCCCTTGCTTATGACATCATTTGCATTAGATGTGCTAAAGCAAAGCTCACTGAAGGAATTGCAACCTATACTGAAAATACAATTTTAGAGAGACCTGCAACGTAAAAGAACTTCAACAAGGGTGAGTGCACAAATATCTGGGAACAGAAGAGGGAGCAGCAAAGCAACATGCACAAATGAGAGAAAAGATCTGCAAGTTCTACTTCCGATGACTGAAGACTGCTTTGACAGCACGCAGTAAAGTGTGAGTGACAAATCAACATGGCCTTCCTTTGATCTCATACAGTTTTGGTGTAATTGACCGGCCAAACAATGGGCTGGACCAGTCGGACAGAATAACAGAAAAATGTCTTTATGTTGTTCAGTTAATCTACCCAAAAAAATCCGTGTATGCCATTATTATCCATTCCAAGATCTGAAGGAGGCATGGGCCTTCTCATATAGGCTGATGATTATGGGGCTACAGACATATTTATTGGCATTCCAGGACTCAAATATAGAATTGTGCATCATGAAGATAATAATCCCAAGACTGCTTCCATTGCAGCATGATGGAAAGCCTTCAGGGGACAAGAAAGCCTTGAATGGCCAAGCCCATCAGCACAGGAAAGACAATTGCAGAGCCCAGACCTACAATAGGACAAATGTGTGTAATATGACAAGAGTCTTATAGTGCAGACTAACCCTTTAACACCTTGGCAAATTCTTATGGGACTTAGACCATATAAATGTGCTGAATGTGGTGAAGAGTTTTATAGTACAGAGGAAACTAATAAATCTGTGAACTCTCATGGGACAGAGACCATACAAATGTGCAGAATATGATAAGTGTTTCATATTACAGAGGAACCTCTAACACATCAGTGAATTCTCATGGGACTGAGACCATATAAATGTGCAGAATGTGACAGCAGTTTTATAGCGCAGCAGTGTTCTAGCACTTCAGAAGATTCACATAGGAGGATCTTATAGAGAAGAGAAACTGCATAACACTGAATTTACATGGGCAACAAAATGTACAAAGCAGCAGAAAAAAGAGACCAACAGCCACAAAAAAAGTAAATTGGGAGGGCAGACGATGTGGCTGAGGGGTAGGGATAGTGCTGAAGGCCTGTCGGAGGCGGGATAAAAAAAAAACAGAGCCAACAACTACAGTGGAAAATGCAGAGATCTGCTGTAACAGCACCATATGTTGACCAAGAATTGAGGCATGATCTACAAAGAGAAAAATTCTAGTCCCTGTCACAAATGCACTCAGCAAGTCAGGCCTCTGCTCCCACAGTGCCAACCTCCAAGCGCAGTAATGTGAACAGGTAACAAGACAGGGTAACCCTCCTGTCTGCTTGTGGATCCGAGTCACCTTTAGTCTGAAGTTCTGGGGGGATTCAAACTGTGAACCTTATGCTACCGTACCCAAATGTACAGGCTCAGATAATCTTCTCTTCAGGGGATGCAAGATATATTTCGTTTAAGGATACCTAACTAGATATCCAAAATGAACCCTTTAAAACTCTGTAAAAGACCTTGGGTATATTCTTATCTTTTCCCAGTTTAGTAACAGTTTTTGTCAGTCTTAACCCTCTATACGTCACATGCAAAAAGAGAACTGTCAGATCCAGATAGTGTTTCAAAATAAAGATTTTACTAAAGATAAAAAAAGGAAAAATGTAAATACAGAACAATATATCAAAGAGCATACAATCACTTGAAAGAAAAACAAAGAAAACTACAGACTTTTTCTATCTAATGTATTTGCTCTATAGTGCTTATAGTTGGATCTTGTTTCTTAAGAGCCCAAAAAGATATATCACTAAGATCAGACACCATTCCTAGGTTAAACTGTGTCTGTCTCACACACCCCTTCTATGATGTCATCTAGTTCCTCCTTTTAGAACATAAAAATTATACAAACAATGATCGTCCTGTCAGGAGATATTTTAAATACTGTGATTTCAGCAAAAACTAATTTCCCAAATTATGACAGTCTTTAATCAAGTCTTTCCTTTGATCTTGTTTGGTTTCTTATTCACAAAGCAGATCAAAGATTTGACAACTTTCACACCATGTTGCTATAACGTGTTTTTCATCTAAGACGTCATAAAAGTTTACAAGCCCTATATCCTGGCAGCTGGGTCAATTCTAATTGAGAGAGGAAAACAGGAGACCCTTAATTACATCTCTCTAGTCTTTTAATTACCTCCTGGTTTCAGGTCACTTGGCACTTCACTGACCTGGGGGAGCCCTCATAGCACAGGATGTCTCATGTGAGACACTCACATACCACATTCTGTATTACAGATATCATAGAACAATCATAACCAGCTGGCCAAGCGTCACACTCCTTCCGACCTAGACTGAATTTCGGGGCTCTATCCCCTGCATCAGATGAGCTTCCCAAATCAGTTCACTCCTCATACAGACGCGAAAGGCCATCTGCGTTCTGATTGGTCACTCCAGCCCTTTGTAAGATTGTCATGTCATACCCTTGCAAGGCAAGACTCCATTGTAATAGTCTACCATTAGTTTTTTTCCATTTGGGTCAGCCAAACCAGGGGGTTGTGGTCTGTTTGTACCTCAAAATGCTGCCCATATAAGTATGGATCTAACTTTGTTTTTCCACAGTGGAGTAAGCCTGCTCCCTGGGAATAAACTTTTTACTCAGGTACGCTACAGTGTGATCTTTTCCTTGGTTGGATGTCTGACTCAGTACTGCCCCAGTACCCACACCTGAGGCGTCAGTCGACTATAAAGGGTCTGCTATAGTCAGGACTTGTCAATACAGGAGCATTGCACAGTGCCTCCTTCAGTCTGTTAAAGGCTTTTTCACAGGCTGGTTCCCAGGCAGTTTTCTTAGGTATCCTTTTCTTTACCAGGTCAGATATGGGAGCAGCCAGGACACTGTAATTGGGTACACATTTCCTATAGTACCCTGCTGTCCCAAGAAATCTCCTGACCTGCTTCTGCGTTTCTGGTCTGGGCCACGCCTTGATCACCTCTATTTTTACTTGGTTAGGATGGAGCTGTCCCCAGCCTACAACATGGCCGAGGTATGACACTTCAGCCATGGCCACCTGGCACTTCTCAGCTTTAACAGTGAGCCTGGCCCTCTGTATCCTGCCCAGCACTTCCCTAAGGTGGGACAAGTGTTACTCCCAGCTGGCACTAAAGAGGGCAGTGTCATCCAGGTACGCCATGGCGTACTCCTCAGCACCATTTAACACCTGGTTCACCAACCTTTGGAAAGTGGCTGGGGCATTCTTCATCCCGAAAGGCATTACTTTAAATTCAAATAAGCCTATCCAAGTGATGAAGGCCAACCTCTCCCTAGCTCTGTCAGTTAACTCTACCTGCTAATAGCCCTTTGTCAGGTCAGTAGTTGTAAGGTGTGTTGCCCCTTCCAACTTGTTCAGGAGTTCATCCATCCGGGGCATCGGGTGGGCATCTGACTTCGTGACTGCATTCAGTCCTCAATAGTCCACACAGAAATGAGTAGAGCCATCTGGCTTGGACACATGGACTACAGGTGAGGCCCAGGGGCTGTGGGATCTCTGGATTATCCCTAAATCCAGCATTTCCTCCACTTCTCTCCTAATGTCCTTTTGGACAGCCTCTGACACCCGATATGCTGTCCATCGTATGGGCATCTGTGTCCCTGTTTCTACATTGTACGTCACTAAGGGGGTTAGTCCAGGCTTGGCACTGAAAAGTGGGGCAAAGTCTGCTAAAACCTCCCATACTTCCTGGGTCTTATCTGGGGCCAGCTGGGGGACAGTTTTACTGTCTCCACAGAGGACTCCTGCTTGCTTTCTTCCAGCAAGTCCAGAAGGAGGTCTCCTTCATCTGTCCCCTCCCCAAGACTACATACTGCAAACACCATGTCAGCCCTATTAGCATATGGCTTCATCATGTTGACATGGTACATTCTTTCTGTCTGTCTTCTGTCAGGTAACTCTATGATATAGTTCATGTCATTTACCTTTCTGACTACTTTGTACGGTCCTGCTCACTCAGCCTGCAGCTTGTCTTTCCAGACCGGAATAAGGACCATGACTTCCTGACCCACCATGTACGAGCAAGCTCTGGCTCTGTGATCGTACCACACTTTTTTTCTGTTGGGCAGCTGCCATGTTGCTCTGGGCTGTCCCCATAAGCTCCTTCAGCCTTTCCCTAAACCTATGTATGTAATCCACTATGGGAGTTCCCTGGGTGGTGTGCTTGCCTTCCCAGTCCTCCCAGATCAAGTCTAGGGGCCCACGTACCCAGCACCACATAAGAGTTTCAAGGGGGAAAATCCTGTCCACTCTTAGGGCACCTCCCTGTATGCAAACAGGTGGGGAAGATATTTCTCCTAGTCCCTCCCATGCTGTTCAGCAAACGCTTGGAGCATTGACTTCAGGGTACCATTAAATCTTTCCATAAGCCCATTGACTTGCAGGTGATAAAGTGTCATGCACCTCTGCACCACCTCACATTTCTCCCACAAACATTTCATCAGGTCCAACATGAAGGAACCCCCTCGATTGGTGATAACCTCCTGCAGAAACCCAACACATAAAAAAATCCCAAGTAAGGCATCTGCCACTTTGTCTGTCCTCAGTGAAGATAGGGCGACTGCTTCTGGATACCAGGTGGCATAATCCACCGCAGTCAGGATGAACCTCTTCCCGGAGGAGCTGGGGTTATTTAAAGGCCCCACAATATCCATTCCCACCATCTGGAATGAGTCCTCCACTATGGGCAATGGAATTAGGGTGGCTTGGGTCGTCTTACCTGCCTTTCCTATTTCTTGGCACGGTGACAAGACCTGCAATACTCCTTCACCTGCTGGGTGAAGTTGGGCCAATAGAAATTCTGGGCCAACCGCTGCATAGTGCATGTGATTCCCAGATGACCAGACAAGGGAATATCATGTCCAGTCTTGAGCAACTGCTTACGATACCCCTGGGGAACAACAAGCTGCCTGCCTATCACCCCTCTCTCTCTCTTCACAGCCTGAGTATACATAAGTCCATTTTCTCAATAAACCTTATGTTTACTGTCATCTCCCTGTGCTCTGTCAGAGTCTGCCCAAGCGCTCAGCTTCTTTAGACTAGGGTCACTTTTCTGAGCAGCTGCAAACTCCTTACATATTCCCATGACAGGGGACAAGTCCCCTTCAGTCTCTAAACTAGGGTCCCTAGCACTAGCGTCAGGGCATTCAGGATCACTGTCATCCCTAACCGTCTGACAATGGGTCACCCTTCCCTCTTCGGAGCAACCCTCCGTAGCTGTGTGGTTAACTTCTACTGGGGAAATTTCTACCCCCTTTTCATTAGTCTCCCTATCAGGAGACACAGGCTGGGGAACCAGCCTCTCAGTGGTTTCCACCATGGCTTCTGTGGGGTCCAAGGAACTAAAATTTTCCCTTGCCGCTTGGCTATGGGTAACTGCACACACCATCCCCTGTTTGAGATTATTGTCAAGGATGACGTTAACTGCCAATGTTTTGGCTTCAGCCACCTGTTGCACAGTTCCCTCAGTTTCACCCCAGTCTAGGAGAACACCAGTGAGGGGCAACGGTTTTCTTCTCACCAGTAAAGTATTGTACAGTTACAAATTAATTTGGTATAAGCTGACCAGACTCTACCAGATCCCCCCTTTACCAATGTCAGGGATGCCCCTGTGTCCCTTAACCGCTGTGTCTGTACATCATTCACCGTGATTGGGTGCATGTGTTCCCTCATGTTCACAGGCATGCTTCCAGGGACACACAAACAACCCACTTCTTTCCTAGCTCCATGTTGCGTATTGCTCATCCTTTTGGGACACTGTCATATTTATAAACCCAACATTCATTACTTTTTACGGAGAACTCTTTTCTTTGAAACTTGGGGTTAACTGGTATCAGTGGAGGCAGTGAGGGTTTTAGCTGCCCTGAAGGCACACTTTCACCTTTCTGCACTGCCACTCTCACCCCATTCACTCTCAGTGCAGGTCTGCTCTTGGCATAGCGGTTGGAGAGTTCAGCAGCCTCTTGCACTGTTTTGGGATCTCGGTCCTCCAGCCAGGTTTTCAGCTCTGCTGGGCATTCCCATAAAAACTGTTTTAACAAAATAGCATTTTAAATTTTATCTACAGAGTTTGCTTCAATTCCTTCCCACCAACATTTTAAACACTGACGTCGTTTCATGGCTAGCTCCTCGTAGCTAATGCCAGGGCTTCTCCTGAGCTTACAGAATTTAGCTCTGTATGCTTCAGCAGTTAAATCAAACTTTGTTAAAAGCGCAGTTTTAAGTTTGCTGTAATCATTACTGTCCTCATTGTCCATTTAACCCAATGCATCCTGAGCTTTCCCGGTAAGTAATGGGGATAGCTGGAAGCTCCTGGACCCTCTAGGAATTTTTGCCTGAATACAAACTTTTTCAAAGGAATTTAAAAAGGCATCCCTATCCTCCCCCCTTTAAATTCAGCTATCAATTTGGAATTTAATTTGTAACCCAATCCTGTCGTTCCAGTTAAACCCAAGTCACTTACCTGCTCTGGTGCTGGTGGTTGGAGTCGTACCTTCTCCAGTTCATGTCGCCTCTGGCACTCACGCTGTTCACGGTCCACTTCTCGCTGTTACCGCTCCCTCTTCTCCTCTGCGGCTCGCTGTTCTCGCTTCTCTTCTCTCTGGAACTCCAGCTCCGTTCTGCACAACTCAGTCTGCAGCTTGATTGCTTCTGGCTCCAGAATGCTGGTGACCTTCCCCTGCTGTCGTGGCCCTTCACTGGCACTGGTCCTGCTGTCATCCTCACTGGATCTGGACACTGCACTGGCCGCTGGCCCCTCCACACTCAAGGTCTGGTCCTTCACAGTCACAGTCTGTGACTCGATGCTCTGGGCATCTGCTGCCATCAGGGCATTCATGAGGTTCTGCTTGGTGGCTCTCCCCTCATACAGGACTCCTCTGTCCTGGCACAACTGCCTCAAGTAGTCTACAGTGTGCCCGCTGCAGTTGTTAAGCCACATTCTTCCTTAACTACGGCTACTCTAACTTGCACTTTAGAAGAAAAAATAAAACAGGAACTTGACCGTAAGCAAAATTATATAGTTCTGTTTCCTTTTTAAAAATAAATCACTGCCTTATTTTGTAAATGAGCTGTACAGTATTAAGCTGACACACTGAACAGTTAAAGCTTATGTTACCAATTTTTATCCGCACCACTGCCAACCAAATCTGTCACAAATGCACTCTGCAGATCAGGCTCTCTGCTCCCACAGTGCCAACCTCCAAGTGCAGTAATGTGAATGGGTAACACTTCCGTCTGCTTTTGGGTCCAAATCACCTTTAGTTTCAAGTTCTGGGGGGATTCAAACTGTGAACCTTATGCTAGCATACCCAAATGTACAGGCTCAAATAATCTTCTCTTCAGGGGGATGCACGATATCTTTCGCCTAAGAGCACCTAACCAGGTATCCAAAATGAACCCTTTAAAACACCATCAAGCTCCTAAACAGTTTTTGACAGTCTTAACCCTCTATACATCACTTGCAAAAAGAGAACTGGCAGACCCAGGTAGGATTTCAAAGTAAAGATTTTACTAAATATAAAAATATAAAAAATGTAAATACAGAACAGCATATCAAAGAGCATACAGTCACTTGAAAGAAAAAGAAAACTACAAACTCCTACCAACATTCAAGTTAGACTTTTTCTATCTAATGTATTACCTCTATAATGCTTATAGTTAGATCTTGTTTCTTAAGAGCCCAAAAAGATATGTCATTAAAATCAGACACAAGTCCTAGGTTAAACTGTGTCTCTCTCACACACCCCTTCTATGTTGCCATCTAGCTCCTCCTTTTAGAATATAAAAATTATACAAACAATGATCTTCCTGTCAGGAGATATTTCAAATACTGTGATTTCAGCAAAAAGTAATTTCCCAAATTATGACAGTCTTTAATCAAGCCTTTCCTTTGATCTTGTGTGGTTTCCTGTTCCCAAAGCAGGTCAAAGATTTTACAACTTTTCACACCATGGTGCTATAACATGTTTTTCCCTCTAAGATGTCATAAAAGTTTATGAGCCCTATATCATGGCAGCTGGGTCAGTTCTAATTAAGACAGGAAAACAGGAGACCCTTGATTAAGTCTCTCTAGTCTTTTAATTACCTCCTGGTTTCAGGTCACTTGGCACTTCACTGACCTGGGGAAGGGGGCACCCATAGCACAGGATGTCTCATGTGAGACACTCACAGACCACATTCTATATTACAAATATTGTAAAACAATCATAACCTGCTGCCCAAGCCTCACAGTCCCAAGATGAGATGTTCATGTTGGCAGTGGGGTCACACAAGGTGGTTCCCAAACTGAAGAGGAAAATAGACAAAGGTAGGTTCTGTGGTGCAGAGTTGGAAACTTTCCTGTCTGAAAGACACAATATTGTAGCAAGACTGGTCTACTTGAAACTTTGCAACCACTGTAATATACAAGTAGAAGAAAAAAATGGAACTATGACTCTGAAAGATGGAGAACAAAGATGCAATGATCATATGAAACTACCCGATACTGCCAAGTGAGTGGATGACAGAAAACTAGATGTTGCAATACAAGAAAAATGAATAAAGTTAGCCCCATTATTTGAGCTATCCATTGACAACTATGGTGTCTTGCAAATGAAAAGGCAGAAGACATCAAATATCAATATATAACAATTAAACCAAACAAAATTTGAAGAAAGACGCAAATACTCCAGTTGATGGAGGCAGAAGTCTAATTTTAGAAGACAATTTAGATGCACCTGAATATGTTAATACCAGAGACACTTTGTGGATGCCTGAAAAACAGATATTGTAATGTGAGAATAATGAACACCACCCAGCTTCTCAAAATTTCCATTGCAGATGGTTATAGTGCCATGTGCAAGGAGAGACATAACCTCATATAATATATGGGTAGAGCTTACATGCTGAATTCACACCATTAAATTTCTTATGAATTCATCGCTATGACGTTATTGATAAACCCTTCTCTACTATGTCACAGCGATGAGTTTATAAGAAAGAATGCCAGCTTCAAGAAAAATTCTGTCTCAGAATGAGCTGATGTATCTCAGAAAACCTTGCATCCTGACACCACATTGTATGCAGTGGCCAACCGTATTTCATCAGTTGAACAGCATACAAAATGGGTGATTAGCTGCAATTTGTTCACGGACTGTTTTCTTGAATCTTTTGACCACTGCAAATTAGACTGTTTGTAAATAACCCTAAAAAATAAATGTTTGAAAAACAGATTTCATGCCTGTTTGGTTCTACTACTATTTAAAAAAATGTTTCTGCTGGTTGGGGGAGTGGACAAGGGCAGGGGTGGAGAAGGGGGGGTTACAGTCTGCTGTCTAAGAAATCTCCAAAACCTGATACACTATAAAAGATAATGTATTGGGGTTTTGGTCAATAACAACGCTGAAATCCTTTTTCGGGGTTACCATGGAAACCTCTCTAGCTGCACTCTCGAGGTTTACAGTTGTCATGGTAACCTCTTGAAGTGATTACAGCTGTGTTACTGACCAAACCCCATACATTATCATCTAGGAAATATCAAGACATGAAAACTGAAACACAAAACATTTTAAAAAGCAGAGAAATAGTCCCAGTTATCAGTGGAACTACATAACTAATCGGAAAGAACTTTCGGGCATATCGGAATATGTTACCAGTTATTATGATGCCTTGTGAACTAGAGAAGGAAGCTACTGTCTGAAGAACTTTACATGTATTGAGATACGATCTTTCACAAAAAAAATACTACAGTACTGAGTTCCAAATTCTGAAAAATAAAAAGATGTCCTGTCATAGGAATGGGTCCATTTCTGTAATGGCACTAGAAAACATTAAACTTTGGAGACATTTCCCCTGAGCTGGATTAAAACAAACAAATAAGTGGCGACAGGTACCACTGGAGTTGAATACATAGCTTTGTTGGGTATAAAGTCCTGATTAGTTAGTAATGTGTAAAGGAGATGCTAGGTGGAGGGAGGGGTTGGGAGCATGGATCTCCTAAACTGCTTCTGCCAGCAGCTGGAGTCCTAGAGTTGTAACATTTTGTGTTTTGGTGGATTACCGCTCAGATTAATGCTGTACCATAATCTGATAGTGTACTTGCTTATAAATCTCTATAAAATGAAGACTAGCACATGCTCTGGCAGTCTATTCCAAGTGTTCACTTGCTGTGGGTGACAGGGCCTTCCTGATGTTCCCATTCCTCCACTTAATGATATTGAATGGTCTCCTATCTTTGTATTATTTTGCATCTTAAAGGGCAGCACTTGGTTTATTTTGTGACCAAACTTCTCAATAATTTGTGCAGGTCAGATGGGACAGCATGGGCTCTGGACCTACTCTGCACAGTGATGGGAGGCAAATCTGTTTTGTGAACATCTGTCCCTAAATAGAAAACAAGCATTGGTCATATCTCAGTGCTTACAAAATGTTACAACTCTAGTACTCCAGCTGCTGGCTGTGCTCAGTGCTGGAATTTCTGAATCTCCCAACAGCCATCAATTACAGTTTAAAGTTCTCCGACTAGTTATGCTCTGACTGTGATTAACCTAAAACTGCAGGCCTGAACTGGATGATTGGGACATTTTATGTTTACTTTATTGATTTTATATATAGTTTTTTTGGTTGGGTATAAGTTTGCATTGTTATTAGGATAATTTTGTTCTTAGTTTATGGTTATTTACTTGGTTATAGATTTTATTTAACCCCTCTCCCCTCTTGAAGTGAGTTGAGGGATTTATAGTTTTATTTGTGAAGTGATTTTTGTTTTGTGTTTATACCTAGTAGATTGTGCAGTTTTATTTGAGTTATTGAAATGTGTTGGAGGCCTGCCCCCACTGTCATGCTCTATTCATCCTCCGCCCTTTGTGCCCTGTGCCCCTTTATCGCCCCCATTGCAGTTTACAACCTACTAGCTCTGTAGAACACTAGGCATTGCTCACCGGGGGGGAGAGGAGTCGGGGGTGGGAACAGTGGAGGGTGAATGGGCGGGGCCACCGCATCGGGGTCATGAGATCCAGGAGATGCTCTGGGGCGAAATGAAATCCAGACCGTAGTTCTCCATGTCTGGTATCCATATCCAAGGGCACCACCAATTTTGGTAGGCAGGTGGCTCGGACGGCCCTGGAAGTCCATCCAACTCAAGCAGTGTTATGCAATGCCAGGTCCATCAAAAACAAGGCTGCAATTATTGCAGATTTTGTCGGAACAGCGGACCAGGCTTGCATCACCGAGACCTGACTGACGAAAACTTTGGCCGCATATTGAGGCCGCAGCTCTGACCGGTACTTCAGATTCATCGCCCAGATTGGATCGCTGGGGATGCGTCTGTTTTAAAACCAAACTGGGCCTCACGAGTGTACTGGTTGAGGAGACCCAGTCATTTGAATGTACTGAGGTAACAGATGTAGGTTGTAGGATCGCTCTCATCTACCATCCACTCAGGGATGAGAAGCGGTTCCTTCAGGAAGTGGCGGACTTCGTGATCGACATGGCGTTTCAGTCGCCCAGGCTGATGGTCCTGGGTGACTTTAACACCTGGATCAATGATGAACTCTCGCAATGTGGTCAGCACTTCCTCCAGTTGAGGACATCTCTGGGCCTTACACAGATTGATTCTACTGTTACCCATAAACACGGTCATTCTCTTGACTTTGTTTTCCTCTTGGGGATCGAAGCCTTGGATTTGGGGGTAGTACCAGTTGGATGGTCCGGTCACTACACCGTACGGTTCAGTTTCTGCTCCCCCCTTCGTAGGTCTACCCCTGTGGAGATGGTCAGGTACCACCCTTTACGAGATGTAAGCTCTGAAGGCTTAGCGGCGGTGCTTGACCTATTGGTCCTTCCATTGGCAAACAATGATCCAGAAGCCCTAGTGATGGCCTATAGTAAGGCCATACCTACGGCCCTGGATGTCATTGCTCCTGTCCAAGTTCATCCTCTCTCCCTTTGCCCTCGGTCCTCTTGGTTTGATGGGTTCTTGAGGGAGATGCGGCGACTAGGACGAAGGTTAGAGCATTGCTGGCAGAGATCCTCCCTTGATGCCGATCACCTTAGATTGATGAACCATTATCAAGCGTATCAGTCCGCAATCACCTATAAGAAGGCAGAGTTCTTGTCCATGGAGACTGCGGCCACTCAGAACTGACCAGCTCAGCTTTTTCGAACCATGGACAGACTGTGCAACCCAGCCTGTCTACAGGTCCGAAAAGCGTTTTTGCAAGTTGAGTGTGAGGAGCTTGCTCGATTCTTTGTGGCTAAGGTGGTTGACATCAGGGCGGAACTCCAACTGGCACACACTGTAGGTGTTGCTTTGAACCAGTGTTTGATCACTGCCCCTCAGTTTTCCTGGAGTACCTTCAGCTGGCCGGAGTTTATGGATATCATGCGAATTGTCCAGAGTATGCGCCCTACGTGCTGTAGTTTGGACCCAGGACCAACCACCCTGATTTTGGGTAGTAGTGACATCTTTGATCTGGTCCTAGCACGGATTGTCTGGTGCTCCTTAGAAACAGATGAGTTTCCTTGCTCCCTGAAGGAGAGGCAGTGGCAACACCTTTCTTGAAGAAAGCTTCTTTTGACCCAGACTGCCATGCGAACCACAGACCAATCTCGAACCTCCGTTTTATGGGGAAGGTGATGGAGAAAGTAGTAGCCATACAACTGGAGAACCATTTGACCATCCATGATATCTATGAACCTCTCCAGTCCGGTTTTTGAAAGAGGCACAGTACTGAGACGGTGCTGGTTTTGGAGCTCAGTGATGATCTGATGACTACAGATGGGAAGAACCGCTCCATCCTGGTTCTTCTAGATTTCTGTTCAGCATTTGACACTGTGGACCATGGGGTTCTGCTCGACCGCTTGAGGTTCATCTATGGCCGGTCTAGTATGGTCCTCGGGTAGTCTTCATCTTTCCTCACCGGAAGAACTCTGAGGGTGGTGTCTGGGATTTATTCCTCTGACCCAGTTCTGTTATCATGTAGGGTTCCTCAGGGATCGGTGTTGTCCCCCATATTGTTTACAGTGTACATGCTACCCCTCAAAGACATTGTAAGAAGATATGGGCTGAGGTTTCACTGCTATGCTAATACCCAGCTCTACCTTTCTTTTGCACCTGACCAGGATAGAGCTCTCTCAATATTTATTATACAATGGCAAGGATATTTCCCTTAATCTGATTGGCTGCTACCACCTAGACACAGTGATGATATTGAGCAATAACATCACTGTATCTAGGCCTGGCATCCTCATGACCTCATCATCTGTCAAACTAAACATCCAGATCACTGTCCACATCACTTACCTGACATCTGTCATGAGCTTCAACGTTACTTTCAACATGCTGTCTGACAGGAATCTTGACGAAATGTTCAGCACCCCACATGAAAAAAATCATACAGAACCAGCCACAACCATGAGTACTGGAAAAAAAAGAAAACAAGACATGTAAATGTAGAAGCAGGCACACTAGATATGGAAATGGACCGGAATGAAGTAAACACCCGACGGCAAACAGCCTGGTCAGTCCGAGTACTGCAAGATTGGCTGACAGAAAAAAACATAGAGTGCAATTTTAAAACCATAACAGCAGAAAATTTAAACAACATCCTTCGAGAGTTCTATGCCACCGTCAGAAATGCAAACAGAGATGAATACAGCATTTCCAGTTATGTAGGTCTCAGAAGCGGGAATAAACCGCTACATGAATGAACCCCCTAACAGTAGAGCAATGAATATCATCACGGCCACTGATTTCCAGGCAGCAAACAACATTTTCGTTGGTCATCTAAAAAACATCCTGCGACAAGGCAAAGATCTAGCCACCCACCATCCTCCGATAACTCGCACAGACCTTGCCAAAATAAGAAGCTCCGAAGCCCTGAATCCTGAAACTGCCACAGGTTTAGTGCGCCGCGTCTGGTTTGAGTTACAAATCCACTTCGCTCGTCGTGGATGTGAGGGCCAGAGACAGCTAAAGCCAGAATCCTTCAACATAAAACACACTGAAGACGGACTGACCTATGTCACTATGGCATTTAATGAAAAAACAAAAAGCCACTCAAAAGTTCAAGAGCATGGCAGAGAGAACCTCCGCGGGGCCATGTTTGAAATTCCCGGGGAGTCCGCTTTGCCCAGTAAAATGCTTCAAGCACTACATTTCAAAACTGCCGCCCAACCTGCCCTGCCTGTTCCTTCACCCTCGAAGAAAGCCACAAATTCAACTGTAATATGAGGACATCTGGTACACCCTAGAACCGATGGGAGTAAACTATTTAAGCAGCATGCTACCAAGAATCTGCAAGCTCGCAGGCTTAACCACAAAATATACCAACCACAGCCTGCGAGCAACAACCGTTCAGCTTCTTTCCGATGCCGGGCTGCAGACCAGAGAGATCATGTCTGTGACTGGGCATAAAAACGAAATGTCCCTAAAGTCCTACTGGAGTGCAAAATTGAACCAGAGACAAACCTGGAGCGAAATTCTGTCCCACGCCATGGCACAAAGCACCTGCAGGCAATCCTACACAACTGAGCCAGGAAACAACCTTCAACCCGACGCAGGAAATGAACCTGGAACCTCTGCAAACACGCCGCAACCAAGCACCAGTAGAAACAGTTCCTCCTCATCAACCCAAAACAACGACTGCTTCAATATACAGGGCAACACCAATTGTGTGTTCAACTTCTACAAATAACCTGCAAATCAGTTTAAAAACCACACTGTTCAGTTGCTTGTTAAAAGATAATTTTTGCTTGTAAAAAAACTAGTTTAAAATAACATGTTGATTTTAAAAACATATTTAATGTTTAATGTTAAACTAAACATATTTAATGTTGAAGCATTGTATTTAAGTCATGTACAGTACAATTGAATTACAAGTACTATTCACTGTTCAGAGACTATTTTCTGTCAAATTGCTAATTAATGACATTTTACAAAGTAAACTTAGTTTTAAAAAGCAAACTCTGTCAATTTTTTAAAACACACCTACAATACCCAACGAGCCATTGTATAATAGCAATAAGGCACTCCAGGGTGTGTGTTATTGTGTAATAACGTCACTCCTGGGGTGGTGGAAGCACTCTGCTTCACCTCGTGCTTCGACCCACAAAGGAGTGATGTTATTACACAATAACACACACCCTGTCATGCCTTATTGCTTAAATAACTGCCTCGCAGAAATCCAGGAGTGGATGAGTTTGAGCTGGTTGAGGTTGAACTGGAAAGACTGAGGTGCTGGTGGTGAACCCGGGTCGCCGGATAGGGGGGGTTGGGGGGTGGGTTCACCCTCAGGACTTTTTCTTGGGGGTTTGCCACTCCTGACCTCCGAACGGGTGCAAAATCTGGGGGTAATTTTTGATGAGGGGACTGACACTGCATTCACAGGTGTCGGCTGTCATCAAATCCTTTTTTTACCATCTGAGGAATATCTCCAGAGTTAAGCATCTTGTTCTGTCCAGTGACCTGCCTACGTTGGTCCACGCCTTTGTGTCCTCACACCTGTATTATTACAATGCCCTATAACTAGGGCTTCCAGGGGTGGATATTCACCGCTTGCAGCTGGTGCAGAACACAGCGGCCCCTTTATTGACAGGAACTTCCCGGTCCTGTCATATTTCTTAGGTGCTGCGTGAACTGCACTGGCTGCCAGTACAGTGGTGAATCACCTTCGAAGTCGGACTTCTGACTTATAAAGCCCTACACGGACAGGGTCCAGACTATATGAAAGAAGTTCTGGTCCCTTACTACCCTGGGTGATTGCTCCGCATGGCTGATGGATTGCTAGAGATTCCAAAGTTTGTTTAAAATCTTCCAGGGCACGACCATGGAGGGATTTAAACAGGCTCTTAAAACCATTTTATGGACTCAAGCATTTGAGGAATAATCTGAATACTGTTTGCTTGTTTTATCTGTATTTTATAATACTTATAATATATGTAGTTTTACGCTGTTGCTGTTTTAACTATTTTGTGAGGTGCCTTGGCAATTGAAAGGCGCCATATAAATAAAAAATTGATTACATGTTAAAGGCCAGCACTTGGTTTGTTAATCAGTGGCACTTGCACCAGGGTGACCAAGATTACATATTTCATTCCCCTGCACATTTTGGCTACACTTGGCTTGACATGATCCTTGCATTGCCTGTTCTAGAAGCTGACCTGGTTTCTGCCCTCCTTAGTTCAATAATTATCACTAACCATGCCTCAGGCCACCTCACTCTGGGGACTGGGCATTGCCAGACTTGACTTGAGAGCATGGAGGCTCAACCCAGTGCTTCTGCAACAACTTGAATTTCACAAGGCAATTGAGAAGGCCATCACCAACATCTTGGCCTGTTACCCAGATGAGAATACTTCTCACTCCATGAGGACATAGGCCTTCATAGGGTGGTTATCTCCATCTCGTCTCATGAAAAGAGATTGCACTGTCTTGAATTAATAGCCATGGAGACAAAAATCACAACATGTTAACGTATCCACAAGCAGAACCAGGCTCCCAACCTGTGTTGTAATTTACAAAAATTAAAAATCAAACATTAATTTTTCATTTTTTTTTTTTAACTGAGTAAGTGCACTGATGTCAAAACTCCAGTTTCAGGAATGGCCTGGATACCAAAAGTACAGTACATACTAAAACATACATAATGCTGTATAATACAAAAACTACAGTAGCTACAAGTGACATCTATTAAAGATTGTATGTTAAGTATTGCTAAACGTGACAAGAAAAAACATTTAAAGGTTCCATGTTATAACGGCAATCGCAAAACCGCAATCGCCGCTTAGGCTAGTGTACATCACGAAAACCAAAACAGCAATTTACACTGCCAGCAAGACAGGTGACACTGCCTTACATTATTTATGCCTCCCCCCCTTTAAAAACAATAACCAACTCCAGGGGAGTGCATGTCAGGAAGGGGGGGAACCTTTAAAAAAAAAAAAAAAAGATTACTCCCACTCACACAAAAGCACAAAATATTGTGCTCCTCCCCAGCCCTGAGCCCTGCAACCTCCCAACTGTAGCCAGCCACTCTCACCACCACACCACATGGCCAGCTCAGCAGCCTCTCGCTGCATTACCTCCCACATAGCTTCCCTTCTCTTCCATTCCCATCCTGTGATTCCAGCCACCTTTCTCTTCGCCTGTCACTACCCTTTCAGGGTAGCTAACATTTCTGGTGCTGAGATGGAGTTGCTCAATCTCAGTTGCCGCGTTCATAGTATGCCACATTTAAATGGCACGTGAATGTTTAGCAATATAGATCACATTTGAACACTGGCAGTGAAGCACAGTACTAGGAGTATTGTTGTGTCAGGGTGTGCAGTCATTAAGATGAGACATTAAACTGAGGTCCCTTCTGCCCACCTCTGGTGCTCTCCTGGTGGTTTCTCAGGTAAAAGGAAAAGAACCCAAGGCCCTTTTCACAAGAGTAGCTGATTTTTCCCAGTGTCCTGACTAGCATTCCCCTACACATAAAACTCATTCATGCAATTGTCCAAGGCAGTCTGTGGGTGTTGATGTGCAAAATGTCTGCCACTACACATTTACAGTCACGTCATTACCAGACCCTCATTGTTTGTGAAGTACTTTGTGATACAATATGCATAAGCAATATATAAATACTAATAATTCTTTAAATGAACTCTCAGTACAGCTCACAGACCAGTTGATCATGTGACCTGTAATCACCTTGCATGCAGAGAAAAAGTAGCCATTTCAGGCAGTGCAGCAGTGGGATTTGAAATAAATGGAAATAAATCATATGCAAATGATATATTTCCCAACTCCTGTGTTAGTCTCTCCCTGGAGAGGGATAAAGGACAATATTTCAAATTTAGAGGGGACTCGTGTTTCAATTCATACAGAGATTGGAACCTGTTTCCAGAACTTTAACGGCCTCTCTGTATATCTTATGGTGCATGCTCCCTAGGGATGTTTGAGGTCTTATGGACAAGGGCGAACTCCTAAAAATATCTTATTCATCTAAGACAGGTTTAGAGGCCCCAATATTATTTTCTGAGATTGCTCATGCCATTTAAGAACTGCAGGAAGGCTGGGCACTGTGACTGGATGGATTCTTTATTGGTTTGTTTAGGTTTCCTGTGAAGCACTGCAGGTTCCTTTGTCCAACATGGTCACTGAGAGTTTCCTTAAGGAGAGTGTCCCCCTCCATGAGGTCCATAACAAGTACAGTCCTTCAGAAACCAGGTAAATAACCTACCTTATGCGTCTCCTGCCCAGCTGTTTAACACCTGATTACAAAAGCATGGCTAAGCTCATTACTAACAGACTTTAGAAGGCTTTACCTTATACAATCCATCCAGATCAATCCAGCTTTCTGATAGGGTGGCAGAGAAAGCATTCAGCAAATTTGAAATGTTTGGAATTTGGGTAACAAAGAAGTAACCATTGAGCTTGTTTCTGATTTTGGATAATTGATAGGCTTTATAGTAACATACAAGCCAAAACAGGCAGTAGCCCATGTGCAGCTCACCCATGACTCAAAGGAAATATCCTCCTATGGACTGTAAGGCACAAAACGTGTTAGTTCAGTTTTATTTAAAATATGTATAAAACCAGGTTGTTGTATTAATGGTTAAAACCATACAATAACGTATAAATATATATCTATCTTCAAGAGGGCTCTTGCATTAGGTAATTACATATAGGACTGACCCGGCAGGCATCAGGACACCACAGAAAAATTTCTAGCTAGCAGTCTCTGGTGGGGGACCGCCCCCACGTCAGATGACCGACGTCATGCAACATCAGTATAAAGGAGCGGTTCCCCACGCCCGCCTCCCAGTTCTTTCCCGCCATCGACTTGTGAAAGTTCCTTCCCTTGTCAGTCTTACATCGGTCTAGTTTACTGAGTTTTTTCATCAGTTTTTCTCATTTTTTTCCTGATTAATGGCTGTGTATATCGTCCCAGACGCCCTCCGAATCGCATAAGAACAAGTGCGACTCGTGCGGTTCCCAGCTACCGCATAAGGACAGTCACTCCCTGTGCCTTTTCTGCCTAGGCCTGGAACACCCTGTGGAGAAGTGCCAGCACTGCCAGCAGTTCAAAGCACCCATCCATAAATGGAGGCAGCAGTCTCTGGAGGCCCACGTTTTGAAGAAAAGGATGGCTTCCATGGAGAAGGGGCTGAAGAAGCTCAAGCAGGCTTTCACTTCACCTGAAGGATGTAGGAAAAAGAAAGAGAAGCACCGGGACCGGGACTCCACCTCCACCTCCATGGCTTCCATAACTCTGGCTGTAGTCGCCGTTCTCCAGGTAACGTCCCCTCAAGGGGACCGACCCTTGACGGCCATCTTGGTGGCATCCAAGATGGCGGTGTCGCTCTCATTGGGCTCACGCCGGGCCCCTCTGGTGCCTCTGGGACAAGGAGGCTGCCGCCCAGGGAAGGCCGCTGCCACGCCGCCCTCTGGTCGAAAGGTCCGTAAGTCAGATGCCAGTGCTACCGACGCCTGCCCGACATGGCCGTATAAGACGCCTGCTTCTCGGAGGGACGAGGTCCTCTACGCCTGCCAAGGTCGCTTCAATGTGGCCACCGCCAGGCGAGGTTACACAGTTGACGCTGGTTCGGGCCGCATGGATCCCGCTGGTAAGCGGACGCTGGCCCTCTGACAAACACCCAGCAAAGAGCCTACTTCAGACCCTTGACCAGTCCAACGTCCCAGGCTCGCCGCAGCGTTTGCTGCTGCCTGCCGAGGCTCCAGCATCTCCTCTGTTGGACCCTGGGGATTTCAACCCTCCATCCCCAGTCGACATGGAGGATTTAGGCACGCTGACATCAGGGCTCCTTCCTATAGGACCGAACCCTCGGACGCCAGCTCCGACGCCGGCCTACGTCCCTTTACCGGATGCCGTCCCAACACCGGGCCCGACACTTGCAGGGCCACCTGTACCTGGCCTGCCCACTGGGCCTCTTCCAGGGCCGTCTGCTTTGTCAGAGCCCCTGGTTCCCAGGTATCTGACCTCGCTTAATCCGGTGCCGTCCTACCCGGGACCATAGTCTCCACCGCAGTACCCAGCGCCTCTTTATCTGATGCTGCAGTACCCTGCACCTCAATACCTGACACCAAGCTTCCCGCCGTTGTGTTATGGATGCTCGACTTACGGATACTCTCAGTATCCTTATCCCCCTCCTTCACCACCCCCTCAGCCGCTGGTGGATCTGAAGGAGACTCTGGCCACCTGGTGGGCTGAGGCCAAGGCTCAGCTCACCAGGGAGGTGGAGAGCCCACAGGATCCCCTACCCGACACCAGAGATGAACCCTCAGGCAACAGGGGTGGGGAGGATATGCTTCCCCAAGGTCTTCCCAAGGGGACCATTCCTCCGCCGCATCGGGAGGAGTCTTCCTCCTCTTCTTCAGAGACCTCTGACTCAGGGGGATGCTCCGATCCTGATGACAAGCCATGTACTCCAGATTGTCCCAGGCCTAGGACTCCTCCGATGTCTCCTCCAGAAGATCCTTCCTTTCTGGAGTTACTGAGAAAGATCCAAGAGGTCCACCAGTGGCAATCTCTGGAGCCAGATCCACAGCGGAAGAAACTCGCTGCTCATTTGGATATGCCCGAAACTGCTCCGACATTGATTCCACCCTGGATTGAGCCCCACGCAGACCTTGTTTCCACTATTTGAAAGCAACTGTCCACGTTAGCTCCCCTTCCAAGGAAGGCGGATCGGCTATACCAGACTCCCGAGGGTGTGGATTCTTTGAATACACACCCCAAGGCTGACTTGGTCATGATAAGCGCTGCTCACAGCCGGTCGGCCAATCCAAAGCATCTCAGCTCGTCTCCACCCAACAAGGAATCCCATCTTCTGGACCAGTATGGGAAGAAGGTGTACGCTTCATCCACACTGGGGATTAGGGCCCTGAACTATGTCACACATACTACCAGAAAACGATCCTGAGTCAGGTGGAATCCAAATTGGACTCCCTTCCTGAGTCTCAGACCAATCAGGAAGCGGCTGATCTCGTCCGGTCTGCTCGTTCGGCCAGTTGGCACATGCTCCATGCCACCTACGATGCAGTGGACGCAGCTGGTTGGAGTTCAGCTTTCGACATAGATCTTCGGCGTCATGCCTGGCTCTGGGTGTCAGGATTGGTCCCTGAATTGCAGTCCGCTGTTCAGGATGCGCCCTTCAGGGGTTCGGTGTTGTTTGGTGGGAATGTCAAGGACATTATCATGACCTGCAAGAGAAGGGCACTGCACTCAAGTCCATTGACTCTCTGTACAGGCCCCCTCAGGGACAGCATCACCCTTTTTGCAGTCATTCTCGGCCTAAAGCGAAACCTCAGGGCAAGCGGGCCAACAAACATCAGGCCCCTCCGGCAGTCAAGCCCCCCCGCCACCCAAAAAAGCTGCGGGAGCCTCGGCCGCTATGTTGCCCCACACCTCCTGACTCCTTTCCTCTCCCACAGCCTCTGGACCCCCCAGAGCAACCAGTAGGAGGGAGGTTCTCCTTCCATCTACCGGGTTGGGAGAGGATTACAGCAGATGCTTGGGTGCTCCAACTGATAGCAGCAGGACACTCAGTCGAATTTCTTTAGAAACCACCCAGAAAACCACCCCTAAGTTGTCTTATTCCCCGGAACATCTTCCTCTGGTCCTAGTAGAAATTTCCTCCCTTCTCTCAAAGGCGGCGATAGAGTCTGTCCCCACCCACCTTTGGGAGACAGTTTACTATTCCTGTTTCTTCCTAGTTCAAACGAAGACGGGAGACGTGAGGCCTATTTTAGACCTCAGCTCCGTGAACATGTTTGTGGAGTACAAACACTTCAGAATGCTCTCCCTGCAGAGTCTTCTGATGTTTCTTCTACAGGGACAGGGGCTGTGCACTTTGGATATGCAGGATGCCTACCTGCACATCCCCATCCGCCCTTCCCACCGCAGATTCCTTCAGTTTTCGTTCCAGGGGGACCACTACCAATTCAAGGCCCTCCCATTTGGTCTTTCCTCAGCTCCCTGAGTGTTTACCAAATATCTTTCAGTGGTAGCAGCCCACCTGTGTACTCAGGGAGTGCAAGTATTCCCATACCTGGACGACAGGCTCCTGGTGGCCCCATCCAGGGAGGAACTCCTACGCTCTCTTTCCCTTACCCTGCAGGTTTTCACCAGCCTGGGTATCACCATCAACCAGGGCAAGTCCCATCTGGTCCCTTGCCAGAGACTCCAGTTCATCGGGGCGATCCTGAACACGACCATCGGCAAGGCCTTTCTGCCTCCAGACAGGGTGGACACCCTCCAGGCTCAAGCAAGTCTGTTGTCCAGTCACAGAAGGGTCAGTGCCAGGTCAGTCCTTCGCATTCTCGGGCTCATGGCAGCTGCTATTCCGACAGTCCCTCGTGCTCGGCTCCATATGAGGATCTCTCAATGGATGCTTCAGTCTCAATGGGACCAGATATTGGACGACCTAGACCAGGAAGTTCTGGTCTCTGATCCCATGGTCAGGGACTTGCAATGGTGGATGGTGCAAGAGAACCTTTGCCAGGGAGTTCCCTTTTGTATTGAACCCCCCCTCCCAATCATTGACAACAGATGCCTTGGGAGACGGCTGGAGAGCCCATCTAGGGTCTCACAGGACTCAGGGTTCCTTGTCCAGACTCGAGCAGACTCTTCATATAAATGTGTTCGAGCTCAGAGCCGTCTTGTACGCTGTCCAGGCTCTGAACTCTTGCATTCTTCCCAGTCATGTAACAATCCAGACAGACAACATGTGCGTAGTCTGGTACATCAACAAGCATGGAGAAATTCATTCCTACCCTCTGTGCAGGGAAGCAATGAGAGTTTGGAGTTGGGCTGTTCAGCTCAATCTTCATCTGATGGCAGTTCATGTTCTGGGAGTAAAAAACACGCTGGCAGACTATGTCATTTGGTCTTCAGCCAAAGCCCATGAATGGGAACTGGATCAAGGGATAGTAGACAGTATCTTCCTGCATTGGGGAACCCCTCAGGTAGACCTGTTCGCATCTCCTCAAAATGCAAAACTTCCCGCCTTCTGCTCGCTTGCTACAGTGCGAGGCATTTTCTGGCGGGACGCTCTGTCTCTCGACTGGAGGGACAGATTCGTCTATACCTTCCCTCCAATTCCCTTAATTCCATGGGTCTTACACAAACTCGCTTCAGAAGGAGCCTGGTTGATCCTCATTGCTCCATTCTGGCCCAGGCAAGTTTGGGTCTCTCTTCTGCAACAGTTTTCAGAGGAACCTCTGCTTCCTCTTCCTCTGTGACAGCACTTGCTGACCTAGGATCAGGGGACCCTGGTTCATCCAGGTGTCAAATCCCTTCAGTTGCATGCGTGGCTCCTGCAGACGTAGCTCAAGCCCTGTTCGGGGTTTCCCCGCTTGTCGCAGATATTGTGGTGGAGGCCAGAAAGCCTTCCACTAGGTCCACCTATGCCATGAAGTGAAAAAGTTTTTCGATTTAGGCCTCTTCTAAGGAATTAGAGCCTTTCTCTTGCCCTGTCAGGAGTGTCCTAGACTGCATGCGTCACCTGTTTGACCTGGGTCTCAGCCATTCTTCTTTGAAGGTCCACATGGTGGCTATATCGGCCTAGCATGTCCCTTTTGGAGACAGGACTTTTGTGCAGTTGGAAGTCTCTAAGACTTTCCTCAGAGGGGTTCTCCATTTGAGACCCCCCATCTGCATTTCTGCTCCTCCTTTAGGATTTGAACTTTGTTCTCGAGAAGCTTACCCTGCCTCCTTTCGAACCAGCAGTTTCAGCAGACTTGAAGTTCCTCTCTTGGAAGACTCTCTTCCTAGTGGCCATTACTTCAGCTCAATGAATTTCCGAGCTTCAGGCCCTGATGTGCAAAATCTCTTACTTGATTTAACACAAGGAACGTGTGGCTCTGCACACCAACCATATGTTTCTCCCTAAGGTGGTTGCAGAATCTACTATGAATCAATCCATTGAGCTAGCTGCTTTCTTTACACAACACTCCAATCAAGGTGAGTACCTCTTGCATACTTTGGATGTTCATAGAACACTGAGATACTACACCACTAGGACTAAGGATCTCAGGAAATCTGATCAGCTTTTTGTCTCTCTTGTTCACAAAAAAGTATGCAATGCCGTTTCCAAGCAATGCCTATCCAAATGGTTGGCTCATTGTATCACTTTGTTATGAAAAGTACAAGACCCTGCCGGGTCAAGTCAGAGGTCACTCCACCAGAGGAATAGCTGCCTCTGTGGCTTGTTTCAAGAATGTGTCAGCGGCAGACATCTGCACAGCCGCAACTTGGACTTCTGTCCATACCTTCAAGAAACACTACAGTTTGGACATTGCCTCTCGCTGTAGAGCAGGCTTCAGGTTGGCTGTTCTGAAAGGTCTTCTTTCTTAAGACCCTTGCAGCTAGAGGTTCTATTGGTTGGTTAGTTTTCCTCCTCCCGAGTACTTTTCTTTGTTCTAGATTGCTTGGGATTCAGTCCTACATGTAATTATCTACTGCAAGAGCCCTCCCGAAGTAAGATGGTACAGTTTCGTAAGAACTTACCGTAACAGTAGATCTTCAAGAGAGGCTCTTGCAGTAGGTAATGCCTTCCTGACCTCCATTCCCCCTTAGCTTTTTCAGCTCCTTTTCCAGGAAGGGAAATATCTGCTTCTCTCTCGTCTTGCCTATTTTGGTCTTTGGCGGGAAAGAACTGGAAGGCGGGTGTGGGGGACCGCCTCTTTATACTGATGTCGGTCACCTGACGTGGGGACGGTCCCTCACCAGAGACTGCTAGCTAGAAATTTTTCCGTGGGGTTCTGATGCCTGCTGGGTCAGTCCTATATGCAGTTACCTACTGCAAGAGCCTCTCTCGAAGATCTACCATTACGGTAGGTTCTTACATAACTGTACTTTCCCTATTGCACAATACAATATGCAAATCCAGCATTTTAATATATATCTCAAAACTTCATGACAGGCATAGTTAATCATGAAGTGAGTCTTATACTGTGTAACCTGTTAGCATAACTTCCTTAAAGCATAACATAGGGCCCTTGCACTCACCATTTATCAAGTGAAATTATACAGACCGTATTAATCATTTAGTTAAGTCCTAGCTTACTGAAATCTACACATTATCTTGTAAGTGTAATTTGCAAAAGCAAATATTTGTGCATTATTTTTCTGATTGGTATCAAATATTGTATGCCCTTTATGAATGGCATCTATCCCCATGTTAAAAACAGGATATATAAACTTTTTTCTTCAGTAGTTGGCAATCCAACATTATAAGTCTGACATTTTCATTACTAAAACAAGGTACTTATGCAAGCTGGACATTATTTGGTTTCCATACAAGTCAAACCTTAGTTTAGTCAGTGCTTTCCTGTGATTTGAATTCTCACATTATGTAAAATATTTCTCTACACAAAACATGTCTTTTGTCAATTTTAGAGTCTTATACCTAGAAGATTCTCTGATGTTTCCCACATCTCCCTGCATGGCAATATCTGTAATTCTCTGTATAGTTGTTCTAGTAAATGCTACATGGTCCATAGAGGGGTTTAACAAGGTATGATATGGTAGACCAGCTCTGTTCAGTCCCTGGTTTAGCTTTACCAGCCAACATTGTGAGTCCCTGCTCAAGTTACTTACTTACTGCTTGCCAGCAGAAACAAGCCACAAGGTCTATCAAGTCTGCTTGAGTGTGCAGCTAGCACCCCACTTTCTGCAGCTACCCCCCTCCCCATTACCCCTCACACAGATGAATGCTGACTGGCCTTGAACCAGATTAAACTGTTGGTGGTATTTTTAGTGAATTGGGGAAATATGGCCAAGACACTGGGGGAAATTCCAATACTCTGCCTGTGGTGGTCCTTTCACTTCCTGTAGGCAGGATGGTGCAGCCCAGTTTGATGGTGGATGGCTGGTTGGTAGGAAGAGGTGATACTGGATCTAGTACAATGGATGACACCATGTCTACTAAGGAAAGTATGGATTTACTTGAAACCAGTAAGTAGCATGAAGCAACGGACATGTCTGTAACAGTGGAAGGAGTTCAAGGACCAAGTACAGTCATCATGGATTCTGATGTTCCACCTCCAGAAGATACTGATGGATATTAACCAGACTGAACAGGGTGCAACATCTGGAGTTCCGATACAGAAAGAAGCCTATCATGAAACTTTGTTACAAAATGCAATAAAATCGAATAAGGAATTTCTACATAAACTGTTGCAAGAAGACACTGACGTGGGTGCAACTACAAGTACCAATCTACTATAACAACTTTATTTACCCCGGCTGCTTACAAAGATGAGCAGGATGCTCAAAACGCAATAAATTTGACTTCAGAAAAGGTACTTACTTTAAGAAAAGGAAGATACATAGACACAGTTGGCAAACTCCAGGCCTGGTCCCTGGATGCTGCATTGCGAGTGGCTGGCTGGAATCGGGACCTTCATTTGAACTCCTGGGTGTCCGTGGGCCCAGTCAGTGCTGCCCAAATCTTTAAGGAGTGCTTACTAAAGGCACCCAACAAAACTGCAAGTCTTGTCACGAATGTTTTGGAACCCACACAGCCGGCCAGCCCTTCTGATCTGCACTCCCAGGTTGCTAGGGAACCTGTTCAGCATACAGGGGATTTCTCTTAACAGAATGCAGCTCAGGACTTGGACTTGGGTCAGACTGAAGGTACAAATGAAACTGCAGACAATACTACTGCTGACCAACCAAAAAAATTCTTTATGGCTGATTTATTTAAAAACAGAGAACGAACAACCCCAGAGAAGAAATGCGGTTAGATTGAAGTTTAATGGATATCCAATAAATGCACTGGATAGAAAAACTGTATTACACTCGGTGTTAAAAAAACAAATGGGGATTATTCCCTTGGAACTGTCAGAGAACAGGCAGAGAACAGCACGAGGAAGGAGCTGCTGTTATAACTATACTTCTCTACTGGGACTATATTGCCCTCCTTCCCTCCCCTCTCCCCCTCCCACCCTAAGCCAGTTCTACTTTTATAGGCACAGGATTTGACTGACAACAGGAACTTCCTGTTTGGGAGCAGGAAGTGAGTGATCACAGAGCCGCAAAAGACTCACCATCCTAGAAGGAAAAGAGTATCTCTCTGTCCCCCTCCCAGCTGCTGGAGGTCTGACTCTGAGTAAGTAGGGAGGCTACTGAGAAATATAGGAACGTCTCGTCTCAGAACAGGAAGATCAGAAGCTTAAAGGGCACAGAGGCCAGTAAGTAAGTAGGGAGAAACATAAATAAATAAACAGAGAAAAGAGTAAGTATTCAAAACAACAGTTAAGGGGCCAGAAATAAGACATGATGGGAGTGGTGCAGTGCACTAGCTGGGGAGCAGCAGTCTTCCGGGAGACGTTCTGGAGGATGCAATGTTGTCCCATCTGCAGGCACCTCTCTGGCTTGAGGGAGGAGGTTGCTCATCTGCAGACTGAGTTGGCCAGGATTTGGGGGACCTCCTCTCCCACCCAGGGACCACCAGGGCCACTACCGTTGCCTCAGAGGTTGCCAAAACAGAGGAGCGGTTGGACCACAGTGGACTCAGGGAGGGTGAGGGTGGTGAAACAGAGGTGCATCCCTCCAGTTGTACCTCTCCACAATTCATATGCCATTCTGGCAAAGTGTATTTCCTCTGTGGAGGCACCTGCAGTGGAGACCAAGGAGGATGCTGGGAACTTCCACAAAGGAGACCCACAGAAGGGTGGCATGGAACCCCACAGGGTAAGGAAACAACTCCTGGTGGGGGACTCAATTGCTAGGAGGGTAGAACTGAGGGAGGAAGGAGAGAGGGAGGTAAGGTGCTTGCTTGGCGCCATGGCTTGGAGGGACAGGGACCGAAGCCTCAGGATTGCCAGAGCAGCTGTACAGGGGAGGGAGCTGGATGTCATTGTCCACCTAGGGACAAATGACCTGACTGAGAAAGGGATCAGAGCAGTGCAGGAAGAGTTTGTAGAGTTGGGAAGGGGCCTTAGACAAGTAGCACTCATGACAACCTTCTCAGAGGTGCTGCTTGTCTATGGCATGGGTGAGGCTAGGGTGCTTCACACCATGGGATTCAATCAGTGGTTGAAAAACTGGTTCAGAGCTCAGGGGTTTGGCTTCATTGGGGATTGGGGGCCCACCTGGAGTGATGCAGACCATACTGGTGCGATGGTCTGCATCTGTCCAGGAGGGGAACCAGGATCCTAGGTGATAGATTTAAATGCTTCATTGGCAAGTGTAACCCCGGTCAACCGCAGTTACTAGAATCCCACTTACATCTAGTGGCAGGCAGGGAAAGGCAGCTTGTGAGACACCAGTTAAAAGGGTTTCACACTGTCTCACTCTGTCCTCAGTCTCAGCTAAGCTGGAGGGATGACATCATATAGAATTCTCGCAGCAGCATAAGCCACATTGGAATGCTGCAGCAAGGAGTTAGAACGTTGGGGATTTTTTAGTCGGTCTTGAGGAGTCAGTCGGCAGAGGAGGGTTGAGAGTGAAGGAGGTGTGCTGAAGGTGCAGCCCCTCAGAACTTAGCTCTGAAATAGAGCTACCCAGAGGTAGAGGGTGTGTGTTCTCACCCTAGAGAAGGAAACAGAAGAAACCTGACATAGTGGTGGAGACAGCTCCCCGGCTTGTTCCAGTGCCCCATCCCTGGAGGGATGGGGGGAAGAAGCCAGCAATTCAGGGGCAAGCCCCTGGCCCTACTGAAGGAGGGAAAGCTGCCTGATGATTTGTAGAGCAAGTGCTGAGGTACCAAGATGTGTTTTTTCTTTGCCAGAAGCCCTGGGGCACCTGCAAACCAGTTGGTGAGTCTGCTCTGTATAGAGCCCATGTTTTCACTGAGAGAGTGTGTAAGGTATCTGCTACTGTGGGGTCAGGGAAGGACAGCCAAGTACAGTACTTGAAGTTTGTGTATGACTTAAAATGCATCTAAACAGTGGGGTCTACAGGGATGGACATAGCCACCTAAAGAACATTAGAAGTCATTTGTTCATTCATTCTACTTAACAAGTCATTCATTTGCAAAGCCTTGTCCTGTCTCAAAGTTTCGCACTCCTGCTTCAACATACAAAGTTCCTGCTCACTTGCCTGAGCAGAATGATGCAAAAGGGAATCCTTTTCATTCCACAGAGTTTGGAGCTCAGACTCCAGATCCTGCTCATGTCTCACACATTCAGTTTCCTGCAACCCCATCTCCTGCTTAAGAGATGAGATGTGTAGTTCAAGGGATTGAAACCTTACTTTGGAGGCTTCTAAAGCAGCATAGAGTGACTCGACCAACAGCCCTTTAGCTTCTCGCTTTCTGGCTGTTTGTCTCGTCTCTGAGTACTGGGTTGAAATCCCTAGTACAAGGTTTTCGGATTGACTTGCTTCCCACATGAAGTCAGCCCATCCTCCTTGGGAGACAAGGAAGTTTGAGACATAGAGTCACAGTTCTGCACAGATATTTGATACGGTGGCCATTTGTGTGGAAGGGAACAAAAAATTAAACTGTGAAAAGGCGCCATGCTGTGTATCGATCCACAACAGGTGCACTAGTTCACAGTCAGGCTACTGTGCACTTGTAAGCTTGCAATTCAGAACTGCAGTGGGGTGGGTTGAGTCGGCATTGACCACACCCAGTAAGCAGCCAGACTTTGCAAGTGATTACAAAGTGGTGAAAAACGGGAGAGGTGGTGTGGGAATGGACAGCTACAGTCCCTGTTGGGAAGGGAAAAGTTTTAGCAACAAGTGAAACTTTGCAAACACCAAATTTTGCCTGCACGCGGTCGTCAATTGTCAGGAGGTCTTAACCTCACTCTCAGGTTCTTGGCAATAATGGGCATGCAAGGAATCACAGACACGTTGCATAAGAATAATAAAACTTGTTTATTACTGCCAAAAGGATAATCACAGTTGCCCTAAGCAGTTCTTACCAATAGGAACTGGGAGCCAATGCTAAGCATTCCCTATACCTTGAGGAATCTTCGTGTCTCTTGGGGTCTCTGAGGTAGAAGACGTAATGTCTTACATCATATACCTATGATAATTACCATGGTTACTGTAAGACAGAAACATTTCTAGTTACAGAGATGAGCCCTATTGGCTAAATTAGAGGTGGCTCCTCAGTCCAAGATAATATAATACAATTTGTAGTAGTCATCAGTTTGTAGAAACAAAGAGGTACAGTTTGTACATAGCCATGTAATAATACAAATCATCAAAAGATGGCAATGCTGACTCATATATCATAATCATTACAAGGACACAGATGTCCTAACATCTTATAAGCAAGAAATACATGTGTATATTGGAAATTAAAGTCTATAGCAATAATGTGCATAAATATCCTGACATCTTCTCTTGTACGGTAGATGTCCTTAGCCCTGTATGTTAGCATAACGTATACCTAAATGCTAGCTGTCTGCAGTGTACCACTGGGGGTACCAATTAGGGTGCAGGGACCTTGTGTAACAATAGGTAAGGTATCTCCATTGTCAGGAACCAAATGTTTTTGTAAAGAGAATCCCTTTTGGTTGTTATATTGTTCCAGTGTAATAGTCCCTTCCTTTTTATTATTTTATTCTGATAAGGGAATAAGTTTTAGCACTTACCCCCTTTTAGTGGGCACAGTATTGGTCAAGTGAAATTTTATTAAAGACAGAAGTTTTGATTATTTATAAGTAAGGTTATGATATACAGACTTAAAATGAAAATTATAGAAAACTTTGTATTAATAGCACTATGGCCAAATATTGCAGCGTGATGTATGTATTCTTGTTTTGTGACTATCTGATATGCTTTGAATAAAGCTGAGTTATAAAAAAAATTACTAGAGCTGTGCAAAATGGTAAAATTCTGAATTTGTGGAATTCTGACAAAATATTGTGAAATTCCATGGAATTTCATCAACATTTTGCAGAATTCCTAAAATGCATTAATTTGGTCATATTTCTGATGTCTATTGAGCTAGTGCTGAGACATTTACTATGCTTACTTTCTGGGAGAGTGCTAAGGACATGCCAAATATCATGAAATTAAGATGGATTGTCTCAAAATTATAGGTGCTCAAAGTCTGTCATTTTGTGTTTTGTGGGAAATTTCATGAACTTTTTTATCTGCATATACCTCAGCCATCTGTTAGACCAGAAATCTTATATTTGGCATGATTACTTGATGGTTGGTGTTCCACCAAAGTGCCAAAGTTCATGACATTGGGATGGATTGTCTCAAAATTATAGGTGCTCAAATCTGTCATTTAATTTTTTGTTGGAAATTCCATGACAATTTTTATCTGCATGTATCCCAGTTGTCTACTGGTCCAGGGATCTTAAATTTGACATGATAACTTAATGATAGGTATTCTAAACATGTGCCAAATATCCTGCCAGTAGGGTGCATCATCGCAATATTGTATGTGCTCAAAGTGTGCCATTTTATTTTTATGGGAAATAATATGAATTATTTTATCTGCATATAACTCAGGCACCTTTGGAGCTAGACACATGTCAATTAGAATACATAACCTTTTTAATGGCTATAGAATTGTCTAAACATGAAGGGGTGGGGCACTACACTGTGGAAAAGAGTAATTTATATGGGGATCAGTGACCAGGGAGGGGGAAGGGACCACTACACCATGGAAAGATTGATATTTACATCTGGGTCGGTGATCGGGGAGGGTCCACAGCACTATAGAAACATAGTTGGGCTGATGGGGGGGGCGCACAATGTCACACTAATGCCATGCAAATGAGCCAATAATGGATATGCTAATAGCCACTAGCGCTTTGCATGCCCAATAGGCTGATTTGCATGGCTACTTTTGTGACTAGTACTTTAGCGCATGAGCGCTATTGGCTGTGGGGCCATTTTCCTGACTGGCGGTGGGGGCAGCGTTACTGGGTATCCCACTGCTTTTCCTGGGTTAGAGTTGCCCCCGCCAGCCCCTATTCGCAGTCAGATAGCGCACTGCGCTATCCAGCTGTAAAAAGCACAATTGCCCTTCAGTTCAACCATGAGGTGCAGTGCAAAGATTTGTGTGGCACTTTACTTTTTGTGTGAATCCAGATCATAGACTTAAGGATCAACTATGCACTTCAGCATGTGGTTTCATAAATAAGATGTTCCAGCTGTTACTATTTACTAGAGAATACTTTTTTTTTCATTTTCAGTGTCCCTTTCCACAATTTACAACACATCTTGGTAGTCCATCTAAAAAGTCTTTATAGAAAAAGAAAACATTTGAAAACATTTGCCTTTCCCCTGTTAACCTCACAGTGCCTTTGTTTATGACATCATAGTGCTCACCATGAGAACAGACTGTGATGTCACAAACAGCCATTGTGTTGTTAGCAGGGGAGAGTCAGACACATTTTGAAAAACTCAGTGAAATTATCGTTGCATTATCTACTGAACTGACCAACAGCAGGGGAAAATAATGAAATATAGAAATAGAAAACAATAAAGTTAAAACATAACTAGTATAAATCTAGTATTTTTTAAGCTTTTTATTATAATAGAGAGCTGCTCATTAACATTTGATATGCACATTGAATGTCAGTGTATCCTGGCATCTAACACAACTGGATAATTTGGTTTAGCATTTTAAATTTACAGTGGGGAAAAAAATATTGGTAATGTTTTCTCAAATGTTTATGGTAGCATGTAGATGAAGCATCCAGAATTCTTTTGTGTGGAATTTAACATTCACAATGCACACATCACTACTTCATTTGATAAGCTGGGCTGAACTTTTTGCAGTTCTGCTGTTCCTCTCTGGGTGATTATTTTGCCCCCCTTTAGTGTAGCAAGATTGACTTGGTAGAACTACTGATCCCACTGATAGCCTCTTCATTCTTTACAGTGACAAAATCCCTTAAACTGAGAGTCACTTACCCCTTTTCCTATCAACCTATCCTCTTGGAATAGCCAGCATTCTTCCTTCATAGTGCCCCAGAAATTGTGTTCCACCACTACATCTTTTTGAGTACCTCTAAGTCCCAGACTTGCATGTACATCAGGCTCCCTGGATCATCAATTAACTGAGTGTGATCCTTCTATATCCTGCACTCAGGTTGGAATTGTTGACACTCCGTGCTTCCTTGATCCAGCTCGGAGGTCTGCCACTGGTGTGCTACCCAGTTCAACTGTCCATTTCTTGGTGAAAAAATGGGACCAATTCTGGAAACAGCTGTGATCACTGCAGGGGACTTGTGGAAGGGTGTTTGATGCAAGTGCCGACTTGCATCAAATGGAGAGAAATCTGCTGTTCTGGAAACCAGCTGCCATGAGTCCCTGACACAGCAATCTTAGATCAGCCCCCCCGGTTTAACTTTATGTCTGTGGGGGTACTCTTTGTATCTGGCATGTGCCAAACCCTTGGTGAAAACTGACATAAAATAGGAAAACTTTTGCAACTGCATGAGCCTTTCTGGAATCAGACCGAGTTGTTGCCTAGGGCTTTGGTGTAGCTGTGACCATCTTTGCGGTGGACACAGAGCTTGCCACAAGCCCTGTATCCACCTTCTAGAGCTGGCCCCTATGTATCTAACTCCCGAACCTCGTAACTGTCTGCACTACCTGCCTCTCATACCCTTATCCTTTAATTTGATTCCCCAGATAAGGCTGAATGAAATTAGTAAATTCCAATTTTATGGAATTTTCACGAAATGCCACACTTTCCAAAAAGACTCATGGAATTTGACTTTAAGTACAGATTATGTTTTGCAATTTTTGGCAGCAAGCAATTAATAAGATTGACAGACACAGTCTCTTTGTAAGGTCTAAGAATCTGCCAGATGTAATGGCATTGCAGTCTCTAGTTTTAAAGTTTCAGAGGTTTATAAATTTGCAGTTTACATTCTTGCAAAATGTAATTTTAAAATGTTGTGGAAGTTTGACTAATTTTAATTCAGTCCCATTTCAAGTTGTAAAGATGAACTTTGTCAGAAATGACCATGTGGTATAGTAATTTAAATATTTCCAGTCTGATTAAATGTGGATGTGCTGTTTTAGATTTAGAGAGAAATAACTGAAATTTAAATTTTGGCAACAAGTTATGCAGGCCTTAACTAAGTCCCATTTGAAGTTAGAAATTTGAAACTATGTACATACACAAATGTAGTGATAATCTGCATGCCTGTAAAATGTTATAAACAGCTATCAAACTTATACTAAAATAACAATAAAATCTAAATTTTGGCAAAATGGCTACATATAACTCAGCCCCCTTTGAAGCCTGAGACCTAAAACATGGTGCACATACCCATGTTGTATATTTCTCTAAAACCTGAAACTGTGTAGAAATATGGATGAGAAATGTTAAAATTAGATCGAAATAACTGAAAATTTAATTTTTAACTATTTTGCCACCCATAACTCCATTTCCTTTCAACCTATGCCTCAGGTTGGTACACATCTGTAAGCAGTTACTATACTAATTGTCTACACACCAAATATGGTGTCAGTAGGATGTGGCATAACTGAAATATAATATTTGGCAAAATTTCCCAGAATATTCATACAAATTCCTCAAAATTCCACACAATCAGAATGGTCTGGAGGAGGGCAGATGTGATTCCCCTTCACAAAAGTGAGAGCAAGGCAGAAGCAGGAAACTACAGACCTGTTAGTTTGACCTCAGTGGTGGGGAAAATGATGGAATCACTTCTGAAAGAAAGAATTGTTCAGTACCTAGAGGCCAGCGGGGCACAGGACCCAAAGCAGCATGGATTCACAGCAGGAAGGTCATGTCAGATGAATCTAATCAATTTCTTTGACTGGGTGACCAAAGAAATAGACCAGGAGGGCTGTGGATATGGCCTACCTAGACTTTAGCAAGGCATTTGACACAGTCCCTCACAAAAGATTAATAATCAAGTTAGCCAGCCTGGGAGTAGGTCCCAGGGTGGTAACCTGGGTAGCAAACTGGCTGCACAACAGGACACAGAAGGTAATAGTGAATGGAACACATTCTGAAGAAAGGGGGGTTACTAGTGGAGTACCTCAGGGCTCAGTACTGGGTCCAGTCCTCTTTAACGTCTTTATAGGTGACATTGCAGAGGGTCTGGAAGGAAAGGTATACCTCTTTGCAGATGACACAAAGATCTGTAACAGAGTTGATACACAAGGGGGGTAGAAAGGATGAGAAGGGACTTGGCAAGGTTGGAGGAATGGTCAGACATATGGCAACTTAGATTCAATGCAAAGAAGTGCACAGTAATGCACCTGGGAAATAAAAATCCAGAAGCGCATATTAAATAGCAGGGAGGTACTAATGACAACAATAATGGAAAGGGATCTCGTGTAGTCATATCAGATGACCTAAAGGTGGGTAAGCAATGTGAGAAGTCAGTAAGGAGAGCCAGGGGATACTGGGATACATAGGAGGGCATCACAAGTAGAAAAGGAAGTGGTTATCCCTCTGTACAGACAGTTGGTGAGACCCCATCTGGAGTACTGCGTGCAGTTTTGGAGACCTCATCTACGCAAGGACATAGACAGGATGGAAGCAGTCCAGAGGAGGGCAACTAAAATAGTGCAGGGTCTACATCAGAAACCATATGAAGAGAGACTGAGAGAGCTTAATATGTATACCCTCGATGAAAGGAGGGATGGGAGGACATGATAGAAACTTTTAAGCACCTCAAGGGAATCAACAAAGTCCAGGAGGGTAGCATCTTTCAGAAAAAGAGATGTGTAAGAACAAGGGGACACAATTTAAAGTTAGAGGGGGGACAGCTCGGAGTAATGTGAGAAAATTATTTTTTACAGAGAGAGTGGTGGATGCATGGAACCGCCTTCCTGGAGAGGTTGTGGGGTCTAAAACAGTGGAGGAATTAAAACATGCATGGGACAGACATAAGGCAATTATAGTGGGGGGTTGCAGGAAGTAGGCTGTTGGTTAACTAGAATCTGCAGCTTATCCAATAGATAGGGAAATGGGCAGACTGGGTGGGCCAAGCAGTCCTTATCTGCTGTCAAACTCTATGTTTCTATGTAATTCTGTGGGCATTCTGCAGGCAGAATTTTGTATTCCACACTGCTCTATACATGATATTACAATAAATATATTCACAAACTGTCCATATCTGATTGAACAGAGTTCTGGAGGCCACTTGGGCATGTATAGTACTAAAGAAATTAATATGGGCTTATGACTAACAGTGTTTCCAAAGCACCTGGATGTGCGATCATTCAGCTCGGGTTTGACAGAAGGTGTGGTGCAGTGATCCCCATGCATCGTGTCTCTTTGATGCACATTCCTGGTGTCATTCCCAGCCCTTTGAAACTCAAGCCCACTGTTTTTAACAGGAGAGAATAGGCAGCATCATCTTATGACATGCTGAATATTTGTTCATGTTCTGTAAAAGAATACAATTATTCTGAAGCAAAATGTGTTTGTTTGTTTTCTTTATTTGGCCATCTTCATTACTATATGTCATTTTATTCAGATATTGGGTTCTTCCATATGGGTTACAGTCTAAATTTGATCAGATTTAGATTGAGTATATTATTCCACTGCATGACTTGCCTTAATGTATCAGATATTGTGTTGTTTTTGATAGTCTTAAACAATCTGACAAATCAGGATTTGCTATCAAACCTTTGTTTTAGGAAAGCATCAGATTCTATCTTAACCCATTCCTGGCATCCAGCCTCATTTAGACAGGCATTAATTCACTTAGAAAATTGTTCTACATGACAGAAAGTAGGATGCAGGTTAATAAGTGGTTTCAATTACCTCCATCTGGGGTAGGCTGCAAAGGCAGGCTAAAGAGTGGTAGACACTTCTCCCCAGCTGGGGTAGGGCTGTAGAGAAAAGGTGTTATCAAGTGACCAAGGCAGGGGGAAGGCGTACTAGACTTGAAGGGGGAAGTACAAGTTGGGAAAATATGGAGACAGGAGACAGAGGAGTAGGGGGGAGTCGTGAGCAGTGGGGTTGTTTTTTTGGGAACAATGTGGTGGGTAGGGGTTGCATGATGTGTAGGAAGCTAGGTTTCCTGATGGCTGAAGTAAGGATGCTTAGGGCAGAAACATGAGCACCAGCAGGGTGGGAGTTGGGTAGCACTGAGCAAGGGACAAAGATTGGAGGTTGGGGGATGGATAAATTGGGAAGGTTGGAGGAAGGGCAGTTAGGTAGCACTATAAAGGAAGCAGCAGCAGGGAGAGGGGGAGGCAGGAGGGTTGCAGAACAGAACATCTTGAGTCTGTCTGCCTCAAAGAGTGAGGAGGCATCAGAAGGTAGGATGGAGGACAGCTAAGGGAGGGAGGCAGCTCAGCAGGATGAAGCAAGAGTGAATACATGCATGGTGGTACTAGATAGAAGCCATTTATAGCTACTGATTATGTAGGGGGAGAGAGAGAGAGAAGAAGAAAATTTGCTTTTCATACATGTTGTATCCCCAAAGTGCTTTTTCCAAGAAATAAGAGACTAATATTTTAGTGACTGTAAACGTGTAGTGGTAGTCATTTTGCACATCAACACTCACACGGCAGCCTTTTGACACTTGCAGGAACCAGTTTTATAGGAAGGCTAATGTTGGCAAGGACATTGTGAAAGTTCCCCATCTCTTGCGAAAAGTGCCTTGGGTTCTTTTACTTTCACCTGGACGCTGACCATGACAGCACCAAAAATGGGCTGAGGGGACCTCAGTTTAACATCTCGTCAGAAGGATGGCCCACCCCAACAGTACAGCACCTGCCTAATGCTGCATTCCAGTGCCACATTTTATGATATGAGCCCAATCTCGGTGTAGGACTAGGACCCATGACCATCTGGCCCAGAGATGGAGTAATATCAGCTGAGCCACATTGACATCTGGAGATACCCAGCTTAGCCCACAGTGGGTGGAGAATAGGTAGTACCTTGGCAACAGCTCGGGAGTGGTTGCAGTAAGATCAGAGAGGCCATGCAGTGAGGAAGGGACATAGCTGTGGCATGGTACACTTTGGGGTGGGGTGAGAAGGGAAGGGCTGGTGAACTACATCAGTCCAAAACTAATGATAGAGGATAAGAAGGGAGGATGACAAGAAGGGAAGAAATCACCCCCGAGGAAAGGAGAGGACCATAGGAGTAGGGGGAGTTTGGGGAGGAATGCACCAAATAGGTGCTTCCAAAGGGAGGGCTGGGGGGACTGAGCAATGGTAGGACTATGGTCATAGGAGATTTGATAGTGAGGGAATTTGATTGGGTGGGGGGGACAGCATGGCAGGAGAGTGGTGACTCAGGTATGACAGGGGACATGATTTGCCAGATTATGCACTTAGGGGGTGTGAGGTAAGCCACATGTGGTCATCTACTTGGGAAGTAATGACCTAAGTAAGTGGGAGTGTTGCAAGAAATATTTAGGGAAGTAGGACAAATTGCCAGGGAGAAGCAAAATCGGTAGCATTCCCAGAAGTGCTAGCTACGGGACAGGTAGGACCTCGAAATACATTGTGCTGGGCCAGTACAATGGAAAGAAAAAGGGCAGCTCACAATGCTTAGAAAAAACAGAAAACTCCTGCACTCAAAAGGAATCTCAACTATCACACCACTCCTTGTGAATCCACATTGGTGCTTTGTTTATTGAAAAATTAGCAAAGAAGTGAATGTGCAAGCTAGCTACTATGAAAACCCCCAGCACTTTGAGTACGCAGGCTCTTCATCAGAGGGTGTGGCTACAGGAGTCATCTCATTTTAAATACACAAGCTCATGCAGATCTCTGTGCTCCAAAAAAGACTGGCTTTTATCCCAACCCTTATCATCAACCATTTCCAGATATTTGTCAATTTTCAAAAATTCTTTAGAAAAATCTGTCTGAAAACTTTTTTCGTAAACAACTTACAGGAACAGCAACCAACCTTTCTAAGATGGGCCTCATGGAAGAAACATCAACACCAGGTGAGGATTTGGACATCATACTGGCAGCAATTGAAAAGATCATCAAAATTACTGAAGACTAGTTGCCCACTGGTGCAGCGGTAATGCTACCACCTGTGGTGCTGACAACCCATGTTCGGGAATGAGCATAGTGCATCAGAGGGTCAGTCAGGAGACGGTAGGATCATTCCCATGGAAAGCTGTCTCCCTCAGGAGGGAGGGTTGTGGCTTTCCACCATGCCAATGATACCCAGTGGAGACTGGGTGTGCAACAGCCAGGACTACCATTCAGTGGGTGTAGGCGACAGCAAACATCTGCAAGTCAGGTGTGGGAGTGTGTATGACTCATCCTGATGTCTTTACACATCTTTGCCTCCAAGGGAGAAACTAAGGGGAAAAACCCTTAGATTGGTCACTCCATGAAACCCCTGGACCTCTATCTGAATAACGCTCCAGGTGTAAGTCTCTGCTGGGGCCTCAGGTAGATCTTGGCATATCCCCTTGGGGAGTCCCACTGCAGGAAACACACTGTGGGCCTCCCTGTCTTCTTTCCAGTCCTGCTTTTCTATCAGGGGCTTCACCCCCCCAACCCCCATGCAAGAGACTCTTCCCCCTGCACCCACCTCCGTACTATAGATTGTCAACTCCAGTCAGAGTTGACTTGGTGGGGGGGGGGGATGCAGGAGATGGTGTGCCCCTGTCTTGGGCACACCAACACAGTGAGTTGTCAGCAAAGTGTCAATTTGCTGACAGTGAGATATGTCGCTATGTTGGTGTCGCTGTTGGATCGGCATACCGAATGCCAGGTGGCCGGGTCCAGGTGCTGAAGAGGGAATACATTCACCAGCCGTAGCCCAAGAGATAAAAGTAATTAAAAGGAAAAAAAAGCATTACTGAAGACAGGATTCAAGTACTACACCAATACTGGGCTACCTTAATGCCATAAGTTTAGAAGCATTACAGGAGTTAGTAGGGGATGTCACAAGTGTGCTCTGCAGGTCACTCCCTCTGCTCCCACAGTGCCAAACCTCAAAACGCAATAGTGTGAACAGGAGACAAACAGAGTAACCCTCCTGTTTATTTGGGTCTGAATCACCTACTAGCCTTGAGTCCTGGGGGTCAAATGTGAACCTTTTCTCTAGCACACCCATTGAACAGGCTCAGATATGTATTCTCTTTGGGGAAATGCAATACAATCTTTCACCCAGTGGCACCCAGCCAAGTTCTCAAGTGTACCCTTACGACTCAATATGAGACCTACTGTAGGTCTAGTCTTATCTTTAGCAAGATACTAACACACCCTTTTTGAGCATTTAACAGTTTCAGAATGATCCAATATAGTTCCAGCCTATACATGCAAAAGAAAGAGTCGAGCAGGATTTTGGAGAACCAAAATGGTTTACTAAGATTAAAAAAAAATAGATAATGTACAAAACATACATAGAACAAGTAACCTGCACTTAAAGTCAAAAAAATAATTTGGAGATACAGAACAAAATGCCTGTTACTTAGTTCTAGCTGTATTACCTATGTTTTACAAAAGTACCTTATTTTCAGCCCACCAAAGGAAGTGTGTCCTAGAATTTCAGAGAGGGCTTCTGCACTATCCTCTCTGAGCTGGCAGTAATTAAAGTCAGTCTCTTCATCTTATTAGGGAGGTCACAGCACCCATGAGGTCACTGTTAGTCCTGCAATAAACTTTAATCCAAGTAAGATATTATTTTTACTGCTGGCTGGAAATCAGCAGTTAGCAATTAAAAAAAAATATATAACAGCCTCTTTGATCAAAGCAGATTCATTTGATCTCTCTCTCTGCTAGCTTCCTGCTGGCAAAATGATTTCAGTTTTACAACTTTAACAAGAGTCTGTTAAAATGTTGTCTTCCCCTCAGGATTATAAATTGCGTCTTTGGTCCCTGCTGCAAAAGCAGAAACATGTTATAAGGTGTCATAAACTGTCACTCTGGAAAGAAGTCTTTAACTAGTGTTTCCACTGGGGTCAGTTTTATGACAGCCTGCTGACTCACCACACTGACACCTTTGAGGTCAAAGGTCAAGCCTCTTTACACTGGTTGCTATCCTTAAGCAGACATTCACATCCACATTTATTTATAACACAAATATTATACAATAATTACAAGTAGATGGGCAGAGTGTCACAATCCTCCCCTCCTAGACTGAATTTGGGGGATCCATTCTAGCATGGGATGAGCTCCCCAAAGTCAGTTCATTCTCAAATTGACACAAAAGCCCATCTGCATTTTCATTTGCTGTCCCTGCCCTGTGTGAGATAGCCATGTCATAACTTTTCAAGGCAAGATTCCATCTTAACAGCCAACCATTTGTTTTACCCATTTGTGCCAGCCAAACCAGGGTGTGTGATCTGTTTGTACCTCAAAATTTTGCCTGTATAGGTATGTCTATAACTTCTATAGTGCCCTTACCATGGCAAGACACTCTTTTTTTTCTACTGTAGAGTAATCCAGATCCCTGGGAAGCAACATCTTACTGAGGTATGCTATGGGGTGATCTTTCCCTTGGTTGGACGTCTGACTCAGTGCTGCCCCAATACCCACATCTGAGGCATCAGTCTGGACTAGAAAGTGTCTGCTATAGTCTGGACTTTTCAGTTCAGGAGCATGGCACAGTGCCACCTTTAGTCTTGTAAAGGCTTGTTTACAGGTTGGTTCTCAGGTAACTTTCTTAGGCATCTTTTTCCTCAACAGGCCAGATAGGGGAGTGGCCAGGGCACTGTAGTTTGGTACACATTTTCTATAGTACCCTGCTGTCCCTAGAAAACTTCAAACCTGCTTCTATGTTTCCAGTCTGGGCCATGCCTTGATTTTCTCTACTTTTGCTTGGTTAGGATGGAGTTGTCCCCAGCCTACAATGTGTCCAAGGTATGCCACCTCAGTCATGGCCATCTGGCACATCTTAGCTTTTAAAGTGAGTCCAGCCCTCTGTATCCTGCCCAGCACTTCCTTAAAGTGGCACAGGTATTCCTCCCAGCTGGCACTAAAGATGGTAACGTCATCCAGGTACGCCATGGCATACTCCTCAGTACCACATAACACCTGGTTCACCAACCTTTGGAAGGTGGCAGGGATGTTCTTCATTCCAAAAGGCATTACTTTAAATTCAGTTAACCCTATCGGAGTGATGAAGGCCGACCTCTTCCTAGCTCTGGCAGTTAACGCTACCTGCCTATAACCCTTTGTCTGGTCAATAGTGATAAGACATGTTGCCCCTCCCAACTTGTCCAAGAATTCATCTGTCCATGGCATTGGGTGGGCATCTGACTTCATGACTGCATTGAGTCTATGATAGTCCACACAAAAATGAGTAGAGCAATCTGTCTTGGGAACAAGGACTACGAGTGAGGCCCAGGGGTGTGGGATTTCTGGATTACCCCTAAATCCAGCATTTCCTCTACTTCCCTCCAAATATCCTTTTGGACAGCCACTGACACCTGATATGCCATCCGCCGTATGGGTGACTGCATCCCTGCCTCCACATTGTGCATTGCTAAAGGGGTTAGTCCAGGCTTGGTGTTAAACAATGAGGCAAAGTCTGCTAAAACCTCCCTTACTTCTGGATCTGGTCCGGGGTCAGCTGGGGTGGCATTTTAATTGCCTCCACAGAGGACTCCCACTTGCTTTCTTCCAGCAGGGGGTATCCTTTGTCTGTCCCCTCCCCAGGACTACACGCTGCAAACACAATGTCAGCCTTATTAGCATATGGCTTCATCATGTTAACATGGTACATTCTTTGTGTATGTCTCCTGTCAGGTAGCTCTATAATGTAGTTTACATCATTTACCTGTCTGACTACTTTGTACGGTCCTGCCCACTCAGCCTGCAGCTTGACTTTCCCAACTGGGATTAGGACCATGACTTCCTGACCAACAGTGTACAAGTGAGCTCTGGCTCTGCAGTCATACCACACCTTTTGTTTTTGTTGGGCAGCTTCCAAGTTGCTCTGGGCTGCCCCCATAAGCTCCTTCAGCTTTTCCCTAAACCTAAGGACATAATCCACTATGGGAGTTCCCTGGGTGGCTTGCTTGCCTTCCCAGTCCTCCTGGATCAAGTCTAGGGGCTCACATACTTTGCGTCCATACAAGACCTCAAAAGGGGATAACCCTGTCAACTCTTGGGGTACCTCCCTGTAAGCAAACAACAGGTGGGGAAGGTATTTCTCCCAGTCCCTCCCATGTTGTTCAGCAAACACTTGGAGCATTGACTTAAGGGTACCATTAAATCTTTCCATAAGCCCATTGGCTTGCAGGTGATAAGGTGTTGTGCTTCTATGCACCACCCCACACTTCTCCCACAAACATTTCATCAGATCCGACATGAGGGGACCCCCTTGATCAGTGATAACCTCCTGTGGAAACCCAACATGGGAGAAAATCCCTAGCAAGGCATCCGCCACTTTGTCTGTCCTCAGTGAGGCTAGGGCGACTGCCTCTGGGTACCGGGTGGCATAATCCACAATAGTTAGGATAAACCTCTTCCCAGAGGAACTGAGGGTATTTAAAGGCCCTACAATATTCATTCCTACCCTCTGGAATGGCTCCTCCACTATGGGCAAAGGAATTAGGGTGGCTTGGGTTTTCTTACCCACCTTCCCTATTTCTTGGCAGCGGTGACAAGACCTGCAATGCTCCTTCACCTGCTGGGTGAGATTGGGCCAATAGAAATTCTGGGCCAACCGCTGCATAATGCACATGATTCCCAGATGACCGGACACAGGAATAGCTGGTGCAGTCTTGAATAACTGCTCATGGTACCCCTGGGGAATGACAAGCTGCCTGCCCATAACCCTTCCTTCTGTCTTTGCATCCTGCGTATACAGCAGTCCATTGTCCCAATAAACGTTATGCTTCCGTCACCTCCCTGTGCTCTGTCAGAGTCTGCCCAAGCCCTCAGCTTCTCTAAAGTAGGGTCACTTTTCCAAGCTGCTGCAAACTCCTTACACATTCTCAAGGCACGGGACAGATCCCCTTCAGTCTCTAAACTAGAGTCCCTAGCTCTAGTGTCGGGGCATTCAGGGTCACTGCCATCCCTAACCCTCTGACTATGGATCACACCTCCCTCCTCTGTAGCTGTCCTGTTAACTGTTACCTGGGGAATTTCTACCCTCCTTTCATTATTCTCCAAATCAGGAGACACAGGCTGGGGAACCAGCCTTCCAGTGTTTTCTACGGGGGCTTCTATGGGGTCCAGGTAACTACAATTTATCTTAGCTGCTTGGCTGTGGGTAACTGCACACACCATTCCCTTTTGGAGATTGTTCCCAATAATTACATCTACAGCCAAAGTTTCTGCTAAGGCAACTTTTTGCACAGTTCCCCCCATCTCACTCCAGTCCAGGAGAACACTAGCAAATGGCAAAATTTTTTCCTCCACAGTGAATCCCTGTACAGTCAAAAATTGGATAGAAGCTGATCAGACTCTACCAAATCCCCTTTTACCAAAGTCACGGATGCCCCCATGTCCCTTAACCCATGTGTCTGTACCCCATTCACATTGTCTGAGTGTATGTGTTCCCTCATGTTTACTGGCATGCTTTCCGTGACACACAAACAACCCACTTCTTTCCTAGTACCACTTTGTGCACTCTCTGCCCTTTTTGGACACTGCTTTGCAATATGGCCAGGTTCAATGCCACCAACATTTTAAAAACTGATGTTTTCTCATGGTTATCTCCTCATAGCTAATGTCAGGGCTTCTACTGAGCTTACGGAATTTAACTCTGTAGGCCTCTGCTGTTAAATCATACTTTTTGAGCAGGGCAGCTTTAAGTTTACTATAGTCATTAGTGTCCTCATTGTCCATTTGACCCAATGCATCCTGAGCTTTCCCGCTAAGTAGCGGGGATAGCTGGAAGCTCCAGAACTGTCTAGGAATATTTGCTTTGAATACATACTTTTTCAAAGGAATTTAAAAAGGCATACATATCTTCCCCTCTTTAAATTAAGCTATCAATTTAGAAATTAATTTGCAATCCAGTCCTGGAGTCCCAGTTAACCCCTCGGCCACTTACCTGCTCTGGTGCTGGTGTTTGGAGTCGCAACTTCTCCAGTTCATGTTGCCTCTGGCACTCATGCTGTTCTCGCTCAGCCTCTCACCACTCTCATTCAGTCTCTCGCTGAAGCTGTCACTCTCTTTCCTCTGTGGCTTGCTGCTCTTGCCCCTCTTCTTTCACAAACTCCAGCTCTGTTCTCCGCAACTCCATCTGCAGCCTGATCCCTTCTGGCTCCAGAATGTTGATGACCTTCCCCTGCTTCTGTGGCTCTTGTTTTGCACTGGTCCTGCTGTCCTCCTCACTGGATCTGGACACTGCACTGGCCCCTGGCTCCTCCACACCCAAGGTTTGGTCCTTTCCAGTCACAGGCTGTGACTCTAGGTCTTGTGCATCAGCTACCACAAGAGCCTCCATTGGATGCCTTTTGGCTCGGCCCTCATGCTGGATTCCTCTCTCTTGGCACAACTGCCTCAAGTGGTCTGCAGTGTACTCACTGTTGTTGGAAGCCATCTTCTTTGCTATCTATGGCTACACTAACTTGCAGCTGAAAAAAATAAAACAGGTAGGGAACTTGAACTGTAAGCACAATGATATAGTTCTATTTACTTTTTAAAAATCACTGCCTTATTTTGCATGTGAGCTGTTATAGTATTAATCTGACACACTGATAATGCTCGTGTTACCAAATACTTTTAAATTGCACCACTGCCAACCAAATCTGTCACAAATGTACTCTGCAGGTCAGGCCCTCTGCTCTCACAGTGCCAAACCTCAAAGCACAATAGCATGAACAGGAGACAAACAGGGTAACCCTCCTGTTTGTTTGGGTCTGAATCACTTACTAGCCTTGAGTCCTGGGGTCAAATGTGAACCTTTTCACTATCACACCCAGTGAACAGGCTCATATATGCATTCTCTTTGGGGAAATGCAATATAATCCTTCACTCAGTGGCACCCAGCCAGGTTCTCAAGTGTACCCTTACAACTCAATATGAGACCTAGGTCTACTCAAGGGTGTAGCTACTGATACTCCAAGTAAGCCATAGCGTACCAAGTTTAGTAGCCGGGGTTAGCAAATAAGCTTCTCAGCACTGCTCTGCCCTCTCTAGTCCTTTGCTTTTAAATTCCTTTGTTTGGCTTTGCAGGCTTTTTCATTTCTCTTTCAAGTTTGTTTTGGGGTGGGGGTGGCATAGTGGACCACTGATGTTGAAGCTGAAGGTCTCTATTAGGTCCGCATGGTCCATCTGCATAGTAATTGCCTGCAGCATCTGGTAGCGGGTGTGGCAAGTCAGGGGCAGTGAGTTTAAATGCCTCAGCAAAGTTAGAAGCCATACTATTAGTTCAGTTGTACTCTGAGTGAGTGAAGCAGTAGAAAACCGAGGAGCAGCAGATGGAAGAACAGGGAGGCAGTATAGCCCAGTGGTTTAAGGTTCTGAGCTGCAAATCTGGTGACATCCAGCAGACCAGACCTGGGTTTGAATCCCACAGCTTCCACTTACATACTGTGTGACCCTGAGCAAGTCACTTAACTTCCCTGTGCTCCCAGACTGCTTCTGTAAAAAGGCTTTCAGCTTAGCGTGCTACTCCTGGTTAAACAACAAAAAAACGACAGACTCAAAGTCAGCTAAAAGACAAAATGACTTCATGTGGAGTGGCAGGTGGAGCAAATCTGCCTACCTGTGGGGGAGAGAGAAGAAATTTCTGCCATGGTCTTGGACTCGTGGTGCAGTCAGTGGTGTCTACCAGCAGGCAGCAAGCACCACACTAGCAGTGCAGACAGACAGACAGCAGGTCTAGTGTGGGAATCACCTTGGACTCAAGTTGTGGGGGGCAGGCATGAACAACAGTAGGGTAGGGTAGGGGGGTAGTAGTATGGCAGGTTGGTGTACAAATCTGAAATGCCTGGCTACAACCCTGGGTCTATTATTACCTTTAGCAAGATAGTAACACACCCTTTTTGGGCATTTAACCCTTTCAAAATGATCCAATACAGTTCCAGCCTACACATGCAAAAGAAAGACTCGAGCAGGATTTTGGAGAACCAAAATGGTTTACTAAGATTAAAAAAAATAGATAAAAAACAAAACATGCATAGAACAGATACCTTGTACTTACCTTCAAATAAATAATTTGGAGATACAGAACAAAATGCCTGTTTACAAAGTTCTAGCTGTGTTACCTATGTTTTACAAAAGTGCCTTATTTTCAGTCCACCAAAGGAAGTGTGTCCTTGAATTTCAGAGGGGGCTTCTGCACTATCCTGTCTGAGCTGGCTATAATTAAAGTCAGTCTCTTCATCTCCTTGGGGAGGTCACAGCACCCATGAGGTCACTGTTAGTCCTGCAATAAACTTTAATCCAAGTAAGATGTTATTTTTACTGCTGGCTGGAAATCAGCAGTTAGCAATTAAAAAAAATATATAACAGCCTCTTTGATCAAAGCAGATTCATTTGATCTCTCTCTCTCTCTCTCTCTCTGCTAGCTTCCTGCTGGCAAAATGATTTCAGTTTTACAACTTTAACAAGAGTCTGTTAAAATGTTGTCTTCCCCTCAGGATTATAAATTGCATCTTTGGTCCTAGCTGCAAAAGCAGAAACATGTTATAAGGTGTCATAAACTGTCACTCTGGAAGGAAGTCTTTAATTAGTGTTTTCACTGGGGTCAGTTTTATGACAGCCTGCTGACTCACTACACTGACACCTTTGAGGTCAAAGATCAAGCCTCTTTACACTGCCTACTATCCTTAAGCAGACATTCATATCCACATTTATTTATATCACAGATACTATACAATATTTACAAGTAGATGGGCAGAGTGTCACAGGGGAATAACTCTAATGCTTCAGTAGCAACAGTCTGGACTTTGTTGTGGATATGGTCTTACATTGTGTTGATTTGCCAGGAATATGTGAAGCAACTGAACACATCAAAAAGCAAAGAAAGGTTATTTTTAAAGACAAGTCAACCTTTTGCCCAAACACTACGAATGCTGCTATTGTCACTTTTGAGATGACTTTTATGAAAAAGGTACATGAAATTATGGAACAGGCTGCACCCCCTAGAAGTCAGAACCTAACTACTGGTAGTTGTATCTGCTAAGAGCTTAGTGAGTGAGAATCTGGGGAAGATTGTTGACTTTTTTTTTCCAGAAGTGTGTACTGAGCTTACCCTCATACCTTAAGATACTGCAGACATACTAAGAAAGTTAAACAATCTGGTATGGCAGGACAGTTATGTCTGAGTAAGGATAGATGCTGAATCCCTCCATTAGGCATGACCAGGGACTACTTGCTTGCAAGCACTTTTTGAAGAATCACTATGATAATGGATCGATGCCAGTCAATTTCATAGTTCATTCTTTAGGATACATTTTGACCCATAATGTGTTTGCATTTGAAAATAAGTATTTTTTACAGATATGTGGGACAGCTATGGGGGCTAGTATGACCCCTAGTTATGTCACTCTGTTTATAAGACTGGTGGGGAATATTATTTGTACTCGACGGAAGAACAAACCCATTCCACAGTGTAACCCCTAGGTGGCGCTATCTCAGGGCATACTACCCCTGCCTGCATGACAAGATGCAGATTGAGGGGCCTAGGTATTGAAAACGGGTGTCTCCACCAGGAGGGCAGGGTTAGTGGTAGCATAGCTGACCTGGGTACAGCCCTCCAGGACACTGTTACCCCTCTCTTTTCCCTCTAGTGGCCTAAATGGTTCACAGAATACACAATTGCAATTTACACCTGACAACAGTTTTAACCCCACACGTGTTGCAGTTACCACCAGGGCTGGTTCAGCTGGCTCGGTCCTGGAGACCCCCTATAAAATAAGATTTAGCACAACAACCAACAGTATTTCAATGCTATTTGTACAGAGGTATACCACAATCAGTTTCAATGTAAAAAATTTAGATCTGATTTATTTAAGGGGCAATAACAAGAAAGGGGGCAGAATCTGGTGGTTGGTTCAAGATCTGAATAATTCGGGCTATAAGGCATGCACTTAAAGGTCCCTGTAACACAGTCACACACACTTTGGGTATTCAGTTGGCACTATGGCTAGCCTGAAGCATTGCCAGGGGTAGGCTGGCATTGCAGCTGGTTGGGGCCTGTGATGGAAAGAAGACATGCATGCACTTTAACCCACAATTTATAATCCAGAGCCGGATGGCTCAGTCCCAAAAGGATTAGCAAAACAATTAAATCAGTTGACACACTTTGATGTGAGCTTTGTTGCAGGGAGCTACCCTGGTGTTTACTCACGCTACCCAGTACAGGATGCAGGATGGATGAAATGGAGACCTCAGGATGAAGTGCTGGATTGCCAGGAGAAGCAGGGCCCACACAAAGCACCGTGGTGCTGATTGTGTTCATTGGTGTTGAGCAGGGAGCCAAATCCCCAGGTGTGTCTCTCATCGGTTGTTTCTCGCGGCATGAGTGGCTGTCTGGGCCGAGGTGGCAAGGCCCAGACTGGGTGAACAGTTTGGAGACAGTCCGGTAAGTGTTGGATACAGCTTCCAGCAAGTGTGACACATTCAAGCAGTGGAGAATCAAACTGCAACCCATTATTAGCATTCAGCACACTTATAGTAAAAGCAAGGTAAATACCACAGCTCGGATGACAGTCCTGTTGCAATTCACAGTGTTTCTGTGCAAATGGATACTCTGCAGCAGTCTCAAGTCCTGACAGGCCGAACACACCGAGGTAAATCTTCGGTCGGCTTCAGGAAGATTCAATTTGTCACAAATCAGGATCCGATCGCAAAAGCTGAAAATTCAGAAGAAGTCCATTATCAGGCTCAAGGTCTCTTCACTTATGAAGATAGTAGCAGGCAGGCCAAACACAGCCTTCCTGCCGATTTCCCTTGTGCACCACACAGGAGCAGCTGCTCTAATCAATCGAGCTGTTCACTCTTTCAGCTCTCTCTTCATACTGACCTTGTGCTGCAGGCAGCACCGGGACTTCCTTCTGATCCAGAAGGGTTTGGTTGGTTGATCCATCTGTCTGTCAAAGCAAGGGCTCCCCCTCCAGGTCCATTTAGGCACCGAAAGTCAAAAACTACAATTCCTACAGAAATTCACTCCCACAAGACCTCTGAGGACAGACTCCATTTTAGGATCCCCAAAGGTATTGATTGGTCCAAACTGACAGTCCAGAACCAAGATGGTGGTGATTAACAGAAAGTCCATGCTGCAAAGGAAGGCAGGTTAGACAAACTGCACTATTATTATTATTATTACTATAGCAGATAACCAGCAAACAATCACAGCTTCTGATGAAGCTTCCTCAACGCAATTAGCGATGGCAGAATGAAGTAAAAGCGCTGCAGCTCGTACAGGACTCAAGCCTGAAAATACTCGGCCCCTATCCAGATTAATTACACACTACAATATAGGCAGCTCTTACAGAGATAGGTACGGAGGCTTACTAGGCGCTCACATGCAAACACTTTTAAATTGCTAGGACACATAATGGCAGCCTGGCAGTGGGCATTTAGGCAAGCCCAAGGAAGAGTTTTGGGAACCCCCATTTGTAGGGGGGTTACACCCTTCACAGCCTGGAAAGACCTTGGTGTCCACGTCATGTCTATACTACAATAGCATTGAAAAAGACAATATACTGTACAATATATATGTGACATTACTGCTCAAGACAGGATAATGACTGATGCATCCGTAAAACATAAACTTATCAAATTACTATACTTACTTAGTATTCTCTATACATATATTATATTCATAATGAAAACAGCTTTGCATTTTTCATACATTCAATACTGATTCTACTATGATCTACGCAATGATATTACTATACTTATTCATGTAATAGTTTCTTGCACTTTGAACAATACAGATGGGGACCCATTCCTATCAGCTAATTTAAGGCTAGATGTGGCAGGGGCACCATGTTCTGAGGTAAGAATAATTAACCTGGAAGTGGCAGACAGCCTCAGTTTGGACAGTGAGCTCTTTGAAATGTAAACACCCTTGTGAACAACATTGAAAGGCAAATCCACAGGCCTCTCAGGGGAGTCATAGCTAAGGCGCATCACTGGCTTGACAGCTCGTCCAGACTTTCTGGGGAAAACAGGCACAGGCCCTGGGCGGTCAGCACTGGCATTGGTTTCTTCTCCTGTAGTGAGGGGTGCTGCTGCACTGGTTGAAATGTCCAGATTGGGAACACTGTCAGCTCCTTGCACTGTAGATTCCGTTTCCACAATACTTTGCTCATTATCTTCTTCTGAAGAGGGCCCAGGTTGCTCATCCTGAGGATGCTCTGACACAATTGGACTTTGTGGCACTGGAGGGGTGCTGTCAACACTTTTATAAGGTTCTTCAAGGGCTGGTATGTCACCAGAGAGATTTACCACATCAGATTCCTTCTCAGGTAATTCAAACAGTTCTACTAGACACAAAGAATCTGCTACCTCAGACGTAATACTTTGCACCTCATTTTCAGGGGGCATTGGCTCTAAGGAGAAGCTGGGGGTTATGGAGTCCTGAAGGCCCAGCTTCATCCTCACAATTATACATAGGGTTACCTCAAAACAATTGACTCGGTTCATATGATGGGTAATAAGAATTGTCACACTCACTATCATCAGAGGTGGACTGACAGTCACTATCATTCTGGGCCCACTGGGGAAGGTCTTGGGTCTGGAATAACTGGGGCAGGTTGACTCTGTCTCTTTTTGGCAGTAGTATGTGTCACTGGCCCAAGAGGGGTAACATTTGATGGTTCAGCGTCAATGATCACTTGGCCAATGGGCAGTAGATGATTCCTGTGCATGGTCTTGACAGCTTTAGAATCATTCTCAGGGTGCACTTTGTACTCGGGTAAATCATCTAACTTACTATTACATGTGGAAGATGGTGCCACCTATCAGTGATTTTATGCTTGCTATGCAATCCCAAGTTACATAATAGCACTCGGTCCCCAGGCAACAACTCTTGGGCCTTCACCCATCAATCATGTCTCTCTTTGTTAGCAAGGTTTAGTTTGGCAACCATTGTTTGAGCCAGTTGGTATGCATGGTTCAATTGAGCTTTCAGCTTCTGTACGCCTTGTAAATCATCCTTAGCTCTGACCCCATCTGGAGAGACTCCAAAACAGACATCCACAGGCAACCAGGCTTCCTTCTCGAACATGAGGTGATATGGAAAAAAAAACGTAACATCGCTTTTGGTGCAATTATAAGCATGTACCAAGGTGCTAATCTGCTGGATCCATTTAGACTTGTCTTTAGGATGAAGAGTGCCCAACATATCCAGGAGAGTTCTGTTAAAGCGTTCTGGCTGGGGGTCCCCCAGGGTGGTAAGGAGAGGTTCTAGACTTTCGTAGCCCCCCACAGGGAGAGCTTCTCTTTGATCAGTCTGCTTTCAAAGTCCCTTCCTTGATCAAAATGGATACGTTTGGGTGCACCATAATGGACAAAGAACATTTCTACTAGCACCTTGGCCACCGTAGAGGCCTTCTGATCCTTGGTCAGAAAAGCTGGTGCATATCAGGTAAAGTGATTGGTTACTACCAGTACATTGCCAATGTTCTTTTGATCAGGCTCCAGACACAGAAAGTCTATGCAAACTAGTTCCATGGGGGCACTGGTTGACATGTTAACAAGAGTAGTGGCTTTCTGGGGCAAAGCTTTTCTCTGAGGGCACCTACTGCAGGTTTTGACATGGTTTTCAACATCAGACCCCATCTTTGGCCAGTAGACCCTAGACTGCACCAAGTCAAGGATCCGGTCAATACCGAGGTGTCCCATGTGATTGTGTAAGAACCTCAGTACCAGCTGCTTGAAGGCTGTGGGTAGTACCAATTGCTGCTTGTCCAACTGACCTCGCTGATCTACTGTCTCTCGATAGAGTAATTGGCCTCACAATTTTAGTTGGGGGGCCTTCTTTGAGTAATAGTGGATAAGCTGGGAGAAATGGGTTGGGAAACCAGATGATCAGATGGATAGGCAATTGGCTCCAGGACCGGACCCAGAGGGTCGTAGTTGGTGGGATAGTCTCATCCCCAAGGAGGGTCATTAGTGGGGTCCCACAGGGGATCAGATCTTGGGACCCTTCTGTTCAATGCCTACGTATCTGACATAAGGACAGGAATCAGGAGTGAGATGAGTCTGTTTGCAGATGACTCGAAACTGGGGGCGGTGGTGGATGGGGAGGAGGGGAGGGTGGCCCTACAGGGGGACCTGGAGGCTCTGGAAAGATGGTCTAGAAAGTGGAAGCTGAGGTTCAATGCAGGGAAATGCAAGGTACTCCACCTGGGGGCCAGAAACCCAGGCCAAGTGTACACCCGGGGGAAATGCTACAAGTCTCGATGGCTGAGAGGGACCTGGGGGTGGTGGTGGATGTCAAGATGAACAACTTTGAGACTTGTAGGAGGGCAGCAGCCAAGGCCAACAGGATGCTGGGATGCATCGCTAGGGGATCACCTCCAGAAGGAGGGAAGTGATACTCCCTCTGTATAACTGCTTGGTGAGGCGCACCTTGAGTACTGCGTGCAGTTTTGGAGGCCACACTTAAAGCGGGACATTAACCTCCTGGAGAGGGTCCAGAGGAGGGCAACCAAAATGATTTGGGGCTTGGGGGACAGAACCTATGAGGAGAGGCTCGAAGAGCTAAATATGTACACATTGGAAGAGAGAAGGGACCGGGGGGACATGATAGAGGTCTTTAGGTACATGAAGAGGATAAATAGGGGAGGAACAGTCGGGGTGCTTCGAAGGAAGGAGGAAGGGGCCACTAGAGGGCATGGGTGGAAGCTGGAGGGGGGAAGATTCAGGGGAGAAAGGAGGAGGTGCTACTTCACTGAGAGAGTGGTGGAGCCATGGAATGCACTGCCTAGGGGGTGAGTGGAGGCAGAGACAGTGGAGGGGTTCAAGAGGGTGTGGGACAGGTACAGGGGAAGGGTTCTGGAAGCAAAATCCAATGCAGCAAGAATATCCGGAACTGGGAAGGGAGAAGCCAGAGAAGGCGAGAGGGACAGCAAGGTCAGCACCCAGGCTGGGGACTGACCAAATGAGCAGACACGAAAGACCGTTAGGCCTATTCTGCTGGCATTTTAGTATGTTAGTATGTAATAATGCAGTCCATAAGTTGGTAGAACATAGTTTAGACATATCTCTCCCCGCACCAAGAGCATTAAGTGTGGGCTGGATCATGGGGTCTTGGGATTAAGCCCTCTGAATGCTGTCACTGTCAAACTAGGGCAAGGAACTGAGGTCCAATGCAGAAAAATTACAACAGGCTGCAGGTATGCAGGTATCAGGCGGCCCCAAACAGTCCACCAGACATTCCACTGTATCTGCAGATGGCTGCTCATCTTTGTCAAATTTTTGATACACTGCTTTACTAGAGTGTTCTGACAGCCTCACCCAATTGTCTTGAGGGCTTGGCCACCGTGAGATAGCATCAGCATCAATATGGTTCGGTCCAGGCTGGTATTCAACCACATAATCATAAGTCGACAGGGCAGAAAGCCACTGGTGCCCAGTGGCATCTAGCTTGGCTGAAGTCTGTACATACATTAGGGGGTTGTTATCAGTTCTTACCAATATTTTGGCCCCATAGAAGCACTTATGAAATTGGCCAACAATGGCCCACTTTAGAGTGAGAAATTCCAATTTCAGAACAGGATAATTTCACTTAGATGGTGTCAAGCTTCAACTGGAGAAGGCCACAGGTCTCAGGCCATCTGCATAATCTTGATACAACATGGCCCCGAGTCCCTTTAGGCTGGCATCCATATGCAGGACATATGGCTTGGTAGGGTCAGCATAGGCAAGTACTGGAGCATGAGTAAGCTGATAGATCATCTCAAAGAATGTCGCCTCACACTCAGGGGTCCAATGGGCTCCAAATGGTTCACTTGTTCAGAAATACACATTTTCTTCTTCCTTGAGGGATCCCTTCTTGTACCTGTGGTTGGTGGGAGGATAGCCTTGAGTGAGATTGAGAAGTGACTGGATTACCTTTGAATAATCTTTTATAAACCACCAATAATAGCCACAAAACCCCAAGAACTGCTGCAGTTCTTTTAAGTTAGTTGGCTGGGGCCAGGTGGTCGAGGACTCTACTTTACTGGGGTCTGTCTGTATTCCCTTGGCTGACACCATATGTCCCACATATTTTACAGGTGTTTGGAAAAACTGACACTTGCCTATAGATAATTTGAGGCTGAATTCTTCCAGCGGTGAAGAACTTTGAATAAGTTGGTCTCATGTTCTTCTAGGGCGCGTCCGAAGATGATGACCTCATCCAAGTATACTAGACATTCTAACAGATTCATGTCTTCTACTGCACATTCCATCAACCTCTTGAAATTAGCTGGGGCACCCGAGATCCAGAAATTTGTAGAACCCCAAGGGACAAATGAAGGCTGTTTTTTCATGGTCCTCTGGGCCCATCGGGATTTGATAATACCCGCTTCATAGATCAAGTACTGAAAACCACCGACTCCCATTCAGGCAATCCAGGGCATCCTGTATGTGTGGCATGGTGTATTGATCTGGCACAGTCCGTCGGTTTAGGGTTTGATAATCTACACACATCCTCACTGACCTATTCTTCTTGTGCATGACTACGATGGGGACTTCTTGACTCTTGAATAATGCCAGCAGCTAGCATTTCCTGGAGGTGGCTCCGAACATCATCTATGTCAGCTGGGGCAAGGTGGCGGGACCGCTCTCTAAAAGGTCTGTCATTGTGAAGCCTGATAGTGTGCTCATCCCCATGGATGCACCTCACATCCCATTCCTTCAGGGAAAACACTTGGTCCCTCTGGGCAAGTTTCTACTGACTCGAGTATCCCATTCAGCAGACAACGAGGAATCACCAAAGTCTAATAGGTTGGGGGTCACCTCCTCCTTTTCACTGGAACACTTGTTACTAGGCAGTACTGCAGTTTCCTCGCAGTGTACCATAGCCAATGTACACCCCATTCACTCAAATTTCCCGATCAGACACATTCTGGATTTGGACCATCACTCACTGGGCGTAGGCATGGGCATGGGCAGGTAAGATACTAGGTTTAACCAACAACCCCTCTGGTAACTTCCCTTCACCAGGTGCATCCAGTATCAATATTTTATTTTTCACATCCTTTCTAAGGTGAACTTCTCCATGAATGGTGAACTGAGCGTTGGGTGGTATTGCCAGAGAATCTGGATCTTTCTTCCACACTATCCCCACCGGCTCATCTCTGTCTGCTTCTGTAGTCTGTTTTTGCAAGTCATAGCTCTCTTTATCAAGGCTGGAATTCTCAGGGCCCACCCAGTCTGTTGCTATTGTTTCTCCTGACACAGCTGCGCTAGTCTTCCAAATGTGGGCGTTGGTTCTAATGAGCAAGGGAACCCCATCATACAATCCCATGGGAGGACACACCAGGGCTAGTGTCTCTACTTGTTCATCTACACCAGTTACAGCCACAGGAAAAGACAGCCAGAGATGGACGGACATATCCTAGGTAGGGATAAGACTTGTCCCTCAGGTCCCACACATGTAGGCCTTCCAGAGATTGTACTGGCACATCAGATAAGTGTTTGTCATACCAGTCCTGAAATACAATAGTCACTTGCAACCCACTGTTGAGCACAGCCCAAGCATGGACACCATTGACAGTCACAGTAGTCTCCATTGAAGGAACTACCATTTTGTACCAGTCTGGAGGGTCAGTAACAGGGGCCTGGACAGATGACTTGACCACTTTTGCTTTCCAAAGTTCCCCTTGAAATCTGTATATAACTTTATCTAGCTGCTTTGGGGACCAGCATTCTCTCATCATATTCCCATCCTTCGCACAATTATGACAAAACATGCTTTCTGGAGTCTGATGTGGCTGACACATCACATTGAGAGCTGGTCTCCATTCACAACTAGGAGGTTGAGAGGGGTACATAGTTTGTGCTGGAGCTGGGGTATCAACAAATGGCAATCTGGGCTCAACCTCCCCCTGGGGTGTTGAAGGCAGTGGGAGACGTCTCAACAATTCTCTTATTGCCAACATTAGTTCCTTTGTTTCAGTTTTCTGACTGCTATCTGCAGGGGATGCCAAACATGCACCCCCGCCCCCATAGCGGATGCACTCTGAGAGGGGCTAGGATCTGTTGTGTCTTTGGGAAGAGGCTTGGGGAAGAGGGTGGCTTTCATTTCTCTGAACTCTCTCAGTAGCTCGGCAGACTGTGAAGTGTCCCCAGCAGCCTCTGGTTCCAAGGGGTTCCCCTGGGCAGAGGCTACTCTGGCTGTACCTGCTCTGGAACGCCCGTCTCCTTCCTCACTTTCAGCTTCCCTGAGTTCTTTCATCAGGTCACAATAGTCAGGGGGATTACCATTCCTATCCTGGAGCCTTAACTGAAAGATTAGCAATTTAGAATATTTGGCATATTGTAGTATGTGTTTCAACCTCACACAGTTCAAGTCGCTAGCTGGTATCCCACCCTTTTGATAAGCTCTCTGTAGGTCCCTCTCCAGATGAGTGACATATGTAGATAAACATTCCCCCTTCCGCTGTTTAGTGCCTTTGAATTGCAATATCAAAGTCTTCCCAGACTCAATGTTGCCAAATAGGCCTTTAAGGGCAGACAGATACCTTTGAACAGGCGCATTAGGGTTGGTGGACCTCAGGAACCTAATTGCTTTCAGGGCCAGACCCATCAAGCTCTCCATAATCCTTTTCCACTTTTCTGCTTCGGCACACTGCCACTCAGGTACAAAAGGGGCAAAATAATCTATCCAGGTCTCCCAGTCATCCTCCCTCTGGGGAGTGGGAAGGGTGCTTGAGAACATCCTCAGTTTGCGGTATGAATCGTGACTAACTGCAGGCGCTGATGTGGACATTGGCACTGGAGCGGGCACAGAAGCTGGAATGAGCAGGGGTGTTGGGGAAGGAACACCTCCGGGTGGCAGGAATAACCTTTTAAAATCCTCAATTGTTTTACTGTCCTCCAGCAGCAGTTTGATAATCTTTTCCTCAAGGGTTTCAGATAAGGGTGGGGGCTCATCCTCCCCAGGGTCTTTGCTGTCCTTAGTTATTACCCTCTAAGTGGTTGGGGACCCTTCGGGGGTAATAGTCATTGGCACCTTAGTGCTGTCCACGGGATCACTACACTCCACCAAGGCCATGAAGGTTTGGGCCGTTAAATCAGCCTGTCGACCCACCACCACAGCATTTTTCAAACCTTCGACTTTGGAGAGGACCCCTTCTATGCATCCTTACTAATACTCAAGGAAATGTCTAGTATAAGCAAGGCATTGTGGGGGTCAATCTCCTGCCCTGTACACCACCCCACCAACTGATGCAGAGTGACTTCTACTGGTGTAGCCATATTCCAGTAACAATAATTCTAACTTCTGACCACTAGGGGGTGCTAATCCCAGCTGTGCCTCCAAGATGTAACTCCTAGGTGGCATTATCCCAGGGGATACTACCCCTGCCTGCGTGACCAGATGCAAGTTGAGGGATCTGGGTACTGAAAACGGGTGCCTTCACCCGGAGGACAAGGTTAGTGGTAGCATAGCTGACCTGGGTAGAGCCCTCCAGGACACTGTTACCCCCCTCTTTTCCCTCTAGTGGCCTAAATGTTCACAGAATACACAATTGCAATTTACACCTGACAACAGTTTTAACCCCACACTTGTTGTAATTACCACCAGGGCTGGTTCAGCTGCCTCGGCCCTGGAGACCCCCTGTAAAATAAGATTTAGCACAACAACCAACAGTATTTCAATGCTGTTTGTACTGAGGTACACCACTACCAGTTTCAATGCAAAAAGATTTAGGTCTGATTTATTTAAGGGGCAATAACAAGAAAGAGGGCAGAATCTGGTGGTTGATTCAAGATCTGAATAATTCGGGCTATAAAGCATGCACTCAAAGGTCCCTGTAACACAGTCACACACACCCTGCTTACTCAGTTAGAACTATGGCTAGCCTGAAGCGTTGCCCGGGGTAGGCTGGCATTGCAGCTGGTTGGGGCCCTGTGATGGAAAGAAAACATGCATGTGTTTTAACCCACAATTTATAATCTAGAGCCGGATGGCTCAGTCCCAAAATGATTAGCAACAACAATTAAATCAGCTGACATACTTTGATGTGAGCTTTGTTGCAGAGAACTACCCTGGTGTTTACTCACGCTACCCAGTACAGGATTCAGGATGGATGAAATAGAGACCTCAGGATGAAGTGCTGGATTGCCAGGAGAAGCAGGGCCCACATGAAGCACCATGATGCTGATTCTGTTCATTGGTGTTGAGCAGGGAGACGAATCCCCAGGTGTATCTCTCGTCAGTTCAGTTGTTTCTCGCAGCATGAGCAGCTGTCTGGGCCACGGTGGCAAGCCAGACTGGGTGAACAGTTTGGAGACAGTCTGGTAAGTGCTGGATACAGCCTCCAGCAAGTGTGACACGTTCAAGCAGTGGGGTACCAAATCATGACCCATTAATAGAATTCAGCACACTTATAGTAAAGCAAGTTAATAACAAAGCTCAGATGACAGTCTGGTTGCAATTCACAGTGTCTCTGCGCAAATCGTAGACTCTGCAGCAGTCTCAAGTCCTGACAGGCCGAACGCATTGAGGCAAATCTTCAGTCCACTTCAGGAAGATTCAATTTGTCACAAATCTGGATCCGATCATAAAAGTTGCAAATTTGGAAGAAGTCCATTATCAGGCTCACGGTCTCTTCACTTATGAAGATGGTAGCAGGCAGGTCAAACACTGCTTTCCTGCTGATTTCCCCTGCACACCACACAGGAGCAGCTGCTTGAATTACTTGAGCCGTTCACTCTTTCAGCTCTCTCTTCAGACTGACCTTGTGCTACAGGCAGCACTGGGACTTCCTTCTGATCCAAAAGGGTTCGGTTGGTTGATCCATCTGTCTGTCAAAGCAAGGGCTCCCCCTTCTAGGTTCATTTAGGCGCCAAAGTGTAAAAACTACAATTCCTACAGAAATTCATTCCCACAAGACCCCTGGGGACAGACTCCATTTTAGGGTCCCCAAAGGTACTGATTGGTCCAAACTGACAGTTCAGAACCAAGATGGTGGTGATTAACAGAAAGTCCATGCTGCAAAAGAAGGCAGGTTAGACAAACTGCACTATTACTATTACTACAGCAGATAACCAGCAAACAATCATAGTTTCTGATAAAGCTCCCGCTGCGCAATTAGCGATGGCAGAATAAAGCAAAAGCAGTGCAGCCCGGGCAGGACTCAAGACTGAAAATACTCGGCCCCTACCCAGATTAATTACACACTATGATATAGGCAGCTCTTAAAGAGACAGGCACGGAGGCTAACAGGGCACTCACATGCAAACATTTTTTAAATTGCTAGGATGCATAACGCCAGCCTGGCAGTGGACATTTAGGCAAGCCCAAGGCAGACTTTTGGAAACCCCCATTTGTAGGGGGGTTACAACAGTGAAATCAAACACTGGTTCAGATACAGTAATGATTGTGTCTGTGTGTAGGATGGTGATGTCAGTGAGATCCCAGAATTCATTGATATGGCTACACAATAAAGACTTTATTCACTTTTACCACTAGTAAGAATGAACTTCATTTCCTGGATCTTGTGCTGACAGGTACTGCAGATGAAATGGTAAAAATTACAGGTTTTTGAAAAGTGACTGCCACTAACTCTGTGTTAAGAGTAGACACTAACCATTCTCTGAAATTGAGTCCATCCCCTACAGTCAATTTGTAAGGCTAAGAAGGAACTGCTCTTCCCAAAATGACTTATTGACATAAGCTAGTGATTTGGATGAATGATTTAGAATGAAAGGTTATGACTCAGACCTACTTCAGTGTTCTAAAGTGAAAGCACTTCAACTGGACATAAAAGAAAATCAGAAAAAGGTCAAGCCAGCAGATTTACTCAGAATATTGTTTGGACTTTTGGCCCTGTAACATTTGTTACAGAATGCAACAATCATGCTGGGAGAATTGAAAATATTGAACATAAGAACCGGTCAATATTAATGGGGAATTAAAGTCAAACTTATCAAAAAAATATTGTTCAGAGTGTTTTGGTTTGTTGGTGTATTCTTAGAAAATTATTGCCTATATTTGCTGAAAGGAGTTTTTTTACTAAATTTGCTTTCTGGTTTTATGGTCCCCGGGGATCTCCACGTTCACATTTATGATGGCTCTTCCTGTTCCCACAATGCCTCCTGTTCCATGTGACAGTGATGTGTCCAGGGCCATTGACTCAGAGGGCAACTACAGCAGCAATCTACTGTTAGGAGCCTGATATTTTAGCTTCAACTACATAACTCTGTCTAATACAGACTTTGTATTTTCGTGGTATGTGTCTAGGTATATCCAGCAGAAGTGAATGTTTTGTTTCTAAAGCTTTTCATTTTATCAAACTACACACGACAATTAAAAAAGCTTAGAAATCACCCATGGTCACAAGTCCAATAAATAGTGAAGACTCTTTCTGTTTCCTTACAGAATAGCCCATGCAGTTATCCCTCAGGCATTTGCCATCTGTAAATGTAGCCTTCATTAGAGCTCCCTGAAAAAGGACAGTTAATGAACATCACAGCTCTACTACTGTTGAAGATCATGTGCAACGGTTTTTACATATTTTTTATAAAAGTTTGAAAAGCTGAAATTCAAGTCCCTGTGTCATGATTAGTGTTTCCTGAAAATGTCATGCTGTTTGGTTTTGTGGTTTTCTTTTAATCAGCATTTGTTAACTTGCCCTACAGTGGCTGAAAACAGTGGAGTTATTTCTGTCCTCTCAGTCAAACTTAGCGTGCGATGACATCATTTTGGAGTAGCTTGCTGTTTCAGATTCCCAAGCAGAGCAGTAGTTTGTAGAGTTAATGATTTGATGAGCTCTCCAAATTTCTTACAAACCCACTGTCTGATTTGTGTTTAAATAGATCAGCTTAATATATATCATTATCTTCTCATAAAAAGCTGATCATTTCAGTTTCAATGCTGAACTGAAGAAGTGGAAATCTTTCTCTGTGAGAAATCAGCTTGTCTGCCACAGCTCTTAGTTCTTTCTAATCAAAACTCTGATATTTTTTCTAACTATGTAACACTGGACAATTAAATGACTATAAAATAAATCTAAATTGTGTTTATTCACAGAAACAGTCTGTCTTTGATGTAGCCTTCATAAATACATTCATGTAAGAACATATTTTTCATGTCAGATTGACAAACAGTACATGTGCTTGACATGCTGTAGCAGAGTATGACAGGCACCTGTCTGAACTCACAAGTTTCAGTTCTTTGGTGGTTTCTGTGTGAAAATACATCATGTATGTAATATAACTAGAAGCACTATGTGGCATCCCAATGCACCATGTCTCTGCCCCACTGTTGAGGCAGCTGCAGTCTACTGCCACCTGTCCCTGCACCACAAGCCCCCTTCCTTCTGCTCCACATTCGAGGCTGCTGCACCCTGCTGCCCACTGTCTTCTCCCACACAGTTGGGGATTGTGCACTCTGCTACCTCCATCCCCTGCCTAAAGAATCAGGGCTGCTGCACCCCGTCGCCACCTGCCCACACAGTTGGGGTTGCTGCATCCTGCTACCCTCTCTCCACCACCCTCACAGGTAGGGAAGCTGCACCTGTTCCCACTGTTCCTGTCTCCACAGACAGGGCTGCTGTGCCGTGCTAAACCCTAGAATGCCAGGTTCCCTGTCTCCACCGCTGGGGCTGCTGTACCATGCTGCCCTAGTCACCAGGGGTGGGGCTTTTACTACACCCTGCTACCCACTTCTATTTCCCCAAATAGGCAGGGCTGCTGCACCAACTGTACCCCATCTCACAGTCAGAACTACTGTACCCTGATGCCCTGTGTTCTGCACCACAGTCAAGACTTTTGCATCATGATGTCCTCTATCCCCTGTCACCAGAGAGAGGGCTGCTGCACCCTGATCCTTTATACATAGTTGGGGTTGCTATGGCCTGCTGTGCTCTAGAGCCCCTTATCTCTGCAGTTTGGGCTACTGCACCATGCTGCCACTGGCCTGAAGATTCAGGGCATTTGTTGCACCCTGTTGCATGCCTCCACAGTTGAGGCAGTTGCACCCTGCTGTTCCCCTGCCATCAGAGTCAGATCCTTTGCTACACCCTGCTGCCCACATCCCTTGTCCCAAACAGGTATGGCTGCTGCACCCTGTCCCACAGTTTGGGCTGCTGTATCCTGATGCCATCCCTATCTCCTGCCCAAACATTCAGGGCTACTGCTGCACCCTGCTGCCCTCTGTTCCCACCCCCCCAGCCAGGGCCATGGCACCCTGTTGCTCCCTGTTCCTATCTCTACAGTCAGGGCTGCTGTGCTACACCCAAGAGTCTCATGCCACCTGCATCCACAGTTGGGGCTTCTGAACCCTGCTATGCACTTCCATTGCCCCATATGGGCTTGATTGCTGCACAATGTGCACCCTATGCTATTGTCAGGGCTGCTGTACCCTGATGCCCACCTGTGTCCAACCCCCACAGTCAAGGCTTCTGCACCATGGTGTCCTTTGTCCCCTGCCACCATTGTGCCCTGCTGCACCACAGAGCCCCTTGCCTCCACAGGCAGGGGACAGGGTGCAGCAAATGCCCTTACTCTTGTGCTGCACCCTTCCCAAACAGTTGGGGTTGCTGCACCCTGCTACCCTCTCTCTCACCCTCACAGTCAGGGACACTGCACAAATTGCCCCCTGTTTCTGTCTCAGCAGGGTGTAGCAAAGGATTTGACTCTCTTGGCAAGAAGGCAGCAGGGTGCAACTGCCTAAACTGTGGAGGCATGTAACAGGGTGCAGCAAATGCACTGAATCTTGTGACAAGTGGCAGCATGGTGCAGCAGCCCTAACTTCAGAGGCATGGTGCTAGGGCACAGCAGGCCACATCAACCCCAACTATGTAGAAAGGAGGAGGGTACAGCAGCCCTGTCTGTGGTGACAGGGATAGAAGACAGCATGGTGCAGAAGCCTCAACTGTGGAGCAAGACACATGGGGCATCAGGGTATGTCAGCTCTGACTGTGTGATGGGGTACACATGGTGCAGCAGCCCTGACCATTTAGTGCAATGGAAGTGGATAGTGAGTGCAGCAAACGCCCCACCTCTGGTGGCTAGAGCAGCATGGTGCAGCAGCCCCAGCTGTGGAGGCAGTGAACCTGGCACTGTAGGGATTAGCACAGCACAGCAGCCCTGACTGTGGAGACAAGAACAGGGGCAACAGGGGCAGCATTACTAACTGTGAGGGTGGGGAAGAGAGGGCAGCAGGATGCAGAAACCCCAATTGTTTTTTTTTTTCCAGTTGTTTAACCAGGTGAGACACACTAAGCTGAAAACTCGTTTACAGGTGCACCCTGGGAGCACAGGGCAGTTAAATGACTTGCTCAGGGTCACACAGTATGCAAGTGGGGGCTGTGGGATTCAAACCCAGGTCTTCATATTTGCAGATCAGAGCCTTAAACCACTGCGCTATACTGCCTCCACTGTTTGGGCAGGGAGTGGCAGGGTGCAGTAGTCCTGATTCTTTAGGCAGGGGATGGAGGCAGCAGGGTGCACAGTCCCTGACTGTGTGGGAGAACACAGTGGGCAGCAAGGTGTGGCAACCTTGAATGTGGAGTAGAAGGCAAGGGGTTTGTAGGGCAGGGCACCTGCCTCAACTGTGGGGCAGAGACATGTTACATCAGGATGCCATCTAGTGTTTCTAGTTATACACATACATGATGTATTTTCACACAGAAACCACCAAAGAACTGACATTTGTGATTACTGACAGTACATGTGCTTGAAATACTGTAGCAGAGTGTGACAAGCACCTGTTTGTCAATCTGACATGAAAAAAAAAATGTTCTTACATGATTGTATTTATGAAGGCTACATCAAAGAATAACTTTCTGTGAATGAACACAATTTAGATTTATTTTATATTCATTAAACAGCCCTGCATTATATAGTTAGAAAAAAAGTGAGGTTTGATTACAAATAATAAGAGCTGTGATACAGACAAGCTGATTTCTCACAGAAAAAGATTTCCAGTACTTCAATTCAGCACTGAAAATGAAATGATCAGCTTTTTAAAGGAAGAGAATGGTATATTTTAAGCAGATCTAAACACAAACCAGAGACTGGGGGTAGGATTCTCAAAACTGTCGGGACCAAAGTCCCACTCCGCAACTGCAGTTGCGGGCTGAAATCACCCGCAGCTGCGCTAGTTGCGATTCTCAGCCACAGCAGTTGCGGAGGATGTTACGGCTGCTCCCACAAGCCATAGCATCTTGCTGCAGCTGCAGAGTTCTCCTGGGCAACACCTCCCGCAAGCAGCCGTATATTGTGGAGCTGGTTGTAATCCGGCTCCAGCTTTGAGAATACCCACCTCTGCAGGACTCCTGCGGCTCTGCAAGTGGTCTCCCCTTGGCGCCAACATTTTGCCGCAGCTGTGGGAATTTCGGGAACTATGTGAATCCTGCCCTGGGTTAGTAAGAAACCTGGAGAGCTCAGCAAACCATAAAGTCTACAGAGTGCTGTTCTAATTGGGAATCTGAAACAGCAAACTACTCCAAAATTATGTCATCACACTCTAAGCTTGACTGAGAGGACAGAAATAACTCCACTGTTGTCAGCCACTGTAGAGCAAGTTAACAAATGCTGATTTAAACAAAACCACAAAACCAAACAGCATGAACATTTTGAGGAAACACTAATCATGACACAAGGACTTGAATTTCAGCTTTTTAAGCTTCTATAAAAAAATATTTAAAAACCATTGCACATGATCTTTAACATAAGAAAAAAAGTTTTTGTTGAATGAATGGTCCTGGATGCATCGCTGTCACGTGGGACAGGAAGCACTGTAAGAACAAGAAGAGACATTAAAAGTGTTAATACGGAGATTAACAGGAGCCATACAACCAGAAATCATATACTGAAAAAACTCCTTTCAGCAGATAAAGGGAAGGACTTACTAGGAGTACATCTACAAACTAACATACTGTGCACAACCATATTTTTTTATGAATTTTGACTTTAATCGTCTTTTAAAGGGAGATACTGAACTAAGTATGGCAGTTGGTGTTAAACCTAATATTTCCTTTAGAAGGGCTAACAATCTTTAAGACCCCTTGGTCCATAGTCCAAGTTTCTGATAGCACCTTGCTAGCGCAAGATCAAAAGTTTTTTTAAATGCACATGATGTAATATTTGCAAGTATACTCAAACAGGTAACCATTTCAAACATCCCAAAGATAGTAACATCAGTGTGGAAATCAGAGAATGTGTCACACGTCATGCTTCTTTTGCTATTTGTGTTCTCTGGTGTTCATGCAATTTGGCATGATTGGGACATACTGTATAATATTACCACTGAAAAACAGCATACAAGAGTAAATCAGTTCCATTGCTAAGCAGAGGCAGTTTATACCAGTAGGTCTTCATTTTGCAGATGAACATGACTCAAACCCAGAACAACTTAGATTTTTGGGATTGAAACATATCCCAAGTCTAGACAAGGAGGTGACAGATGAAACACCCTGCTCAAGCAGGAAAGGTTTGGGATTAGTGTCAGTGTCAGTGGCTCAGTAGGTTGCACACTTGCCTCTGAAGCTGGAAGATCAGGAGGCTGTGGGTTCTATTCCCCCCACCAGGCACTTGGGTTAATATCCCAATACTGACACTGTAGTGCAGCTTGAGGGGGGTGCTGCACTCCTGAGGTGCTGTCTTTCAGATGAGATGTTAAACCGAGGTCTCGTCTGTCTGTTCAGATGGATGTTAAAGATCCCATGGCACTTCTCGAAAAGAGTAGGGGAAATTTTTATTTAAAACCAAAAACATACATTTTAGAAACAATACATTTTTAAAATACCTCAAACATTTCTTTTAACCAATTCCAGTAATACCTTTACATACTTCTCGTGCTCTTTTTTCCACAAACAATCGACATTCATCTTAAAAGATTTTATCTATTTCATTCTGAAGTTGACAAAATAAATCATGTACTGTAGCTTCTTCATTTTGCATAAATCTTTGGCACCTATTTTGCCATATGGCCCATTTCAGAACTGCAAATATTACATTCACTGTGTTTTTATTCACTTTTTCCCACTCTTTTGACAGCTGCCCATACACTAAAATATTATACGTCATATTTTTGAAGGCCTGCATTCCCCAATAATTTGCCACCATTTCCCAAAATGGCTTAATAAATTCACATCCAAAAACTAAATGCTCCATACTTTCTTCATGATTGCCACACTTCCACTCCCCTTATATTCTTTCTTCTATTTTTTATGTCTATGGTTGCCCCTCACATTTAATTTGTCATGGCTACACATCCATACCACTTCCTTCATTTTCCCTGGGATTCTTTTTTCCAGTGTGATCTCCAAGATCTTCTGTACATTTATTCCGCTCTCTATCTTAAAGACTGGTGTTTCCAATAAATTATTCTCCATGATCCCTTTATAATTCTGTTTTCTATTATTTATGATTAAAGAATCCATTGTTACTCCCCATTGAGTTTAATACCTCCTCCCAATTTCCATATATGTGGGCCATATTTCCCCTCTGCTATGTTTCCTTTCTTCTCAATACCCTTAATTAGAGCTGAACTCCATTGCTGTGTTAAATAAGACCAACCTCTACTTTCTCCTTTAATCAAAGGAACTATGTTAGTACAAACAAATATATTTACATAGAAAACTATCGGATGTAACATATTTAGTCTGCATCTTTGACTACTCTGTATGTTATATTCCTCTTTTGATTGGGTTCAGTTTACTACCCCATAATAGCTGAAAGAAAAAAGACTTAATATTTTAGTCTGTATTTGTAATGGTACTGGAAGTATATAAGCTAGGAAAAGAAATATTTGAACTGTAAAAGTCTTTAGCAAATATATTCTCTTTTCCCTTGTCATACTCCACTGCTTCCACCTGCAGATTTTCTTTTGTGCTATTTCATACTCCTCTTCTCAGTTTTGTTCTATCACTTCTTGTCCTCCAAAGGAAATTCCCAAAATCTTAATACTTCCCTATTTTGCTTTTTTCTTAATTTATTTTAATCCCTGTATATTCACTATTTTCCTCCACTAAATTTATCAACTTATCCCCTGATTCTTGATCTTTGACTAAAACTGTGCAGTCATCTGCATACGTAATTGTTTTGTTTAAATTCCTGTTTTGCCACACAATATTCTTAATTCCTCTTTCTATTTCTATTTTCCTTAACAGTGGGTCCAAACAAAATACATACAATAAAGGACTTAATGGACATCTTTGCTCTACTCCATTCCTTACCAACATTGGCATTCCTATGTGCCCATTCACAATCGGACAAGTTTGTGCTTCTTAATATAATATTTGAATTAACCTTATTAGATCTCCCGGTATGCTATATTCCTCTAAAATGTCCCATATGTACTGGTGTTTTATGACATCATCAAGGGCTGTCTCCTGGTCTAAAGCATATAAATACCCCTGTATTGAAAGCTCTTGCTCTTTATTAATAATCACCCTTATAAATATTAAGTTCTGCTGTATATTTTGACCTGGTATAGCACATGTTTGTGTCTATTGTATTAGTTTATCCAAAAATGTCCTTAATCTGTTATTAATTATTTTAGCTAATATTTTGTAATCTGATGTTAAAAGGCTGATAGGTCTCCAATTTTTAAGCTTTGCTCTTTCCCCTTTTTATGTAAAAAATTAGTTCTTCCCTTGTTCATGCTTTCTGCCAAGTAATCCCCCTTCAAAATACCATTGTATACTTGTGTTAAAATACGTACCATTTGTCCTTCAAAGATTTTATAGAACATGTTAGGTATCCCTTCCACCCCTGGTGCTGCGTTATTAGATAAGGGTTTAATAGCTTCTGTAACATCTTCCTCTTTTATTGGTGTATTTATTGCTCTAGCTTCATTTTTCTCCAACTTTGGCACATTTGCTGTTTGAAAAAAAAAACTCCCCCCACAGTCTGTTGTTTGTTGATAGTTTTCCCTCAAAAATTCCTGAACAATGCATTTAATACTAGCTATATCTGTATATGCCTGCCCTCTTTTATCCTGTAACTCATACATTATTCTATTTCCTACTCTCTCCTTGTTGCTATCAAAGGGATTCGTGTGATGTTTTGTTCCCTGTGTGCTGCTTTTTTGCTCCATAACAAGTGATTTAATGCTATTATATTGATACTCCTTTATTTTCCCTTTAATCTCCTCTATTTGTTCTGATTCATCTACCTTATTCTTGACCTGCCTAGTCATAAGCTTATATAATCTAGCCCTTAGACTTAGATATTTCCCATATTTTGTCACTTCCGTTCTTTGTCCCTCCTCTATCATAAGTTGCTTGATCTCATACTTGACGTCCTCCCACCATTCTGAAATGCTATCATACAACTCTTTGACTGTTATTTTGTCCTCTAAAAGCTCTTGTATTTTACCTCTGCATTTCTCCTCTTGTAGGTTTGCCACATTCATCCTCCAGTACCCTCTTCTAATAACCATCCTACCGCCTAGATCTATTTCTACCTCTATAGCCATGTGATCTAATGTCTCCACCGGAATGTTTCTAATGTTCCTAATTTTGGTTTTCTTTTGTAACATCCAAAAGTCAATTTGTGTTGACCAGGTACCTTTAAAATACATGTGCTTCTCTTTTTTTTTCCTTTTATTTTATATCCATCTTCCATCCCGGCATTTTCTAATATTTTCTTTAAATAGTTGGTGTCACAAAAGATTTTTGTAGTTGCCCTCCCCCAGTCAGCTCTAGTTAAACCACAATTAAACTCCACTGCCATGTCACTAATTTTGAGGTGTGCAGGTATGGTTCTATTTCCCCCAATACTGTATTTCTCCCTCTTTTCCCCTGTGGGTTATAAATCACAATAATTCTTACTGTTGTTTTCTTGATTATACTGTCCACTATGAGAACTCTTCCTGGCACAGGATCTATTACCTTTACTATTTGTACTTCATGTGATGTAAAAGCCACCCCCCGAACATCTTTCAATCCCAATATACCACAAAGATGGCCCCCACGTCCAGTCTCTTTGAGTTTGCAGTATCTCATCTGTGGTATGCAACTGGGTGTCCTGAAATATGTGTGTATATATATATATATATATATATATATATATATATATAATTTTAAAGTCTCTTAATATTACAAAGGTCATTTGCCTCTTTCATCTATTTTTAATACTGTTTACATTGTGTGTGAGGCATTTCAGATTCCCATCAGTTTGTTTGTTATTTATTCTCATCCTGTGTCCTTTGATTTCTTTCTTATTTTTGACACCTGTGTATCTGTGGTATCCCCATCCAGAACTTCCTCACCCTCTGAAAAGTCTGAGCTTGATTTCTCTGACCCTTCATCTGTAGTTGACCTTTCCTTATCTTGTAAAAGAGTGTGTTGGTTTGTAAGTTCCACACCTTCTTGATTCTTCTCATGTGCTATCGTTTGTTTGGTTGTAACCTTATTCCTATTTCTTGATCTGGTCACCATTGTAAATTTACCATGCCCTGCTTCTTTTCCTGTTTTGTTTCCAGATTTTCTCATTTCTTCCTCCTTTCCTAGTTCCTTTTGTCTTTCTGTCTCCTGCCCATGTGAAGGGGGCTGAGGCTCTCTTTTGATTTCTTCCTTCTCACTTTCTTCAATTCTCTGCCTTGCTGCCACATCGTCATTAAAGGCTTCCATCACTACTTTATCCTGCTTGTTTTTTTCCTTTTGTGCTACTGCTAAGTAGACATCTTGTTCTGCTCTTTCTCCATTGTCTGGGCTATTATGGGAGGTCCATGGACATTATGAGAAGGTATGGCCTTCTTCTTCACACAGGCTGCATTTTTTTTTATTTGTGCACTCAGCCCTGAAATGTCTTATTGTACCACATAGGCCACATTTCACTTTCCCACATGCATTACCTAGATGCCCTCTGTCTCCACATTTATAACAGGCCCGAGGCTGACCTGTGTAAAAAAACAATCCCCCTCCAAGCCAGCCTGGTGGCACTGAGGGATGAGGCACTGGTGCCTTACCTCACGCTATGCCGGTGACCCGTGTTTGGGAATGAGCATGGGCCGTCGGGGGTTGACAGGGGAGGAGAAGTGCAGGAAGAGTTTGTGGAATTGGGGAGGGGCCTTAGTCAAGTAGCACGCACGGTAACCTTCTCGGAGGTGCTACCCATCTATGACATAGGAGAGGCTAGGGTGTTCCGTACCATGGGATTCAATCAGTGGTTGAAAAACTGGTGTGGAGCTCAGGGATTTGGCTTCATTGGGGACTGGGGGTCCACCTGGAGTGATGCAAGCCTATACTGGCATGATGGGCTGCATCTGTCCGGGAGGGGAACCAGGATCCTAGGTGATAGGTTTAAATGCTTCATTGGCAAGCTTTTAAACTAGCCAAGGGGGGAGGCACTGGAAAGGAGCAGGAAATTCCTAGCCCCCAAACAATCACGGTAGTAAGTGTGGCAAACACCAACATGGAGGTGTCGATAGGGAGAAGGGCAGGGGTAAATGGAGAAAGTGACAAAGGCAAGAAGGACAGGGATGGGACAAAGGGGTAAAGGCCATCAGGAAATGGGAGGGTAATGAGTACCAATGCCCGTAGAATCTGGGCAACAAGCTCCCTGAGCTGGTGGCCTTATGGAAGAGGGATGCCTGGATATTGTAGTATCACAGAAACATGGTACACAGAGAACCATGACTGGGATGTTAACATACCAGGGTACATAACCTACAGGAGAGACAGGCAGGGGAGAAGAGGGAGAGAGTAGCTCTCTATGTAAAGGAAGGGATAAAAGCAACTGAACAAAAGAGTAAACAGGGAGGAAAGGAGACACTGTGGGTCACCTTGGAGACTGGAAAGGGCACCACAATCCACACAGGGGTTGTGTACAGACCCCCATGTCAGGGGGAAGGAATGGACAAGGATATGATGGAAGGCATTCTTAGATTGGCAGAGAAAGGGGAGATACTGTTGATGGGAGACCTGAATATGCCAGATGTTAACTGGAGCACATTTGCTGCAGCCACATCCAAGAGCAGGGCCATTCTTGATGCCCTACAGGTGGCAGGCATTAGACAGCTAGTTTCAGAACCCACTGATGAGGGAGCAATCTTAGACCTAGTACTCTCAAACGGGGGCAGTGAGAGGATCTCAGATCTAGAAGTGGGTTGCCATCTGGGGACAAGTGACCATCAAACAGTGTGGTTCACATTAAACTCAGCTACAGAGTCAAGCCATACAAAAGTGAGGGTACTGGACTTTAGGAGGTCTGACTTTGGCAAGATGGGAGAGTGCCTCAGAAAAGCACTAGCAAACAGGCTAGAAGGAGGTGTGGAGCAACAATGGGGAATTATCAAACTGCCATCACAGAGGCAACAAGCCTTTGTGTGAAGCAAATAAACAAATCAAAATGAAAGAAAAAAGCCACTATGGTTCTCAAGAGAGTGGCTGTGAAAGTCAGGAAGAAAAGATAGCATTCCGAAGTATATAGGAAACACAGAAGGAGCAGGACAGAGAGCTGTACCTGTTAAGGCAGAAACAAGCAGGGAGGGAAGTCAGAATAGCAAAAGGCCCAAACTGAGGAAAAGATAGCCAACTCAGTTAAGAAGGGGATAAAACCTTTTATAGGTACATCACAGCGTAGAAAAGACAAAGGGAGGGATAGTGAGGCTGAATAGAATGAGCGGTGGGTGGGCAGAGGGACAGTGAAAAGCAGGAATACTGAACGAATATTTCTGCTCAGTATTCACAAAAGAGGAGGGGAAGTGCCTAATCCAATTAACAGAAGCACTCTTGATAGGGGGTCATCCCAGTCCTTTCACAGAAGAAAGGGTTCTGCAAGAACTCCTAAAACTGAAGGTGGACAAAGCAATGGGTCCTGATGGAATTCACCCAGAATTCTAAAAGAATTAAGGAAGGAACTAGTGAAACCACTGGCTACTCTTTTAATAAATCATGGGAGGATGGTATGGTACCTGAGGACTGGAGGAAGGCGGATGTGATTCCCCTTCACTGAAAGTGGGACCAAGACAGAGGCAGGAAACTACAGACCTGTCAGTCTGACCTCTGTGGTAGGAAAGTGATGGAGTCACTCTAAGAAAGAATAGTTGAGTACCTAGAGGTCAGTGGAGCACAGGATCCAAGGCAGCATGGGTTCACAGTGGGAAGGTCATGTCAGACGAATCTAATAGATTTCTTTGACTGGGTGACCAAAGTAGTAGACCAGGAGGGCTGTGGACATGGCCTACCTAGAATTTAGCAGGCATCTGACACAGTCCCACACAAAAGATTATTAGTCAATTAACCAGCCTGGAGTGGGTCCCAGGGTGGTAGCCTGGGTAAACATTGGCTGGACAACAGGACACAGAAGGTAATTGTAAATGGAGTCCACTCTGAAGAAAGGCAGGTTACTAGTGGGTACCGCAGGTTCAGTATTGGGTCCAGTCCTTTTAATGTCTTCATCAGTGACATTGCAGAGGGACTGGAAGGAAAATATGCCTTTGCAGATGACACAAAGATCTGCAACAGGGTTGATACACAAGGAGGCGTGGAAAGGATGAAAAGGGACTTGGCAAGGTTGGAGGAATGGTCAGGCGATGGCAGCTAGGATTCAATGCAAAAGTGCAAAATAATGCACCTGGGAAACAAGAACCCAGGGAAAGAATACACAATGGGTGGGGAGGTAGTAACAACAACAAAACAGGAAAGGGACCTGGGGTAATCATATCAGATGACCTTAAGGTTAGCAAGCAATGTGAGAAGGCAGTAGGGAGGGCCCGGGGTATACTGGGATGTATAGGGAGAGGCATCAGCAGCAGAAAACAGGAAGTTGTTATCCCTCCTGTACAGACAGTTGGTGAGACCCCATCTGGAATACTGTGTCCAGTTCTGGAGACCCCATCTCCGGAAGGACATAGACAGGATAGAGGCAGTCCAGAGGAGGGCAACTAAAATGGTGCAGGGTCTGCAAGAGAAGCCATATGAGGAGGAGACTAAAGGAGCTTAATATGTATACCCTTGAGGAAAGAAGGAGAGGGGACATGATAGAAACTTTCAAGTACCTCAAGGGAATCAACAAAGTCCAAGAGGGTAGCATCTTTCAGAAAAAGAGACTTACAAGAACAAGAGGGACACAATTTAAAGATAGAAGGAGGAGCGTTCAGGGGCAATGTGAGGAAGTATTATTTCACAGAGAGGGTAGTGGATGCATGGAACAGCCTTCCTGAGGAAGTGTAGGGTCTAAAACTGTGGGAGAATTCAAGAATGCATGGGACAGACATAAGGCAATTCTTGTGGGGGGCAGGAAGATATAGGCTGTTGGTTAACTAGGATCTGTGGCCTATCCTGTAGGTAGGGAAATGGGCAGACTAGATGGGCCTAGTGGTCCTTATCTGCCGTCAAAGTCTATGTTTCTATGTTTCTATGAGAAGGATTGAGCATTCGAAGGACTGCTCTCCTTCTCTAGGGAGGGGGGTTTCTGGTGGTTGGTGTTTGCTCACCCCCTGGCGGAGGCTGGAGGACAGGGCGCCATACCACAAGCTAGGGAGGAGTCGGGCCAGACGCCTGGAGGAAGTGCATGCAGAAGCTTACGCGCTCCTCTCCATTGGTGATATTGCATGGCCTGACTCCTGGGGAGAAAACAAGGAGGAGAAAAAGAAAGCTGTCATGCAGGATGGCAGAGGGCGCCTCGCAGGCTCTGCCCCCGGCTAGCCACGGTGCTGGCCAACTAAATCTGGACTTCGGTGGGGGAGTTGGGAACCCCCCGCTGACCCCACCAGGGTGGTAAGCCCTGGGGTCAGGTCAGCGCCAGCCAGTAGATGCCGGGGGACAGGGCTGGGGATGCCATCCTGAGGGATAGCCAGCAGCAGGAGATAAAATAATAAGTAAAAAAGAAAAAACAATCCCTCTGTCTTGGCCTAAAAAAAAAAAACAATTCGGCAAGTGCTGAATTTCCCCTTCTATTTGTTTTAGTGTTATTTTGTATTTTCATCCTCCCATCCAAAGACAGTTCTCATCCAATATGGGTCCAGGCGGCCCATGCATTACACACCTTTGTTTAATCCAGAAACTTATATCCATCACGTTTGCACCTTCATTTTGGAACAACATGGTAGCAATTTTAAATGCAGGTTTTGTTAGTGGGACAGCAATAAAATCTTTCCAGAACTCTGTATACTTCATCTGATGATACAGTTTCCAAAAATGATCAAGCCCTCCAGGATGTTTAACTTATATCGTACTCTGTGCACCCAGGTACATGAATAAGAGCATACATTTCATATGGGTATTATTTCATGCTGTTCATTAATAACTGCTTTCCTATAAAAATCCTGTCTGGTGCATCTGCTGTAGTACCTTTAAATCTTAGCCTTACAGCATTTCTCCTTTTAGCTTGCTGTGGCCTTGTGTCATTAGGAAATAGTCTTTCCTTTGTGTTTCCACCCCATGGGCAGGATTCAAAGAAGATGCACCAGTGCATCCCAGATGTCAGTGTAAAATAGTGAACAGAAGCGATTCACAGACGCATTAATGGGATGCGCCAAGCACATCCCCTCTGTGAATCACCAAGAAACAGTACAGCGCAACTGGAGATATTCCGGTGCAACAGGAGATGCACCAGGGCACACTGGATGTCCTGAGTCACACAGGGGAGCAATTCAGAGAAAGCGGAGCAAGCCAGCAGGGCAATAGAGAGCAACCATGATGCTGGAACAGTGAAACCCACAGACACAGGTGCTAATAGCAACATGTTTATAAAACAATAAAATCAGATGTACAACTGTACAACACAAAACCCAGAACAACAAATAAGTGGAATGGCAACCAGAGAAATGTGAGTTGTGGGAATGGCAGGGATGGGAAGGAGGGCAGGAAGGGGACAGAAACAGGGGGCTATATACATAAACTATATACACAGCAAGGCCCCAAGAAGAGGCAGGGGGCCACTAGTGCCGCAATGCCACGCCAGGCCACACCCTGGTATGGCCACATAAGGGCAAGCGCTGAAGAACACCCTGCAGGGTAGCTGACAGGCGCTTAACAGTCCTGGATATAGGCCACAGGGCCACCTGGATGGCCACATAGATAGGCCTCTCCACATCAAGATGGGCACCACCCCCAGCCACGGCATATCCTCCCTGGAGACCTACAGCAACAACAGAGAGAACACACACTGAGGGCCTGAACATAGACAACACCCCCACTCAGCAGTAACCCACAGCAGCAGAATCACAGCAACAGCAGAATGCACTGCCTACCTGTCCCTGCATGGGCACCAGGCCTGGCACACAGGAGCCTCCTCCTCCACGCCTCAATGATGGCCACGGTCCTCTGCCTGGCCTCTAGTCCTGCAAAACACAACAGACAGAGAGCACCATGAGTCAGAGACAGCAGTGCCAGAAGCACACAACAACACCGATATGCACAGGTGGTGTAGGGACAGCCATACATCGCCACTGTGCAGGATGCATTGTCACAGTGCCACCCCCTCAGGCATGTGCATATGCACCACACAGTGGTAACCAGCTGTGAAGTCCTCAGCGGCCTGCACCTAACAACAGCCCTGCCCATAGCCCCTCCATGGCACACATGATAGGGCTGCACTGGGCAGATGCAGCCACTGCCATGTGTGCAGGATGACAGTGATCCAAGTGGGTGCCCCATGAGGGCTTCAACACACACACCCAGTACACACCACAAAAGGAGCCAGATGAGCAACACCTACCTGGCCTTGGCAGTACACCCAGGCATGCATGTCAACACAGCTGCCCCAGTCTCTCCGGGTCCCGCCTCTGGAGGTTGCTGAAACAATGCCTGCACTGCTTCCCAGTGTGTGGCAGCCCAGTGCACTGTACAAGCCACCTGACAATGGAGGCCCACACCTCAGCCCTGGGCACATGGAGGTCCTCCTGCCCAAACAGCTGCCCCTCCACCGACATAACAAGAGCCACCAGATGCAGCAGCTCCACCTGGGACCAGTTCATGTCCCTAGGGGATTGTCTACCAGCTCTAGGCATTTCCCCACTGTCAGGTACTGTTTCCAGTGCAATGTGGTAAAGCACGATCGAGTACCCGATATGCGCCATGTGAAACACTGAGACACGTGTGGTACAATGTGTACAGTGCTTGAGGTGCAATAGGTCAAGGCAACACGGCATGCCTATGATGCCGAATGGCTAAGGCAGCGGGCAAGGTCACGGCAGTTGTTCATGCGTGATGTGCATGCAGCCACCATGTTGTGCACAGGCATGCTCTACGTGACACCTACAGTGCACAACACGTGATCCATGGCCACTACGACTACTCAATTGCAGCATGTCCCATGCATGTGGGTATACAGTGCGTGATACAGGACACAGCACGATGGCCAGCATCCCTGCAGCAGCGCGATTGCAGGTAAGCAGTGTAATGGCAGCATATTGAAGAATGCGCCGTTGCATCTGTGATGAGTGTAATACGACAGATGCGCCATAACATCATTGGCACATATTGGAGATGCTCCTTGTAAAGTGAGATGAGCTTGGGGCAGTTTAGCAATTCACAGAAAAATGTGCCTTAAACTGCCTCTTTCCACATGCATGGGCATCCCAGCTGATTATCATCTCATTACCAGAGGCCCAGGCCTCATTTGCATGCCCTGAGGCATACATGCTCCCAATTCTGCAGGCTGAGATCAGGTGACTGAGAGGGAACTGAGCCTTGAAGGTGAGTACACAGCCATATTTACATGGGCTACTAAACTTACGGGGGATTGTGCATGTGCATGCATGCCTCTCAACGATTACGTCCCCCATATGAGGAACAGTGCCTCCCAATATGTAGGACGCATGCACATAATGTGGAACAAAGCCCATAATGCAGAACACTGAACCTGTGCAGTACATAGGATGCACATGACACTGGTAGACTGGTTGCTGTCATGTCCAGAATGCCTGTCACAGAACCATGGTGTACACATGGCAGCATATGGGATAGAGTACCGATGTACACTGGTAAGGTTGGCAGTGGGACACAGCCTTGTACCATGGAATACGGTGGTCCTGCGACCTACAAAGAGGTACTGTTCCCTGTATAGTAGTACTGTGGAGAGGTATTTATGACTGCGTGGTACTAGCCATATGTGGTGGATGCAGCAATGTGCTACAGGACTGTCCGAAGCATACAGTGGTGCCTGTGCAGGTGAGATGTCAGTGTCACCATGCCACACACTGCGGCCAGCTGCACCATGGCTATAGCCAACTGACCTGTGCCCCCCCTCCGGTGTAGCAAGGGCAGTACCTGGTTTGGGTGGGGTACCACTGCGTCCACACATACACTGCTGAGGTACTATGTCATGTCCATGGCAGACTGCAGAGCGTACCCCCCTGGGGTGGCAGCACTGGCAACCCAGCTGTGGACCAGTGGACATGCATGGCAGGTGCACTGTCCCCAATGGGCCATGTACCATGGGGTGCCGCTCAGCAGGCCAGGACACCCACTCGCAGACCACCACCCAGACCACCTGCTGCAGGGAACCTGGTGGGGTCAACAGACAGAGGCAGTTGGGGTGGAAACACGAGTACCCACAGGCACACCTAACACCTGGATGCTTCACCCAACAGTAGCCACTATGTCAGAGGATGCAGGCACCGCCAAGAGGCAGCGACCGAATTAAAGGATGAGGAGAGGCCGCTCATTGAAGTATGTCACCTATGCCAGAGTGTCCTCACTGGCAGGGGAGGCAGCCGGACTGTGGGGGCAGCGGGCTGGGAGGACGTGGCCCAACAGGTGAATGCCGTGGCACCATACAACCACACGGTCCTGGAGTGTTGAAAGCACTGTAATGACGGGTGCAGGAGGGCCAAGGTGAAGGTGGCCAACATCTAGGCCTCCCTGTTGTGGGCAGGGGTGGCCTGCGCACGGCGGAACAGCTTAGCCCTAATGAGGCCCTCCTGGCAGCCAGTGTGTCCTGGACAGCCGTGCAGGGTGTCCCCGGTGGTGGGTTCCAGACTGGTGGCAGCCCGTCACAGCATTATGAGTAGCTGTGTGTCCTAGACTGGTCCGCCCACCCATGTGAGAAGGCTGCCATGCCTGTCCCTTTGTGCCATGCACGGTCACCGTATACCCAGGCACAGCAACCTGGGGATGGTTGCCCCAGGCCAGACGCAACATGCCCCATGGTGCTGCAGCTGCCATGCCACTGCACTCAGGGGGCACATGTCCGCTGTGCATCCATGTGGCATTTGCCACTACTGCTGTACAGTGTGCATAATGGGACAGTGACAGGCGTGACCATACCATGGTCTGTATAGCGTTGTCACCCCATGACCCTGCCATGGTCAGGCCTGCAGCCTTGGCGTGACATGTGGATGGCTGTGTACTGTAGTGCATCACCAATGTGATGTATGTGTACTGTGCAGTAACCATGTTCCCCCTTCTTCCCTCCACAGCACCATCACGCCTCCTGGGTGCAGCCGTGGCCATGGCTGCACATGATGCCCTCATGGGCGATGATGGGGGCCTGTCTCATGGGGCCGATGACACCACTGTTGATGACTCTGCACCAGCATCAGCACCATCCACATCCTGAGCAACACCGATCATGTCCCCGGGGCAGGCAGGCCCCATGGTCCCCTCGGCCAGCACTGGCAGGACAGCCGGCGGGTGCATCTCTTGGCTAGGGAGTCTGTCCGGGTTGTCTGATGATGACCCAGATGACACGGTAGACATTGCAGACACCTTTCTTGTGCTCACCAGTGGCATGCAGGGGAAGGGCCTTGGCACCACCACGATCATCACTGCCACCACCAGCGCAGCCATGGCAGACTGTGGTGCATATGTCACAGGGTTGCCTGTGCACGTGGCCCCGGTTGCCACTGATGTTCCCATTGTGTAGGGTGTGGCTGCAGACACAGCACAGCAGTCTGCAGCTGTGGGTGCTGTGCCCCCTGCACCACTGCCAAATGCAGTGCTGGCGACGTCGTTGGCATCCGGGCAGGGTGCTGCGGTGCACGCACCCGCTCCATTGGCCTGGGAGGACACCACCCATGGGCAGTCAGTGACAGTGCCCAACCAAGCTCTGCCCATGTTGCAGCCTGCCAGGGTGCAACCACCGCCCGTGGATGCAACGGGACAGGCTGATACATCCCCTGCTCATTGGCGATGCCACCATGAAGCATCACCCGCCGGCGACACAGAGGCCTATCTCACCCTCCTGCGGGTGACTGTGGAGGGGCAGGAGGCCCTCCATGTGGAGTTCCATAGCCACAGGACTGTGATGGTCCAGGTGCATGAGTCCGCGGCTGCTTGGCATGCACAGATGCTGGCAGAGGCAGACATCATGTGGGTGGGCATGACTACAGCTGTGGAGTGGACAGCAGCTGCTGCAGAGGTGGTGGCTGCCTCCACAACATGCCGTGGACATTGTGTGTCCAGTCAGATGCCCAGGAGCACATCCTGCACACCCCGGTGGTGGAGCCAGGTGAACCCCCTGCTGCTGACTCCATCACTGCTGGCCTCCATGCCCACCGTCCATAGCTCAGTTGGTGGCCATGGGTTGGCCACTCCACTGGGCACCTGTACACGGTCTCGGTGCAGCACCCCTGCAGGATTGCAGGCAACATCACCTTTGGTCGGTGGCAGCACACCCGCCACCACCAGCCATGGCAGAGGCCGCCCCCATGTCCGTGGTGGCCAGGGAGCCACCCTGTAATGCCCATGTCCCCGAGCCTGTGGTGGCAGGATGGCCCACCTGTGTGTGCCAGATGCCCTGCAGGTGGTGTCAGTTGTGGTGTGTATTCTAAAGTCTGCTGTGCCGGTGCGCAGTCTGCAGTGCACACTGACCCGTGATGTCTGCGACATGGCCCGGGTGGTGCATGGTTGTTGCATGCCTGGTGTGTGTCTATGTCTGTGTGTCTCTCACCATGCATGTGCCTGTGTGCGCCACTGTGTGGTGTCCAGTGTCCACTGTGCCCACAACATGCAATCTCCACACCTTGGTGCACACCCTGCAGACATACATACCTGCATACTCACCTGCGTGGCCCAAAGTGTTCCTCCACCACACGCCTGCAGTGGTCCCTCGCTCTGGCCGCCAGCCTCGGGTCCCACCAGCCCTGCCTGGCTTCACCTCCCTGGCCCTCTGGGGGTGCTCTGTCCCCCCTTCCCCCACCCCCTCCTCCTCCCTGGAACTGTCGCCCTCACCGGCCTCTACCTGTATTCCATGGTCTAGGGCCATGTTGTGTAGCATACAACAGGCCAGGAATATACCACATGCCATCTCAGGGCTATACTGCAGGGCACCACCTGACTGACACAGGCACTGGAAGTGCATCTTCAGCATGCGGAAGACACGCTCTATGATGGAGCGTGTCGCGATGTGTGCCTCATTGTAGCGCTCCTCTGCCTCTGTTCCGAGTCATCGGAAGGGGGTGAGGAGCCAAGGCCTCAGCAGATATGTGGCATCTCCTGTGGGGATAGACGTGTGTCTGTTAGTACATTGGGTACCACTGTGGCATAGACGTGTGTCTGTTAGTACATTGGGTACCACTGTGGCATGCGCCCTGTTCTCAGCCCTGGCCTCAGTGGTGTGTGCACCTGTCCTGCTCTACTGCCCATGCATCCCCATTACAGGCAGTCCTGCATCCCTACCCCAGCTGCACCTGCATGCCCCCATCTGTTGTGTGGTGCACAGTGCTTGCTTGACACCCTGTGTCTGCCTGTGTACCCTTGCACATCCCTGCTGTCCCAGGGCCCATGCCCCTGCATCACACAGCGCAGGTTGCCTATGGCCCACCCCAAGTGTCCTGGCCTTGGTGCCCTCCTGCACTGTTGGGGCCCTGTCACACACACCTAATAGATGGCCACTTGGCATGTCCCCATCCTCAAACCTCATGTACAGTGCCAACTGCTGCCACATGAATGCATCATGTGTGCTCCCAGGGTGTGTGGCGCAGACATTGGTGATGTGCCCTGTGGCATCGCACACCACCGGGCAATTCACGGAGTGGTAACCCTTCCAGTTGATGTATGCAATGGTATCCTTGCTAGGTGGTGCACAGATTGCTACATGGGTGCAGTCAATGGCCCCTATGGCACCTAGCATGCGTGCCACCCTGCAGAACCCCTGCCTGGCTTCTGTCCATTCCGCCTGCGTGCTGGGGAAATGGATGTATTCCAAAGCATGTGGCAGCAGTACAATGAGGAACTGTGTGAGGAGGTGGGACGTAGAGGCCTGTGAAATGCTAGTGGTGTCCCCAGTAGGCCTCTGGAAGGTTCCCATGGTGAGAAAGCACATGACTGCTGTCACCTTGGTCTCCACCGAGAAGGCATGACCTCGTGCAGTGGGTACCTGCATCATATCAAGGCACAGCTCACAGAACTGCCTCAGCATGGCCCTGTTCAGACGGTATTGGCCTACTGTCTCCACCTCAGTGAGTTGCTCAAAGGACAGCCTGGCACAATACTGCCGTGGACCCGGCTGTCTACAGTGCCTTCCACCACCCTGCCTCCTCCTCCTCCTCCTCATTAGTGCACCTGTGATGGCAACTGCTGCTGGGTCCATTTTGCTGCAGGATTCTCTGTATGGCCCTCTGTCTCAGTCCCTCTGGCTTGGTGTGCTGGCTGGCTGGCTGTCTTTGTCTCTCTTTCTCTCTTTCTCTCTCCCCATGGCTCAGGCAGTGTGCTGCTGCAGCAATTCAGTCAAATAAATGCAGGTGGGCTAGACTTACGTCTACTTCTTTTATACTTATCTTTCTATGGTGCATCTTGCCTTTGTGCTGGAGATGCCCCATAGATGCGCCATGGATTTGCACTGTGAATCGGGTTGCGCTGTGTATGCATGGGTACACCCCCTGTATTTGCGCCGCATATCATTATGTTGTGCCTGTGGCGCATCTTGTTTGGTGCAGGGCATCTTGGTTGTGCTGGTGCATTCACTCTGTTTGTGAATCGTTCTATGGCGCATTCGTGACTTGCGCTGGCGCATCTGAGATGTACTGAGCGCATCTCTTTTGTGAATCCTGCCCCATGGTTTTTCTTTCTGTCCTTCCCCATCCTCACTCATCTCTTTCTCCGCTTTAATTGTTTTCTGCTGCAGCTCCATAGAAGTATCCTCGCTATCATTCCCAGTTTCTTCCAAGATTATTTCTTTTGTGTTATCTGCTTCTGATTGCATGCCTTTTTGTTCATTTTCTATACCTTCTTTAGTTCTTTTGTTATTACTTTCCTTCATCCTTTCTTTCAGTTTTATGCTGTCCCCCGAGGTACTAGGCCTGTCTGGAACCCACCCAGACCCATCCTCTTTCTTCTTCCAACTTGTATTTATTAATGCCTCTGTTACCCACCTGGGAGTGTCTGCAAATTCTGTAAAGGTTTCTACTGCTGAGTCTGGTATAACATCTTTCATTTCTTTTGTATTTCCCTGGGTGCCCCCTTTTTCTGTTTTCTTTGTTTAGTTTAGTTTATTGTTCTAGGAATTACTACCTTTGAGCCAGAGGCTCTTTTACAAAGGTTCCACGTCAATTAGGTACAGTACAAAAGGTTACATAGATAACACAACAGTTTGTGTTGTGTCAAGAGCAAGAAAACATATACAAATACATATCAAATCATTTGTGCAAAAGGACATGAGATATCAATAATCACTTCTTTACTTTCCTTCTCCTTACCCTTCTTATTTTTATCCAAGTTTATTGACTCTGAATCCACAGCTCATCTCAGGCCGAGCCATTTCCGACCCACTTTGGCCTTCCCTTCCGGGGCTGTCACTTTCTTTAGAGGTCTGTAAGTTTTAGTGGGTGCGGCTCCCTTTATGCCACTGCGTCATTATTCCCCAATTGATCGTGACAAGATTTTCGCCTGCTTGCCTCGCTCTCAATATTAGCTGTATCTGACATCACTAAGCCATCATGTTCTTTTGCTTTATGCTGTTTTTTAAATAATGTACGTTTACTCATGCTTGCACCAGTTACCTTCTCCATCTCCATGGAAGATTTCCCCCGGTCATTTTCAATTTAAGCTTTGCCTGACTCCTCGCTGCTCCATTCTGCATTATGATCCATTTCCTCCACGTCACTCATTTTGGCCTCTAGCAGTATTAAAACCAGGAAGAAGGCCCTAGCGCTAGTCTCCCACATGTCTGTCCTCCCAACTCTCCAAAGCACTACTGACAATCCTCTGTCAGTCCAGCATGGATCCCCCTACTGGAAGAATAAGGGAATTTTTTTATTCAAAAATCAAAACAAAATATATACATAGAGGCCGGGATATTCAAAGGGAAAGCGCATGGCGCAACATGCGCAACCCACTGATGCACCCTGGGGCGATATTCATAACGGGATGTTGTGCAGCATAAATCCTGATGCGCCGGGGTGCATCAGTAATGTATGCAGTGCAAGTGTGGGGGGCGTGCCCATGCATACCCGGCACATCCCAATATTCAGCCTGGGATATGCTGAGCATATGCTGGTGCAACCCCTATTTGCGCCGCACACTGGTGCTCAAAGTTGAGCCAAAAAAAAAAAGGAGCAAGGGCTGGGCATCCACAGGTGACCTGCCATAATGCAGGGCTCAACACGGCAGCTGCCAGCTGTGGGTGGCCACCCGAGCTCCAGAGCCACGGTCCGGTCGACGTCGCACCCCCACGCCGCCCGCTTGCAGGCTTAAGTAAAATTAATACTCCCTGGTGGTCCAGTGGACCGGCTCCCAAGCCCAGTCGTGGGCTTCATATGTACAGGTATTCCCTGGTGGTCCAGTGGACCAATTCCCAGCCCAACGTGGGCACAGTGGGAATTAGAAAGAGGTTCAGGTCTCAGTGGGATTACCCCAGCTCAATCACAGTTTATATTGTAATACATCCCTGGCAAATCCATGTACCCTCTTTCACTGGCCATTTCACCACCCCGTGCCCGTCATGGCAGCAGCTCCTCTTTCTCGTCAGCTGGCTGACTGACAGCATACAGTCTGGCTGTTCTTTGGCCCACTGCGTGAGCTATCAAGCATGAGACTATACTGTACTTATTAATAAAATCTGCTAAGGGAATGAAAATGTCATCTGCACAATGGATCAGTAGTGGCTAGCACAGTCTGACACTCATGGCCCAGGCAGGTAGACCAATGGGCGTCTGCAGCCGTACTATCAGCGCTTGTCGGTCGGCGGGAGGCGGCGGTTTGCTGGTGGGGAGCTGCTGCCCACCGCTGACTGGGGGGGAGTGGGGTGGTGGGTCTGAGTGGGCGGGTGGGGAGGGGGGTACCACTGGGCCACCAGGGATGTATTTTAATATACTAAGCCTGCAATCGGGCTGGGAATCAGTCCACTGGACCACCAGGACATCTTTTAACTTTATTAAGCCCGCGATTGGGCTGGGAATCGGTCCACTGGACCACCAGGGATCGGGTTCTATTATTCATGCCCATGATTGGGCTGGGGAGCAGGTCCACTGGACCACCAGGGATTGGGTTCAATTATTCACCCCCGCGATCGGGTGGGGGAGCAGGTCCACTGGACCACCAGGGAACCGACTTATTTTATCAAGCCCATGGTCGGGCATTGGGGCGTGTTGCCACCGAGGGGCAGGGGCATCGGTCCCCGATGGCTGCAGCCTGGCAGGGCGCCAGGTGCAAGTTGCCGGGGATATGCACACGTACATGCAAATGGGGCCATAATGACATGCAGATGGCCCCATTTGTGCCTTGCATGCATTATGGCCCCATTTGCATATTCTTTACTGAGTATCGTTGTTGCTGCACCTAGCACAATGGCACTTGCACTGGCGCATCCCCCTGCTCCTCTCTGGCCACTTGCGCTGGCGCAGTGCCACTGCGCCATGTGCAATGCGGGTGGCCACAGTGCCATATTCAATGGTGCTGAGCCATGACGCAGCACCGTTGAATATCACCCTGTCAACGCCCTGGCACATCCCAGTTGCGCTGCGCCCAGGCTTGCGCCACAGCCTGGCGCAGTCTGAATATCCCGGCTAAACTGTATCATCTCATAAAAATTTGTACAGAAAGAAAATTACAAACAGAAAGAGAAAGTACTTCATTCAGTAACTTTAAATAATATTCAGATTTAAAGAAATAAACACCCTCTCCCACTCCCCACTGCACCAGTAGGAAACTTGTATTGAAAGACTAGTAACTAAGGTAACCTACATGTGTTACTTCACATTGAAAAAACAAAACCGATTTAATAAAATAAATCAACAAACCTACTTGGTTTCCTCTTTGTTTCTCAAGCATATTTATTAAAAAAGGATAGCCATCTCCACCACATGTTCAGTTTCTTCCTGGGATGGGACCTATGCTCATTTCTGTATACCTCTCTCAAAGCTGATTCACACAGCAGTCCTATCCCCTTGAATGAGATTTCCCTTTGCTGTATCAACAGCTGACAATGACTCTGCCACATATAATATTTCAGGCAAGCAAAGAGTATCTGCAATGTTGGGAGGTAATATTGGTTTTTAAACTCTGACAAAATTCGTAAAACCAGATTTTTATATGATACTGATTTCAACCATGGCAACTTCTATTCTTCTGCTAAATATAACCATAGTCCCTTAGCATATATACATTCAAGCAAGAAATGTTCCTGGGTTTCCTCTAAATTTCCACATCCTGGATATAAATATATAAATATATTTATTTATAATTATTATATATAATTAAATATCTATAAATAGGAGGCAGTATAGCGCAGTGGTCTAAGGCTCTGAGCTGCAAATCTGGTGACATCCAGCAGACCAGACCTGGGTTTGAATCCCACAGCTTCCACTTGCATACTGTGTGTCCCTGAGCAAGTCACTTAACCTCCTTGTGCTTCCAGGTCGCTCCTGTAAAAAAGCTTCCAGCTTAGTGTGCTATACCTGGTTAAATAAATAAATACATAGTTTCATTCTTCTATGGCTTTATGCTTTAAAGTCCCTTTTACACCCACCCTCCCATGTGCCATCAACCATTGGTTGTCCTACATCTTCTGTGGTATCCTTGAGTTGTTTAGCATACCATAAACAAATCTCATCTCTCCTGGCAGACCTCCTTTAAACACTGGGTCTCTGGTTCCCATTTTTTCCACAATTTGTTTATATATCCCTTTTCTGGTGTTCCCTTCCATTTGTGATCTTGTTACTTTCACCTTAACATTTTTTTAATCGCTGTCTTATAGTAGTCAGGCATCTCTCTTAGTTTAATCCCTCTTAAAGATTCACCTGTCCACTCCCAAATCCAATTACCCGGAACATTCACTCCCCATTTACTACTCAAATTATGGTGTTTCACAAAACTCTTATACAGATTTGAGTACCAAAACACCCTCCTTTACACTTGGAATTTCTTTTCTGGTAAACCACATCCCCCTACTTTTCTTAACATTTATTCTGGCCCCTGCCACCGTAGAAAACTTATCCAATTGCCTCATTAAGCTACTTACATCTTCTAAAGAATCCACAAAGATATTCAAATCATCTGTATAAGCTGATATTTTTTGTAACCCCTATGTGACGCTATCCCAAGGGCTACTACTCCTGCCTGCTTGGCTAGTAGCAGGTTAAGGGGCCTGAGTTCTGAAATGGGTGCCTCCACCTTGAGGTCAGGGTCGGTAGTGGTCAAGCTAACCTTTGCACAGCCCTCCGGGACACTGTAATCCCCCTCTTTCTTTACTAGTGCCCGGAACAATACACAATAATCACTTTCACAATACCCCCCTGATACACCACACAAGTACCCACACTGTTTGCACTTACCACCAGGGCCTTCCTCTGGCTCGACCCTGGGGACCCCCTGTAAAACAAGATTATACACAGCAAATAACAGCAGTACAGTACTCTTGCACAAACTGGAACCACAGTCAGGGTAAATGCAAAAAGAGTTAGATCTGATTTATTTAAGGGACTTGAACAAAGAGAGGCAAAATCAGGTTAATTTGCTTAAAGGCTGTATCAATCAAACAGTTATGCATGTACTTCAGGATCCATAAACAGCCATACACTCCTGGTACCCAGATGGAGAACGGTGGGCTAGCCAGGAACGTTGCAGCTGGTTGGGGCCCTGTGTTGGAGGAAAACAACATGCACCACACACACTAATTGTAATCTGGAGCCAGAGGGCTCAGTTCATGAAAAGAAAACAAGAAGACAATCAGATGACACACTTTTAGATTAGGCTGTTGTTGTAGGGAGTTACCCTGATGATTACTCACGATACCCAAGACTGCACACAGGTTGAACAAAAATTAAGACTGCAGGTGGTTGATCTAGCGTGCTAGGAGAAGCAGGGCCCACATGATTCGCCAAGGCGTTGTTCCTGCTCAAACGTGGAGCAGGGGGCTGATCCCCAGGCAGATTTCTCGTTGATGGCTTTCTCTGTGCAGCGGGTAGTCTGACTGGGCCAGTGTGGCAAGCCCCAGGCCAAATGGAGACAAATTCAGATACAGTCCGTTTTGGGCTGGATACAACTTCCAGCAAGCAGAACACAGTACACACAGTGGGGAACCAAATCACGACCCATTAACAACTTACAGCACATTTACATGTAAGGAAATTCTACTGTACCAGGCAAACTGCTCTCCGGTCACGATCGCAAAGTCTCTGCACAAACCAGGGATTCAAAACAGCTGGAAATCTTGACAGGCATATTGCATTCAGCAAAATCTTCGGTCTTCTTCAGGTATGAGCCTGGTAAAAAATCAGTGGCTTACTTCGTTCTCACAAACTTGGATTTAGTCCAAAATAATTCTCTTCTCTCCCTGTCAGGGGCAGCAGACAGACAGACATGTAGGCCACAACTCAAGCCTTTCCACAGTTCTCCCATGCAAAACTACTCAGTCAGCTGCCTGGCTGTCTCAAGCTGTTGCTTCTTCAGTTCCCAACTTAGATCTGACTCAACTGCCAGCAAGCCTGGGACTTTCCCCAGAATCCAAAAGGTTCCATTGGCTGATCTGTCTGTTAGTCACAACAAAAGCTCCCCCTTCAGGTGCAAAAAGGTGCCAAAAGCCTCAAACTACAATTCCTACAGATTTTGACTCCAGAAAGCTCCTGTAGTCCGACTCCATTTTAGGTCCCACCAGTACTGATTGGTCCAATTTGCAGTCCCGGGCCAAATGGTGAGGACAAACAAAACAGTCCTTGCTGCAAAGAAGGCAGGTTAGACAACTGCATTATCATTATCACTCTAAATGATTTTCAGCAAATAGTTACATCTTTCAACAGAGCTCCCTCACAGATTACTGATGACTGCAGTCCAGGCAGCTCTTAAAGAGACAGTGGACAGAGGCCATACAGGCACTCTCTGGCAATCACATTTAAACTACTAAAACGCAGGACACCAGCCTGGCAGTGAGCATTTAGACAAGCTCAAGGAAGACATTTCGGGAATCCCCATTTGTGGGGGGTTACATTTTTATCTCATCCTTGAACTGAAGTCTTGTTATTCCTATGATTTCTCCTGTGCCTAGTACAGTCCTTACCAAAGGGTCAATAGCAAACGTCTATAGTAAAGGACTTAAAGGGCACCCTTGTCTGACCCCTGTCTGCACCCTAGTTAGTTTACCACCTTTTCCCCCCATTTCTGTTTGAACAACTGCTTTCTCATATAGCAAGTTTAGCCATTCCTGAAACTCCCAAGGGATCCCATACTTCTCTAACATCGGGAATAACAATTCATGATTTACCCAGTCAGATGCCTTGCTTTGATCTACCGCTATTGCACATCCCTCACTTCGAGATTTCCTTCCATATTCTAATACATCTCTGATGAGACCGAGGTTTTCTTGAATGTTTCTTCCTGAGATCCCACAAGTCTGTGCCTTATGTATCACCGTACCCACTACCTCCTTTAATCTTCTCTGTGAAACCTGGGCTAGGATCTTGAAGTCTGAATTTAGTACACTTATTGGTCTCCAATTTTCCAAAATGTTTTTGTCCCCAGACTTAAACAAACAAATTACCATTCCTAATGTAAAGTCAGCTGGCGCACTTTTGGTTACCAATATATACTTAAAGACTCTTACCAGGAAGACAGACACTATTCCTACAAAATTTTTATAAAATTTGTTTGGAATACCATCTTCCTCTGGGACCATCCACTCTTAAGATTCTTAATTACTTCCAACACCTCTAACTCTGAGATTTCACCCTTTAGGGAATTCTCATCACAAGGATCCATCTTTGGAATATCTAAACCAGCCAAATAAGACGTCATTTCCTCTTTATTTAGATCTGACCTTTTCCCTGTTTTGGTCAAATATTCTTCAATTATTTCCTGAATACCTTCCATGGCATTTATGATCTCCCCCTTACCATTTTTTCAAACGTGTTATGCGCTTTCTGCTCTTTTTTCTTTGAAAGCTTCACATGGGTCAGCCATAGGTGTTTTCTGAAATCCAAAACTTAACTCTTTCTTTAGGGTTTCCCCTCTATCATACTGTGCTGCTCTCATATCAGTTTTAACCCTTTCTATCTGACCTAATACTTCCTCCCTTCCCCATACCCTTTTTCCAAAAGTTTATATAGTTTATTTCTAAGTGACAAATATGTAAAAAATTCCTACTTGTGACCGTTTTCCCATATACCTTAAACCGATTGCTGATCTCTGTTTTGGTATCTCTCCACCAAATCTCCAGGTCATCATATAGTCCTATCACTGAGGCTCTACCAACAAATCCCCTATTATTAGACTCACCTCATCTATCCCCAAGCTACTCACATTCATTTTCCATCTTGTAACTGGTTGCTCCACCCCTGTTATAGTACTAATAACACTTTAAATTACTAAATGATCTGACAAAGGAGTGGGGAGCACAGCTACTTTATAAATGTCTAACCTCTTAGAAATAAAATAGAAGATAATGTATAGACATGCATTGGTAATCAGTTTGTTAACCGGTGAGAGATTGCCATGGTGACCTATGGCAACCTTGGGCCGGTTATTCAAACTGGTTGCCGATGTATGACTATACATTATATTTTATAGTGTATGGTCATGCATTTCTAGTTAAAAAAATTAAACAGGATCCTTACTGTTGAAATTTTAGTCACCGCCGCAGCCGTTCTGGGTCATGCTTTCACCACCACCGCCGTTTCTGGAAGGCCGTCGGGTCATGTAGTGCACATGTGCAAAGCGATCCCCGTTGTTAACCTACTGATGTGATGTAGCATCGATAGGTTAACAACACTGGAACAGACAGACGATGGGTTAACAACCTTAGGAAATTATCATTTCCTAAGGTTAACAGCGTTCTACCATACATTATAACATAATCTATTTTAGAAAACAGAACACCCTTTGAAAAGGTAAATCTAACAGGAGGCACAGCTTTATCGAACACATTCTGTAGATCTGCTGCTTCAATACTCTTTTTAAATGCAGCTGAGTCACAATAAACTTTTTTACCATCTTGTTTCCTTTACAAAATATTTAACGTACAGTTAAAATCTCCTTCATAATAAATATTTTTTGAAAAACACAGAAAGGGTTGAATAAGCTCAAACAACTCCACTCTCTCCGCCTTGAACTGAGAAGAGTAGGCAACTATAAACCTACTTGGTTGGTCATACCATAACCCATCAATTACTAAAGCCCTCCCAGGTTGTAGGTCCACTATTTTGGACATTTTCAGCCCCATACCTGAAAATAGCACCCCTACCCCATCTGCTTTAGCCAATCCGAAGGACCAATATGATGGTCCCCAAAATCCATTCCCTTTTCACCTGGGCTACAGATTGTATTGAGTTAAGCCATGTCTCCTGCAAAAAAATCACTTCACAAGTTAAGTTTCTCAGTTCAGCCCATAAGGCCCCCCCCCCCTTTCCATTCAAAATACTGCAAGCATTCATAGATGCTACAGAAAACAATACCATTTAAAAAAAAATGTTAAAGAAAACTAATATCTTCTTTCCAGGACAACTACAAAAGTCCCAACGTTCTTTTTAACTATCTCCTTTTCTTCTTTTTCTTCTTAACCTGCTCATCCAGTTTATCTTACTCAAAGCAGGGTTGTTTTCCTGCTTGTACTCCCGACAATGCATCAGACTCTTCTCCCCTAGAGAGGCTTCCCCCCCCCAACTTCCAAGATATCATAAGCATTCTCCAGCTTAAGCTCTGTTGGCACTCCCTTATTACTCCTCAGACTCCATCTCCTCAGGGGGTCTTAAGAATGACAGGGGAATTTGAGGAGGGACATCCTTAATTCCCTAGACCCCTCCTCTTTGGTGCCTTCCTCTTCTTCCTTCTCTTTCTCCTCTTCCTGGTTACCAAACTTTTGACATACCTCTTCCACATCAACACCCTCTTTAGGTGTTATACCGACCTCTCTCACCTCTTTTCCAGGAATCTCCCTCTCATTTGGTATAAAGTTTTCTGTCGGCTGGGGGTTCGGGTTTTCTTCCTTCTTCCTATCCTCCATGGAAGGGGAGGGCAGATGGTTCTGGCCGTGCACCTGACTGTTGGGCTTTGTTTATCAAGTCCTCCTGATTCATGCTCCTTTTATTATTTTTTGCTGCCCAGGGGCAGTTATGGAACATATGACCATACTCTTCATAAAGGCTGCATCAAACGTGTTGAGCACATTCTGAATTATTGTGACCACACACCTCACACAGTCCACACCGAATAACGTCATAAATGTTAGGCAGGTGTGTATGAGACCCATATAGAAACATAGAAACATAGAAACATAGAAACATAGAATCTGACGGCAGATAAGGACCGCTTGGCCCACCCAGTCTGCCCATTTCCCTACCTACTGGATAAGCTGCAGATCCTAGTTAACCAGCAGCCTACTTCTTCCTACCCCCACCCCCTAGAATTGCCTTATGGCTGTCCCATGCATGCTTGAATTCCACCACTGATTTTGACTCCACAACCTCCTCCGGAAGGCCGCTCCATGCATCCACAACCCTCTCTGTGAAAAAATACTTCCTTAAATTACCTCTGAGCCACCCCCCCCCCCCATCTTCAAATTATATATCTGTAACATGTCTTGGGCTGCCCCAGGTAGAATACTACCCCCCTATCCCTGCCCAAGAAAAAAACTATTGGAGATGTGCTCAATACCATTTTCGTTTTAGTTTAATTTTATCTTGAACCTCCATCCCCCCACCATCCAGATAAACTCGTCATCAATTATGGCCTCAGGCTGACCTATAACTGAACTTTTCTGATTTAGCCATTGCATAATGTCCCCCACATGCACACATTCTGATCTAAACATTACTGTTATGTTTTTTGATCAAGGGCTTCGTTAAGGGGATAGCAATAAACGGAGCCCATAAAGGGGTATTTTTCATGGCTTCATATTTTAACCAAAAGTGCTCTAGGCCTCTTATAGACCTAAAGTTAACATCAAACACATTTTCCCCTGCAATGTGTATAAGGGCATAAATTTCTGACACAATGAACTTCATAGAGTCCTTTAACATAACTCTCCCCATATGATACCTATCTGGGAAAATATCAAGGCCTCCCTTATATCGCAGGTGCACAGCAGATCTACGGGGGTCATTAAACCCTTCAATATTAGATCATCCTGGTCTCCATCTCTCCCTTTCTCTCTGGGTGGGGGCTTCCCCATCGTTATCATAATTTGGAGAACTACTTTTCTTTTTAACCATATCTGCATACGTTTTAGCCGGCTGCGGCTTACTGCCTGTCTCATTTTTTTTGCCTCCTTTAGATGGATCAGAAAAGACATTCCTGAAAATTTCACTTTTTTCTGCATTAGGCCTAGAATTAAGCAACCCCCCTTTCAACCCTTGCTCCACACTGCTTGTGTCTTGAGATCCCCTGGCCTAATATTTTCCCCTTCTTCACCCTCATACCACACTGGGGCCATCAAAATGATATCCCCTTTACTACCCGGAACACCTTCAACCCTTTCTGGGTCAGTCATCACATCAGTCTCGGTATTCTCCCAATCCCTTCCAAGAACCCCCTTACCGGTCTGCGAAAAGTCCTCCCATTCCATTTCAGGCTTCCATCTACCATCTGGCTCCTGAATCCATCCTGCTCCCTGCAACAATGTACCTTGGGACCATTTTTCTTCCTTTCCCGTAGTTTTTTGACCACATGCATGCACTACCGCATGCTTTACAGACAATCCTTGTGCATCTGTAATATGCTTCCTCCATTGCTCTTCCATCTTCCGACTGGCCCCCGACACTTTCTCAGAGGCCCCACTCCATTCTGCTCCTTCTTTCCACCCAGGATCCCTCCTTGTTCCTCCAATCATCTCTCGTCATCCTCTTCCAGGATTTTAAGAATTAATATCCTCTTCTCCTCCATCGCCTGTTCTAGATGAGCTGCAGTCATATTTATATCTTTTGGGGACATAGCCAAACTTGTCTTGGGTACTTTCATATTTATGTCTGGTTGCTCAGAAAATAGCTCATCTGATATATCCATTGCTGCTGCAGATGCAAAAATATTCACTTCCTCAGGTTCTGAGGCATTCGCATCCATGTCTGTATCTTCCTCTCCTCTCTCACTGAACTCTTCCATAGAGCCCTCCACCTCCTTCACTGATTCTTCCACACTGGTCATGACCAACACACTGCAGCACCCTCTACTGAAACAGTAGGGGAATTTTGTTGGGGGGAAAAAGGAGTAATAATCCATAATCATATCACTACTTTACATTCATAATTTTACCTTCCTTGGCCCAAATACTTGACATATTCTCTTTATGAATCTTTTCATCTTCTTATAACATTTCATCACATATTTCCCTTTCACAGAGAGACTGAATTAAATAAGCCCCCCCTTTTTTTCCCAAAATATTACATGAACCCCAAGACATGGGCTCTTGTTTTTTTTTCCTTTCCTGTATACTCCTTCCATAACATTTTATTACATTCTTTCCATATGTGCAGCATCTGCCCTCCTGAATATTTTTTCAAATCCTTTTCATATATTTGTTTAATTGCTTCTTACACTGTTCTTAATAATAGTTCTTGCGGTACAAACTGTTGTTGCAAGACCTGTTTGCATCTGGCCAGCCGTAAGTAATACTTTAGGATTGCAAATAACACCTGCAAATTGTCTTTTGAAAACTTCTACCAACTTGGAGACCAAGTTATACAAATTAAATCCATATATGTAATGGTTTGAAATTGCTGAATTTCCCAGTGATCTGCAATTAAGTCCCAAAACTGCTTTACATACACACAATCCAGGAACAAATGCTCTTGTGTTTCTAAAATCTGGTTACAACTCTGTCTTAAACAATATTTCTCCTGAAGTGCCTTATGCTTGTTATTATTCTTAACATTTAATTTCCCATGTATGGTCAACCAAAGTACATCCCATACAAATACTGGCATCTTCTTATTTAATAACTGCTGAAACATCTCTAGGCTATGTTGGGCAATGCAATAGGGCAATACTATCTCCTCTAAACATTATGCTTTTACCATTACTTCATAAATATCAGTCCTCTTTTGCACCCTTTCTATATCATATTTAGGGTTGGCAGTTTTCGATTTTAATTTTTGTATACTTTCGATGGAAAATATCGGTTTTTATTTTTAAAACTTTTCCCCCCGAGTTTTATCGATTTAAACTTTACCAGTTGCACAAAATTATGGGTTTTTAAGCATTTATTTCAATTTGTATCAATTTAATTTTCACTGTTGCAGTTAATATTCCACTTTCCATGCTATCACTTGTTGAAACATTTCATTCACTTCGTTTGGAACCACCTGAACTTTGTTTAACAATCTACTTTTCTTCTGTTCCCAGGCCTTTACTCGTGGTCCAATCCATTTCAATAATTACTTATATAATTCCTTATTCTTGTTTTTAGCCTGGTTCTATAACATTATAGTAAAGGCAAATACTGTAATAGAAGGCTATCAGATGAATCATTCCTATGCCTCCCTCCCGTATTCCTCGATATGTTACATTTCTCTTGATTGGATTCAACCTGCTCCCCCACAAGGCTCTAAAAACAGACTATTTAATCTTGTATGTATTGCCTTTGGAGGGGGGTGGATATAACTCACATACAATAATATCGGCACAATCATGTTTTTAATCAAGAAAATTCTCTTTTGCTTAGATAATGAACAATGTACCCACCTTACTAGGGTACCTTCTGCTTTCTTTATCTTTTCTTCCCAATTTAACATTGCAGCATTTTCATTCCCAAATTTGATCCCCAATATTGCTATGGGTTCATTGGTCAGGTTTATTCCTGCATATTGCCTCCTTGTCAAGTCATCCCCACCTAACTTATATCCTAAACTCTTCTCCTTATTAATACCGAAGCCTGAGGCCACTGTAAATTCATAAATCTGCTTCTGCATTGTTCTTTCCTCTGTAGACTCCTGGACTATAATAACCACATCATTTGCATAGGCCAATACTTTCAAAGGAGGGAAAGATCCTGAAAGACTCATCCCTTTTATCTCAGGGTCATTCCGTATATATTGAAGCAAAGGGTCAATACCAAATACATACAGCAAAGGACTCATGGGGCACCCTTGCTTTATTCCTCTACATACTTTTACCTCGTCTCCCTTCCACCCATTTACCCTCAGGATTACTGAAGCTTCTTTATATAAACTTTTAATCCAAGAGATATATACCTGTAGAATACCATATTGCTTCAAAACCAAAAATAAATACTCTTGAGAAAGAGAATCAAAAGCTTTTCTCTGATCTAAACTTAAAACAAAACCAGTTTTCCCTCCCATTTTACCTCTATAAAACAATTCCCTTAGTTGAATTAAGTTTCCCTGTATACCTCTCTGGGGAATAGCACAACCTTATTCTTTGCTGATCAAACTATTTGCACAACTTGCTAGTCGATTGGACAAAATCTTACTTAAGAATTTAAGATCTGAATTTATCAAACAAATGTACTTCCAATTCTGTAACTGTGACCTGTCACCTTTATTAAATAAAAGCACTAACTTGGCTTCTACTAATGAGCCAGGAATATCATGAGATTGTAATAACTCATTAAACAGCTTCACCAATTCTGAACTTAAAGAATCACAAAAGAACTTATAACATTTTGCTGGAATACCATCCGGACCGGGTGTGGAATTATTTTTTTGCTGATTTTATTACTGCTTTAAACTCCTGCTCTGTTATTAAGGCAGCCATTTGCAACTCCTGCTCTTTTGAAATATTTTTCTTTTCCAATTTCCCTATATATTTATCTTTATTATATATCACAGGCTCTATACCAAAGTTACTGTCCACATATTTGTTTATTATGCCCAATATTGAGAACTTATCTTTATGCACTATCCCATTTTCATCTTTCAACTCTTCACTACATTTTTTTCTTGGAAATACCTTGGCTATCCTTAAATGGGTCAAAATGTTGTTTTTTACTAACCATGCCAAATCTCAATTCCTGTTTTAAAGTTTTGGCCCTGTCATACTGGAATTTATACATATCTTTCTTTACTTGTTGTATTTGTGAACTAAAATCATGCCCAGTTGTATCAGCTAAAGAAATCAGTCTATGCAGCTGTTTCCTATGCTGCAGATGTGTAAAATATTTATTCCTATTCCTTCTCCCTGCTAGTTTCTGAAAAAAAAATGGAGTGTCCTTTTTTGTGTCCACCCACCAGTCTTTCAAAGAGCCATACATACATTGTACAGAAAATCTAGCTTCCCATAATCTCCTAAACTCTTTTACTACTCCTTCCTGTTCTAATAATGAGACATTTAGTTTCCATGAAGGTTTCCCATGAAACTGCTCAGTATTCCATTGGCAGTCTATATACACTGCAGAATGGTCTGAAAAGGCCAGATCCCTAACTTCCAGCCTTTTGACCTCTAAAGATTTAGATACCCAAATGTAATCAATTCTTGTTTTTTGCGTGTCCTTTCTTTTTTTTATAATTTAAAGTTTATTGATACATTTTCCACCATAAAAGGCAGCATACAGTGAAAATGACAGAGACTCATTGATACATTGTAAAAAAGAAGCTGCCCACCCCCAGTCTCCTCTTACTGCAGTAACCCATCCCAATACCCGTGGATGCCGAGTGCCTAACCAAAAGCCGTGCAGGAATAATAACCCTAGAATAGGTTTAGCTTGGAACCAGAGAGATTAGTGAGTGAAGGGGATCCGAAATTCTAGTATAAGCTGCCAGACTATTGTGAAGACTGGCTATTGCTTTTTCTGTGCACAGGTTAGATAATACTTCTCTTACCCATTCCTGGAGAGAAGGGGAGGACCTGTCTTTCCAGTGACGAAGAATTATTTTCTTAGCCGATAGGGCAACCATGGAAATATGGAATTTGCGTACCCTAACTGTAATAGAAGACAGGTCCCCTAACAAGCAAATCTCAAGAGTAAAATATTCATGGAGGCCCAACAGGGGGTCTAAGGAAGTTTGGATTGAAACCCATAAAGGGGAAATTTTTGGACAAGACCAAAGCATGTGAAAAAGTGTGCCCTCTTCCTGTGAGGAATTATTGCACATGTTTGAGTCTAGGTAGCCCCACCTGTGGAGTTTGGCCAGGGTATAGTATAGGTTGTGCAATACGTGGTATTGCATGAGGCGCAGTCTATCTTGAGAAATGAATTTATGACATGACTTCCCAAGAGAGTGCTAATCCAACTGAAGGTGAGGGAGAAAATTACTCCAAAATCTTGATGGCCCAAATGGACTCCCAAACCTTTTATGAAACAAAACCTGATATAATTTAGAGATTGCACTAGGAGAGCCAGAAAGTGGGGATACTTTGGATATCAGAGAAGAGATATTTTGGGAAGGGGGAGTACTACCCAGGGTAATTACAAGTAAGTGTTTCAGTTGCAGGGCTTTAAAGTAAGAAGAAGCCGGGATGAGAAATTTCCTAACCATCTCTTCCACTGATAACCAATGCCCCCCACCATCAGTAAAAGCCAGGAGCTTCCCCTCTCCCAGTTGACGCAACCAAAAATGGGAAATCTGAGTCTTATTAATAATAAATGATGGAGGGTTCCAGATAGACTTGGCCAGGTCCAGATGGGGGGAATACTGTAAAAAGGAACACATCTGGGAGTAGACCTCTAGAGAGGTCCTTATCCTGGGACACTCTACAGTCACACTTACTTGGGATAACCTGAGGAAAAATAACGTGAGAGGATCCAGGTTTTTGTCCTTGATTGCATCCAATTCTATTTTGAGCCAAGTAGGTTGCGCTTCTTCTGGGCCGGGAGATACCCATCTTGAGCATTTCGCAAGGTGACTAGCCCAGTGATATATAGCCAGATGGGGAATTCGCAACCCCCCCTCCAATTTTGGGGCTGCCAGCTTATGATAAGCCAAACGGGGATACCTATCAGCCCAGATGAATCTAGTGAAGACACCATGTGCCTTTTTAAACCAGAGTAAAGGAATAAAGGTGTTGAGAAGGAACAATGGGTGGAAGATCCTAGGAAATATATTCATCTTAATTATATTGATCCGGTCCCATAGAGAAATAGGAAGTTTAGACCACCTCTCAAGTTCATGCATAATCACCTGCAATAGGGAATCCAGATTCTCCTTAAACCATACTAGGGGATTACAGGAAAGTTTGATACCCAGATATTTGAGTGACCTACAGGTCCAACATAAACCAAGAGGACTGATATCGCTTTTGAAAACTTTGTGGTTTAATGGGAAAAATAGGGACTTACTGGCATTCAATTTGTAATTGGACAGACCACTAAACCTTGCTACTTCCCTTAGCAAGGCCGGGACGGAGGATACCGGGTAGGACAGATGTATTAACAAATCATCTGCATATGCAGTGACTTTAATTTCGTACCGCCCAATTCTCACCCCTTGTATGGAATCGTTATTGAGAATATTTTGAATAAGAGGTTTCAGATATAGGTTAAATAATAGAGGAGAAAGGGGGCACTCCTGCCTCATACCTGAGTGGAGCGAGAAGGGATGGGAAAAGGCCCCATTTGTGGAAATTCTTGCCATGGGATTTTTATAAAGGCCGGCGATCCAGGAGATAAACAGAGAGGGAAAGTGGAAGGCCTCCAGAGTGCGGAACAAGAAATTCCAGTTCACATGGTCGAATGCCTTCTCGGCATCCAGGGAAACCAAACCGGCAGGGAACTCCGCATCCCTGGTAGCCGAGAAGACAAGCAACAAGGTGCGTAAGTGATCGGAAGATGAGCGCCCTTTCGCAAATCCAACCTGATTTGTACCTATTAACCCAGGAAGAACCACTGCCAGCCTATTAGCCAGAATTTTAGAGAGGATTTTAATATCCTGATTTAAAAGCGAGGTAGGTCTGTAACTTTGAACCATTTTGAGATCTTTGTCAGGTTTAGGAAGCAGGACAATCAGGGCCTCGTAGAGATGCAGATCTATCTCTGCCCCAGATAGGATTTGCTGAAATAAACGACCAAGTATTGGTAAGAGGAGGTCTCGAAAGATCTTATAAAATAAAGAGGAAAATCTGTCTGGACCAGGGACCTTGTCAGCTGGGAGTTCACTAATAACCTTAGCAATTTCCTCCTGGGAAATAGAGACAACCAGAACATCTCTACACCGACCAGCGAGAGGGGGAAAATGGGAATCCCTTAAATAACCCTCTATGTCTTCAGGACGGGGGGGGTGCTCCATGTCGCTATACAAATTTGTGTAATAAGTAGCAAATTCTTGAGCTATCTCAGTGGGAGACACCTTAAGAGATCCATCTGCCATTGACCTGATGGGAGGAATAAATCTCATTGATTCCTGTTGTTTAATACGCAATGCCAGTAAATGTCCCGCTTTTCCCCCTGATCAGTGTAGCTAGCCCTGGTACGAATAATGGCTAGTTCTGCTTTGTCTTGAAGTAGCTCCAAGTATTTATCCTTTAGCTCCAGGAGTTTTCGTGAATCCTCGTCTAGAGGATTGGCCGGAAGGTTAACTTCCAGGGAGCTAATCTGGGTTAATAAGGATTTTAGTTCCTTCTCCCATGCTCTTTTCCTACCAACTGCCATGCTAATAAGTATTCCTCTCATGAAGGCTTTAAAGGTCCCCCACAAGATATCAGGCTTTGCACTATCTAATGGATTTAATGAAAAAAAGGATTCTATTTGTTCCCTTATAAGTTTGCAATATTTAACATCCTTGAGGAGTTGGTCATTGAGTTTCCATCTAGTTTCCCTATTAGGTAAATTAAGCAGTACCAAATTTCATACTACTAATGAGTGATCAGAAATTGGGCCAGATTGAATCGAGGAGGTCTTCACCCCGGGCAGGAGGCACTGAGAAATGAGCAAGTAGTCAATGCAGGACTGCGAGCCATGTGCCATAGACCTAAAGGTAAACTCCCTAGAATCTGGGTGTAAAACATGCCAGGCATCACAGAGCCCACATTGGTCTAATAAATCCTTGAATGCCTTCTGCCCGGGGGTGGCCCCTCCTGGACTACTGCCCAATCTGTCTAAATTAGGGTCGAGAACTTGATTGAAATCCCCCCCTAAAATAATTCTAATGGGAAGCATTGGGAGAATGATAGATATAAGCCTCATAAAAAATCCTGGATCATCCAGATTAGGGCCGTAGATACAGCCCAATAATATTGGGACAGACCAGAGGGTACCTTTAACAATGATAAACCTTCCCTCAGTATCATTGATAACCTGTGTGGAAACAAATGGAGTGCCCCTGTTAATCATGAGCATGACCCCGCAACTATTTGTGGTGTCCTGAGCACTGTAAATCGATCCCACCTGTTGTCTCCTTAATTGCAAAGCTTCTGCTTCTAATAAATGGGTTTCTTCCAAAAAGGTTATCTGCAAACTGAATAAACTTAAATGTTTAAGAACCTGATATTGCTTGTGTTTCTTTCTGATCCCCTTAACGTTCCAAGTCGCAAATGTTATCTCATTAGTCATCTAGAAAAAGTAGTTGGATTAAAACAATTACACTCAGCACACGGGATATAAATCCCCTGTAAACCTATCCCCAGGGTTACTGCAGTAACACCCACCCTCCTCCCTAACCCCCCAAGGATAGAATCCACCCATCCCATCTATCCCCCAACCCTCGAACCATACCCCAAAACCCTCCCACACTCCCCCCACCAAACTGTCACAAGCAACGTTCAGCACAGTACTGGCTCTATTCCCTCTACTCCCACCCCCCAATAATGACCCCTGATATTTGACACTGTTACACTCAGATAACAATCTATAGAAACCAAACACTGCTAGCTATACCCCAAATGAGAGAGAACAGTCATGGGCTTTCACCTCGATCCCACCACAACGTAAGCATAACGGAATTTGTTTTAGAGGGACCACAGAGAGACCCATACACCACCCAAGTGTTCGTGGCAACCAAGACAGAGTCGAGAAGGAAACAGAAACCCTGTTTGCCACACAAGGTGAGCCACATATAACCAAAACCAGACCAGAAACCCCTAAAGGGGGAGATAGCTACAGCACATATTGAGAGCGGGAATAGAGAAAAGAGAAAAGGGGATCACTCCACCAGAGGGGAAGGCATAACAAATGCTTCTACCCATAACAACCCTCCATCCAATGTACAGGTCCTCCCTGCAAAATTGAGAGTACTGCGCACCTACCGAGTGGTAAAGCACTGTTAAATCCTCCTCAAGTTGTGCTTCCTCACGAGTCCCCCATGATTGGAATGCCCTCTAGTGGCTGGTTTCCTGTCCTAGCTAAATGAGAGTCAGGAATGAAGAAAGCCCAGGACCATCCTAGTACCAATCCAAGCGAGAAAAATGAAAAACTGGTCCACAACCAAACTAACTACACTCTTTCTGCCCCCCACAAATGTAACTGCCAAGACTTGGCACACAATTCCCCCCTTAAGAAGGCCCCAAATCCAAGTGTCCACTGCTTCAGACCAGCGTGGGCCCTTTGTGAGGTGGAAAAAAGAGAAAAATTGGGACGGCCCGCAATGATCCCCCCAGTCCAAATCAGCAGATGCAGTTTCCCCAAGTCTTCACGCTTAGAAGATTTCTCTAAGAGGAAAAATGAAAGTTCAAGCTCTCGACTCCATGTAGTACGCCATACTGCGACACATCCACTCAAGAGTCCTTGAAAAGATCTGGCAACGTGGACTTAAGACTCATCAAAGCCGCTTCGGGGTCCTCGTAGCTTTTCCAGGATCCGTTAATTGAGATCTGTAGTCTGGCCGGGTAACCCATCCTGAACTTCAAACCTGCTGCGATTAACTTAGAAACAATAGGGTGGAACGCTTTTACATTTCAAGCTAAACGGTAGTAAATCTTTGAGATTCTCAACTTTGTATTTTTCCAGCGAACCTCTTGCAAAGCTCATACTTTTTGCAGGAAATGTTGTCTCTCCAAGTAGTTCAAAAACCGGCACACAATGGGCCGGGGGGATCCTCCGGGGAAGGTTTAGGCCGTAAAGCCCTGTGACCATGCTCTATAATGTAGCCGGGGCCGAATGGAGATGGGCCAGTCACTCGCTCAACCAGCTTCTGAACAAACACCACAACATACTGGCCTTCCTCTCCCTCCTGTAATCCAAGGATCACAATGTTATTTCTACGGCTCCAACCCTCTAGATCCTCGAGCTTAGCTTCAAAACGAGACAATTTCTGGTGCATCGAGATCAGGTCAGGGTTGAGACTACGTAGCTTTTTCTCAATGGAAACAATTTGAGCTGTATTATCAGACACAGATAGCGAGAGTTCATCCAGCTTTCTAGATAGCGATTTCAAATCCATTGCCATATCCTTCATTTCCTCTCGAAAGGGTTTAAATTCCTCAAGGAACCTGGAAAGCGTTAAAGGCTCCTGTTCACCAATTTGGCTCGAAGGATCAGACCCAGAGCCACCCGAGGCCCTGGATTTCTTAGAGGCCTTCTCAGGAGTTGCTGGAGGGGTATGCTTCTGCGGGGCTTTCTTCATTTTTTTTTTTTCTATTTATTCTTTTTCCACCGAGCTGCCTGCCACCTGATGTTCATATCAGCCCAGTCATGGGCCGCCAGCTTCTGCAACCCCAAATCGGCCACGAACCCTCCGATACCCCATGGCTTACCCCCTGACGGCAGGGCTGCACTCGCGCATGCCGAGGGTCCGGAATAGGTTGGAGGGCTGGCCTGGGAGCATGGCTTCCCTTGTGAGCTTAATTCACGGTGGCAGGCAGCTTTCCTTTTCCGTTTTCTGGGGAGGCGGGGTCGTGCAATGGCGCTGGCATCTGCCCGCCTCAATGCATTGCGCAGTGCGGCAGCTATGCGACTCCTGGCCTCCGCCGAGGGTCAGCAAAGCTCGGACACTTCCCCTCCACCCCGGAGAGGAGAGCAGTCCCTAGGACGTTCATCCTTCTCCCCAGCCAGCCCTCCAGCGACCCTGGTCGTTTCCCGAACCAGGTGCTTCAAGGTGCATGCAGAAATCCAACTGCTGCCCGAGAGGGCTGACCGCGGGGCTTTCTTCATGTAAGCCTCTATCTGCCCGAGATATAGCCAGTCCAGAGTGCAACAGCTATTACACAGCGTTGAATCTCAAAAACAAGAGAAAATAATAGATTAGGACATCAGAACGAGATGAATTAATAATCGGGAGGCAGGAGCTTCTTGAGGGAGCTGCTACTCAGCACTTTGCATCACGTGATCTCTCATTTGTGTGTCCTTTCTAAATGTAAATCCCCCAGAATCATGTCAAGATCGATACACATATTACGGCGCTGTATCAGTAATATCTTTTTAGGCATTTAAGTCACAAAACATTTTGCTTGTTTGCAAACCTCTATCCTCTTTATGTGTGCTACATTAAAATCACCCCCCATATTACTGCCCGTGCTGTACACAAGAAGGGTTGAATTTTTTTAAACAGATCCACCCTCAATGCCTTCCCATGAGGGGCATACATATTAATCAAATGGATCCTCTGTCTTTTGTAGGACACATCTAAGTTCAATGCCCTACCTGGCTTCAGGTCTACCAGCCTTGAAACCTTTAACTCTGGATGATTTGAAAACAAAATCCCTAACCCATCACATCGGTCTTGACCTTAAGACCAAAATGTGACCCCCTGTTTCCATCTAACATTACACTGTGCAATATCCTGAAAAGACTTAATCCTGGTATGCTGTTAAAAAAATAATGTCTCTGTTCAAATGTTTTAATTCCTGTAGAGCCTCATCCCTCCGTATTCCATTCTTTATACTGTTGACATTTACAGTTAAGATATGGAAGTCACCCAGTTATCCTGAAAAGGTCTCTTATCCCTTTAACATTTGCATCTAGTAGCCCATCGCTTCTTTCCCGAGCTGCCTTCATCCATCTCTGAGGAAGTCCCCTTGGATGAGGCAACAGAGGAACTGTCTGACCCAGAATCCTCCTCCTCTGATACATCCGTGTGCTTGTCAATAAGTAAAGGAGCGTATTTATTAGATTATAATTTTTCTTTCTTTTTTGTCATTATCTTCCTTTCTTTTCCCTTTGGTTCTGTAGTTACTCTTACTTTCTCCCTCATCCTTTTTTTGTAAACCACTTTTTTGAAAGGTTTTTCAGAACTTGATGTGGGGGGGATAGATGACTGGCCCAAAGCATGCTCTCCTCCATCCATCTCCTGTTTTCTTCTTTCTGTATCATTAACCCCATTCTCCTTTTCCACATTTACTATCTGAGAGGTACTTTCTTGATTCACCTCCCTAGACTGTTCCTTCTGGACCCCTTCCATAATTTCTTCCACAACTGGCATGTTTTGACTTTCTTTTCCTTTTTGCTGTTCCCCTCCTTTTTTGTCTACTTCAGAATACCTATCTTCTGCTTCCTTCTGGTTTCCCTTTTGTGGTACTAAACCCACTTGTGTTTTCTTCTCTCTCATATTACTTTCTTTTTCCTTTAAAATCTCTTGCATCCTTTTTTCAGAGGCCTGAGCGCATCCTTTTTTTTGGGCCTGGGTTATCAAGGCCTCATGTGAGTGACCTTCTCCAGAACTGTGAGAGGCCCATGGGCATTTAATATACGAATGACCTCTTTCCTCACAGAGGTTACATCTAAACAGGTTTTCACAATGGGCTGAAAAATTACCAGTTTCCAAACAATGAGCACATTTGGGTGTATCACACGCATTGCTGAGATACAATCTGGAGCCACACTTATGACAGGATTTAGGCTGCCCAGGAAAAAACAGTGAGCCCCTGTCCTTCCCCAAGAAAAAGCAACCAGGTAAGTGAGCAATTCCACTGTTGGTCGTATGTAATTTGCATTTGATCTTACAACCTCCAGTCCAAAACTGCTAAGAGTCAATTACTGGCACAGGATTCTCCAGCATTTCATATCTTTTTTTAAGCCAGTACAGAATATCTGCTATCTCTACTCCCTCGTTTTTAAACAGAACGGTAATTGTTCGTACTGCTGGCTTTATGATAGGGATTGCTAAAATTGGGGCTCATAATGGGGAATGTTTTATTGCATTATTTTTGACCCAAACTATATCAAAAGCCTCCACTGTTTTGATGCTTATGTCAATTAAAATTGTCTGTATGAATCAATCCAAACACCTCTGAAGCACAGAATTTCAAAGAATCCTTTAGTAATCTCTTCCAATGTACACTCTATCCGGGGGGGTTCTCCAATCCCCCTTTATACATCAGTCCGATAGCATTTCTCCTTGGTGCAGGGTCTCTAGCAGTTGATTTAAACAAATTAGCCATTTGTAGTAGGGGTTTGAACATTTTTTGTTTAGTAGGATCCTGTAATATATCTATCCCCAGGCCCACAGATAGATTTTCATCACTGTCCTGTTGAGCAGGCCTCTTTTGTATCCCTTTTACTCCAGTATCTTCTGCATCTGTTATCTTATGTTTGCTAGTGCGAGGTATGGGATTACTCCCCATGTTCTTATCTTGTGGTCTAGTCTCTATATTTATATTTTTGGTTTTATCCTTTTCCGCCATGGATCCAGTAATCCTATCATTATTTAAAGTTCCCAACTGTTTTGTAGACTCTTTCTGTACAATTTCCCCCATCTCTGTTACCCTCATATTGTTGTACTCACATACTTTTTTGTCCTGTGGATCCGGTGACCAGCCGCCTTCAGCGCACTCCAGCCTGTGCATTTGTAGAGCTTCCTTCATGCCAGTCTCGCTCTTAATCGTTTCTTTGACAGCATCCACCTTTGTACTTAAATTGTGGGCAATCCCCAACATCTTGCCCATTTTCTCCCTTCAATGTTTTGAACTCCAAAATCAACTTCCACACCCTTTTGCAAATTCATCGACTCACCATCCTCTTTTTCACTCTGGCATCCGGGCATTTGGATCTCCTCGGTATCTTTGGTACACTCTCTGGTTTTTACTCGCACAGTCGCATCTTTTGGTACCTGAACAATCATCTTCTAGTCAAGGGGAACTTTTGCCATCTATCCCCCCTTCCTGAGTGTTGCAGCAGCCTTTATCTCAACACTTTATTTTAACTGGCAGCAGACAAGGTGAAACATCACTACAAGAAACGAGGAAAAGTGCAGCTAAGTTTCGGGACATTGACTGATTGGGGAACCAATATGTGAGCTGCAGAGGTGGGGCTTATAGATTTAAATGTCCACGCTGCTCACTGTGCGAGCGTGTGAGTGACGCGAGCGCCACTCCAAGTTTAAAAAAAAACAAAACAACGAAGAAAAAATATTAAAATACAAGTAAAAGGGGGTTTTGCTGGTAAATAAATTGGTGGATCAGAGTCCTTGGATATCTCTTCTCACTTTGCAGGTAGGAAGCACATAAAAGTTTTTGTACTAAGGTGGTGTTTGCCTGCCTGTGAAGCGGGATCAAGTATCCAAGGATATCGGGGTTAACCTTTATTAGAAAATGTTTTCAGTAAATGTATTAAGTTATTTAACCCTGGGTTTGATCTTTGCAGGTGCAATATTTAATGACTCAGACCTAGGAATAACTAAAACAATCTGGCCCGCTACTACTTTAATCTACCTCCATCAAGATGGATATGTGTTTTTAAGTAGAATAAATAAATTTACAAACTGCTGGAACAAGTATATGCAAGCAGGTAACAAATTAAAGTTTTTTTCCCCAAATTTTAATAAATCACCTGAAGGTTTTACGGATGTATGTTATTTGGTATTGATTTTGGGGGGTGATGTTGAGTTGAATCCAGGACCCAATGTTTTAAATGAAACTACTGTTTTGCATGATAATGCTCACAGTATATCTAAGAAGTCTGATCTGCTGGCAACCATCGTAGACTCTCAGAATCCGTGTATACTGGGTCTAAGTGAAACCTGGCTCAATGATAAAATCAGTACAACTGAAATGGGTATGCCAGCATATCAGATTTTCAAACAAGATGGAAAAGGTAAAGAGGGAGGGGTGATGTGTTTTGTTAAAAATTCATTAGGATATGTCAAAACAATAATGGCAGGAAGTGAGGATAATATAGATTATCTAGTTATCTCTGTTGTCCATTACAATCTAGTAGTAGCTGTGATCTATTCTCCCCTCAGGACACATTTAAAAATCATAGAGGGGGTTTTAAATAAAATAGGGGACTATATAAATGATAGACCTGTCATTTTGATGGGGGATTTTAATTGTGATTGGGCTAATGTAAGAGGAAGACAATTAAAATAAATTACAACTGAAATGGGACTTACACAATTGATTAATTCACCCACAAGGTACACTGACACTACAGTAAAAGGATCTATTTTAGATTTAATTTTTATTTCTCAAACTCTCCAAATAAAGGATTCAGGAATTTTGACCCCTCATTTTAGTGATCACAGTCCTGTCTGGACTGTTCTTATTACCCATCCTAAAGGTGGGTCTAGAGAAATCTGAAACAAACTTGGTCCCGAGATATGAGACATTTCTCAGAACCTCTTTTCCTGATTAGTATAAAATCAGAAAGATGGGACAGGTGTGCATTAATACCAGAACTGGATCTTAGTATTAAATATTTTCCTGATACCTTTAAAAAAATATGTAACATACATGCCCCCATAATAACAAAGAAACATAGTGCTTTGCCTAAATTCCCATGGATAACTGATAAACTGCTAATAGCAATTAGAGTTAAAAAAAGAATTTAGAAAAAAGCCAAAAAGACAAAAATGACTTATGACTGGGAACTATTTAAAACTAAAAGAAATGAGTGTAGAAAATTAACAAAAAAGGCAAAAACACATTACTATCATAGTAAACTAAATCATAATGTTAATCCTAAAAAATTTTGGACAGTTATAAAAAACTTGTCAAACCCTAGAGGGCAAGGAGGACAAGTCAACTTAAATTTCAGGGTAAATGATGTTATAACTGAAGATCCAGGGGAGGTTTCAAATATAGGGTTACTAGATGATACACCAACAGCAATTAATATTGAGATCGAGGAACATTCCTTGATCCAGCATCCCCCTTTCAGATTTAAAAAATTAACATTACAAGAAGTGACTAAAGAATTATTAAGAATAAATCCATATAAATCTGCAGGCTGAGATCATTTGGAGGGGTGCTTTTTAAAAATAGCTACCTCTTATATAGCACATACAATCTCAGCTATATTTAATTGGAGCCTACATGAGGGACATTTTCCCACTCTTTGGAAGACCGGTAAAATAGTACCTATTTATAAAGCTGGTGATAAAACATCCCCCAACAACTATCATCCCATTGCAATTTTACCCGTTCTCTCCAAATGTTTGGAGAGACTGGTAAACCAGCAAATGGAAGCCTACTTGGAAAAATATGACTTGCTAACACAATAGCAGTCTGGTTTCCGGAAGGGTTTTTCAACTACATCGGCCTTGGTTGAATTCAATGATTTGATATGTACATCTTTGAATAAAGGTAAGGATACATAGATACATAGACAGTGTCAGCAGATAAGGGCCTATGACCCACCCAGTCTGCCCATTTGAGCTTGTAAGTTCAGTTTATGTTTTCCTAGAAGTCTGTTGCCCCTTACCCCTGACCTCCAGAATTCCTTTATGTCTATCCCATGCATTCTTAAATCCTGTGATTGTTTCAGCCCCCACCACTTCTCTGGCAGAGTGTTTCACTTGTCCACCACCCGTTCTGTGAAGAAATTCTTCCTCACGTTTCCTCTGAATTGTCCTCCCTCCGATTTCATCCCATGCCCTCTAGCCCTGGAACATCTTTTTTGCTTAAAAATAGTGTATTCCTGCACCCTGTTCCTCCCTGTAAGATACTTGTATGTCTCTATCATATCCCCTCTCTCCCTCCTTTTCTCCAGGGAGTACATATTCAGTTCCTTCAACCTGTCCTCATAGGACCTGTTATGCAATCCATGTACCATCTTTGTTGCCGTCCTCTGAACCTTTTCTACCCTGTTTATGTCCTTATGCAGGTAAGGTCTCCAGAACTGTACACTGTACTCCAGGTGGGGCCTCACTAGTGTCTTGTATAGTGGAATTATGACCTCCCCTTTCCTGCTGTTGATGCCCCTGCCTATGCATCCCAGCATCCTTTTGTTTACCTGCTGCCTTGTCACACTCTTTCCCTACCTTGAGGTCATCAGAGATGATAACCCCAAGATCCCTTTCCTGCTTGGTGCATGCTATATCCTCACCCCCAACTGATATATTGTGCCAGGGTTTTGTGCCCCATATGCATTATCTTGCACTTCTTTGCATTGAATTTCAACTGCCAAACCCTGACCATTCTTCAAGTTTCTGCAGGTCCCTTCTCATTCTGTCTACACTCTCTGGTGTGTCTACTCTGTTACAGAGCTTTGTGTCATCAGCAAACAGTGAAATTCTGCCTTCTAGGTCCAAGCAATGTCACTGATAAAGATGTTGAATAGGACCAGTCCCAGCACTGATCCCTGTGGTACCCCACTGGTCACTTCTTCCCTCTGTGGAGTGACAGCCATTTACCACCACCCTCTGTGTCCTGCCACCCAGCCAGTTACCTACCCACCACACTACTGTCCTGCCCACACCAATATTCCCCAGTTTGTGTAATAGTCTTCTATGTGGCACGGTGTCAAAGGCCTTGCTGAAGTCCAGATAGGCCATGTCCACTGCCCTCTCCTGATCCACCTCCCTAGTCACCCAGTCAAAAAATTTAATGAGGTTGGGCTGACATGACCTCCCCCTGGTGAAACCATGCTGCCTTGAGCCCTGTAGTCCATTGACAACCAGATGTTCCACAGCAGCAATATATATATATTGATTTGTCAAAGGCGTTTGACGTGGTGAACCACTCCATCTTATTTAAATGGCTGGCAGGTCTGGGTTTCTCTGGGGATCCACTGACCTGGTTTGTACCATATTTAACTGACCGATCCCAGAGGGTACAGTTACAGCATCATCTTTCCAACCCTTGGACTGTTCAAAGAGGAGTTCAACAGGGGTCCATTTTAGGACCCCTGTTGTTTTCGATCTTTAATAATGAATTACCGTCAATGATTCAGCACACAAACATAAGGATGTATGCAGACGATACTGTCCTGGTGGCTTCTGGGTATGGTCCAGTAGATCTCCATAGAAAACTACAGACTAATTTTACCAGGGTACAGGAGTGGTTCACCAGATCACAGTTAAAAATGAATGTAAATAAGACTAAACTAATGTGCTTTGGTACTAATAAACATCAGTTGGTCGCAAACGTACAAATTTTAACAATAAATCAAATTCCAATAGAACAAGTAGCAAATTACTGTTATCTGGGAGTAAATATTGATTTCTTGTTGACTTTTAAGGGGCATATTGAAACCATTATTACTAAAACACACAGAAAATTAGGAGCTTTGAAAAGGACATCTAGATGTCTGAAGTTGCAGGACAGGAAATTGATTGCAGAACAGCTCATACTTCCAGTATTAACGTATAGAGAATTTATCTATAGGTCTGCAACCAAACAACTTTTAAATAAACTAGACAAATTATACTATAGGGTGGCAAGATATGTCCTGCGCTGTAACTTCAGAACTCATCATTGTATTTTGTTAACCAGGCTAAATTGGTTACCCCTTGATTTAGAATATAAGAAAAGTTGGTCAGTTTTTATTTATAAATATAGGACAATTCATTCAAATCATAATATTGCTAAACTATTGGTAGACAAGGATTCTGCCCTTAGGAAACATTCAGTTAGGTCAATGTATCAAAATAGAATTTATCCAGATAGGCGAAAAAATAGGTTTGGGGAAAGAACACTGGCGTCACAAGCATCAGTATGTTGGAATATACTCCCTCACTTATTACGAACTGAGAAAACTACTAAAAGGTTCATTGAGGGGCTAAAAAAGTGTTATGTCTATACATGAATATGTGTTTAGTATTGATTTTTGTTGGTTTTCTTTTTCTTTTATATAATGTTGGTAATTTAGTTGTTGAGTTAGGTGTATAAATATTAAGGATAGATCCTTTGTGTATTTATTCTTTGTACCTAAATGTTTGTGGTTGTCTTGATACTGTGTGGAACTTAGAAAGCTTGTACAGGACTGTCTTGAAAACTGGATTATATTATCCAAATGACATGTTTTATTCCTGTATAAAAATAAATTTTTTTATACTACTACTCTACCACTTCTCCCGAATCCAGAATGAGCTCCATTGTGCCCTCGCTTTCCTGCTTGCAATTTCCTTCTTGAAATATATTCAAGCTGACCAGTACATTGGTGTCTTGCACAATACAAGTAGAGCCTTCCAATCCGGACATAATCAGAGAGAAATCCATATCTTCTTCTTGGGTCTCTATAGTAATCGAAGTTGGGGAGGAGACCCGCTCCCCTACCTCACTCACATCCTTACCCTTTGGCATCTGGGACATAGTAGCCACCCTCACTCAGACGGCAACTCCCCCTACAGCTCAGTAGGAGAATTTCCCCAGTGTCCTGGCCAAATTTCACCTATTCACTAGAAATACCACCAACAGCTTAATCTGATTCAATTTTGGTTGGTTACCATCTGTATCCCCCTTCCCCGGTCACCCCTGAAAAAAGGACTTCTAGTCTCAGTGAGCCTACCAAGTCAACAAAATTCAATAAATAAATAAATTATTACATATGAAAGCATTAAATCAAATAGACTTAATGAACAATGGGACCTGAAACCCCTTCTATGAGATTTTCCTTTACTTTGCCTTCTTGGTTATGAAAAATGATTTGTTATGATATTCTGTATTTATGACTTGTAAACTTACTACTTCTGTTCATCTTTTTACCACTTTTAGGTTGAGAGTGCTTTCTCTCTCTCGCTCTCTTTCTTTGATCCCGCTGGAGTTGGTCTTCAACCTAATCTTCCAATAAGTTTTTCATCTCCCTTTTCCACAACCCTGCTTCCCCCTCTCCTTTTCCCCACCTGATTTCTACCTTAAATGAATAACCCCCCATGCCCCCTGCCCCCACTGAAACTCATTAAGCACTTGCTGGAATCTTGAAGCTGCAGTTGCCTGTATAATTGTCTATCTGGAGCTGGAAAGATTGCACAGATTGCGCTATACATTTTCTTTTAAGCTTTCTTGCAACATTGCATTTTTATTCATGGACTTGTTAAACATTTAATTACTGAGCACACTATTTTTGCAACTCCTACATTAAAATGCTAAAATGTGAGTTCCATGAATTTTTAGTGCACTCTTTAGAAGCATTTAAAGAGCTACTGACACCTCAAAGAAAACTTTAAAAAACATAATTATATACAATTCTGCTTGCATTCCATTTATATTTTATATATTTATCTTCCCAATAATTTATTACTAAACAAATGTGTATGAATATATGATTGTTGTTATTCAGAGTTCATTTTGAGTTCATCTGCCTCAGTAGCAGTGGTGGGCAACCTGTGCCCCCCCAGGAGTCAACCTTTGGCCCCCTCTTCCATCTGCTTTTGGTATCTAATCACTATTGATGTGTTCAAGTCCTTTATTACTTTCTTAATGTTATAATGTGTATATGTATGTATATATATATATATATATATATATATATATATATATATATGTGTTGTTTTTAATTCAGATGTATAATGTTGGCTTGTGACTGTGGTATAGGTGGTCTTGTGGCCCTTGGGGGTGTTTGAGGGCCTCACCTGTGGCCCTCTGATTATTTGAGGTTCCCAGCACCGCTCTATAGCTTACTTCCTGCTTCAAGTCATAAACCTCTGTTGTGACATCCTGATCTGTTGCCATGTGAGTAACTGTGAGGTCACAAGTAATGCTTTATGACTTCAGGTAGGGAGAAAGCAGCAGGAATAGATGAACCCTTCATGAGCAAAGATCCTGCTTTCATGCAGAAAACCTCCCTACTAAATAATGAGGAGGAATACAGAACTAATATGACATACAAGCTCAACAGTGCCTAAATATTATGTTTTGTTAAAGTTCTCCTGAACGTGTCACCAGCACTTTAAGCTTTGCTATCAGTTTTATTGAAGTGTGAAAGAAACACAGATTGCATAAATGTTTATCTCTTTGCTTCAACAGATTAATAATATCAGAAGATACCCAAGGGGGATGCTTACCCCACATCCTAAATCTTTTTGCAGGAGCATGAATGTCACCGATGGATAAGAAGATAGAGCTAAATTTATTCAGTGCCTCAGGGTCAGGAGAACAAAAATTAGAGTTTCAATTAGCAGTGGAGAGGTCTGTCAGAAAGGCAGGTAGTGACAATTTCTGTAGTGAGCGACCAGCCAAATGTGGGGGGGAGGGGATGTTGCGAGATATCATTGTCTGGATGCAGTGGGTGATGCAATGGTTACTGAATAGGTCGAGCAGGGTATGTGCAGCAACAATACGATATGGATGTGAGGACAGGATCCGATCAAAGAGGAAGTGGTTAGTGGACTGGCCATGAAATCCTGCTGGCTCTGATAGATTTGGACAAGACTTAGAACACTTATTTTGGAGTGGCGTGATGAGGATTTAGGGCTTAGACAATCACAGTTTAGGTAATCTAAAATGATTTGTTCAAATTGGGGGGGGTAAGTTCAGCAAGGTGGCAGGAAATGGTATCAGAGACAGTATCACCACATTTACTTGAGAAGCAACAGATTCCAGTAATAGAGGAACTGAGCGTGGGAAATCTAGGGTTCCACAGACTATCTCATGGGATCTGGGTACAACTTCCATAAAATGCACAGTGAAATTCAGAGAAGAGGCAATACAAAGGATGACACTGCCCCCCCCCCACACTTGCCTCTGCCCTGTCTGTAGACGGAGAAACTGGATATGGCAATACTGGAGGAGATTCCGGTGGACAACCAGGTTTCAGAAATTAATAAAGTCTCGGGAGAGGTCTAGACAGATTAAATTCTGGCAAGGTCTATTTTGGCAAGGCAAGGTTTATTTTTCAAGGCACCAATCCCAGAGGCTCTGGACACCATGCAGATAAATAAAAACTAATCATAAAACTATCAGCAGACATAAATAAACATTAAAACAAGCCAGAATTTTAAACATTTAAAACAGTCATCAATAAGGGCTATCCCAGAAAAATGTATTAACACATAGTGTCTAAGAAGGCTTGGCTAAACAAAAGGGCCTTGAAGCGGACCTTAAATATTTCCATTGAAGGGACCTCCCTTACAGATGGTGGCAGCACATACCACAGGATAGGGCTGGTGATGCTAAAAGCTCTGTCACTGGCAGTCTTTATCCTCATACTGGGAGTCACAAGGAAGCCCCTGGAGGAAGAACGGAGGAAGTGGAACCAAGGTAGAGGGTGTCAGAAGGTCAGGCAAGTACCTAGGGCCCAGCCCGTGTAAGGCCTTAAAGGTGAGCAGACCCACCTTGAAGAGGATCCTCCACCTGCCTGGCAGCCAGTGCAGTTCACAAAGCACCAGGGTGATGTGGCAGTGTTTAGGCTGCCCTCATATTGGGCAGCAGGCTGTGAATAGTAACATGGTAGATGTACCGACCTTGGCGCAACCCGATTGGTGAGGCAGGGGATATGTCAAGATGGGCAGGGCCTGGGTTGCATTCAATATCACCCTCTGCAATAGGAGAAGGATGGCAATCTCTTAGCAGAGTGATCCAGTAGTCACAGGGAGACTTTTCTGGACTTTAGTCACATAAAGACTTTTCTAAACTTAGATGTAACCCCCCTACATATGGGGGTTCCTAAAATGTCTTCCTGGGCTTGCCTAATGCCCACTGCTAGGCTGGTGTTCTGTGTTCTAACCATTTAAAAGTGCTTGCATGTGAGTGCCCTGTTAGCCTCTATGCCTGTTCCTTTAACAGATGTCATTTTCGTAAGATATAATTGATCTGGGTGGGGGCAGAGTGTTTGTAGGCTCGAATCCTGCCTGGGCTGCAACACAGCTGCTTCATTCTGCCATCACTGTTTGCGCAGAGGAAATTTTATAAGTAACTGTGATTGTTTGCTGATTATCTGCTTTAATAATAACGATATGGTACTATGTCTAACCTGCCTTCCTTTGCAACATAGACTTTTTGTTTTGCACCGCCATCTTGGTTCTGGACTGCTAGTTTGGACCAATCAGTACCTTTGGGGACCCCAAAATGGAGTCTGTCCCCAGGGGTCTTGTGGGAGTGAATTTCTGTAGGAATTGTAGTTTTTCCCTTTTAGCACCTAAATGGACCAGGAGGGGGAGCCCTTGCTGTGAAAGACAGATGGATCAACCAACCAAACCTTTTGGATCATTAGGAAAGTCTCGAGCTACCTGCAGCAGTGAGTCAGTGTGTAGTTGGAGTTGAGAGAGTGAACAGCTCAAGTAATTAGAGCAGCTGCTCTTGCGAAGCAGCATGGTGGAATCGGCGGGAAGGCTGTTTCTGGACTGCCTGCTACCATCTTCCTGAGTGAAGAAGTCTGCAGTGAACTATTGGACTGTGTCTGAAAGTGCAGATTGTGACCAGATTACTGAATTGTGACTGAGTGAATTTTGCCTGTGAGGACCACAGTTGCTTTCTGAGTGATCGGCCTGTCAGGAAAGTGGAAATAGCCGCAGAGCATACGGTTTGCACAGAGACACTGTTAATTGCAACTGGACTGTCATCTGAACTGTGGTATTTACCTGCCTTTACTATAAGTGTGCTGAATGTGGAGTGTGGGTCGCGATTTGGTTCCCCATGTTGCTGAATGTGTCACGCTAGCTGGAGGCTGTAACCAGCAAATTGGTTACCAGACTGTATCCAAACTGTTCTCGTGGTCTGGGCCTCACCATCCCAGCCTAGATTGCCACTCATGCCGCAGAGATCTAACCAACGAAAGACCCATTTGGGGATTCAGCTCCCTGCTCAACACCACTGAACAGGAGTCGACCACCACGGTGCATCGTGTGAGCCCTGATTCCCCAGGCAAATCAGCAAATCAGCATGAGGTCTTCGTTTCATCCATCCTGCATCCTGGTCCAGGTAGCATGAGTAAATGTCAGGGTAGCTCCCTGCAACAAAGCTCAAACCAATGTGTGTCACCTGATTTAATTGTTTTGACTTACCATCACAAACCGAGCCCTCTGGCTCCGGAATACAAATTGTGGGTAAAGTGCATGTTGTGTTTTTCTTTCCAAGGGCCAACAGCAGTTGCAACAATGGCCTACCCCAGGCAATGCTTCAGGCTAGCCTGTGTGACAACTGGGAACCCAGAGTGTGTGACAGTGTTAGAGAGACTCTTAGGCATGCATGTTTACTCTGACTAAATCAGATACAGAATCAATCATCAGATTACTGCCCCTCCCTTGTTCACGTTCCCCCCCCAATAAATCAAATCTAAATATTTTTGCATTTAAACTGGTTATTGTGTACCTCTGTGGTGGGAATATAGTGTTGCTATTGCTTTTCTCAATTGCAGGTCTTAATTGACAGGGGGTATCCAGGGCCATTGCAGCTGATCCAGCCCTGGTGATAAGTGTGTTCAGAGTGGGGCTACCATTGCCTTCCTGTAATAATTGTGATTGCCTTATTGCGGACCAGTATAGGCCTCTAGAGGGGTTAGAGGGGGGTATCAGTGTCTCAGAGGGCTGTACCCAGAGCAGCTACGCTACCATTAACCCTGTCCTCCAGGTGGAGGCACCCGTTTACTGTACCCAGGCCCTTCAACCTATGCCTAACTACACAGGCTGGGGGTAGTACCCCTTGGGATAGTGCCACCTAGGGGTTACATCTTGGAGGCACTGCTAGGATTAGCACCCCCATTTTGGTCAAAACCGAGAATTACAACTAAACTTTTAATGGGTATGCCTGAAGCCATGGCTGTGCATCAGTTGGTTGGATGGTGCATGGGGCATGAAATTGACCCCCAAAATGTCCTGCTAATACTTGATATACCACTGGGCACTAGCAAAGACACTATAGAAGGGGCCCTTTTAAAAAGTGAAGGCCTCGGAGAAGCTGTGGTGGTGGGCCAGCAAGCTGACTTGGTTGCCCAAACTCTTATGGCATTAGTGGAATGTAGCAACTCTGTGGACAGTTCTAAGGTACCAAAAACTATTGCTATTGATGAGCCCCCATCCGCCTGGAAGGTGATTACTAAAGATAGTGAGGACCCCTCTGGAAATGAGCTCCCACACTTATCTGAAACATTTGAGGAGAAGCTTGCCAAATTGTTATTGGAGGAGGGTAAAACTCTAGGAGACTTTAAAAAATGGTTTGAGCTGCCTGAAGGGGAGGCCCCTTCCCCAATGCCCCCACCAGCTCCAACACCTGCCCCTACACCAGCTGCTATACCCACCTCTGTGCCTGCAGTTAGTCATGACTTGTACTGCAAACTGAGGATGTTTTGAGGTACCTTCCCCACCCCACAGGGGGAGGATGACTAGGAGATCTGGTAGACTATGTTGCCCCTTTGGTACCCGAGTGGCAGTGTACAGAGGCCGAGAACTGAAAAAGGATCATAGGAAGCTTGAGAGGTCCTGCTCTGGAAGCAAGTAGGTTCCTGAGGTCCACGAATCCTGATGCGTCTGCTCTAAAGTACCTGTCTGCCCTTGAAGGCATTTTTGGAAACATTGAATTGGGAGAGACTTTGATGTGGCAATTCAAAGGCACCAAACAATGGAAAGGGGAATGTTTGTCTGCATATGTCACTCACCTGAAGAGGGCCCTACAGAGAACTTATTAGAAGTGTGGGGTAGCAGCAAGTGACTTGAACCGTACGAGATTTGGTCACATACTGCAGCACGCCAAGCATTCTAAATTGCAAATTATGCAATTAAGGTGCCAGGAAAGGAGAGATAACCCACCTGATTACTGCGACTTGACAAAAGAACTCAGGGAGGTTGAAGACGAGGAAGGAGACTGGAATTCTGGTGTGAGTGCCACCCAAGTGACCACCACACAGGAAGGCCTTTCTGAACTGGAGGCCACTAAGGATGTCCCATCATGGGCCAAGCGGTTGAGAGACAAGCTGCTGAGAGAAGTCAGAAAAGTAAAAATGGGTGCCTTTACGGAGGTTTCTCCTGCCGACAAAGACCCTGGTCCCTCTCAAGACATGACTTCCATGAAGGTGGGGGTGCACCCTCAGACACCTTCTACTGAGGGTGGCTCCCAGACCGAGATCAAGGAATTGACTGCCACCATAAAGGAACTTTTGAGACATGTTGCACTGCCCTCAACGCTGCAAGCAGACATTGGACCCCAATCTCTAGTTAATGCTCCAGCTCTTCATACAATGTTTTCACCAAGGATGACCCAAGAGCCAATCATTTGTCACAACTGTGGACAGGATGGCCATTTGAAGAGAGAATGCCGGTCTCAGAAGGACTTAGAGAAAGTGGTAAACAGGCTTCAAGAGGAGCTCTGGAAAGCAAATCAGTGGCCAAGGGGTGCCCGAAATGACCGCACTGAAGGCTCTGGAAATCCTAATTCAAAGTTCTTTGTGGCTAAATTGTCTGTCCAGGCCCCTGCCTCTGTCTCACCTGATGGGTCCGAAGTGGTGGGCCCTTCAATGGAAACTACAATGATTGTGAATAATATTTCTGCCTGGGCTGTCTTGGACAGGGGATCACAAGTAACCATTGTGTTTCAAGACTAGTATAACAAACACTTTTCTGATATGCCCCTCCAACCTTTAGAAGGCCTGCATGTGTGGGGGTTGACTGAGAAGTCTTACCCCTACCTGGGGTATGTCCAAATCTGTCTGTCTTTTCCAACTGCTGTGGCTGGAGTGGATGAGCAAGTAGAGACCCTGGCCTTGGTGTGCCCACCTATGGAACTGTATGATGGCATTCCCCTACTCATTGGTACCAATTCCCACATGTTCGGAAGGTTAGCCCATCTGTGCCAGGAGAAGTAGGGACGATGAACTAGATGGGCAATGCAAATTCCAGCTTTGGTGAAATGAGCCTGCGAACTGCAAAGACAAAACATAGAGATGGAGAAAGATGAGTCTGTGAGGATAGTGTGGAAAAAAGACTCCGACTCCTTAGTGCTACCACCCAACACTCAATATACCATCTGTGGTGAAGGGCGCCTCAAGAAAGACGTAAAGAATAAAATCCTCATGCTGGATGCTCCAGAGGAGGGAAGTTGCTAGAAAGTTTATTAGTCAAGTCCAGTATTCTCCCAGCTCGAGCCCATGTTTATGCCTGACAAGTAGTGGTGGGAATCCAGAATATGTCTGATCAAGAGGTCAGAGTGAATCAAGGATGTACCTTGGCTATGGTGGATTGCACTGACACTGCAGTGCTACCCAGTAACAAATTCTCTAGTGAGAGGGAGGAAGTGACCCCAGACCTACTTGATTTCGGAGAGTCCCCACTGCCTGCCAATTGGAAGACCAGAATCAGTCGGAAGCTAGCTCAGAGGGACCGAGTGTTCTCTTTAAAAAATTGGGATGTAGGATGTCAATGGAGCTGAGCATCATATTCAACTTCACGATGATCGACCTTTCCGAGAGAAGTCACATCGTCTTGCCCCAGCTGACATAGATAATGTTTGGAGGCGCCTACAGGAGATGTTAGTGGTTGAGATTATCCAGGAGTAGAGGAGCCCCTATACATTTCAGATTGTTGTTGTACGCAAGAAAAATGGATCAGTGAGAATGTGTGTAGACTATCGGACTTTGAACCGGAGAACTCTGCCAGACCAGTACACTATGCCCCACATCCAGGATGCCCTTGATTGCCTGAATGGGAGCAAGTGGTTTTCAATGCTTGATTTGAGGAGTGGGTATTACCAGATCTCGATGGCCCCAGAGGACAATGAGAAGACAGCATTCATTTGTCCCATGGGGTTTTACGAGTTTTTGCAGATGCCTCAAGGTATTTTGGGTGCACCCACTATCTTCCAATGGCTGTTGGAACGTGCTGTAGGAGATATGAATTTATTGAAATGTCTGGTGTGTTTGGATGACATCATTGTCTTTGGGCATACTTTAGAGGAGCATGAGGCCCGGCTGTTTAAGGTCTCGAACGTTTGGAGGATTTTGGTCTGAAACTGTCTATAGACAAATGCCAGTTTTTTCAAACATCTGTGAAGTACGCTGGACATATAGTGTCAGCAGACAGGATACAGACAGACCCCCAGCAAAGTGGAGTCCCTGACTACTTAGCCTCAGCCAACCAATCTGAAAGAATTACAGCACTTTCTGGGGTTCTGTGGCTATTATCAGTGATTCATTAAGAACTACTCTGAGGTAATTTGCCTGTTGTTCAATCTCACGCAAGGCTATTCCCCTACCAACTGAAAATACAAGGTTTCATCAGAGAAGAAGAGAAAGTATATTTCAAAACAACTGAATCATTCGGGACCAGGTGGACACCTTACTGTGAGTCTGCATTGTTCGAGATTATTCATCAGCTCACTCATGCCCCAGTGCTTGCTTATGCTGACCCCACCAAACCACATGTACTACATACAGATGCCAGCTTGAAAGGACTAGGGGCTGTGTTATATCAAGAGTATGAGGAGGGTCTGCAACCTGTAGCTTTCACCAGCAGGAGTTTAACACCATCTGAGCACAACTACTCTGTCCATAAACTCAAATTTCTGGCTCTCCAGTGGGTTGTGGTGGACCAGTTTCATGAATATCTCTATGGAGCTAAGATTCTGGTGAAAACTAATAACAATCTATTGACTTATGTGCAGACTTCCACAAAACTAGATGTCACTGGGCACAGGTAGCTTTCTGCCCTGTCTACATATGACTGTGCGGTGGAGTACCAACCTGGCTTGAACCATATAGATGCAGACACCCTCTCGAGACAACTGAACCCCCCTGACAATTGGGTGAGGTTGTCTGAGCACTCTATCAAAGCTTTGTGTCAAACATTTGACAAGGATGACCTACCATCTGCAGACACTGTTGATTGTTTAGTGGACTGCCTGGGGTCCCCCGACACCTGTGTCCCTGCAACCTACTGCCATTTCACCACATTAGACCTCAGTGCCTTGCTTCAGTTTGATAATGACAGTATTAAGTGGGCTCAATACCAAGACCCAATGATTCAGCCTGCACTCAATGCTCTGTGTGCTGGGAAAGATACATCCAAACTACGATCTTCTGACTTACGAACTGCCTTATTGCTCAAGGAGGGCCCCAGGCTTAAACCACGTGACCAACTACTATATTGAGAGACAGCAAATTGCCAAGGTCAAGTGGACAAACAGCAATTAGTGTTACTCACAGCTTTCAAACATTTGGTACTAAAATCTCTCCATAATCACATGCGGCATCTTGGTATTGACTGGACACTTGACCTGGTGCAGTCTCGATTCTGCTGGCCGAAGATGGGGGCTGATGTTGAACCCACATTAGAACATGCAGTCATTGTCTTCAAAGAAAAACCTTACCACAGAAAGCTGCCCCCTTGTCAGTATATCTGCTAGTGCTCCCATGGAGTTGGTTTGTATAGTCTTTGTGTGCCTGGAGCCTGATCAGAAAAATATGGCAATGTGCTGGTTGTAACAGATCATTTAACACGTTATGCTCAGGTCTATCCAATGAAAGATCAAAAAGCCTCTACTGTGGCCAAGGTGCTGGAAGAAAAGTTATTTGTCCATTATGGTGGACCACAATGAATCCATTCTGATCGAGGAAGGGACTTTGAAAGCAGGTTGATAAAAGAGATGCTCTCTCTTTGGGGGGTACAGAAGTCCAGAACCACTCTATACCACCCGCAGGGGGATCCCCAGCCAGAGCATTTTAACAGGACCCTCCTGGACATGTTGGGCATGCTCCACCCTAAAGATAAGCCTAAGTGGAGCCAACAGATTAGCACCTTGGTACATGCTTACAATTGCACCAAACGTGATGCTAATGGGTTTTCCCCCTATTGTCTCATGTTTGGGTGAGAAGCTCGGTTTCCAGTAGACATCTGCTTTGGAGTATCCCCAGATGGGATCCTTGCTGAAAAGTATCTACAATACATACAAAAACTAAAAGCTCAGTTAAATCATGCATACTAACTGGCCCAAACCATGGCTGCAGAAAGAAACCCTGCCAACAAGGAAAGACATGACAAGAGAGCAAAGGCTCAAGAGTTGCTGCCAGGAGATTGTGTGTTATTGTGCAATCTGGGGCTGCATGAAAAGCATAAAATCATCAATAGGTGGTGTGATGTGGACAGCCAGTTCTGAGTGCTGTATCATTTTTTTTAAATATAAAATGCATTACTGACTGTCTCTGCTGAAAAATCGGGTGCTCTTAGAATGACCTCACTCATCCCCCAGGTTTCAGCTGAAAGATGAAAGCCATGAGAAACTGCTGAAAATAGCATGTGAGATCACACACACACAGGTTTTAGAGACAATGTGTTACATGGAAGGCCTTAATCAAGGACCTCCTGTTTTTTCTGAGTTAATTACAGCTGTAGTTGCTAAAATGGAAGATCATATCCATTTTATGACGTTGGAGGGAAAACCCAGCTTATGACAGAGGAGTACGAAAATCATAAAGATGCTTTCATGTCCTGAAAGGGGGAAGCTTATCATGAGATCAAAGAGATGTCATTTGAAGAACATATGAGTCATGCTGAGGATTGCAAAATTAATACTTTGAAAAGACATCCTGTTTTTTTGTATAATATATATATTTTTTATATATAATCTGACAGAGAAGAAGGAGCTAGATGACCTCACACAAAAGGGGTTGGCAAATACAGTTTACTTTAAGGAATAATTATTTTTACTTAAAGACTTTTATCTAGACTCTGACAAGGAAAGATCTGTGAGCACCGTAAACAGGTATGTAGAGAGAGAGTCAAATCTAAGTACTGTAAGTAGGAATTTGCACTGTTTAAACCTTGTTCTTTTAAAAGATTTGTATGTCTTGTGATATAAGAGTTCTGTATTTTGTGTTTCACATATTTTTATCTATTTTAGTAAAACTCTTTTTAGAGCATACTTGGTCTGTCTTTGACTTCTTGTTATTTGTAAGAAAAGTATATATGGTTAAAGTAGACAAAAGACATAAGCTTGAATGGTGGTACCAAACTGGAAAGTGAAGCGTTTTAAATCTGAGGTCTTTATTAAAGTTTTTAAGGGTTCATTTACTGTATATCTGGTTAGGTGCCCATAGGCAAAGATATCTGGCCCCCTGAAGACAGAAATATCTGAGTCTGTACATTGGGTACGCTAGCAAGAGGTTCACAGTTTGAATCCCTCCAAGGCTTGAGAAAAAAGGTTGATCTGAACTCACAAAACAGACAAGAGGGTTACCTTGTTCTGTTAAACTGTTCACAAGACTGTGCTCAGAGGTTGGCACTTTGGGAGTAGAGGGCCTGATCTGCTGAGTGGGTTTGTGACAGATTGGTTGGCAGCGGTGGCATAATTTTGGTATCACAAGCTTTATTGATCTGTGTCAGCTGAGACCATAAGCTCTCTTGCAAAGAAAGAAAAAGACAGAGTTTTATTTTAAAAAGGAAACAGAACTATATATCACTTGGTGTACAGTCAAGTTCCTACCCGTTTTATTTTTTTTCCTAAAGTACAGTCAGAGTAGAAGTAGTAAGGAAAGATGACTTCCAACTACAGCAGGCACACTGTAGATTACTTAAGGCAGTTGTGCGGCGACAGAGGAGTCCCATTTGAGGTGAAAGCAAGCAATCAGAACCTCATAGATGCCCTGATGGTAGCAGATACCCAGAGCAGCAAGTCACCACCATGACTGGAAAGGACCAACCCTCAAGTGTGGAAGGGCTAGCGGCCAGTGAAGGGTCCAGAGCCGATGAGGAGGACAGCAGGGCCACTGTCAGTGAAGGGCCACAGCAGCAGGGGAGGGTCACCAGTATCCTGAATCCAGAGGTACTCAGGCTGCAAATTGAGTTGCGCAGGATGGAACTGGAGGCAGAGCAAGAACAGAGGAAGGCAGACCGTGAGGAGCGTGAGTGCCAACGAGCTGCAAAGGATAAGAGAGAACGTGAATGCTGAGAGGCAGAGTGAGAACAGAGAGGCTCAGACCGTGAGGAGCGTGTGTGCCAGTGAGATGCAGAGAAGAAGAGAGAACGAGAATGCCGAGACGCAGATCGTGAGGAGCAGGAGTGCCGGGGACAACATGAACTGGAGAAGATACGACTCTGACCACCAGCACCAGAGCAGGTAAGTGGCTTGGGTTTAACTGGGACTGCAGGACTGGGTTACAAATTGAACTCCAAATTAATAGCTGAATTTAAAGAGGGGGAGGACATGGATGCCTTTTTAAATTCTTTTGAAAAAGTTAGTATTCAGGCTAAAATTCCTAGAGAGTCCTGGAGCTTCCAGCTATCCCCGCTACTTACTGGGAAAGCTCGGGATGCATTGGGTCAAATGGACAATGAGGATAGCAATGATTACATCAAGCTAAAACCTGCATTGCTAAAAAAGTTTGAATTAACTACTGAATCATACAGAACTAAATTCCATAAGCTCAGGAGAAGCTCTGATATGAGCTATGACGAGCTAGCCATGAAACAACATCAGTTTTTAAAATGTTGGTGGGAAGGAATTGAGGCAAACTCTGTTGATAAAATTGAAAATGTGATTTTATTAGAACAGTTTTATTGGGCTTTCCCAGCAGAGCTAAAAACCTGGCTAGAGGACCGAGATCCCAAAACAGTGCAAGAGGCTGCTGAACTCTCGGACCGCTATGCCAAGAGCAGACCTGCTCTGAGAGCAAATGGGTTGGGCATGGCAGTGCAGAAAGGGAAAAGCAGGCCTTCAGGGCAGCTAAAACCCTCACTGCCTCCACTGAAACCAGTTAGCCCCAGGTTTCAGAGAAAAGATTTCTCTGAGAGAAGAAATGAGTGTTGGTTGTGTAAAGAAACTGGGCATATTGCCAGACAGTGTCCAAAAAAGGTTAGCAATAATACACAACAGGGTGCTAGAAAAGAAGTGGGTTGTTTGTGTGTCCCTGGAAGCATGCCAGTGAACATGAGGGAACACATGCACCCAGTCATGGTAAATGGTGCGCAGACGCAAGTGTTAAGGGACACAGGGGCATCCCTGACCTTGGTAAAGAGGGATCTGGTACAGTCTGGTCAGCTTATACCCAATAAATACGTCACTGTACAGGACTTTGTGGGTGAAGAGAAAACATTGCCACTGGCTAGTGTTCTCTTAGACCGGGGTGAAACAGGGGGAACTGTGCAACAGGTGGCTATAGCCAAAACATTAGCAGTGGATGTGATCCTGGGTAACAATCTCCAACAGGGGATGGTATGTGCAGTTACCCATAGCCAAGCAGCAAGGGAAAATTGTAGTTCCTGAACCCCACAGAAACCAGTGTGGAAACCACTGAGAGGCTGGTTTTCCAGCCTGTGTCTCCAGATGGGGAGACTGATAAAAAGGGGATAGAAATTTCCCCGGTAGCAAGTGACCATACAGCTACAGAAGGTTACTCCGAAGAGGAAGGGGTGACCCATTGTCAGAGGGTTGGGATTGACAGTGATCCTGAGGGCCCTGACACTAGTGCTAGGGACCCTAGTTTAGCAACTGAAGGGGACCTGTCTCATGCCTTGGGAATGTGTGAGGGGTCCGCAGCTGCTCAGAGAAGTGACCCTAGTTTAGAGAAGCTGAGGGCTTGGGCAGACTCAGACAGCACACACGGAGGTGATAGCAGACATAAGGTTTGATGGGAAAATAGTCTTATGTATACTCAGGCAGTACAGACAGAGGGAGGGATGCTAGGCAGTCAGCTTGTCATTCCCCAGGGGTATCATGAGCAGTTGCTCAAAATTGCACATGATATTCCCTTGTCTGGTCATCTGGGAATCTTGCGCACTACACAGTAGTTAGCCCAGAATTTCTACTGGCCTAACTTCATCCTGCAGGTGAAGGAGTATTGCAGGTCTTGTCACTGGTGCCAAGAAATAGGGAAGGCGGGCAAGAAAACCCAAGCCACCCTGATTCCCTTGCCCATAGTGGAGGAGCCATTCCAGAGGGTGGGAATGGATATTGTGGGGCCTTTAAATACCCCTAGCTCCTCAGGAAGAGATTTGTCCTGACTGTGGTGGATTATGCCACCCGGTACCCAGAGGCAGTCGCCCTATCCTCACTGAGGACAAAGTGGCAGATGCCTTACTTGGGATTTTCTCCCATGTTGGGTTTCCACAGGAGGTTATCACTGATCGAGGGGGTTCCTTCATGTTGGACCTGATGAAATGTTTATGGGAGAAGTGTGGGGTGGTGCAGAGATGCACAACACTGTATCACCCACAAGCCAATGGGCTTGTGGAACAATTCAATGGTACCCGAAAGTCAATGCTCCGGGCATTTGTGGAACAGCATGGGAGGGACTGGGAGAAATACCTTCCCCACCTGTTTGCATACAGGGAGGTGCCCCAAGGGTCGACAGGATTTTCCCCCTTTAAACTCTTGTATGGATGCTGAGTATGTGGGTCCCTAGACTTGATCTGGGAGGACTGGGAAGGCAAGCATGCCACCCAGGGAACTCCCATTGTGGATTATGTCCTTAGGTTTAGGGAAAGGCTGAAGGAGCTTATGGGGACAGCCCAGAGCAACCTAGCAGCTGCCCAACAGAAACAGAAAGTGTGGTACGACTGCAGAGCCAGAGCTCGCTTGTACATGGTGGGTCAGGAAGTCATGGTCCTTATTCCGGTCTGGAAAGACAAGCTGCAAGCTGAGTGAGCAGGACTGTACAAAGTGGTTAGGAAGGTAAATGACGTGAACTACATTGTGGAGTTACCTGACAGAAGACAGACAGAGAGGAGGTACCATGTCAACATGATGAAGCCATATGCAAATAGGGCTGACATGGTGTTTGCAGCGTGAAGTCATGGGGAGGGGATGGACGAAGGAGACCCCCTTCTGGACTTGCTGGAGGAAAGCAAGCAGGAGTCCTCTGTGGAGGCAGTAAAATTGTTTCCCCAGCTGGCCCCGGACCAGGTCCAGAAAGTAAGGGAGGTTTTAGCAGACTTTGCCCTGTTGTTTAGTGTCAAGCCTGGACTAACCCCCTTAGCGACACATGATGTGGAGACAGGGACACGGACGCCCATACAGCGGACAGCATATCGGGTGTCAGAGGCTGTCCAAAAGGACATGAGGAGATGCTGGATTTAGGGGTAGTCCAGAGATCCCATAGCCCTTGGGCTTCACCCATAGTCCTTGTGCCTAAGCCAGATGGCTCTACTCATTTCTGTGTAGACTATCATAGACTGAATGCAGTCATGAAGTCAGATGCCCACCCAATGCCCCAGATGGATGAACTTCTGGACAAGTTGGGAGGGGCTATCTACCTTTTGACCATTGACCTGATGAAGGGGTATTGGCAGGTAGAATTGACAGACAGAGCTAGGGAGAAGTCAGCCTTCATCACTCCGATAGGCTTATTTGAGTTTAAAGTAATGCCTTTCGGAAGGAAGAATGCCCCGGCCACTTTCCAAAGGTTGGTGAACCAGGTGTTAAATGGTGCTGAAGAGTACACTGTGGCATACCTGGATGACATTGCCATCTTTAGTACCAGCTGGGAGGAACACCTATCCCACCTTAGGGAAGTGCTGGACAGGATACAGAGGGCTGGGCTCACTGTCAAAGCCGAGAAGTGCCAGGTGGCCATGGGAGAAGTGGCGCCCTCAGGCATGTGGTAGGCCAGAGACAGCTCCATCCTAACCAAATAAAGATAGAGGTGATCCAGGCATGGCCTCAGACAAGAAACCCAGAAGCAGGTGCAGAGCTTAGGGACAAGCAGGGTACTACAGGAAATTTGTACCCAATTACAGTGCCCTGGCTGTTCCCTATCTGACCTGACAAAAAAAAGGATGCCAAAGAAAATTACCTGGGGCCCAGCCTGTGAGGAAGCCTTTACCAGACTGAAGGAGGCACTGTGCAGTGCTCCTGTTTTGACAAGTCCTGACCATAGCAAAACCTTTATAGTTCAGATGGATGCCTCAGATGTGGGTATTGGGGCAGTACAGAGTCAGACATCCAGCCAAGGGACAGATCACCCAGTAGTGTACCTGAGCAGGAAGTTACTTCCCAAGGAGCAAGCTTTCTCCACGGTGGAAAAAGAATGTCTTGCCATAGTGTGGGCCCTAAAGAAGCTAGAGTCATACTTGTATGGGCAGCATTTTGTGGTGCAGACTGACCACAACCCCCTGGTTTGGCTGATGCAGATGGGGAAGAACAATGGGAGACTGCTAAGATGGAGTCTTGCTTTACAAGGGTATGATCTAAAAATCGTATATAGAGCTGGAGTGAAGAACCAGAACTCAGATGGGCTGTCTAGGGTCTATGAGGAGTGAACTGATTTGGGACGCTCATCCCATGTAGGGGATAGAACCCCCAAATTCAAGTCTAGGTGGGGAGGAACTGTGACATGGACAGCCAGTTCTGAGTGCTGTATCATTTTTTTTAAATATAAAATGTATTACTGACTGTGTCTGCTGAGAATCTGGTACTCTTAGAATGACCTCACTCATCCCTCCCCCCCAGGTTTCAGCTGAAAGATGAAAGTCATGAGAAAATGCTGAAAACAGCATGTGAGATCACACACAGGTTTTAGGGACAATGTGTTACATGGAAGGCCTTAATCAAGGACCTCCTGTTTTTTCTGAGTTAATTACAGCTGTAGTTGCTAAGATGGAAGATCATATCCATTTTATGACGTTGGAGGGAAAACCCAGTTTATGACACAGGAGTATGAAAATCATAAAGATGCTTTCATGTCCTGAAAGGGGGAAGCTTATCATGAGATCAAAGAGATGTCATTTGAAGAACATATGAGTCATGCTGAGGATTGCAAAATTAATACTTTGAAAAGACATCCTGTTTTTTTGTATAAGATATATATTTTTTGTATATAATCTGACAGAGGAGGAGCTAGATGACCTCACACAAAAGGGGTTGACAAATACAGTTTACTTTAAGGAATAATTATTTTTTACTTAGAGACTTTTATCTAGACTCTGACAAGGAAAGATCTGTGAGCACCGTAAACAGGTATGTAGAGAGAGAGTCAAATCTAAGTACTGTAAGTAGGAATTTGCACTGTTTAAACCTTGTTCTTTTAAAAGATTTGTATGTCTTGTGATATAAGAGTTCTGTATTTTGTGTTTCACATATTTTTATCTATTTTTAGTAAAACTCTTTTTACAGCATACTTGGTCTGCCTTTGGCTTCTTTTTATTTGTAAGAAAAGTATATATGGTTAAAGCAGACAACAGCCATAAGCTTAAATGGTGGTACCAAACTGGAAAGAGAAGCGTTTAAAATCTGAGGTCTTTATAAATCTGAGGTCTTTATTAAAGTTTTTAAGGGTTCATTTACTGTATACCTGGTTAGGTGCCCATAGACAAAGATATCTTACCCCCCGAAGACAGAAATATCTGAGCCTGTACATTGGGTATGCTAACAAGAGGTTCACAGTTTGAATCCCTCCAAGACTTGAGACCAAAGGTTGATCCGAACTCACAAAACAGACAAGAGGGTTACCTTTTTCTGTTAAACTGTTCACAAGACTGCGCTCGGAGGTTGGCACTTTGTGAGTAAAGGGCCTGACCTGCTGAGTGGGTTTGTGACAGGTGGCACCATCTTCCACACATAGTAGTCAGTAAACTGGAGGGCCTACTTGTATATAGAATGCGTCCTGAAATTGACTCTCGAGCAGTTAAAACCATGCACCAGTACCACCTGCTACCTATTGGTCAAGTGATTATTGATGCTGAACCATCAAATGCTGCCCATCCCAGGCCAGTAACTCATGCTGCTGCTAAAAAGAGACAGAGTCAACCTCCTCTAGTTATTCAACAATCAACTCCTTCTCCTCAACAGGCCCCATATGACAGTGACTGCCAGTCTGAATCAAACAACAGTGAGTGTGAGACTCCTTATTACCCTTCCTTGGTACTGAGTCAGTTGTTTCAAGGTAACCATATATACAGTTATGGGGATGAAGCTGGGTCTTCATGAGTGCCCAACCCTCCAGTTTCATTCCTAGAGCCAATGCCCCCTGAAAGTGATGTGCAAAATATAGTGTCTGAAGTAGCTGATTCACTGTGCTTAGTGGAACTCTTAGAACTGCCCAAAGAGGAGGCTGATACCATGAACCTACCTGGTGACATACCAGAGACTTGTGAACTGAATGATCCCAATGAACTTAGCTTGGCTGTTCAGAATGACCAAAGTGTACCATTTGTTGTTGAAAGTATCAGTCAAGTGCTGCCAGAGTAAGATGTTTCAGAATTCTCCCCAGTTGACAGATCTGGGCCTTCTAGAGTGCACAATGACATGAATGATATGGTGAAAACAGAACAAACAGAGCAAAGAGTCGACAATGTTCCATTATTGGAGTCATTACCCAGTGCAGAGGTACCCCTCCCTAACGGAGAAGAGACTGATGTCAGTGCTGATACTCCAGAGCCTGACTGTGTCTGTACCCCCCCAGAAAGACTGGCAGAGTTCTTACGCTAGTAATACGTCTCAGTTATGACTCTCCTGGGAGGCCAATGGACCTCCACTTAAATGTTGTCCACAAAGGTGTTTATATCTCTAACAGCTCGCTGCCTAAACTGAGCCTTTATGCCACTTCCAAGTTGATTGTTCATTCCTCAGAACATGGTGCCCCTGCCCCATCTAGCCCCAAGTCAGCTGATATGGATGGGTCCCCATCTGCATTATTTAGAATGCAAGAAATAGTAACTTGAATAAGTACAGTAATATTATAGTGTGAATTTGTTTGATAGTCACCTTGATTATGTGCCTGATTGTTTGTACTGCTGTTATGTTCATATTGTACTCTCCCGGGTTGCGCCTGAAATTAGGCAGGTTGTTTGCCTAGTGCACTTACCTGATTACCAAAAACTAATAAATAAATGAATAAATCATAGTAGAGAGTAATGTGTGTGAAAAATGCATAACTGCTGTCATTATAGAACATATAACATGTATCATAAATAAGTATAGTAATGTTATAAGTTTACGTTTACTGATGCATCAGTCTATATTTTTGTCTCGTATAGTAATGAACCATATGTTTTGTATAGCATAATGTCTTTTGTAAGCTTATTGTGAGTATAGACTTGACGCAGATGCCAAGTTCTTTCCAGGCAGGGAAGGGTGTAACCCCCCCTACAAATGGAGGTTGACAAAATGTCTTCCTGGGCTTGCCTAATGCCCACTGCCAGGCTGGTGTTCTGTGTTCTAACTATTTAAAAGTGCTTGAATGCGAATACCCTGCTAGTCTCCGTGCCCGTCCCTTTAAGATACATCATTTTTGTAAGATATAATTGATCTGGGCGGGGGACGAGTGTTTGTAGGCTCGAGTCCCTCACAGGCTGCAACACAGCTGCTTCATTCTGCCATCGCTATTTGTGCAGAGGAAGTTTTGGTAGTAACTGTGATTGTTTGCTGATTATCTGCATTAATAATAATGATATAGTACTTTGTCTAACCTGCCTTCCTTTGCAGCATGGATTTTTTTTTTATTTGCACCGCCATCTTGGTTGTGGACTGCCAGTTTGGACCAATCAGTACCTTTGGGGACCCTAAAATGGAGTCTGTCCCCAGGGGTCTTGTGGGAGTGAATTTCTATAGTAATTGTAGTTTTTCCCTTTTATTGTTTATTGTAAATTCTAGGAATTAAATACCTTTGAGCCAAGGCTCTTTTACAAAGGTTCCGCGTTAAAAATCATTTACAAACAATAGAGGTACAGGATTGCACATTTAGGTAACATTGTGGAAATAGACAGAGACAAAAAATAACTAATCTAATGACATTTATGAACAGCAGATAAATCACTTAAGCACTTTCACTATATAGAAAACAAGTGGAGAGGGAAGATAGGCAAGGGAGGTAAGTTAGGTAGTGTAAGTGGAGAAAAGAGGAAAGAGGGGTGGGAGGAGGAGCAGACCATTGTAGGAGACGAGGATCCACTAGTAGGCCTTTGTCAAGTAAGAGGGCGAGGGAGGAGATGTGAGAATAGATTAGGATTTAATCGAGGCAGTCGCAGGAGTTTGAGGTGGCTAGGTGAGAGAATAGTCTAGATTTAAAGGCACCTAATGAGTTAGAGGAGGTAATAGAGGTGCTGAGAGTGTTTAGCCAGTTGGGGGCACGATAGGCAAATGATCGTTGACCATGTGGGTCCGACAGTGGGGGACCTGGAGAAGCTGGGTGTCTGATCTTCTGGTAGATCGTACACTTGAGTTCTGGCATAGCAGGTCTTGAATGCAGGGTGGAGTGAGGCCCATGATGGATTTCTTGGCCATTAGGCAAGTGAAGAACTTTAAACGGTTTGATAGTTGTAACCACCCAGTATCAGCATAGAGTTCACAGGTATGAGTAAGTCGATGTGCACCTGTAAGCAGCCGACATGCTTTGTTTAGGGAGGTTGTGATCCGTTTCAGCAGCGCTTTGAGCGGGCGGACCCATAAAAACTAAGCCGAGTCGATGACTGAGATGATTGAGGATTGAATAGCTAGCTTCAGTGCTGGATGGGTGAAGAGTTGTCTGTTTCGTAGAGTATTCCGAGCGCTTGAATAGTTTTGGAAATACCATCAATATGTGTTGCAAAGACTAGGCCTTGATCAAAATGTGATTCCAAGATATTTAAAGGTAGTCACTTGTTCAAGGGTGATTCCAGGGAAGTGTTGATAGTAGGTGAGCTCCTTCTCTTGTTCTGAGGACTAGCAAGAGCATAGTTTTTGTTTTTTGTGGTTTAGGACTAGCTTGTGTTCAATAACCACTCCTCAACACTGGCAAATGCGTGCTATAGGCTGAAGCGTAAGGGGTTAGGGTCTCTCTGTGAGGATAGAATCACAGAGTCATCAGCATAGAGGATGATTCGCTCCGGGCAGGATTTTGGGAGGGAGTTTAGAAAGAGGCTGAAGAGTAGCGGGCCTAGGATAGATCCCTGCGGAACTCCTGAGAGGACAGGCTTAGGGTCTGAGAGAACTCCAGCTATTTTTACAACCTGGGTGCATTGGGCAAGGTAGCTTTTTATCCAGGCACCAGAGCCCAAGGAGAGCCCAAGAGTCTAGTTGACTGATGAGTAGGCCATGCTGAACAGTGTCAAATGCCTTCGTTAGATCAATAAACACAGCTCCGGTGAGGAGTCCTTTGTCTAAGGCCTTGTGGATTACTCCTGAGAATTCAAGCAGGGCTGTGGTGGTGCTATGCCTTTGTCTGAAACCATTTTGCTGGTCACAAATAATGTTATATTTCTGCAGGTAGTCTGTAAGCTGGTCAGCTACCATAGGTTCAAGAGCCTTTGATAAGGGAGGAAGTATTGAAATTGGTCTATAGTTACCAGGCAGAGACTTATCACCACTTTTGTGCACAGGGGTAACTATAGCAGCCTTCCAAATACTAGGGAATTTGCTAGAACAGAGGGAGAGATTGAAGATTCTGGTGAGGGGGAGTAGAACTTCATCCAGGGTAAGGGATAGTATTTTAAGGTCAAGAGAGTCACTGCTTGCCCTTGATTTAGATATAGCCTTCTTTATGTATTTATAAACTTTGTGTGCTTTAACTATTTTAAGATGGAAGGGTGGAATGTTTGGAGAGGCAGAGGGGGATATAGAGATGGGGGGGTCAGTAGAAGCGAAGAAGTCAGATGCAAGGACACCGCTGAGGTTGGTAAAGGTCTCATTTAAGGTGTTTGCTTTGACCAAGGTGTCGAGGGTGATAGAACCTTCCACATTCAGTATAATAGGAGAGGATTTGGACTGCTTACCTGTGATATTTCTTAGATTGTCCCAGAAAGATTTCCCTTCACCCCAGGTGTTGGAGAGAGCAGTTTTGAAGTAGTCGCTCTTCACTCGACGAGTCTCTTTGGTACAGTAGTTTCAGGCCTGTTTATATTTTTGATGTCAGACGGAGAGCCAGAGTCTCTTGCAATAGCTCAGAGGTGGTCCTTCCTTTTGTAGTGCCATTAGCTTAGCAGTGAGCCAAGGAGTAGAGAGTGCTTTCACTTTGCACTTTTTTACAGGTGCATTTGAGTCACAGGCATCACTGAAGGTGTAGATAAAGTGGTTAAGGACTTCATCGACGTCTTGTGTATTGTAAATGGGAGACCATTCTTTCTGTCTAAGATTTTCCTTGAGTGGAGTAAGGTTTCCAAAAGGTAGTACTCTGCTAGTGATGGTTCTAGGGGGTGGTTTTCTGAACTTGTTTGACCAGGTACATATTATAGGAGAGTGGTCGCTAAGAGAGTCCGGGAGAACAGGAACATTATTTATCCAGGCTGGGTGGTTGGAGAGGATCCAATCTATTAAGGTACTATTACCAGATTTATAGTTTTTCCTAGTGGGTGAATTGACCAGCTGTGTTAAGTTTGCAGCAAAGATAGCATCCTTAGTTGACCCTGTGTCTGTTGCAAGCCAGTTGATATTGAAGTCACCAAGGAGGAGGAGTTCGGCATCAGGAGGTTGAGATCTGATGAAATCTAGTACAGACTGGAGGCTGGGCCCAGGATCTTTAGGTGGGATATAGATAGCAGCAACCGTGAGGACTTTGTTTTGGGCACCAAGGAGAAGTTTGATAGGGAGGAGTTGTACAGCCGAGTTAGTGGTGGTATACGTACTAGAGAGGCAGTTGAGATATTCCTTTATGTAATGGCACAGCCACCACCCTTTTGACATCCTATCCAGCCTGAGAATCTTGTAGCCTTGAAGAGATATAGCATGGTCAGGGGTGCTGGGTGTCAGCCAAGTTTCAACAATGGCTAGGATATCGGGGTTATGCTGACTGACAAAGGTTTGTAGGGAGGCCAGTTTTGGTAGGAGACTACAAATGTTTAAGGTGACAAAGGTGAGTCCCCCCTCCGTTTTGGCAGGCTTTGTTGTACTGTAGGAGATTGGGCCAGGATTAGGGTGAACACTTCCTGATATTAAGAGGAGGAGGAGGAGTAGGAGTTCGAGAGTCCATTGTCGTATTTCATAGTAGGTGGCGACCAACCTCGGTTGCTTATGGGTTTTGGACCAGTACAGGCGCCTAGGATCCCAGTGTAACGCATCTGCCAGTAATAGGTGCCAGGTTGCCCCCATGCAATCGTCGTAATTGTTCATATTTAAGCAGTCCATAGCTGGATGGTACCATTTATGCCTATAGGGGGAGATTGCAATCGTGCCTGATGTTGGATAGTTAGCCAAGAGGACCAGAGTAGAGGGTGGTGAGGGATAGGAAGAGGTAGGTAGGTGGGTTAAGATTGGAAGCAAGGAGAGGGCTAGAAGAGAGAGAAGAAAATGTTTACTGGGAGGCATAGTAGCTAGGAGGGGAGAATAGGAGGAGAGAAGAAGGAGGAAGGAAAAGGAGGTCTAAAGAGCTAAAAAAAAAAAAACACAGTGGGGTGTAGCCTGCAAAATCCTCAGGGAGGAAGCAGCAGCAGAGAAAAGAAGGGAGAGGGAGTGGTTTAGCTAGTGGTTCAGGATAGGATGTGGGACAGTGGGCGGTTATTTAGAGCAAGGGGCGGTGACAAGCAGACTATTTAATAAAGGTGGGGGGGAGGGGAATGGGCGTAAAATTTTGGCACTTAGGACTGCAAGTCAATGGGCTCTGAGCCCTGCTAAGCCCCAAAGTCACCCAGACCAAATGTCTGGTGCCGGCGGCCAATCAGTGCGCAGCACAGAGCTCAGTTGGCCAATCGCTGCCAATCTCAGCTTCCCCAGCCTGTGGAGTGTCCTTACCGGTATTCTTGGGTCAGGAGGTGGCTAGAGGAGGCGACGTTGGGCCACGGTGAGAACCAGGACTCATCGACTGTAGCCACCTGGTCCCCAGCTAGTCCTCTCGGGGCAATGGCAACTGGCTAGGAGGCGCCTAAATGGACCTGGAGGGGGAGCCCTTGCTGTGACAGACAGATGGATCAATCAACCAAACTTTTTGGATCTCTGGGAAAGTCCCGAGGTGCCTGCAGCAGTGAGTCAGTGTGTAGCTGGAGTTGAGAGAGTGAACAGCTCAAGTAATTCGAGCCGCTGCTCCTGCGTAGTAATAATAATAATAATAATAAATTTATTTATAAAGCGCCCTTCAACTTACCAAGGCGCTGAACACATTAAAACAAAAGCATCAAATACAAATCCAATAATACATATAAATAAGATCATAGCATAATAACATCAAACATTAAAATCAATTAATGAAATATAAAATGAGATCTCAACACAGTAACAATTATACTAGGAATAACCATCCAAGAAGGCCATTCGCCAGAGATAAGTTTTCAAGTTATTCTTGAATTCCTCCATGGAGGTGCACTCCGGTAACCGGCGTGGTAGAGAATTCCAAAGAGTGGGTGCAGCATAAGAAAATGCTCTGCTGCCAGAAGATTTTAAACTCACTCTTGGAATCTCTAACAACCCCTCGTCAGCCGAGCGGAGCGATCGGCCGGGGTAGTAAGGCACCAGGAGTTCTTTCAGATAGGCCAGACCCTGATCGTGAAGGGCTTTAAAAGTCAATAAAGTGACTTTAAAGGTGATCTGCCACCGTAGCCAGAGCGAGTTCGCAGCACTGGGTAATATGACAGGACCTACCTGTCCCAGTCGAAACCCGGCTGCTGCTTCTGCACCAGCTGTAGGCGATGGATTTCAACCCCAGAAAGACCAAAGTATTTGCCGTTGCAGTAGTCCAAACACGAGGACACAAAGGCATGGACCAATGTTGGCAAAGAGTCAGATGGAACAAGGTACCTAACCCTGGAGATATTCCTAAGATGGTAAAAGGAAGTCCTGACAACAGCCGACACTTGAGACTGTAGGGTCAGCCTGTTGTCTAAGACAATCCCAAGGCTACGCACCCGTTCAGAGGTCGGGAGTGACACGCCACCAAGAAAAATTCCAGAGGGTGTGCTATCACACAACCTCTCTATCTGACAACCTGGGTCCACAACCAGGACCTCTGTCTTCTCTGAGTTCAACTTTAACCAACTAGAATCCATCCAATCCTGGATTTCTTCCAGACAGTTGTTAAACACCACGAGAGCTCCATCCTGGTCGGGTGCAAAAGACAGGTATAGCTGGGTATCATCTGCATAGCAGTGAAACCTCAGCCCATACCGTCTTATAATGTCTCTGAGGGCAGCATGTACACCACAAATAACATGGGTGATAGCACGGAACCCTGAGGCACCCCACACAACAAAGGAGTAGGGCCAGAGGAAAAAACTCCCAAGACAACTCTTTGTGATCTCCAAGTGAGGAATGAGGTGAACCATTGTAGAACAATTCCCGACATTCCACAAATTTGCCTCAGGCATGCTATCAACACCAGGTGATCCACAGTGTCAAAAGCTGACGAGAGATCAAGGAGAACCAGAATGGAATGTCTCTTCTGATCTTGCGCCCTCAGAAGATCATTAAGCACCTGAACCAGTGTAGCCTCGGTGCTATGTCTCTTATGAAAACCAGATTGGAAGGATTCGTAGATGTTATGGATGGTTAAATGGTCGTCCAATTGGGCTGCCACTACCTTCTCAATAACCTTCCCAATAAAGGGAAGGTTGGAGATAGATCTGTAGTTTGAGAAACAGTCAGGGTCCAAGGTAGCTTTCTTCAAGAGAGATGTCACCACCACCTCTTTCAGGGAGCTAGGAAACTCACCTGACTCCAGGGAGCACCAGACTATTTGCACCAGGATTGGACCGATGATATCACTGCAACCCAAAATTAGGGGAGTCGGTCCAGGATCCAAACTACAGCTAGTGGGACGCACACTATGGATGATCTTCATAATATCCACGAAATCAGGTCGATCAAAGGAACTCCAAGAGAACTGGGGTACTGTGAACTCATACTGTTATACAGCATCACCCTTAGAGATTGCTGTGCACAAGTCCGCCCTGGTGTCGGCCACTTTAGTTGCAAAGTAATGAGCGAGCTCCTTGTACTCTAATTGCGAAAAGGCTTTTCAAACTTGCAGACAGGCTGGGTTGCACAGTCTGTCTACAGTCCGAAACAGCTGAGCCAGTCGATTCTGAGCAACTGCAATCTCCCTGGACAGGAATTCTGCCTTCTTATGGGTGATTGCAGATTGATAGATAGAATAATGTTCCATCAATCTAAGGTGGTCGACTTCAAGGGCGGACTTGCGCCAACATCACTCTAACCTTCGCCCCTGTCTCCGCATCTCCCTCAGTGTCCCATCAAACCAAGCTGACCTGGGGTGAAGGGATAAGGGGCACTCACCAACAGGAGCAATAAGATCCAGAGCTGCCGTAATGGCCACATTATAGGCCGACACCAGAGTCTCTGGATTACTGCTCGCCAACACAGGGGACGATAGGTCAAGGACCGCCGCAAGGCCTTGGGAAGTATTATTCCGTAATGGGCGGTACCTGACCATCTCCACAGGGGAAGACCTTCTCAGGGGGGTGCAAAATTGAACCTCATGGTGTAATGGTCTGACCAGGTGACTGGTTCCTCCCCCACGTCAGATGCATCAATCCCTAAGAGGAAGACTAAGTCCAGAGAGTGCCCAGATTTATGAGTAGCAGTGGAAACTACCTATGTGAGGCCCAAAGAGGACATTAATTGGAGGACGTGATTACCAAATTGTGAAAGTTCATCGTCGACCCAGGCATTGAAGTCACCCAGAACCATCAATCTGGGTGACTCAAACGACATGTCAACGATGAAGTCTGCTACTTCCTGTAAGAAGCGTTTCCCATCTCCGGGTGGACGGTAGATGAGTACGATTCGAACACCTACACCCGCTACAACTGTGCACTCAAAGGACTCAGCCTCACCCACTACCACACTCGTGAGGCCTGGGGGAATCGGCAGGAAGGCTGTGTCTGGCCTGCCTGCTACCATCTTCCTGAGTAAAGAAGTCTGCAGTGAACTATTGGACTTTATCCGAAAGTGCTGATTGTGACCAGATTAACAAATTGCGACTGAGGGAATTTTGCCTGTGAGGACCAAAGAGTTGTTTTCCGAGCAATTGGCTTATCAGGAAAGTGGAAATAGCTGCAGAGCATATGGTTTGTGCAGAGACACTGTTAATTGCAACTGTATTGTCATCCAAACTGTGGTATTTACCTGCCTTTATTATAGGTGTGCTGAATGTGGAGTGTGGGTCGCAATTTGGTTCCCCACGTTGCTAATTGTGTCATGCTAGCTGGAGGCTGTGTCCAGCAAATTGCTTACTGGTCTGTATATGAACTGTTCTCATGGTCTGGGCCTCACCATCCCGGCCTAGACTGCCACTCACGCCACAGAGATCCAACTGATGAAAGACCCACTTGGGGATTCGACTCCCTGCTCAACACCACTGAACAGGATTCAGCAACCACAGTGTGCAGTGTGGGCCCTGCTTCCCCTGGCAAACCAGCAAATCACCATGAGGTCTTCCTTTCCTCCATCCTGCATCCTGGTCTGGGTAGCATGAGTAAACATCAGGGTAGCTCCCTGCAACAAAGCTCAAATCAAAGTATGTCACCTGATTTAATTGTTTTGATTTACCATCATGAACCGAGCCCTCTGGCTCCGGAATACAAATTGTAGGTAAAGTGCATGTTGTGTTTTTTCTTCCAAGGGCCCCAACAACAGCTGCAATGCTGGCCTACCCTGGGCAATGCTAGCCCATGTGACAACTGGATACCCAAAGTGTGTGACTGTGTTAGAGAGACTCTTAGGTATGCATGTTTACTCTGACTAAATCAGATACAGAATCAATCATCAGATTACTGCCCCTCCCTTGTTCACATCCCCCCTCCAATAAATCAGATCTAAATATTTTTGCATTTAAACTGGTTATTGTGTACATCTGTGGTGGTGATACAGTATTGCTATTGCTTTTCTCCATTGCAGGTCTTAATTTACAGGGGGTCTCCAGGGCTATTTCAGCTGATCCAGCCCTGGTGGTGAGTGTGCTCAGAGTGGGGCTACCATTGCCTTCCTGTAATAATTGTGGTTGTCTTATTGCTGACCACTACAGGCCACTAGAGAGGTTGGGTTGGTATCAGTTTCCTGGAGGGTTGTACTCAGAGCAGCTATGCTACCATTAACGCTGTCCTCTGGGTGGAGGCACCCATTTACTGTACCCAGGCCCCTCAACCTGCGCCTAACTACGCAGGCAGGGGTAGTATCCCTTGGGATAGCACCACCTAGGGGTTACATAGATATGGGGTATAAAGTGTGTTTGCCTAGGAGGGTGAGCAGAGGTGGTTGGAGTAAGTAGAGATGGTTGTGGGAGACCAAGCCAGCTTCTATGATTGAGAAAGATTCTAATATCACTGTAGCAACACGGGCTTGAATGGTTATATTGTATAAACACCAAGAGGACAGAGGACAGCAATACCCTGTAACCCTGACAGTTAGTAGCATGGTGGGCAGCATATGTAGAACATACCGACAGGTAGACATTATGACCAAATCAAGTAACCTCCCTGCCTCCCCACTCAAAGTGCTCCTTATCTCACTCCTCCTTTAAGACTGCACTTTTTTCTCACCTTTATGCACTTGATACTTGTGACTGTGACTAACCTCGCAAGGCCTTCTGCTCTTGCTTTTTTACTTGCCAGGATATATTGCCTCTCTGGACTCCTAGTGCATCACCGACTTGTCCTCATCTGAATTTTCCATCCCTGCATGGGTGGTTTCTGCTTGTATGTATAATGACTAACTATCCCTGCATGGATATCTGTTGTATGCTGTCGAGGATTGAATGTATGCTACCTGGGGCTAGTCATATCAGATGACCTAAAGGTGGGCAAGCAATGTGAGAAGGCAGCAAGGAGGGCTGGGGGGATACTGGGATGCATAGGGAGAGACATCACCAGTAGAAAACAGGAAGTTATTATCCCTCTGTACAGACAGCTGGTGAGGCCCCATCTGGAGTACTGTGTGCAGTTCTGGAGACCCAATCTCTGCAAAGACATAGACAGGATGGAAGCTGTCCAGAGGAGGGCACCAAATGGTGCAGGGTCTGCACCGGAGGACATATGAAGAGAGACTTAAGGAGCTTAATATGTATAGCCTCGAGGAAAGGAGGAGAGGGGGACATGATAGAAACTTTCAAGTACCTCAAGGGAATCAACAAAGTCCAAGAGGGTAGCATCTTTCAAAAAAAGAGGTGTGCAAGAACAAGAGGGCACAATTTGAAGATAGAGGGGGGCGGCTCAGAGGTAATTTAAGGAAGTATTTTTTCACAGAGAGGGTTGTGGATGCATGGAATGGCCCTCCGGAGGAGGTCGTGGAGTCAAAATCAGTGGTGGAATTCAAGCATGCATGGGATAGTCATAAGGCAATTCTGGGGGTTGGGGGTAGGAAGAAGTAGGCTGCTGGTAAACTAGGATCTGCAGCTTATCCAGTAGGTAGGGAAATGGGCAGACTGGTTGGGCCAAGCAGTCCTTATCTGCCGTCAAATTCTATGTTTCTATGTTTCTATGTAGTACTTGTGATTGTTTGTAAGACTGTATTTTGTACTCTTTTGGGTCGTGCCTAAAAATAGGCAGGGTTATTGCCTAATGTACTTATCCAGTCATCAAAAGCTAAATAAATAAATAACAACAGGCAACTCTGTAAATACAATTGGAGTGGTAGTCTGGTAGCTTAAAACAGCAAGTGTCACACATAAATAGAACTACAGCAAATATTGTAAATTAGGATGAGGCGTATAACTAACCAGGAACATAGCTTAGCAGGCACTGTATAACACAATAAGACTGTGACCTGGTAACCTTTGGGAATCAACAAATATCATACACTTTCCTCCTCCCATGGGGGAGGAAGCCATGACTCACAGTACTACTGACACCTGTAGATGTAGGTGGCAGAGTGCTTGGAACACAGGGAAGGAGGGATGCTGCACTGCATATTGCATGAGCATATTAACACATGCTTACATTGGGGATCTCATCCCAAACGCTGGGTCACTGTGGGATTTGGGGCCACAACAAAAGAGAGGGAAACTAATAAAAGGTAAATCCCCCCTTCTGCCCATAGCTTCTTGAAGGCTAGTAAACTCAGGCTGAAGGCAGTATATCTGACACCATGGAGCACAGAGGTGCAGGAACAATAAAATAAAACCACAAAAGAGGTAAACTAGCACATTAAAAATACAGGTAACTTAGACAGAGTGTCTTTAGGATAAGGACAGATCAGTGGATTCCTGATATCCCTGGTAAACACACGGTTTAACACACTGCACAATAGGGTGTTCACACAAAGTACAGTATCATACAGCATGAGATATTGTCTGGCAGTCAGTAGGGCTGGTGCCTACAGTCAGTGAGCAGTCATGAACAAAAGAGGAGGCAGGATGATTTACAGCTGGAAGCAGTGTGTCTGGACGCTGACTGACTCCACTACTAACTCCCACAGCAGACTCCCTAATGATAACCTTTGCACGCAGTCCTTAGTGCAGAGGACCACTAGAAAGATGACTGTTTGAATGTTTGAATGTCTCTTTGACCCCTAATGTGACAAGCAGGGAGCTTAGGAGTTTTTTGTTCAAGTAGGCAAGACTGCTCAAAGAATCTCATTTTGCTGAGGCTTGGACATCCATAGTACAAGCAAGTATCACAGGTCTACCTTAACCGCTCATCCTCAGAAGGAAGACCAGGGCTTGGTCACACGAGTATAACACAATTTATTAAAAATAAAAAATGTTCTAAACAATGGTGTTCTGTTTGTTTGAAATCTTTTTTACTCTTAATAAATGGTTTGTGATACTCCTATGACCAAGCCCTGGTCTTCCTTTTGCTGGTGTGCTGCTTAGCTGGACTTGTGAGACTTGGAGGTCTGGGTTACTTTTGTTGATTTGTGTGATTTCTTTACCAACCCCTTTAAGGTTTTCTGCTGAGACAGAGAGAGAGAGAGAGAGAAAGCAGCCAAAGCTTCCTTAAATCAAGGAGGTTAGTTTCTAGACTACACTGAATTGAATTATTACTTTTTGGACCTGTGTAAGTAACTAGTATTGATTCTGTTTTTGGGGTTGACTTTTCTTAGTTTAACTTTAATTTGCCAGGGAGGAACTGTAGCTGTGAGATATTTGCAGTCATTTGTGACTAGACCTGTTACTTAACCTCTGTGAAAGAGGTGTCTGAAAGGAAGGAAGGCACTCCCCGGGGTGGAGGGTCAGAGTTGTAGTTGATTGTTTCTGGACGGCATAGGTTTACTCCCACCAACCCTGCCCCTCACCCCACCCCAAGTGCATAACTTCCTTTCTAGCAGGGGTTCTGACGTCACTTCCCCAAAACTGCTAACAACATACACTTGTTCATATTCTTAAGGGCACAGCACACTGAATTGGGGGTAGAGACACTCACAAGCTTGCACAGACTAGAACAAGAACAAAAAAAAGAGAAAAAAGAAAAAAAGAAAAGCATCTGTAACAGGAAGGGACACATACATGTGGGGAATAGTGCAATGCACTGGCTGTGGAACAGCAGTCTTCCAGAAGACAGCTTGGAGACTGCATTGCTGCCCTATTTGCAGGCGCCTCTCTGGTCTGAGGGAGGAGGTTGTTCATCTCCATGCTGACCTGGCAAGAATTTGAGAAACCTGCTCCCCCACCCAAGGACCACCCAGGCCACCGCCACTACCACAGAGCTTGCCAAGAAAGAGGAGTGGTTGGACCACAGTGGGCTCAGGGAGGATGAGGGTGGTGGAACAGAGGTGCATCCCTCCAGTTGTGCCTCTCCACAATTCATTCACTACTCTGGTGAAGCATGGTTCCTCTATGGAGGCACCTGCAGTGGAGACCAAGGAGGATGCTGGGAACCTCCACAATGGAGACCCACAGGATGGTGGCACATGACCCCACAGAGGAAGGAAACAACTCCTGGTGGGGGACTCAATTGTTAGTGGGGTAGAACTGGGGGAGGGAGGGGAAAGGGAGGTAAGGTGCCTGCCTGGCGCCATGGCTTGCAGGGACAGGAAATTAATCTTCAGGATCGTGGGAGCAGCTGCAAAGGAGAGTGAGCGGGATGTCATTATCCACCTAGGGACAAATGACCTGACTGAGAATGGGATCAGAGCAGAGCAGTGCAACAGGAGTTTGTGGAGTTGGGAAGGGGGCCTTAGAAAAGTAGCACACACAGTAACTTTTTCAGAAGGGCTACCTGTCTATGGCATGGATAAGGCTAGGGTGCTCTGCACCATGGGATTCAATGACTGGTTGAAAAACTGGTGCAGAGCTCAGGGATTTGGCTTCATTGGGGACTGGGGCTCCACCTGGATGGATGCAGGCCTATACAGGCATGATGGTCTGCATCTATTCAGGATGGGAACCAGAATCCTAGGTGATAGGTTTAAATGCTTCATTGGCAAGCATTTAAACTAGCCAAGGGGGGAGGCACTGAAAAGGAGAAGGGAATCCTAGTCCCTCCCCCAAAAAATCAGGGTAGTTAGTGAGGTAAACACCAAGATAGAGCAGTCGATAGGGAGAAGGGCAGGGGTAAATGGAGAAAAGGAAAAAGGCAGTAAGGACAGGGATGGGGCAAAAATAAATAAAGCCATAAATAATGAGTACCAATGCCTGTAGTCTAGGTAAAAAGCTCCGCAAATAGGTGGCCTTGATGGAAGAGGTATGCCTGGATATTGTGGCAGTCACAGAAACATGGTACACAGAGAACCATGACTGGGATGTCAGCATACCAGGGTACACAATCTACAGGAGGGACCAGGAGGGAAGAAGAGGAGGAGGAGGAGTAGCTCTCTATGTGAGGGAAGGGATCAAAGCAACAGAACTAAAGGGTAAACAGGGAGGAGAGGAAGCACTGTGGGTCACCCTGGAGACTGGAAATGGCACCACAATCTGCACAGGGGTTGTATACAGACCTCCGTCTCAGGGGGAGGAAATGGACAAGGAAATGATAGAAGGCATCCTTGGGATGACAGAGAAAGGGGAGATATTGCTGATGGGGGACCTTAATATGCCAGATGTTAACCGGAGCACCTTTGCCACAGCCACATACAAGAGCAGGGCCATTCTCAATACCCTACAGGGGGCATGCCTCAGACAGCTAGTTTTGGAACCCACTTGGGAGGGAGCAATCTTAGACCTGGTATTCTCAAATGGAGATGGAGAGAGGATCTCCGATCTTGAAGTGGGTAGCCATCTGGGAACAAACGACCACCAGTGTGGTTGATGATAAACTTAGCTGTAGAGTCAAGCCATACAAAAGTGAAGGTACTGGACTTCACGAGGGCTGATTTTGTCAAAATGGGAGAGTGCCTCAGAAAAGAACTAGCAAACAGGCAAGAAGGTGGGGTGGAGCAACAATGGGGAAACATCAAAACCACCATCACAGAGGCAACAAGCCTTTGTGTGAAGCAAATAAACAAATCAAAATGAAAGAAAAACACTATGGTTCTCAAAAGAAGTGATGGGAAGGTAAGGGAGAAAAGATAGCATTTAGGAAGTATAAGGAAACACAGAAGGACTAGGACAAAGAACTGTACCAGTTAAAGCAGAAGGAAGCAGGGAAGGCAGTCAGAATAGCAAAGGCCCAAACTGAGGAAAAGATAGCCAACTCAGTTAAGAAGGGGGATAAAACCTTTATACGTACATTAGGGAGCAAAGAAAGACTAAGGCAGGGCAGGGATACTGAGGCTGAATAAAGAGGAAGGTGGTTGGGTAGAGAGCGACAGTGAAAAAGCAGGGATACTGAACAAATACATCTGCTCAGTATTCACAATGGAAAAGCAGGGGGAGATACCTAATCCAGTCAATAGAAGCACTCTGGATAGGGGGGGTTGATATTAGTCCTTTCACAGAAGAAAGGGTTCTGAAAGAACTCTTAAAACTGAAGGTGGACAAAGAAATGGGGCCTGATGGGACTCACCCCAGAATTCTAAAAGAACTAAGGGAAGAACTAGTAACACCACAGACTACCCTTTTTTATAAATCATGGGAGGATGATGTGGTACCTGACAACTGGAGGAGGGCAGATGTGCTTCCCCTTCACAAAAGTGGGAGCAAGACAGAGGCAGGAAACTACAGACCTGTCAGTTTGACCTCAGTGATAGGGAAAATTATGGAATCCCTTCTGAAGGAAAGAACTGTTGAGTACCTAGAGGCCAGTGGGGCACAGGACCCAAGGCAGCATGGATTCACAGCAGACAATTCTAACTGATTTCTTTGACTGGGTGACCAAAGTAGTAGACCAGGGAGGGGCTGTGGACATGGCCTACCTAGACTTTAGCAAGGTATTCGACACAGTTCTGCACAAAAGATTAAAAAACAAATTAGCCACCCTGGGAGTGGCTCCCAGGGTGGTAGCCTGGGTAAAACACTGGCTGGACAACAGGACACAGTGGGTAATAGTAAGTGGAGTCCACAGTGAAGAAAGGGAGGTTACTAGTGGGGTACTGCAAGGTTCAGTACTGGGGCTGGTCCTTTTTAATGTCTTTTTAAGTGACATTGCAGAGGGACTGGAAGGGAAAGTATGTCTCTTTGCAGATGACACAAAGATCTGCAACAGGGTTGATATGCAAGGTGTATTACTTTTTCTAGTACTTCTCCACCTTTGCTAGTGACTGCACGAAGCTTCCTGGAACAAGTTTCCCAAAGTAATAGAAAGTAATAGAAAAAGTAACTTACCCAACACTGCATGGAGGTACAGTAGCTCAGGTATGGGGAGGGGGAAGGGGTAGGAAAAATAGAGGGCTAGTAAGAAAGAAAGAAAGAAAGCAGACAATATCTAGAGGGGGGAGCTGAACGTGAGACAGGAAGGGTAGGTAAGGCTGTGTGTGGTGCAGGAGGGACATGTACAGGTGGGGTAAAAGGGGAGAGTGGCCTGGAGAAGTAAAATGGAAGGGGGAGAGAGTAGGGTGGGTGGGGTTGGGGCAAGGGTGGGTAATGGAATTTAAGGAACAGGGAGAGAGCAGGGTAAAGGGGGTGTGGGAGAAGGGGATGGGGGCCAGGCTCTGGTAGAAGAGCATGAGTTGAGATGATACTAATGGCTTTAAATTTGGAAGCCGTTAGTGGTTTATTGAAGTTAATCATGATGACACTGGTAAGCTTGAGAACCAATTGAAGGCTATTCCAGGCAGCAGGTAGGGCATAGGAGATAGCCCTTTTGTCATAGTTCATAGTGTCTTGGGTATGTCAAGGAGGATGAAGTCGGACTTCCTTAAGGAGTAGGTGCTGTGTGAGATGTGAATAAGGGAGGGTATCTTGTGAGCTTGTTTAGCAAGATTTTTAGCGTCCATGTCTCAAGGTGAATTAGACGTCTTGTTGCTAAAGCGGTCCAGCCTACTGCAGAATACAAGTCATAGTGGTGGGTTCTAGGAGGGTCCTTTGTTATGAAATGCAAAGCCTGGTGATATAGTACATCTAATTTTGTGCAGGTTGGTAGCTGAGGTGCAGTTATAGATTATGTCACCGTAATCGAGAAGTGGTAGGAATGTGGCTTGTATGAGCTTAACTCTGGTATCGGATTGAAAAAGGACTTATTTCTGTAAAAGAATCCTAATCTGAAGTTGAGTTTGCTGGAGGAAGTGTTGATGTGAACATTGAAGGTAGGTTTATTGTCAAGCCATATGCCGGGGTATTTAAATTTATCTACGACCTCCTGAGCTTCTCCTAGGGCGATGACAGTGGGGACAACTTACCTAGATTGTGCTGGAGGTGGGGGCTGTTGTTAAGGTTGAAAAACATGGTTAGGTTGGTTTTGCATTTAGCAGCAGCTTGGCATTGATGAGGTTTTGCTCAAGCTTGATGAAATCATCTTTCAGTTCCTTGCCTGCTCCGGGCAGCGTCAGCTTTGATATGTACAAAACTGTGTCATCTGCAGGAAGTGTAGTTTGGAGTTGATAATATTGGAATTAAGGGTACTGATATAAATGGAAAAAAGGATGGGGCCCAAGATGGATCCCTGTGGGATGCCCCTTAAGATAGGCAGGGGGTCAGAGAGTAGGCTGTCAGCCTTGACTCTCTGGATTTGACCTGAGAGATGGCTGGTGAACCATTGTACAGAGGTTGCTGAGACACCTAAGTTTTTAAGGCTGTGCAGGACAAGGTTGTGGTCCACAATATTGAACGCCTTACTAAGGTCAAGGAAGATGGCGCTAGTGACCAGTTTGGAATCGTGAGCAGCAATCCAGTCGTTAGTAGCTTTGGCGTGTGCAAAAATGGTGCTGTGATTTTTCCAAAACACAGATTGATCAGAGTTGAGCAGAGCATATTTTTGAATGTGCACTTTCAGTTCGGTGTAGCTTAAGCTTTTGAGGATTTTAGAGAGCGTAAGGAGGATGGAGATCTGTCTATAGTTATTCATGTTGCCGGGTTCCCTGGATTTGAAAAAAGGAAGAACATGGGCAGATTTCCAGCAGGATGATACAGTGGCAGAGGCTATAGAGAGATTGAAAATGTGGAGTATGGGGGCTGCAAGGTAGTAGTGGCCTAGTTGGAAGAAGAATGGCTGTTATCCATCAGCACCATCTCCCCTGAGATAGGCCTGAGTTTGTGGGCGAAGTGCCTAAAATTCGCTACATGTAGTATTTCATGTAGAACCTGAATTTCTCTTACTAATCCACAAAGTGAAGTAAATAACTATGCATCTTGAAGTAACGCAAAGTTCCCATTGTTCCCTGTGGACTTCACGTTACTTCACCTTGTTTTCCATTGACTTTATGTTACTTCACCTTCTTTTTGTGCTCTTTAAGGTGAAGTTTGCAGTGAATCAAGGGATGTAAGGTCACTTGGGCTCTATATTGTCTTGCACACCATGGATGCTAATGCCGTAGTTGGGCATTCACCCTTAACCACCTTAGTGAGCATAGTATCCCCTCCCATCAGTGTAAGTAGCCATGTCAGTAAAAGTGGTGAAATAACACCCGAGGATTACTACAGGCATGAGGAGGAGGATGATGTGGAATGTTCAAGCAGTGGTCAGAGTAGCAGTGGTGGTCCATGTAGGTTTTACCATAGCGCTTTGTCAGCGCTTGCACCGACATCCCCTACAGCGACAGGTACCATGCCGACTGTCGGCATTGTAGCCTCGGGGATGTCGGTGCACATGAACCCCCCCCACACTCCCCAGTTTCTAGGATTCCTACTCCGAGTCGGAGCTGGACTGGGGTGGGTGAATCACCCAGCAAGGCTGTCCCGGTCACTGCACAGACCATCACAGCGATGAGCGGGTTTTGCCAAATTCCTGTCGCTGTGATGGTCTTCGTGGTGCCGGAGTTGCTGCGGTGATGGTATACTGTTCATGTAGTAATTCTACTACATCAACTCATGTGCTTAAAACAAAAAAAAAAAATAACCACATGTATTGGCTTGTCACCTATGCATGCACCATCACACATCCAAGGTACCCCATCTATGTCAATTGGTAGAGTAGAGCCTTTTGGCACATCATGTGTAACGCAACAAACAATGCAGCCCACATTGGACAGCCTTTTTGCATGCAACACTAAATACCCACCCAATCATGCAAATGCATGTGAACTCAATGCTACCATAGCGGAAATACTGGCAATTGACCTTTTGCCATTTTCCTTTGTGGAGAATGCAGGCTTCTGGCACTCTGTGGCATGCACATGTACTAAATGAAAGGTCCTGTCCAGGACATACTTTTCCACCCATGCTGTCCCTGAGTTATATCAGACGGTGGCAGAGTCTGTAAGACATGCCCTTCAACATTCAGCATCACCTTACATTCACTTAAGCATGGATATGTGGACAAGTGGCAAAACAGCAGGTAGTTCCTATCTGTATTACTGCACATTGGGCATGGCTGCCTGGGGTTGTCTGTGATGATGGGATGGGAAAGCAGTGTAATAAGTCAGACTGTGGTGGTGGTAGCAACCTTTACTGCACTAGACAGCATGCTACACTTGCAATGTGTAGTGCAGCAGGATCGCATATAGACTTGCTACTGACAGAAATTGATGAGTGGCTGCACTCCCTGTCCCTAAAAGCTGACTTCATAGCTAGTGATAATGGATCAAACATCACGAAATGTATCGGCAGTGGTGGCTTTGTGTTGGTTCCCTGTATGGCCCACTGTTTAAATCTATTGGTACAGGAGTTTCTTCAGTACACTGAAATAAAGCAATACTGACTGTTGCACGCTGCACCTGTGGACACTTTGCACTTTGAACACTGATTTCCTGCCTATTTAACTGCCTCCCTGTGACCTGCAGATAGGGTTACCACCTTTTAAGAAGCCCAAAGTGGGACATTTCTTACTGAAACATTATTTTTCACAGGACAGTAAGTAACCTCAACCGATGCAACAGACTTGCTTTCTCTATATAATCAGAATTAAGGCTAAGTGCAGTAGTTTCCTAGTTACTTCTATTGTTTCTTATTATTTTAAGGTGTTTTAGCTAAGGTATTGTAGTTTTCTGCAACATTTAGTGGAAAGTTAGAAAATACTTGTCCTATTATAAAATCAGGACATTTAGTATTTTTCATGGTTTTTTTGCAGGACACAGCCGCCCAAATCAGGACTGTCCTGCGAAAATCAGGACAGGTGGTAACCCTACCTGCAGAGACAGTCAGGCATGTGATCAGTGGCCTGTTTTTTAATTACTTTGCCATATCAAATTGTAACTCGATGTGAACTCAAAGTGGATAATGCAACATAAGGCAAAGTAAGGTGAATTTCAAGTGTTATTGGACAATTCATGTAGTGCTACACAAATTCGAAGTGGACCACTTCGGGTTCACGTCACCTGTGAATTAAAACTTCTCTGCATCTCTAGTGGTGAGGAGGGGCAGGTGAGGAACTGAAGTCCAGAAGGGAACTGTATAGCCCAGCGTAGGGAGAGAAATCAGAAACAAGCCCCTTGGTGATGAAATGCGAATTTAGTTCTTCTAGTATCTGACAGGATGGCAGAAACTAGGAGGAGAATGAGGGGGAGGCTGGGGAGGGCTAGGGCCCTGGAGGGACTGTAAGCCTCAGAGCTAAATAGGGAACTCATGCAGACTGGGTGGACCATAGGTCTTTTTCTGCCATCATTGTCTTTGTTTCTATGGTTCAAAATTGAACAGCAAAACCAGGTGGAACTAGAATGGCAGTGCAAATGCTTTCAAGCCGGCAAACAAAGGCAATGGAATGGAATGCAGGGGGGAAGGAGGTGTACACTAGTCCTTTCACAAAAGAAAGGGTCCTACAAGAGCTCGATAAGCTCAGGGTGGACAAGGCAATAGGACCTGATGGCATACATCACAGGGTACTAAAGGAGCTAAGGGTGGAACTAGCAGAGCCATTATCAGAACTGTTTAGTGAGTCTCTGAGCACAGGAGAGGTCCCAGAAGACTGGAGAAGGGCTCATGTGATCCCACTCCACAAAAGTGGTAGCAGGGAGGAGGCAGGGAACTACAGACCAGTCAGTCTTACCTCAGTAGTGGGCAAGATTATGGAGGCACTCCTTAAGGAAAGGATAGCGCAACACCTGGAATCCATAGGAGCACAGGATCCAAGACAGCATGGGTTTACAAAAGAAGAAGGTCCTGCCAAACTAATCTCATAGATTTCTTTGACTGGGTAACCAGAGTGGTGGACCAAGGGGGAGCAGTTGATGTCACCTACCTTGACTTCAGCAACGCTTTCGATACTGTTCCACATAGAAGATTGATTAATAAGCTGGGCAGGCTTGAGGTGGGTCAGAAGTTGATCAACTGGGTGGCAAACTAGTTGACGGGCAGAAAACAGAGAGTGGTGGTAAATGGTATACAGTCAGAAGAGATGCAAGTCACAAGTGGGGATACCTCAGGGATCAGTCCTGGGGCCAGTCCTCTTCAATATCTTCATCAGTGACATTGCAGATGGACTGGAGGATAAGGTTTGCCTGTTTACAGATAACACCAAGATCTGCAACAAAGTAGATGATTCAGATGGGGTGGGCAGAATGAGAAGAGATCTGGACAAACTAGCAAAATGGTCAGAAGAGTGGCAACTGGGGTTTAATGCAAAGAAGTGCAAGATCATGCACATAGGGAAGAGAAACCCTGAAGCCACCTATAGACTGGGAGGGGAATTGCTAGCAGTCACAAGGGAAGAAAGAGACTTGGGCATCACCATCACTGATGACCTGAAATCATCCAAGCAGACCACTAAAGCAGTAGGTAAGGCTAGGGGGATAATGGGGTGTGTTAGTAGGGGTATCACAAGTCGGAAGAGGGAAGTAATAATCCCTCTTTACCAGACACTTGTTAGGCCCCATCTGGAGTATTGTGTGCAGTACTGGAGGCCACACCTTCACAAGGACATTAACCAAATTGAGGCAGTCCAGAGAAGGGCAACCACAATGATGCAGGGACTGTATCAGAAAACATATGAGGACAGATTAATGGAGCTCAATATTTATACCCTAGAGCAAAGGAGGGACAGAGGTGATATGATTGAAACATTCAAACACCTTAAGGGCATTAACAAGGTGAAAGAATCGAACATGTTTCAATATAAGAAAAATAGCAGGACAAGAGGACACAGCATGAGATTAGAGGGAGGCCGATTAAAGGGTAATGTGAGGAAGTTCTTTTTCACAGAAAGGGTGGTGGATGCATGGAACGGCCTACCTCAGGAAGTGGTGGATATGAATACATGCAGGGCTTCAAACAGGCATGGGATAGGCATATGGGAGCAATACAGATGAGTATGAATAGATAGGCCATTGACAGAGCAAAGGCAAATGGCACATTTATAAGGTAGAAAAATAAATGGGCAGACTGGATGGGCCTTGCGGTCCTTATCTGTTGTCAACTTCTATGTTTCTATGCACGGTTGCTCATAGTGTGATAGTGCTGGTGCACATTCTGTGGGTAGTCTCAAACATGTTGAGCATAGTGAGTGGTCCTCCTGCAGCAAAGGTGTCTTCTCGACCCAAGGAAATGTTTTTTTCAGGGAAAACTACATCTTGTTGCAAACCGAGCAGCAAAAATAGGAGAAAAGTATTTTATACACATTTTCTGACAAACATGTTACAAACTTGTGAATCAAAAAAATACCATCTTGCCAGTTTAAAACTGACAGTGTGCCTTTAAATGTTAAATAAAAACTTCACTCTCATATCTTCTAAATTGTATTTGTTTACATGTCAACAGACAACTCTTTTCATGTAGCTGTTAGAGATGCATGCAACTGCATTTGTCTGTTTTCACACTTCATACCAGGTCCTGTAACTGTCTTGGGACATTCCATTTGGTGGTTGTTAGCATATAAGAACATGATGCGTAATCATCCATTAAACTCCCCAGTATGCCTGTCTGCTTAATTAGTCTTATTTATTTATTATTTATTAAAATGTTTTACCAGGAAGGCATGCTGAGCAGAGTACTGCTCAATTCCAGGTGTGTCCTGGGGGGAGGAGGACTGTGGAGAATAGACGTGACATATGTACAGAATACAATTTGTGCTAACAATGAACAATATTTATGCAGAATTCAGTTTGTCCTAACACTGAATATAACAGTGGTCAGCAGTAAGGAGTGGCAGAAACAACTGAGAAATACATATGTAAGTCCCCCAAATGGACTTACCTTCAGTGGAGCTCCATGCTCCCTTGCTTCTCCCCACTCACATTGTCCAGTTCCAGGGATTCAGGTGGGAATCACACCTGGTGACTCCCCGTTGTACCAGGCTGCCGTCCCTCTCTGGTGTCTCAGCCCGATTGGGCTGGGCCGAATGCCAGGGTAGGTTTTTGTGCTGCTGGGTGCGGCGTTGCATGGTCCTGGGTCCAGGAAAGTCCTGGATCGGGCTCGGGGCTGCGCAGAGATAAATAAATATTTTTTGGTTTAAAGATGGTGGTCCCGAGCACAATACGTAGGTGTGGGAAATGCCAAGAGCGAAAATTTAAAGGGGCAGTAGCTCCTTAGGGAGGCCAGTAGTTTTCGGTGCTGGCTGGCACCATGGGGCACCAGCATAAGTAATAAAGTGGGACTACAAGTCCCAGCGAGTTGCAGGTTTGGTGCCATTGTACGTGGTTCCTGATTGGACTAAGGGTTTCGGTGCCAAACCATGAAACCCTTAAAATCAGGGCTTAAGGGGACAAAGGGGGGGACAGACAGAGAGCGAGAGAGAAGGAGGTTGCCACGTGGTGCCCGCCCGCTTGGCGATGCGGCCTGGTGGCCATGCAGCCATGGCTGCCTTTTATTGGCCTTGCTAAGCATGACCACCAAAAGAATGGGAAAGCCTGGGATTCTCAGCTAGAGAATCCAAAAGATGAGGAACAAAGGAGTAGCTAAAAGGAACAGGAGTTGCAGTTAATGGGGAGTCCTGGGATTCTCAGCCAGAGAACCTAAATGACTGAAAAAAGAATCACTGCCTGCACAGAAGCCATGAGGTAGGGGGTCATATGTGTGGGGTCTGTCAAGGGGCGGCCTCTGAGCAGATCATGCCCCGGTGCCTTAGTAGGCTAATTCTGGGCTTCGGGCCCAGCAGCCAGCAGCAGTGTGGGTGTGGGGCTGCAAAGGGTCAGGCAGTTGTTGGCCCCAGTGGAGCCTGCTCCATGTAGCAGTGCCTGCGTGTAGCCAGAATAGGGAGCTGCAGCCTGTTGTTCTATTTCTGTTGGGGGATAGTCAGTTTGGCCTCAGGTGGGCCGATGCCTTAGACTGTAGGCTGCCAAGTGATCAGAAGGAACAGCCTGGGACCTCATGGATGTGCTGCGGCAGGTTCCAAATGGGGCCCCTGGGTCCTAGCTGTAGCTAAATGTCTACCCTGCATCTAATACTGTGGATACTGGTCCTTGTTTCTCTGCTCTAAGGAAGTGACTGTATCTGATGTGTGATCTCTTGAGCATTAAATGGAATCCGCTGGTCCTGCAACTTTGAGTCTGCCTCATGTGTTCTAAATGGACTGTTTTTGCCACAACTAAAAGAAGTTGCCTCCACAGCCTTGCCTCCAGTGTGTTCCAGCCCAGTACCGGGAGGGCCACTGTGCCCCAGATGGAGTTCATCCATCACCATCTCTACCCGGGGACATTCAGGTACTGTTTGTTCATTGTTATACTTCTGGACTGTGTTTTTGTTGGCTGTACAGCACTCCCCCTTCCCTATGAGCTCTACCATCTAATTACCCCTAGATCGGGGAAGTGGGGGGTGCTTACACATAGCAAACACATCTAGTACAGTAGCAAGGTAATGCATGGATAAATGAAGCAACAGACAACCACAGACCCGAAAAAGGGAAAAAAAGTATAGCGATCTAGGCCATAGTGTGTGGACAGGCTCAACTTAGCTGCATCAAAGAAATGAGCTGCAAGAAGGTATGAAATATCAGTTTTATCTTCAGTAGGTTTTGCAAACTGAGTTGTAATGCAGGGCTTTTCCCTTTAAACTCCAGTCAGTTTATGTGTTTCCAGAGAGTTTTTGTTGGGTATTTGTTCTTTCAGCATAGAGATATATGATATAATAAATGGGTGCTCTGACATCATGTTCTCATATGTTAATGCAGTTCTTGTGGACAATGAGATTTCAACAACCATGAAATGGAGACCCCCCCAGGCAGTCACAGGGGCTACCATGAGCAGTGAAAACAAACCAAAGGTAACACATGTGGTCTAATAGCTACATGAAAGCAGTTGTCTGTTGACATGGAAACAAATGGAATGTAAATTATATGAATGAGTAGTTTTCCTTTAAGCAAGCCCTTCCTCTTGCTCCTCCCATGCTGCTGTACATTATGAATATTAATGAGTTGTTTGGAATGATGTAGGAGGACACATTTCAGTGGAAAACAGGAAGTGCACTTTAGCCTCTGAAAGCTGCTTGGGACAGGGACACAGTGCTGAGTGCTCGGAGAGCTACAGAGAGATTTGGCTTTCTGTGTCTATCCTTTGTTCTTTTAATCCCAAACTCTGAAAAGCAGTAACTACTTGCATTTTTAAACAGTGAAGACTGTGGTGTTGGAAACTGAAACAGAGTACCATGAAGCTGGAGGTAAGGAATGCTGAGCACACGGGGAGCTGTAGTGGGAACACATTTTATGTGGTTAGATATCCTTTGTTCTTCTATTTATTTATTTATTTAGTAATTTGGAAAAGACCTTTGAGCGTAAGCTCTTTTACAAAGGTTCCACGTCATAGATTGCAAAACAAAGAACAATAGGAGAAAGCAAAGGTACATTACAATGAACAATACAGCCTGGATTCAGAACTTACAGAATAACTCAAAACATAGGTGCAAATTAAAATAACAAGAAAAACACTTTATGGGGAAGGGGGGGATAAGCAGTCACAGAGTGCCTTGTCAGTAGTTCAGAGGGACAGGGATAGCTGGCAGTGGGGTGAAGAAAGGAGGAACGAGAGAGAGGTATGTAATGCGGTGGAAGTGAAGGGTGGGGGAAGAAGGGTGATAAAGTATAAGGATAAATGGTGGGGTGAAGGAAGGCTGAGTGGAGATGACATGCTAAAGTAAATGGTGGGGTGTGAAGAGCAGCAGCTGCTTGTGTTTCTGAACAGTGCAGTTTGTGGTGTTGGAGACTGAAACAGAGGATTATGAAGCTGGAGTTAAGGAATGCTGAGCTGCTGTGTAAACAAACCAAAGGCAAACTTAATCAAGACAAAAATGGAGTCAGTTTGAAATGCCGGTGTATGGTGAATTTCATACAGGGAACTGCATGATATGTTTAAACACATGCTGTGTCTTTAAATACACGCATTAGCTCTTTAGTGGTCCCGAGGGCCAACAGGATTGCCTACCCTCCCCCAAGCCCCGTGGGACGCAGAATCTCCCCAGCTCCTCTGGTGGTTGCGATGGCCAACAGGATCTCCTGGACTCTGACGAGCCCCGCGGAACGCAGAATCTCCCCAGCTGCTCTGGTGGTTGCGATGGCCAACAGGATCTCCTGCCCTCCCTCAAGCCCCGTGGAATGCAGAATCTCCCCAGGTACTGAGCTGCTGGCCAAGGCAGAGCACCAGCTTGTTTGTCTGCTCTGTGTGTGAGAGGCCCGCCACCCCCACCACCACCCTTGGTGAGCTGTCGGTTATATAGGCTGTCCCTCATGACTGCCAGAACCAATCAGCCCACTTTTCCCTTTGCAGATTATCATCCTTCCACACTAGTGGTTGCCCTAGCTGTTCCTGCTGCCTAAACACAGTTTAACATGATGCCTCTTTCTCTAGCAATAGTCTGCCTACTTACAACTACAACATCCCTCCCCACCCTCCTCCTACTCAGAACAGCAGCCTAGCTCACTGATAATCAACCCTATGATTGCCACACAACCCCACCACAAAACCTCCTCCATTGGGCAGCCCATACTATATCTCCGGTATAACTGGGAACTTGGAGCTGCCATCCTTCCCCCTTCTTTCATGTGGGGTTGGCAGCCTTAAATGTCTCCTCCCCAATCAACTCCTCAATTACCCCTCAGCAACCCCCTGCCTGCCCCAAGTCACAATGAGCCATGCTTCTAACAAAACGACTATTGATTCTACTGCTTCTCCTAGCCGGGGATGTTGAGCTAAATCCTGGTCCAACCCCCCCCCACCACTGGTCACCTCCCTCCCCCTACTCTCCAGTTACCAAGGGGTTTCAAAATAGTGCACCTAAATATATGTAGCATCCTGAACAAACTCTCGGCACTACAACCAAGTGTTCTATCTCTATGCCCTGATATCCTAATCATTACTTAAACCTAAAGCTACCAACTGTCCCTATTTTCCCAGGACAGTCCCTATTTTAGGCAGTGTGTCCCAGTGTCCCCACAAGTTTTGCAAAATGTCACTTTTGTCCCAGTTTTTGCTCACCTGTCCCAGTTTTGTCCCCCCCTTTTTTTTTTTTGCTGACTGCTAATCCGTGAGCGACAGTTATTTCAGCACTACTGTGGCGCTGCTTGGACTGGACAGCAGTTTGCAACTTCAACCAAGGCGCACATGTTGCACTGCAAGCATGTCAGTGGGGAGCACAGTAAAGCATGCTCCTTCCTGTTAGATTTGAATGGGTAGTAGTGCAAACAAGCACATATGGATGTCTGCCTGCCAGCAGCTTAGATGAACTCCAGACAGAGAAGAGACCGGCAGCAGGGAACTAAGGTACCCGAACCTGATCAACTGTAGGGAAGTGTGTGAAGACAATCTGGTGTGGTGGTGGGAGTCACTGAAGTGAAGTTTGCTCAGCAAATGAGGTGAGGTGAGTGTAAGCGGGTTGGATGGGACTGTCAGGAGGAGCAATACATGCAGCTCGAATGTCTGATCACAATTTAATGCAGGTTTGCTTCTAATGAACTTTCTGTACATCATGGTTTGGAACTTGCTGCAGGAGAATGATGTATTGTTTTAATCTGAATGTTTGCTACTGGTGTTACTGTGGGGAGGCATGGCCAGAGCAAGCATCAAAATTTAACTGATTGTGTGCAGCGTTAACTGTGGCGGTGTCCGTGGGAGTGACACTGTTGGGGGGGGGGTCATGATCAGGATGAACTGTCCCAGTTTTAGACCTCAGAAAGTTGGTAGCTTTACTTAAACCTGGCTGAAGCCCCACAACCTGGACGCAGGATTCTCTATCCCTGGCTACTTCCTCATTCGGCAGGACCGTAAGGATAAAAGGAAGGGTGGGGGTACTGCCCTGTTCATCTCCTCCCAGCTCCATTTCACCCCAGTCAGGCTTTCTGTGCCCATGCTGTCTATAGACTCCCTGCTAATCAAAATCTCCCTCTCTCACTCAATTCCCTTATACGTAGCAGGGTCCTACTGCTCCCCAGATTCCCGCTGCCTGTCATCCTGGACCATCTGGGCACCCTAAAGTCCCTCACGTCTGGGGGCAAGCTACATATCCTTGGTGATTTCAACCTGAAATGGCTCTCCAAACTACGAAGCCAAGTGAATGCTCTAAACCTGTCCAAGCAAATAACAGAACCCACTCGCCTGAATCACAAATCCCAGAACCATACACTCTTGGACTGGGCCCTAACCTCTATCCCCCATCGTATACTTGACGCTGGACTCCTGTCGGACTCTGTCAGTGATAAGCACGTGATAGACATGGTGCGGAAAATATTCAGACCTAAGGTTTCTCCCCCCGTACTCTACTCACCAGGTCCTATAAATCCCTGGACCTGACAGTGCTCTTAACTGACCTAAATAATGTTGACTAGCCCTACATCCCACGGGCACCCTCCATCGACTCTGCCCTAGAATTCTTCACATCCAGATTCCTTCCTATCTGAGACTACTATGCACCACTCAGAAGGTCCAGAATAAGGGGTGCCCACCTGCCCAGGGTGACCACCGATCTCACAGATCAACTTTGAGTCAGGGACTGAGCCTGGAAAACCTATAAGATAACGGGTTCACAAGTGGCACTACAACACTACCGCTCACTTCGGAATGCCTGCACAAGGTTTATCTGTCAGGCCAAAACTAATTATTTCAAGGTCTCCTTCCACACTAACTTTAACCACTCAGCAAAGTTTTGGAAGTCAATTAAATCTCTCTTCTCCCCTCCAGCCCAACCCCCTACACCAGCCCTCAATGTAGCAGGCACTACTGTCACTGTACCAAGCACTGTGGCCACTGAGTTTAACACCTTTTTCACAAGCTGCACATCCTCCCTCTTGTCCTCTCTTCTGCTCCACCCCATGCAGCCACCTTCTACCATCCCAGCCACACTTCTGTCCTCCCACTTCTCTTTTTGCCAAATTACTCCAACAGAGGTATTAAAAGCCCTATGGTCACTCAATCCCTCCAAAGGTAAATGCCCTTTGGGACCTGACTCCAAAATGCTCCACCTATGTGCCCCAGCCATTGCCAGCCTACTGGCCGCTCTCTTTAACCTCTCCTTCACGCTTGGAACAATCCCATCTATATGGAAACATGCCACAGTCGTCCCCCTCCATAAAGGCGGCGATCCCTCCTCTCCGGGCAACTACTGCCCTATCTCACTTCTCCCCATCCTAGCCAAAATCCAGGAGTGCCTCGTGCTCTCTCAGGCTCGCCTCCTTTCTCGACTCCTCCTCCTTCTTCACTCCATACCAGGCTGGATTTAGGAAATCGCACTCCACCATCACCTCCCTTCTAAGACTCACCGACACCATCCTCCACAGGAATGGATAGCAGAGTATCACCTTGGCTATCTTAAATAACCTTGCAAGGCCTTCGACACAGTCTGTCACACCCTGCTACTTTCCAAGCTGTCCCTCGCCAGACTATTAGGATCTGCCACCAGCTGGTTCCTTTCCTACCTGGCAGGCAGGTCCCAATCAGTCCGAATTGGCTCTTCCACGTCCCCCTCCCTCCCTGTCACTACAGAAGTCCCCAAGGCTCAGTCCTTGGCCCAATGTTGTTTTCCATCTTCCTAAATGATCTACCCTTGGCCTGCCCTCACACTTCCATTCACATGTATACAGACGATACAGTACTGTATGCCTCAGGTCCATCCTCCTCTGAAGTGGCAACCAGACTCCAGCGGGACTTCAACAATGTCATCTCTGGTTTCATTCTAATCAGCTCTTTCTATATCCTAAGAAAACTGTCTCCCTAATATTCAGCACAAGGGCAAAAATCTCCTGACTTCCCTCCACTCCTATCTTCCACACTATTGATGGTACCCCCCTGTAGGCTTGTACATCCTTCAGATACCTTGGGGTCTAGATAGATCAGCACATTGACTTTTCTGCTCATTTTGACATGATCCACAAGACACTGCACCCAATGCTGGGTGCTTTATACCGCAACTGAAGTTGCATCCCCCTGCCAACATGCATGGCAATTGTACAAAAAATTATCCTCCCAATACTGGACTACGGGGACGTAGTCTATATTGCTGCTCCCAAGTCCTCCCTACTAGCCAGACTAGATCCTCTCTTCCATTCTTTCTGTCATTTCACCCTGGACTGCCCTCCCACAACCCGTCTCTGCGACCTGTACCTGTCCTTAAACCTCCCTTCTCTCCATGATCAGAGACTGATCCACTGTGCCAGGACCACAGCGAAATTCTGGGCACAGTCCCTCCTATCTTACCTTGTGGCAGCCCTAGCAGTTTTACACCAGCATGCTTAGTCACTCAGGAACACTGATTTCTGGCTTCTCCATGTCACTCACATGTCCATCGCTACTGGCCAGCCTGCCTTTAAATACCGCATGCCTAAATTATGGAACTCCTTACCGGTAGACATTAGGCACACCACTAGCACACAACATCTCAACTCCCTCCTCAAGATGCACTTTTCCACTACATGCTCATGTGCAGTTGCAACTGCTGAGGGCCCAATATCGTGTCTGGCCAATTTCTGCCCAATTTACTGAACTGCACTGTTCACACACTTGTGTTCACAGATCCCTATCTATGCTGTAACACAGTGTTTTACTGTGTTACAACTTAGCACTGTGAATACTGCTTTGTATATAGTTCCCCTCAGCTAGTAGCTAGTGGTTCTGCACAACTGTACCCACTGCATTCTCCGATACATGTTTTACTATTGTATTTTCTTCTTTATGGCACAACTAAGTTGTACTTCTGTACATTTATTCCACTGTATTTTCAACTGTATGTTTAACTGTATAGTCTCTTGTATTTCTACTGTATACCTCCCACTCCTCCCACCCCCAGGGCGCATCTGGAATTGAGCGGTACCCTGCTCAGTATGCCTGCCTGCCTGGTAAAACTCTTATATAAATAAATAAATAAATTTAGGTGGCCTGAAATTGATATTCCACCTCTGTTTGCTGTCATGAAGAGAAGCGATGTGGTTGTACCAGGAAGACAGTGCTGGGCAATGAACTGTGGAGTCAAGGTCAGAAACTAAAGTCTGGACTCTGGCTGCCTTCATGTTACTGCTGAGTTCTGAGTTTTATTATCAACATTCAGTTGAAGTTATTTCTTGTTTATAATCAAATATATTTATCATTGTATGCAGAATGTCAATTACAGGAACTTTTTTTTTACACATAAAACTAAAAATAAGTCACTGTGATAGATTTATTTCTTTTTAAATTTTTAGGACTAGAACCGGGGTTCCTTTTCAGAAGTGACCCATGTGTGTGCGTAAAGCATTTACTGTAGTACAAAAGGATAAAAAACATAATTACATGATATAAAGTACATTATTAGGCTGTCGGAGTTAGTCAATAAATACTTGTTAAAACGGGTACATGTCGAGATAATAAATATGAGTGTAACTCCCTCCTCGCAAGCAGTTGGAGGCTTAATGATAGACTTGGCTGGTCTAGACTGTCCCTCTGAAATTACAGAGTTAATATGCATGCCTCTGATTTAGGCCCTTAAAGGACATCTAAACAGGAATTTGGGGGCGAGGCGGGTCGCTCTGTCGTTTTACCAACCCTCCCATACAAATGCAGTCTATAGACAGCTGTAATATTTGATGTAAGTATTTAGCATAGTTTTTATGGCTTGCTCTGTTGATTTCCCCCTTGTACAGGTCGTGCCCACTTTTAGTCCATTCTCACAGCCCTGTTACCCAGCTTCTCCCATGCTTACCAGTATTCCATCCCTCAAGGCTTGCCTCCTGTGGTGAGGGGTATTGGAGCTCCCCAGCTACCACCACAATTCAGGATCCAGGTCGGAGGAAGTCCATATCACTATTGAGGAGCCTCTAGGAGGCTAGGTCATAATCCTTCTACAGGTGGGGTTTTCCACTTTACTTCATTCATTTCCTTTGGGATGCAAGAGTGTGTAGCCTGGCAGCAGTCAATGTTCCTCCTTCCCCTCAGCTGCTCCAGATTCACTCCCACCTGTGGTCATCCACAGGTGGTAGTATACCAGCAGAGGGAGCTGCCCTGAGAGCATCCTCTGTGATCCTTCTCCCCGTGGCTGGTCCCTAGATATCCAGGCCTGCTCCCTAACCTGAGTCACTAGTCTTGTGAGAAGTAGCACTCCCACTGCATGACAGGCTGGCATATTTACTTTGGTTTTTGAAGTTTTACATTGTCTATTCCCTAACCCGGGACACTGGCATCTCTAGCAGTATCACTGTGCTGACTGGCTGGTATATTTACCTTAATTTTTGATGTTTAACATTGTCTGTTCCCTAACCCGGGACACTGGCATCGCTAGCAGTAGCACTACCACTATATTGACAGGCTGGTATATTTACCTTAGTTTTTGATGTTTAACATTATACTTTCAGTAACCCAGGACACTGGCATCGCTAGCAGTAGCACTACCGCTATACTGACAGGCTGGTATATTTTAGTAACATTGGTAACACTGGTAACACAGAGCTCTATAAAGACAAATGTCCATTTGGCTCACTTATCTGCTAATTTAATATCCCTCTATATTTCTGTCCCTTAAATAAGTATCAAGAGACTGTTTGAAGGATATCGTTTTACTTGCTACAACCTCAATCGGCAAGTCGTTCCAAACTCTTACCACCCTATTCGAAAACCAGAACATACGAGACTGTGTCTTACACCTATCCACCTTAAGCTGCAAGGGGTGGGCACGGGTGCTATGCAACTGTACCCTGAGGTGCAAGTCCAATTGCTCCCAAAGCTGATTTTCAGATAATGCCCAATAAATTAGGCACATATCCCCTCTCAGCCTACGGTAGTCAAGGGAATATAGGTCCAGTTTCTTCATCCTGTCCTCATAAGCCAGATCCTTAACTTCATTAATTCTTTTGTTTGCCCTTTGCTGAACCCTTTCCAGGGCTTTTATATCCCCTTTGTAGCCTGGTGCCCAGAACTGCACACAGTATTCTGTATGAGGCCTCACGAGAGAGGTATACAAAAGGAGCAATACCTCTCCTTTCCTACTTTTGATGTGCCTATGTATACATCCAAGGATTCCATTTGTCTTCTTAACCACCTGATTACAGTGTGAGTGGAACTTAAGGTCATTACTGACTCTAATAACCCAAATCTATTTCCTCATGTACTACTTTGAGGATACTACCACCCAAACTATAGTTCACTTCGAGATTTTTTTTGCTGAAGTGCATAACCGTACACTTGTCTGTATTGAAGATCACCCTATTTTCCCTAGCCCATAGCTCCAGTTCTCCAAGAGCTAGTTGTAAGTTTAAAGCATCTGCTTTAGGATTAACTGGAAGGCCTATACGCGTGTCGTCCGCAAGTTTGGACAACCAGATGTCTGATGTTACTTGCATAGTAGACATGTAGAGATTAAACAAACATGGTCCCAAAACAGATCCCTGTGGTACCCCACTAGTGACTGCTGCCCAATCCGACATCTCTCCCAAGACGCATATTCTTTGTTTCCTTGCAAACAACCAATCCCCTATCCAGTTGACTATTTTAGGATGTATCCCTAAGTTAGAAATAATTTTAATCAGTTGTTCATGAGGGACCTTATCAAATGCTTTTGCAAGGTCTAAGAATATAACGTCCAGTGGACTGCCATCATCAAATGATTTACTAACTTTACTGTAAAACTCCAGTAAGTTTGTTTGATATGAACATCCCTTAGTAAACCCATGTTGAGATTCATCTTTTTTCCCCTCAAGCTCCACATAGTCCATAATGTAATCCTTAATAATACCTTCCAGTATTTTGTCCTAGTGCAGACGTCAGGCTAACTGGCCTATAATTACCCACTTCATGCTTTTGTCCCTTTTTATGGATAGGGACCACTGTTGCCTGTCTCCATGCCTGCACAGTCTGCCCTGTCTCCAGCGACTGTTGAAATATTAGTGTCACAGGCCTTGCCCAATTATCTGCCAGTTCCTTCAATAATCTTGGATGTAAACCATCAGGTCCACTAACTTTGTTATGGTTCAGACTTCTAAGCCTATTTCTTACATCCTCTAGCTCTATTTTAACGTCAGATGTTCCCACTACATTGTGATCAACTACTCTAAATTTTTGGCCTAAATTAAACACCGAGGAAAAATATGTATTAAACATGTCAGCCATTTGCTTGTTCTCTGTTATTATTTTATCATTATTATCTTTTAGTGGTCCATTTTTTTGCCCTGGCACCTTTTATTATTGACATGTGTAAAAACTTTTGTAGTTATCCCATACTTTTGTTGCCAGTTTCTGTTCATAGCTCCTTTTAGCCTTCCCAATAGCTATTTTAACCCTTTTTAAATAATGTTTATAGATAGCCTACGAGCTGGCTTCACCACTACACTTTGCCCTAGAATATGCCTTATTCTTGTTTTTTACCAACTTTTTTACAGTAGGCGTCATCCAAGGGGGCATGGATCTCCTGGAGTTGTGATATTTTTTTACGAATTGGGACATGTTTTTTGAATCAACTCATTTATTTTGTTAATGAATTTGTCCCACATTTCACGTACTGTTAGATTAGCTAACTCCTGCTACCAGTTCCAGGTATCTAGTTCATATTTGAATATACAGTAGTTGACCCTGTTAAAGTCATACAATACTGTACTCCCACTAGTAATATGGTAACCCCTGTCAAGTTGGAAGCTGACCATGGAGTGGTCACTATTACCCAGCAGAGCCTCAGCCTTACAATTTTGAATATTATCAACCATATTAGTTAATACTAAATCTAGAATATGATCCCCCCCCCTTGTGTTGTCATTTACCAGTTGGTCCATTCCTGCAGCTAGAAGTTCTTCCAGGAAACTAGCTTCAACATGTGAGTTTGCCTGTAATAGGTCCCAATGTATACCTGGGAGGTTAAAGTCTCCTAGTATAATGGCATTATCCTCTTGGGCTATACATTTAATAAAATCTAGTAAATGGCTATCCTGTTCTGGTAACCTAGCTGGTGGTCTATACACCACTGCTATATTTATCTTGGGTGCTCTTGGTGGGATAATCTTTAACCATATGATTTCCTCCTGGGCCTATGCTGTACTGTCCCTAACCTCAGATGTAATGTCATTTTGAATATATAATGCCACTCCACCACCTCTTGTGTGGAGCCTGTCCTTATTGTATAGAGTATACCCTGGGATTTGCTTGTCCCAGGTATCCTCAACCCTCCGTCAGGTTTCTGTAATGGCACATACCTTAATTTTATCATTGTATAGTTTTAATTTTATTCGGCCATTTTATTTGTAAGACTTCTAGCATTCAGGACAAGGCAGTTCCACAAGGGTTTATGTTTATGATTCATATTTATCTTCACAGCCCCCGTTTTCTCCCCCCCCCAAAGTATTTAGTTTAAATGTTGTTCAATACACTGTTTTAATTCGGATGATAGAATCCTTTTCCCCTGCCTGTTTAGGTGTATACCATCGTGTGAGAAGCTGTGGTATGCCTGGAAATCCTCCCAATGATCCAAATATATGAATCCCTCTGTGCAGCACCATCTTTTTAATTTAGACATCTAATACTCTCAGTCTGTTTCCGTCCTGCCTGAGGGACCGGTAATATTCCAGAGACAATCAACTCACATCCTCTATTTTTTAATTCCTCCCCCACGTTCTCAAAATCCCTCTGAATCTCAGTGAGATTTCTTTTTCCTGCATCATTTACTCCCACATGAAAAACTGTTAATGGGGTCTGTGTATTCTCCAGTAACCCAGGTAGTAAGTTGCATATATCCCTGATACCCGCCCCTGGCAAAACTGACACTGTTGTAGATTCATTTCTGTTTTTACAGATAACTTGGTCAGAGTATTTTATGATTGAATCTCCTATTACAAGGACGTCCCTTGGTGCTTTAGTACTATGCCTAGATGTGTTAGGGGTGAGGGGATTTTGACCACTACAATTTTTATTGAGTGGGGTATAACCTATATATTTACCTTAGTTTTTGATGTTTAACATTATACGTTCCCTAACCTGGGACACTGGCATCACTAGCAGTAGCACTACCGCTGTGCTGACAGGCTGGTATATTTACCTTAGTTTTTGATGTTTAACATTACACGTTGAGTAACCCGGGACACTGGCATCGCTAGCAGTAGCACTACCGCTCTGCTGACAGGCTGGTATATTTTCCTTAGTTTTTTAATGTTTAACATTGTATGTTCCCTGTCCTGGGTGACTGGCATTTCAAGTGGTAGTACTCACGCTGTGCTGACTGGCTGGTATATTTACCTTAGGTTTTAAATGTTTAACATTGTATGTTCCCTATCCCAGGACATTGGTGCTACAAGTGGTAGCACAGCTGCTGCACTGACAGGCTGACATATTTCCCCTGGCTCTGATGTTTAGCAATGCTGTAGCCTGTTTAAAACTTTGTGAAGAATGTAACTGCATCCTCCCCTTCAGGCAGCATCGTGACCCAGCTGCATCACTGCTCTGGATGAGGGTAGGCATAGCCCAGTGAATGCCGGAATCTAGAGTTAGATGGTGGAATTGCTTGCCGGGAGCCTCTTGCACTCAGCAGTATGGGTTGCTCGACTGTCTGCAGGAGTAGGTGGATGTGGGCACCTTAGACAACGGCAACCTATTGATAGGGACCAGGATGTCCAGGGCTTAGCTTAACCTAAAAAGGACAAGGGTAGGATCGAAGTGACTAGCAAAGGCTTTCAACATTGTCTCCCACTCCCTTCTGCTATCTAAATTCTCCCACGCAGGTCTCTCCAGCACTGCCACCAGCTGGTTCCACTCCTACCTGGTGGGCAGGTCACAAGCAGTAAGAACTGGTTCTCACACTTCTGTCCTCCTTCCTGTCACTACCAGGGTCCCCCAAGGCTCAGTCCTTGGCCCGTTACTCTTCTCCATTTTTCTGAATGACCTGCCCTCAGTATGCCCACACACGTCCATACACTTGTACGAAGATGACACTGTTCTGTATGCAACAGGTCCCTCCCTCGGCGAAGTGGTCTCTAGGCTTCAGCTGGATTTCAATGCTATTTAGCTCTGGTTCCACTCAAACCAGCTTCTTCTTAATCCCAAGAAAACTGTCTCCCTAACATTCGGCTCGAGGCAGAGACTCTCCCGACTGCCCCCTCCCCTACTTTCCACACCATCGATGGGACCCACTTGGAGGCCTGCTCCTCTTTCAGATACCTTGGGTCTGGCTGGACCAGCACCTTGACTTCTCAGCTCGTATAGACGCGATCCACAAAAAACTGCACCCAAAGCTGGGCACCCTATACCGCAACTGAGGATGCATCCCCCTGCCAACCCGCAAAGCAATTGTACAGAAAATGATCCTCCCTATATTTGACTATGCAGACATAGTATACAGCACAGCTCCTAAGTCCTCCTTAGCCAGACTTGACCCTCTCTTCCATTCCTTCTGACATTTTGCCCTGGACTGCCCTCCCACAACCCATCACTGTGACCTCTACAGGTCCCTAGACCTACCCTCCCTCCAGGATCGGAGGTAGTCGCACAGTCCTAGGATAACAGCAAAATTCTGGGCCCAGTTCCTACCCTCTTACCTTGCAGCTGCCCTCATAGCTCAACCTCCACCCACATACTCTCTCTGGAATTCCGACTCCCGGCTTCTCTCTGTCCCACATATGTCCTCCTCTAAAGGACAAAATGCTTTCAAGTACCGTATGCCTAAAGCATGGAACTCCCTACCAGTAGACATTCGACATTATGCCAACACTCAGCAGCTCAACTCTCTACTCAAGTTGCATTTCTCCTCCTCCTGCTCATGCACCTAGTTCCGCAGGATGGCTCAATGTCCCAACTTCGCCCTGACAAAGATTAGGTGTATGTTTGTTTATTTTGAATTTTTTCTTTGCTGCTGCACTTAGCCACTGTGTACTAAGTCATTCCATGTATTATAATTTTACAATGTCTTTACCTAGTGTGTTCTCTGTAATGCAGTCTCATCTGTATATCCTGAGGTATTGTATTGCTTGTTCTCCACTCCCCCCGCACCCCCAGGATGCATCTGGAATCGAGCATTGCACCACTCAGTATGCCTTCCTGGTTAAACTTTTAAATAAATAAAAATAAATAAACGCTTCCAAGCAGTTATTAGTCCCCAAAAATACAAAAAGAAGGTGCAACTCCTGGGCAATTCCAAAACTTCTTTTTTTATTTTATCCTCCACCATAAATATCAATGATTTATTGCCATGTCACGTCCTCGGGATTAGTGGTCTCTACTTTCATTCAGCACCAGCCTCCTGGAAAATCTTTCCAGATTATAATTTATAAGGCTAGTCAGCCTTCTTGACCCCTCAGGCATCTACTTGTGTTTATTTACCTCCATCACGTTTGTTTACTATGAAAAGTATTCCACACTCCCAGGAACAGTCAACTCACCACTGTCAGAAGCCAGAGATGAAGCTTTGATACTTATGGTGAAAGATAAAATAAAGAGAAGTTTTGGAATTACCCAGGCGTTGAACCTTCTTTTTGTAATTTTACAGCTTGCATAGTAGACCAAAATACACTGGACCACTGGTCTTCAAGGACTTGACTTTACTGGAGTGCTTCAGACTAAAGTTCATCTGCACAATAAGTAGTCACGGGCCAATAGATCCCAGTTCTTCAGCTCTTGCACAATTCATTATGGAAATTCAGCTTTCCTGGGTAGCCATTTCACCCATTGTCTGACTATATGGCATGTTACCTGCTGTGGTGCATTCTAGCCATTCCTTGCCCCCAGCAGTTCTCCTTCAGGGCATGATCTCTGACACTCTCTTATTATTTTCAGTTCAGCATACAAGGTGCCTCTGGCAGCCTCTTTATACTTCTTGAGTAACAGGGTGCCTAAGGATTCCCTGTCCCCCTTCTGTGCTGAAACCTGGTTTCTCTGCTTTCTCCTACTTGTGTTACCTGCACACATGGCCCATTGCATGTTGTAGAACATGGCACACTGGCAAGGTATCTAATAGGAGGTCATGGAGTCAATGAGGAGGTTGTGAAGTCAAAAACAGTGGAGGAAATTCAAGAATGCATGGGACAGACATAAGGCAATTCTAGTGGGGGTAGGAGGAAGTAGACTGTTGGTTAACTAGGACCTGCAGCTTATCTATTAGGTAGGGAAATGGGCAGACTAGGTGGGCCAAGTGGTCCTTATCTGCCATCAAATTCTATATTTCTATGTAGGATGAACTCTTGACCTAAGGAATCTAATCAGGCTGGCACTTTTCTCACCAGGTCTCCAGACCTCCTGGACATCAACCACATAATTCTCTTGGTGCATACACAGGTAACACTGTGACTCACTCTACCAGGATGGCATTTGGTGACACAGGCCTTAGGGTCTCCTAATGTTTGGAGAGTTTGCCCTCTCCGCATAAGTTATGGAAATAAGTCTTTTTACTAGGTTCCTGCTGTCTGTATGCAGTACCTGCTTCATCTGTTTCTCAGATTCTTTTTTTTTTTTTTTTTTTAACTTTATTTGTACATCTACACTCCCGGGCTTCCTTCAGGAGTGTCCACTCAGAATCTGCCCTACTCCCAACCTGAACCCCTCGCATCTCCCTTTGATCTCCTCCCCCGAACGACCGCAGGCAAGCTTGATCCCCGGTACCATCTCTGGGGCTGATTCCACCCTCCCTCGGCAGCTGGCTCCTAAGTGTGAAGAGCCTTACCTGCTGTCATCAGTCGGCCCTGGAGGGATTCAGGCACATCTGGGCCAGCTTTTTGGGATGTGGGTGATTCCCCAAGGGCCACCGTCATCTCACTGACGGTGCAGATGGTTTTTGTCCTTTCGTTCCCCCACGAGCACAACGTGCAATGGCGTCGGCATGCAGGCTGCCCCCATAGATGCCTGCCATGCTCATCCCCTGACCGATCCGTGCTACTGGACGAAATGCCCTTGCTTCCGATAGGGGCGGCGCGGAGTCACCCAGTACACCCTGGATCCACCCAGGAGAAGGTAGTATCCGGACACTCTATCTTCTCCCTTCCACTGACCCCCGATGGCCTTGGCTCATTCCTGAACCTGGGTCGCCGGTGTGGCATGAGGTGTGGCATCCAGTGCCTCAACCATCAGCGCCACCGGGCCGGCCATTTCTCAGATTCTTGATAGTAGCAGGACATAGGTCTTGGGGGTCAGCCCTGTATTAGGATGGCCATAATTATCTTCAGGGGTACATGCCTCAGGCCTGAAACCCCTCAGGAGATGTCCCTAGAGGAGACAGCCCTTGTAATTCCTGCACCCTCTTGGTGGTTGCTCTTGATTTCCAAACTGTGGCAAACCCCAGATCCTCAACCACCAGTCCTAGTGATATGGGACACATTCTGGGTACCTGAGATCCCTCCCTTTCAGCCTCCATGGTCCTACTCAATGTTACACCAATGCCACTACTACAGTGAGGTGTCCAGAACCTTCTGCCACTCTCAGGATCAGCCTTCCAGATACAAGTCTTACATTGAGGGTCTCCTGTGTCCCCTGTCCAAGTTCTTCAGCCAGCCTTTTGCTGAGCATAATATGTGCTACTTTAGCCAGGCATGCAGAAGTATCCCTGACCCCCCTGCCCCAGCGCCTTGATGTCAGTGCCTGGTTACCCCTTTCAGCCTGTATCCATACCTTGAGTGTCCCAGTTAACCCTTGCCTGCCCTGCAAGGTGCATTCCCAGCAAGGACTCTTGGAGTGTCTACTTTTTACCAGCTTTCTGGCACCTAGCTGCTTCTTCAACTCCCCACCAACAGCACCAACTGGTAGCCCCAAGAACACAGAACCTCAAGAATGCTCGCACCCTGAGGGCAGCCTTTATATATAATATATATATATACTGGGCTAGAAATAATTTTTGGGGAATGGCTGTCCAAAGGACAGGTGGAATATAGTGTTTGCCTGTCCCACAGAATTTATAGCTGTCCATTTAGTTATGGGGTAACTTAAGGTAAGAAATATAAAAACGTCTATTTTAGATTCCGAGCTGGTGCCACCCTCCCCCCACACACACACCTGGGACTGGATGTTTAATTGCTTCCCCTCCTCAGGTTAACACAATTTAGGTTTGTACATTAAGCACATTTGTCTTGTTTCTGGCTGGGCTGAAGGAGAATATTAATTTTTTTTGTTGTTTTTTTTTTTTTAATATGTACACACCCCATTTGTCTGCAGAACTCCGAAAGGAGCTTTTAATTGCTTGCCTGTTTTTCCTCTCCTCCTCCTCCTTTCTTTCAAAGAATAGCCCTCACAATTGGTTTTAATCACTTACCTTGCCTGGCCACTGCCTTCTATTTTAATAATCTTTTTTCCTTTTTTATGTCCACCTCTTTCAAGTCTGTGGTCTGCCTCTCCTCCTTCCTTATCTTGCAGCAGGGCCTTTTTTCTGTAAAGTTGGGCTTTTACTGTTACCCATTTTTCTACATTTGTAATAATGCTGGAAAGAGCTTTTTTAGGTGAAAAGAATTCTTATTCTAAGCTCTACTCACAATGTCTCCATTCTCGATGCTGCCACTTGATCGTGGACTTGGTTGAGAACCACGTATGTGGAATACTGAAATCAGGCAGCAACATTATGAACACAGCAACGTGGTTCTCTTGCTGGTTGGCCACCTGCCTGCATCGAGTTAGACAGATACGCGCTGCACACAAGGCACACAAAGTGACGTTGGAACTTCAGCGTGTTCATCGCAATACATTATGGGTGCCGGCTGACTGAATCAATCTTCCACTAGGTCCTAGTGCCCATTTACAGTTCTCAGGCAAATGCCTGTCCCAGGGACAGCTAAGAATGGCAGAATGGCTGTCCAAAAGAAAAACGGCTGTCTGGGATGGTGGACAGCGGTTATTTGACCCTGTATGTATGTATATGTATGTGTGTGTGTGTATATGTATGTGTGTGTGTGTGTGTGTGTCTATACATATATATATATATTACACACACACACATACTCCTTGTAGCACCTCCCTTCACCCATAGAGGATAATGTCAGGGCAACATTCCCCTGCTGGCCACATATAGTAACAAACTCCTTCCCCTACAATAAGGAGGGTTTGTCACATAAATAAGGTGGTTGTCACATATAACTAGTTTGACAGATTTGTTCCCAGTGCCTCACAAGATACTTATGATTGTCTCTTGTACAGAAAGTTGAACTGGTTGAATTTAGATTGTGGGTCACCCTGGAGACCGGAAATGGCACCACAATCTGTATGGGGGTTGTATACAGACCCCCGTCTCAGGGGGAGGACATGGACAAGGAAATGATAGAAGGCATCCTTAGAGTGGCAGAAAGAGGGAGATATTGTTGATGGGGGACATAAATATGCCAGATGTTAACTTGGGCACCTTTGCTGCAGCCACATCCAAGAGCAGGGTAATTCTCGATGACCTACAGGAGGCATGTCTCAGACTGCTAGTGATGGAACCCTCTCAGAAGGGAGCAATCTTAGACCCAGTACTCTCAAATGGGGACAGAGAGGATCTTTGATTTAGAAGTGGGTAGCCATCTGGGAGCAAGCGAACACCAAACAGTGTGGTTCACGAAAAACACAGCTGTAGAGTCACGTCACACAAAGGTGAGGGTATTGGACTTTTAGAAGGGATGACTTTGGCAAAATGGGGGAGTGCCTCAGAAAAGCACAAGCAGCAAGAAGATAGGGTGGAGAAACAATGGGGGAAAATCAAAGCTGCTATCACAGAAGCAACAAGCATTTGTGTGAAGCAAATAAACAAAACAAAGGAAAAAAATACTATGATTCTCAAAAGAGGTGGTGGGGAAGGTTAGGGAGAAAAAGATAGCATCCAGTAAGTATAAAGAAACACAGAAGGAACAGTACAGAGAACTGTATCAGTTAAAGCAGAAGGAAGCTGGGAAGGCAGTCAGAATAGCAAAGGCCCAAACCGAGGAAAAGATAGCCAACTCAGTTAAGAAAGGGGATAAAACCTTTTATAGGTACATTAGGGAGTGAAGAAAGACCAGGGTAAGGATAATGAGGCTTTTAAAGGGAAGGGGGTAGGCATAGGGTGACAGTGAAAAAACACAGATACTGAATGAATACTTCTGATCAGTATTCACAAAAGAAGAGGAGAGGGAGGTACCTAAACCAAATAATAGAAGCATACTGGATGGGGGGGTAGATAAGAATGCATTCACAGAAGATCAGGTCCTTAAAGAACTCCTAAAACTAAAGGTGGACAATGCAGTGGGGCCTGACTGGATTCACCCCAGAATTCTAAAAGAACATGGGGGAGAACTAGTGACACCACTGACTACCCTTTTTATCAAATCATGGGAGGATGGTATGGTACCTGAGGACTGGAGGAGGGCAGATGCGATTCCCCTTCACAAATATGGGAGCAAGGCAGAGGCAGGGAACTACAGACCTGTTAGTTTGACCTCAGTGGTAGTGAAAATGATGGAATCACATCTGAAAGAAAGAATTGTTGAGTACCTGGGGGCCAGCGGGGGACAGAGCCCAAGGCAGCATGGATTCACAGCTGGTAGGTCATGTCAGATGAATCTAATAGATTTCTTTGACTGAGTGACTAATGTAGTAGACAAGGGAGGGACTGTGGCCATAGCTTACCTAGATGTTAGCAAGGCATTTGACACAGTCCCACACAAAAGATTAATAAACAAGTTAGCCAGTCTGTGAGTGGGTCTCAGGGTTGTAACCCGGGTAAAAAATTGACTGGACAACAGGACGCAGAGAGTAATAGTAAATGCAGCCCAATATGAAGAAAGTGGGGTTACTAGTGGGGTGCCACAGGGTTCAGTACTGGGACTGGTCCTCTTTAATGTTTTTATAGGTGACATTGTGGAGGGACTGTAAGAAAAAGTATGCCTCTTTGCAGATGACACAGAGATCTGCAACAGGGTTGATATACAAAGAAGGTGTGGAAAGGATGAGAAGGGACTTGGCAAGGTTGGAGAAATGGTCAGAAGTATGGCAGCTTGGATTCAATGCAAAGAAGTGCAAAGTAATGCACCTGGGAAACAAAAACCCAGGGGAAAAGTACACAGTGGGGGGTGAGATACTAACAACCACAAAAATGGAAAGGGACCTGGGGGTAGTCATATCAGACTACCTAAAGGTAGGCAAGTAATGTGAGAAGGCAGTAAGGAGGGCTGGGGGATACTGGGATGCATCGGGAGAGGCATTACCAGTAGGAAACAGGAAGTTATTATCCCTCTGTACAGACAGTTGGTGAGACCCCATCTGGAGTTACATAGATACATAGACAGTGTTGGCAGATAAGGGCCTATGGCCCACCCAGTCTGCCCATTTGAGCTTGTAAGTTCAGTTTATGTTTTCCTAGAAGTCTGTTGCCCCTTACCCCTGACCTCCAGAATTCCTTTATGTCTATCCCATGCATTCTTAAATCCCGTGATTGTTTCAGCCCCCACCACTTCCTCTGGCAGGGTGTTCCACTTGTCCACCACCCGTTCTGTGAAGAAATTCTTCCTCACGTTTCCTCTGAATCGTCCTCCCTCCTACTTCATCCCATGCCCTCTAGTCCTGGAACATCTTTTTTGCTTAAAAATAGTGTATTCCTGCACCCTGTTCCTCCCTGTAAGATACTTGTATGTCTCTATCATATCCCCTCTCTCCCTCCTCTCCTCCAGGGAGTACATGTTCACTTCCTTCAACCTGTCTTCATAGGACTTGTGATGCAATCCATGCACCATCTTTGTTGCCCTCCTCTGAACCTTCTCTACCCTGTCTATGTCCTTACGTAGGTATGGTCTCCAGAACTGTACACTGTACTCCAGGTGGGGCCTCACTAGTGTCTTGTATAGTGGAATTATGACCTCCCTTTTTCTGCTGGTGATGCCCCTGCCTATGCATCCCAGCATCCTACTTGCTTTACCTGCTGCCTTGTCACACTGTTTCCCTACCTTGAGGTCATCAGAGATGATAACCCCAAGATCCCTTTCCTGCTTGGTGCATGCTATATCCTCACCCCCAACGGATATATTGTACCAGGGTTTTGTGCCCATATGCATTATCTTGCACTTCTTTGCATTGAATTTCAACTACCAAACCCTTGACCATTCTTCAAGTTTCTGCAGGTCCCTTCTCATTCTGGCTACACCCTCTGGTGTGTCTACTCTGTTACAGAGCTTTGTGTCATCAGCTAACAGTGAAATTCTGCCTTCTAGGTCCTGCTCAATGTCATTGATGAAGATGTTGAATAGGACCGGTCCCAGCACTGATCCCTGTGGTACCTCACTGGTCACTCTTCCCTCTGTGGAGTGATAGCCGTTTACCACCACCCTCTGTGTCCTGCCACCCAGCCAGTTACCTACCCACCACACTACTGTCCTGCCCACACCCATATTCCCCAGTTTGTGTAATAGCCTTTTATGTGGCATGGTGTCAAAGGCCTTGCTGAAGTCCAGATAGGCCATGTCCACTGCCCTCCCCTGATCCACCTCCCTAGTCACCCAGTCAAAAAATTCAATGAGGTTGGTCTGACATGACCTCCCCCTGGTGAAACCATGCTGCCTTGGGTCCTGTAGTTCATTGACAACCAGATGTTCCACCAATCTCTCCTTCAGTAGTGCTTCCATGATCTTCCCCACTACCGAGGTGAGGCTGACTGGTCTGTAGTTCCCTGCTTCCTCTTTGTTCCCACTTTTGTATAAGGGGACTACATCTGCTGTCCTCTAGTCTTTGGGTACCTCCCCTGTTTCCAGTGATTGGCTAAACAGGATAGCCAGAGGTTCAACCACCACCTCTCTTAGTTCTTTAAGGACCCTGGGATGCACCCCATCTGGCCCCATTGCTTTATCAACTCTTATTACTTCCAGTTCCTTCAGGACCCTTTCTCGTGTAAAGGGACTTGTGTCCATTCTGCACCATTCTCACCCTTGTACTCCTTCAGACCCATTCCCTCCTCTTCCTCAGTAAAGACTGAGCAGAAATACCTGTTCAATATGTCAGCTTTACTGTTGTCATCCTCCACGCAGCCCCCATCCTCCCCCTTCAGTCTCACTATCCCTCCCTTTGCCTTTCTTTTTTCACTTATGTACCTGTAAAAGGTTTTGTCCCCTCTACCCACTGATTTTGCAATGTGTTCTTCTGTCTGAGCTTTGGCTTCCCTTACTGACCTCCCTGCCTCCCTTTGCTTCCCCTGGTACTTCTCCCTATCCCCTTCTGCCTGTGTCTTTTTGTATTGCCTGAATGCAATCTTTTTGGCTTTCACTTTCTTTGCTGCCTCTTTGGAAAACCATAATGGTCTCCTCTTCCTTTTCCTCTTGCTAATTTGCTTAATGCATAATTCTGTTGTTCTTGTAATCTCCATTTTAAATACTGCCCACTGTTCCTCAACCCCTGATTCCTGTCCCATTCCCCTTAATGCCTCTTTCAAGTATCTCCCCATTTTCCCAAAGTCTGCCCCCCTAAAATCCAGGATCGTGTTTTGTGTGGTTTGGTTCTGCTCTTTCTGTGATTTCAAACCACAATGACTGGTGGTCACTGTTCCCCAGGTGCTCCCCCACTGTTACCCCCATCACACTGTCCCTGTTTGTGAGCACAAGGTCCAGTATTGCCTTCTGCTGAGTTGGTTCCATGACCAGTTGCTTGAGGAAGGCACCCTGAAGGGAGTCCAGGATCAATCTGCTCCTAGTTTATGCTGCTGCTGGGATGCTTCAGTCTGCATGCAGTTCTGGAGACCCCATATCTGCAAGGACATGGACAGGATGAGTCCAGAGGAGGGCAACTAAAATGGTGCAGGTGTAGGGAGTGAAAGGACTCCAGCATCAGGTTCTTGCTAGAGATAAACAAGTGGAAGGAATGGCAGACAGTGGCAAATCACACAATAAACAAGTTTATTACAAAAACACAGTCTTACAACCTGCAGTGCAAAGCACAGGGAGAAATACAAGCTTCCCTACAGCTAGATGCAGCAATTCTCAGCAAACCTTTCTAGAATAGTACTTTTTATAGGGAGATAAGGAGAAAGGTGCAACAGTTCTCATTTTCTGAAGAAGTGGTACCATTAAATTGCTGGATCGAAAATGTAGAGTCAGCAGGAAGAAAAGCATTACATTATACAGAAGATGCAACATTGGTTAGAACAAAGATGGCATAGTTCTCCAGTACGTGCAAGGTCATTATGGTGCAAAAGCAGTGTCGGCAGAAATACATGTGAAAAGATATGGTTAGGCCCAAAGCACATACTGTATGCCTCATGTACGCAAATGAACAGTACATATAACAGAAAACTAAGAAATTATGCTGTAAAATAAATGTATACTGTATAGTGTATACACTTAGCATGCATGATCCCTAGTACCCATGTTTGTACAGAGGATACCCATTACTACACGTTAGTGCAATACAGCAATATCACAGTAATAATAAAACATCTGTCTGAAATCTGATAGATTTCTTTGGCTGGGTGACCAAAGTAGTAGATCAGGGAGGGGCTGTGGACATGGCCTACCTAGACTTTAGCAAGGCATTTGACACAGTCCCACACAAAAGATTAATATACAAGTTAGCCAGCCTGGGAGTGGGTCCCAAGATGCCAGCCTGGGTAAAGAATTGGCTGGAGAATAGGACACAGAGAGTAATAGTAAATGGAGTCCACTCAGAAGAAAGGAGGGTTACTAGTGGGGTACCGCAGGGTTCAGTATTAGGACCGGTCCTCTTCAATGTCTTTATAAGTGACATTGCAGAAGGACTGGAAGAAAAATATGTCTCTTTGCAGATGACACTAAGATCTGCAACAGAGTTGATGCACAGGTGGGTGGAAAGGATGAGAAGGGACTTGGCAAGGTTAGGGTAATGGTCAAATGTATGGCAGCTTAGATTCAATGCTAAGAAGTGCAAGGTAATGCACCTGGGAAACAAAAACCCAGGGGAAGAGTACACAATTGGGGGTGAGATACTAACAACAACAAAAATGGAGAGGGACCTCGGGGTAGTCATATCAGATGACCTAAAGATGGGCAAGCAATGTGAGAGGGCAGCAAGGAGGGCTGGGGGGATACTGGGATGCATAGGAAGAGGCATCACCAGTAGAAAACAGGAAGTTATTATCCCTCTGTACAGACAGCTGGTGAGACCCCATCTGAATTACTGTGTGCAGTTCTGGAGACCCAGTCTCCATAAAGACATAGACAGGATGGAAGCTGTCCAGGAGGGCAACTAAAATGGTGCAGGGTCTGCACCAGAAGACATATGAAGAGAGACTTAAGGAGCTTAATATGTATAGCCTCGAGGAAAGGAGGGAGGGGGGACATGATAGAAATTTTCAAGTACCTCAAGGAATCAACAAAGTCCAAGAGGGTAGCATCTTTCAAAAAGAGTGTGCAAGAACAAGAGGCACAATTTGAAGATGGGAGGCGGCTCAGAGGTAATTTAAGGAAGTATTTTTTCACAGAGAGGGTTGTGGATGCATGGAACAGCCTTCCGGAGGAGGTTGTGGAGTCAAAATCAGTGGTGGAATTCAAGCATGCATGGGATAGTCATAAGGCAGTTCTGGGGGGTGGGGGTAGGAAGAAGTAGGCTGCTGGTTAACTAGGATCTGCAGCTTATCCAGTAGGTAGGGAAATGGGCAGACTGGGTGGGCCAAGCGGTCCTTATCTGCCGTCAAATTCTATGTTTCTATCTGTCATTGGCGTGAGCATGAGGATGCAAGGGGTGTGGGACCCACGGGCAACATTCCCCTCCTTGTTGCCTCAAAAGGGGCAACACAACCATAGAGAAGCAGTTGGAATCATTTACAAGCCCAAAGCATGAGCCTTGTAAAGGAATGTTAATCATAATATTGCGTGATAGTACGCCACAGACAGTATAGTGTTAATATTAATAATATATGATAAAAATAAAACAGGGTTACATGTGTGATGGATAATCACAGCTTGAAACCTAAATGGAGACAAAAATTTATATAGTTTGTAAAAAGCAGACAGATAGTCAGGGTTACTGTCAAAATGGGCCTGTTCAGGAGCTGGTACGGGGTGGTCACAGATGGAGCACAAATGGTGTGTCACATAGTGCAGAACTCGGGGATGTCAACTCCACAATTGAGATATGTGAAAAGATGTTAACATGTGATGCCACATAAAACATAATATGACATAATAATGTCTGTTGATGAACAAGAGTTCATGGAATCCACTTTGAGAGTGGATAATGGAGATGCTACCTGGCGTTGAGGTGTGGCACACCCTTGGAGCTTGATTAAGGAATCTGTTGATAATGTCTCTTGACAGAAAGGTCCTTATAAAACATATATGACCAGTTTAGAAAGTTTATATGAATAACAGTCCATAAAGTTCATAATTGACAGAAAGGTGGTAACCCCACAAGGCACATGGGGCTATTCAGATGGTAATTGAAAGATGAAACACCATCATAGCAAGAAAGTCAGTGTTCATGTTGCTGGCTGTAGAATGGCTGGGTTGGCAGAGGCCTTGGCAGGGGGTGCATTAGATTGTACATTGAGTCCTTTAATAAAATATACATGCACTGGCGTAGCGTTTGTATTGTGGTGATTGATCACACCCTGGCACAAAGATTAACAGTTTATAAGTGACAGTCCATAAAGAATAATCAGTCTGTATAAGGTGTCAGCCAGGCTTGGAAAGAGCAACAATGGAGAAAATGGATGTCTTGCTTGAAGATCAGTTGAAGAGGAATCTTTTTGCTGAAGTCAGGGGATTGCCCCTGCCTCAAGCTTCGCTTAGGTGTGATTTTGCTGAAAACATTACACTTGCAGAGGTAATAATAAAAACTTGTTTCATGTTGTAGTCCTTATATGGAGACAGTCGGGCACAAGGATGGTAATGACATTGAAGCTGTGGCAGTGGTTTTCGTTCTAGGAAAAACATGAATATTTTTGCAGGGTTTTATTTAGCTCTAAAAATTGATTAGCGTTTTGCTCATAAAAGTTCTAAAACATTGTGAAAATGCATAGCACTTGCCTCACTGTGTTTAACAAACATAACACTTCTAGAAAACCTATATAAATGCTTTCTGTACAGTTAGTATTGTCCCAAGAAAAAAACTGCTAATCAATTATTTAAAACCCTGTTTTGCAGATCAGATGAAAGTGATACTGCTGTTACATGTGGAGATGTTATGTGTGCCACACCTGTAAACTTGTAAAGTGTGTTAGAAACTGAGTTAAGAACAGATATGACAGTGTCACCAGCATACATGTGTGAGGAAGTTCCTGTAGGACACATTTCAGAGTCGGACAGGAAATGACTTCAGACTGACAGCAGCTACAGACAGGAGCACACAGAGAGCTGCAGAGGGAACTGTGGATATCTCTTGTTCTCCTAGTCCAAAGGCTTCCAAGTGCTGAAGAACTGAAGCTACTCACACTCCTGTGTGGTTTTGAATCATTATCAGGAGGTTTTTTTTTTTTTTTTTAATTTAGTTGTTTAACCAGGTATAGCACACTAAGCTGAAAGCTTTTTTACAGGAGCGACCTGGAAGCACAAGGAGGTTAAGTGACTTGCTCAGGGTCACACAGTATGCAAGTGGTGTGTTGAAGACTGAAACAGCTCATCTCCTAGTCTCTCTGCATTGCTAACAGGTACTGCCTACTGTTTAAATTCAAGGACTGTTTTGACAGGGAAATCAGTGTAGAGGCGTTTTTTAAACCCCCTTTTAGAGGGCTTGGAAAACTGGGCCTGCATTGCTCCTCAGTGCTCAAAAGGCAGCCCTTTGCAGCTGCTTTTGGTGTTGGCTAACTCGCCTTTATAAAGGCGAGCTATATACATTGCCTGGCCCCACTGTTTTGCTTTGTTGTCTCCTTTGATCACCATAGCAATTGGTGACGTCAGCGTGATAGGGCTATAAAACTGTGGGCTCCAGAGAGCTTTTTAGCTCATCTCCTAGTCTCTCTGCATTGCTAACAGGTACTGCCTACTGTTTAAATTCAAGGACTGTTTTGACAGGGAAATCAGTGTAGAGGCGTTTTTTAAACCCCCTTTTTAGAGGGCTTGGAAAACTGGGCAGGCATTGCTCCTCAGTGCTCAAAAGGCAGCCCTTTGCAGCTGCTTTTGGTGTTGGCTAACTCACCTTTATAAAGGCGCGCTATATACATTGCCCAGCCTCACTGTTTTGCTTTGTTGTCTCCTTTGATCACCATAGCAACTGGTGACGTCAGCGCGATAGGGCTATAAAACTGTGGGCTCCAGAGAGCTTTTTAGCTCATCTCCTAGTCTCTCTGCATTGCTAACAGGTACTGCCTACTGTTTAAATTCAAGGACTGTTTTGACAGGGAAATCAGTGTAGAGGCATTTTTTAAACCCCCTTTTAGAGGGCTTGGAAAACTGGGCAGGCATTGCTCCTCAGTGCTCAAAAGGCAGCCCTTTGCAGCTGCTTTTGGTGTTGGCTAACCGCCTTTATAAAGCGAGCTATATACATTGCCCAGCCCCACTGTTTTGCTTTGTTGTCTCCTTTGATCACCACAGCAACTGGTGACGTCAGCGCGATAGTGCTACATAACTGTCGGCTCCAGCGAGCGGAGTCGAGCGCGGAGCGGAGGCGACGCGGGCAGAGGCCACCGGCGTCTGTCGGTGTCCATAGGCGGAAGAAGATGGAAGGTGACTTGTGTTTTCCAGACGATCAATACTCTTCCTATACTCTATTGTAGCTTGTTTTAAGCTTTACTGTATTTTGTTCAACAGACAGCTTGAGAAGTCAAATACCTTCATAAACTGTAATATACCATCTTGGAGTTAAACTTACTACGTAAAAAATATGGAAGATATTATCCAAATAAACAGAGAGTGCTTTGTTTGCAGATGTCAGTCCTGTAATATGTACTTAATATCTGAGATAAACAACTTCACCTTGCCCTTTACCTGTGTTAAATGTAAAGTTAACCATGATTTAACTGCTGAATTGGAATTGTTTAACAATAGGTTAAGCTTTTTAGAGACCAGCCAACAGGAAATGTCTAGTAGATTTAAAAATCAAATTAGTGATATTTCCCAACCCACCAAAGTACATGTGGTAGGCAAAAAGCCCAAACATCAGGGAAAAAAACTTAGACTATTATCAGAATGCCAGAAGGCAAACAAAATTATCACCACTTGTCAAGAACCTATTGAAATATCCCCTGCACAAACAGAAAAGAAAAAAGTTAGTGTTAAGAGAACAAGGGAAGAAGATCCATCTGATAATGCAGATGAAGATTGGTACACTTTACAAATTCAAAAAAATCCAAAAAAAGGGCAGAAGAGCAGACCAATTTACGGTTTCTACTTTCAATTCCTTTGATCCCTTAACATATATCTTGGATACAGGCCATGATCCAGAAACAATAAGTGTCCCCATTTCTGAAAATTTTGAAAATATAGAAAACCCAATATTTACTATAACAAATATGAATCTTTCAAATGCAGAGTTTAATTCTTCACCTCTTTTTCCCAGCAATCTACAAAATGTTACTGACACCAGAGAGGCCAAAAAACATGACCAAGCTGATGTAAATCCCTTGATTTCACTAGAAAATTGTGACAACTTGGACCTAAATCAAGGTGATGTTTGCAAAAAAAGACAGGTTATAGTGCTAGGAGACTCTATCATAAAACATATTGATAGAATCATTTGCAACCCTGACAACACAAATAGAACTCTTTCAAGCTTCAGGGTGCTGATTGACATCACAGAGATGTCCAGCAACATCTTACAAAACTCAGGTTTTAAACCTTTGGTAATAGTTCGCATAGGAACCAACAATGTTCTAAAGGATTCTTCTCAAAAACTAAAAGAAGATTATGTTGCATTAACAAACAAATTATTGGATTTAGGATGTGAGGTAGTCCTATCTGAAATCTTCCCTTTTCCAAGAGCAAATCTTTCCCAACAATGTAAAATGAGAGAAATAAATAATTGGTTGAGATGTTGGTGTTTTAAACAAGATATACAATGTATAACTCACTGGGAGGACTTTTATGGTAAATCAAACCTCTGTTGTGGGACGGACTCCATCTCAGCAGGAGGGGTAGTAGGCTATTGGCGGCATAGTGCATTCTATCAATAGTTGTTTAAACTTCCAGCAAGGGGGGAGTTGTATGTTCTAGATACAACTCTTGAACCTCAATTTTTCAACTATTCTTCAAACCCTGCATCCATAATCAACCGTAAATTCCCCCAAACAAACACTATTGGTGTCATTTCTAAACCAAACATAAATATTATATTAACTAATGCCAGAAGTCTACGCAACAAAAAAAGAAGAACTTACTTACATCCTTCAAGCACAAAAAATATCAATTTGTGGAGTTACTGAAACTTGGTATAAGGGTGAAGACTGGAACACCGACATAAAGAGATATAATAAGTTTTACAAAAACCGAAATGAAAATAAAAAGGGAGGAGGTGTTGTATTATACATTGATGAACACTTGAAAGCAAACACAATTAAAACTAAAACAAGTAATAATGAGAGCTTATGGGTCAAAATTTTTCTCCCCCATAGTCCACTAGTAATTGGGCTAATATGTAGATCTCCTAGTTTAACTAATGATGAAAATCAAAGTTTAATAGAAGAAATATCTGAGGTACACATTGATACTCCTGTATACTGATGGGTGATTTCAATCTTCCAACTGTCAACTGGGACAATTATACATCAGCTTCAAATACTGAAAAGATGTTTATGGATACTTTTCTTGAATCTAACCTAGAACAAATAGTTAATAAACCTACCCGTGGTAACAATATCCGTGACATTGTACTCACCAATGTTAATGAGAAAATTGATAACATCAAAATACTTCCTCCTCTTGGTGATAGTGATCATTGCATGGTCAATTATGAATATATAGCAGACTTTCCAAGCACAAATGGCATTACTAAAATCAAAAACTTCAATAAAGCAAACTATAAAAAAAAATGATTTTTTATCTAAATGGAATTGGGAGACAGAACTAAATAACCTAAATTTATTACAAATTTGGGATTTAATTAATAATAAAATCAATATTTGTCTCTCAAATTGGGTTCCTTATAGAATGAAGTACTGCAACAATAAACATGTCCCTCTTTAGTGGTCCTCAAAAATTAAGAAACAATTACAAAAAAAAGAAAACTATGGAGAAAATATAAAAAAGTTAATTCCAACAGTCTCCTGGAAAAATACAAAATTGCAGCCAAAAAATTAAAACACATGATTAAATCATCTAAATCTTAAATTGAATTCAACTTAGTTACTAAAGTTAAAGACAACAAAAAATTTTATAATTATATTGGTTCCATGAAAGAAAGAAATCATACAATTGGACCCTTTAACATCAATGATATACCTATTTTAGATTAAACAACTACTGCTACAATTCTAAATGAGACATTTCTAAAAGTTTTGAAACTAAGGAAGCTGCAATCACGCTCTTCTAGTTAATAATTCTAGTTTTCCTGTTTTTACAAAAATGGAGGTTGCAAACCAAATTAAATCTTTAAAATCAAACAGCTCTCCTAGTCCTGATGGTATTCCACCCAGATTTTTACAAAAAAATAGTCATTCAATTTCTGGTCCTCTAGCCGTGTTATTTAATTCATCAATCAGAGAAGGTAAAGTTGTTCAGGCTTGGAGGGAGGCTATAGTTACACCCATATATAAGGGTGGATGCAGACATGACCCTAACAATTATCGACCCATAAGCCTGACTTCCATCATAGGCAAAATTATGGAAAGATTGCTTAAAGCCCATATTATAGATAATTTAGAAAAAAATAAAATAGTAGATATCTTTCAACACAGTTTTGTGACTGAAAGATCAGTTTGATCAATACATTTTTTGAACCAGTAAGCGCTGCCTTGGACTTGGGTATTCCGGTAGATGTAATATTTTTGGATTTTTCCAAAGCTTTTGATAAAGTATCACATAAAGTCTTACTACAAGAATTGGTCAAAATTAAGTTGCAACCTAATATTATAAACTGGATACAGTCATGGTTGGAAAACAGAACTCAACAGGTATCAGTCAAGGGTCACCTGTCTGTGACGAGTGTGGTGACTAGTGGTGTTCCCCAGGGCTCCGTCCTGGGTCCGATACTGTTTAATATTATGGTCTCTACACTGCCTACTACTGATAAGATATGGGTCACAAAATATGCTGATGACTGTAAAATGAGTAGTTTGGTAAGCACCTTTCATGATAAATGCTCCATACAAAATCATTTAAACAACCTATCAAACTGGGCAAAGGCTTATGGTATGTTTTTTAATGTTGACAAATATAAAGTCTTACATTTGGGCAAAAATAAAATCCCCTTCAATTATTCCTTAAACAATGTTTATCTAAAAAGTATTTTGGAAGAAAAGGATTTGGGTGTCATAATCTCAGATAATTTAACTTTCAAAAAAAATAATATAATTAAAGTTAAAAAATGTAATAAAATAATTGGCTCTATTTTAAGAAATGTCAAAAGTAGAGACTCCAAGGTTATTATGCCACTCTATACCAGTCTGGTACGTCCCCACTTGGAATACTGCTCTCAATTTTGTGCACTAACTTCTATAAGGGGTTTAAAACTCGCTGAGGGTGTTCAACGTAAATTCACTAAAAAAGTATCATCTTTACATAGTAATAGTTACAAAGATAGATTAAAAAAACAACCTGTTTTCTGTAAAATACAGACAAATAAGGGGTGACTTAATATTGGTATATCAAACCTTAAAAAATGATTATTTAAGAACCACAATTGGACGTACTACTGCCTCCAACGTCAAATCAACTAGGAGTCATGGTTATAAACTCATTGGAGAAAAATGTATATCCACTAGAAGGAGTCTATTTTTCACACAGAGAGTTGTGGGTTTGTGGAATAACTTACCTATAAGTGTCATTAATAGTGATAATTTAAATACCTTTAAGCAAAGATTGGATAAACATATGGGAAACAAAAAATTTGATTTCCACCCATAGGACATATGGGTGGTGAGCATACAATGGGCATCCTTACATATGCATTCATTGCTCATACACTTCTATGAACCTATGAACCTATGAACACATAAATAACAATCTGTTAAACCAGTGACCTTTTTGTTTTGTAAAGAGTGGTATGACAGAGCCTAAATTTCTGACAATTGTGGAAAGAGAAAAATAAAAATGAGGCGTCAACCACACACCTGGGGGTGCAGGCCGAGGTCCAATAATATCATTTGACCATTTGTGAATCCATGACAATGTCATGACTGCACCCTGCTTTCAGATCGCAGAAGAGGCTATGACAGTGATGAACATGATGTCCCTGTCTGTGTGTTGCTGGCAGGCCTAACTGAAGCCTGTGTTATAAAATCTTGTAATGTTATAATAACACACTCCAAACATATAGTTTATGGCAATATGCCTGTTACTCTATGCAGTAGTGGGACACATATATATATTGTTGGCCTTTTTCAGCTAATAATAGTGCCTATTGCAGCTATGACAAGTTTAAAGGATCTACCTTCTTTACACTGTATAGTGAAATACTCCAAAGTACTGAGTGAGGTAAGACCCTCTATGGAACCTTGAAGTGTAGGTTCTGGAGCAGAATCTAAATTCTGCTATATTATTATTGTCAAGATTTAAAATCACAAGACGTGCATAGCATGCACTTTATTTTCAAGGGGCACCTGGGAGTGATGATACAAACAGAGCATTAATTTGTCTGGGGTTTTGCTTGGAACATAGTGTAGGGGTGGGTCAGCAGTGCTAACCCCAGTATCTAGGTTTGGTCATGTGCATTTAAAACATTTATAAATGTGGAGCAGTTTTCTGAATACCCACTTGATAAAGTGTAGCAAGATTTACATGAAATCATAATAGCATAAACATAAAACATACTTTTTGCAATAGAAAAAATGTCAGTATTGAGCATAATGCATAAAATACATTTTAAGCAACAGAACAAATGTAGACTGCAAGTTTAGTTCAGAGTTCAGGAATCTCAGAGCATTGTGAATCCACTTGTGTTGAGCACAACCATGGAATAAGTTGCAGAGGGTGGGGCACAGTTTAAGTTCGTAAGTTGCAGTCCTTAGAAAAAATTACTTAGTTTTGGTTGAAAGAATTATTTGAGCAACCCACCACTCTGTTTTTGGTTAACTTGTAAGGCTTTTTCAGGATATGCAATGATTTAGAACTTTGAAATTATGGAAACTTGTTTGTGCTTATAGAAGGCAGATGATTGCATTCATTGCTGTAAGGCTATGGAAAGTTGGTTTGCATTTGTCTGTCTTTTCAGCTTTCTTATCCTGTTCAATCAAAAGATATGAATATGTGGAAATACATACACAATCCCCCCTTTCAGCTCGGCTGAACTATACTGGGCTGGGTTATACTGTTAGAATACATTGGGTCTTTTCAGAACCTGTAAATAACAAACAGTTATTAGCAAATACACATTTTCTTTTATTTACCCCTGTGGGGAGACAGTGATGTACCTTGCAACCTCCGTGGGCGTGGGTGTTTGTGTTGGAAGGAAGGGTGTGCCCCACCTCGAGCTCCTAGTGCAGTAAAAGAGGCAGCTCAAGCATTATAGCAATAAAAGACTTGAGCTGTTTGTGATGATGTGGATGCTGAAACAGAAATGGTCTGGCAATTTTAGTAGCCAGTCATGCAGCACCTTAAAGGTGTATACTGGATAGATGGTAATGGGGTGGCCCCATTGCTGTTCCCAATACATATATTTTTCAAATTATAACAAAATTATATTGCAATTATTTTAGGAAAGATGGCTTTATATGTTACCAAAAGATGGGGACTTTATTTTTCTTATGAGAAAGAAAGAAAAAAAAAAAAACCAAAACAACGCAAACTACACAACCTGAAAATAAAACAAGATTATTTTAATAAGACAAGAGAAGCCAAGCATCCCAGTATCCAATGAGGTGGGCGCATGGGGAAGGGCGCCATCCGTAACGGTGACTCTTTCCCAGCGAAATCCCTCACTGCAATGGGAGGGTAGGGTGAGCAGATGAGGGGGTGGGAGAACTGGGAAACAGGATGTCACTATATATATATATATATATATATATATATTTTTTATAATATATGCACAGCGGGGAGAGCAAGCAAGGCGAGCATGGGCTGGGAGGAGGTGGAGGAGCTGTAGGGGGTGGCGCTGCAGTGGATTGCTGAACTGCATCATGGCATTGGGGGTTGGCTTGTGGTTGGGGTGGGTGAGGTACCGGGTTTGGGTCCGGGCTGGTGCAATTTTATTGCGCCAGGCCCAGGCTATGATTTTACATGCTTTCTCACCCCCAACATACACCCCTGGAGTTGAGAATCCTTTAGTGGGGGGTGTGGGAGGCGAAGCCCCCCGTGTGGGTGGGTGTGTGGGGGGAAGCATTAAATATATGTCCCCGTTGCTATTGTCCTGTGTGCCAAGGGTGTCAGAGTGCTGAAAATGTTTTCGGCACTCTGATTGCGTGATAACGCCGATCGCCTTTAGGTTTTCGCCATTATCACACAGAACCAAGTGTCCCTGGGTTCCCTTATCCTAAGCAGTACAAAATGTCAGCTGAGTTTGTAAAAGATCCGGAATTATGGTAATACCGTACGTACGTATATCTTAGAATGCATTCTCAAATGAAAAAATGATCACACCATTGTCACAAACACACAAAAAGTCATTGTTTTGAACTGTAGATGGTAAACTCTCTCAAAACAGCTATAATATTTGTTTTTAACAGTATACTGTATATATAAAAAAAACAAATACTGAGGGGGTGAGTACCCCCCCTTGAGCACCTTGCGTAGTGTGGGATTCACGTGATATTGTTCAGGAACAAAGGAGCTGTGCTACAACCAAACCTTTGTGAAGGAAGGCCTTGGGTGTTGGCTGTGTTGGCTGCAAGCCCAGAAAAAAAAAGTGTGTCCTTTTTGCTTAGACAGAGTGCAAGTACTGTAAAAAAAAAAAAAAAAAGTAAAATTGTAGGGTTCACTCTTGGTGTGTTTCTATGAAAATATACATTTTGAAAGGGGTGCTTTAGGTGGGGACACACATCAAGTCTGAACTGGTAGTGACACAGAATTTTGAAACACAAGAAAGTCAAGTTACTTGCTAAAGGTCACATAGTATGAAAATGATGATGGCTGTTGGGAATGAAGCATAGCCATTTAGCTTTGAAACAGTGGTGCAGTCAAGCACCAAACTGTACTAAGGTAGGTGTGTGTGTGTGTGTGTGTGTGTGTATGTATATATGTGTGTGTGTGTGTGTGTATATATAATATATATATATTTTGTGAGAGAACAAAAATTCATACATAGGATGTGAATTAACACAGTTATAGTACTGTATCATGGAACTAAGTAGCCATTGAAATGCAGTGCATTGTAAAATGGCTAAATAGGGAAATGGGTGATAGAGATTACTTGTTCCATGAAATACAGTGCAATGGTGACATTGCAATGACACCAGGAGCAAAGAAAAATGGATATACATGTTTATATGGATCACAAACCGTTACTGCAGAAATTTGAATCCGGTCACGAATAGGGTTAAGTAATTTGGCTGTCAGTCCAGAGGAGCTGGCAACAGTCTCAGCTCACACGTGGGGATACATTCAGCAGTTCTTGTACAAATAAACTCAAAAATGAGACTTTTTTTTTTTTTTATGAAATGTTAAAACGGCAAACCGTTGTAAGCTGAGCCCACATTGAAAACACTGACCAGTCATAAACACACTTTTGAAATAAGTACACTTCCTAGCTAAGATCCTTGTAAACAAAGAATTCTACAGCACATCTTTTTTTCTCAAACACCATCCATCTTGACCTACACTAACAATCAATACTTACAATATCCAACTTAAAACCTACACTCGGGAATTAGCTGAAATAGGATTCCAACCATAAGGAAAATCTTGTACACCAAACTCCTGTATTACAGATAGCAAAAACAACTGGCTAGCAATGACCCTGAAACATGGATAACCACACCAATAATTAGGCACAGAGCACAAAATAACTGTAGTATATACCATTGATTCTGAATGTATCCTAAAGTGAATAGCAATAACAAATAGAATAATAGATACATTCTGGTGTATTACAAGGCAGTAATTCATCGAGAGGATCTGGGGGCACAGTAAACCTTGAGAGCGAAGCTCGAGAGGTTTTAAATCGCCCCAGATCTAATGAAACTATATTAACACCAGAATGTATTTGTTATTTTTTGTAATATTTGGATGCAAGAGAATTGTAGTTTCTTACCTTTGCCATAGAGTCAGGAATGTTCGGTTGGGTTGGTGGTGAGGTAATTTTGTTACGAAAAAGCCAATGATTGCGGCAACTTGGAGAACTTTTTAACAGTTGAACAAGCAAAACCGAGCAGTGTTAAAGAAACTGCAAACAAAACAGTCGTAATTTTTTTTTTTTCTTGTGGAACGAGTGACAGTTAGTGTGGAGAGCTAGTCGGAGTCTGAGTACATCACGTAGCATCTTTTATTCGCTGCCTGAGATTTTTGAATGCTTATTGCTACATTGCCAAAGAAGTTGCAGTGTGATCCAAAGATATTTCCTGTTGTGGTAGAAAATTGAGCTCTTTTGCTGGATGGCTGCTTTGAAAGAGACATTTTTCCTCAGAGTGTTACCGCGACGTGAATATGTGTAGTCGGCTTTTACTGTATGTCACAGTTACAGTAAAAGACGGCTCGCGGTCAGTGAAGCTGCTCCGAGCTGTCCGGTGGCGCTTGCACTGTTGTGAGTTTATAATAATACTATCGTTGAGATCTTCCATAGATAGTATTACGAGATCTCAACGATAGTATTATTGAGTTCCATCGATGGTATTATTGAGTTTTGGATGATGTATTGCAGGAGATTTTTTGTATGTATTTTGGGGGTATTATTTTAATTATCCATATATTACAATTCAGTAAACACATATATATCACACCCAAACTGTTGCAGATGACAAAACAGCTTTAAACATTTACCCAAGGTAAACAGAGGTTCTTAAACCATAAAAAAAAAAAAAAAAGTCAGAGACAAAAAATAGGGAGTGAACTGTAAGAACACTTACCAGATATCAAGTTAAGAAAAAACATCTACTTGCCCTCCAGGATCAAACGGGACAGTTTTCCGTTCCAAAATCTCTGATTGTTTGGCCATAAATTGAACAACAGGCAGAACTTCTGATATCTCGGGTGTCTGGATAGCTAACATAATGAAGATGTTGCTTATGCTGCATGAGTGGAGGACTGTCAGCATTTCACATTTACTGTGAGGTATCCCCAATGTTTGTAAATCCAATCTTTTTGTTAGAAAGGATCTGTGTAGTGCAAACAAATGCTGACTTACCTCCAATGCTGGTAGAGCAGCATATGCTCTGTCATGGTCTCCCCCTGGGATTTCACCATCTTGGCTTCCCTCACTGTCCCGACTCTGGCCTTAGACTTGGCGCATGCGCAGTAGAGGGCAAGACAGCAGCATTCTGTCCAATACCCTGTGCATGCGCAGTAGTGACTTGAATCCTCCCGCTGCATACTGGTATGCTCTTTGTTTCTCCCCATATTAGGCCTCACTGGAACCCCCCACCACAGTACTCTCAGCAGCTGCCTGAAGCAGCTCTCCGGTCAGCGTGGGCATAGCCAGAGGTGCAAGAGGTAATTGCAGCCTCCTCTCCTTGCACTGTTTCCTGATGGGGTGTTAGCCCGTCGACACTACCTCTGATTACTAAGTGCCCACTTTTCCATTTGCGGCTTATACTCTGTGACCACTAGGAGTTTGCTGCAGTGCCCTTCCTAGTCCCTGTTTTCTTACCTCCTGCTGCTCTGCTAACCCTCCCTGCCTTCCTACACTTATACCCCACCACTAGCCTTAATTTTGTCCATATTTTCTTTACTGTTTCTCTCTGGGCCTCGAACCCATGACGCTTTGCACCAAAGTCTGTAACACTACCACTGAGCCAATGGGTCAGGCTAATTTCACCCGGCTTGTTAATACTGTTAACCTCTATGTCACTCCCCCGCCCCCATACCAGTACTCCGTTATGATCCCTCCTACTGGTGTCACTACTGCCACTTGGCTTGCACCACTAATCCTGGCCTCCCTTGTTCTGCTAGGGCATGCACCACTCACCCACCACTATGGTGAGCCATATCCTCTCCCCACTGGGTATCTCACCTCACCCCCCCACCATGGTAACACCTGACGCATTTTACCTGCGGACCATGCTCTCTCCTCCCACATCTACTCCCGTCGGTGTTGCCACGGTATCTCAATGGTCACTACTCTGCCTTGCCTCTCCCTCCCTAAGGCAGTTGCCCATCCCCACCACTATGCGCTGTTCCCCCCCCCACTGGCACCTAAGCTGGCACAGAAGTGGCTAAAATTAGCCTCTGTGTGTGTCCTCCTGCTCCTTCTCCTTCTCCTTCTCACAGGAGACATTCACCCCAACCCAGGACCTGCCCAGTCCCCCTCACCCAAGCTTTCTGCCCCTAAGGATCTCATAATAACCTCCCTTAATATATGTAGCCTCCTCAACAAATTTGACATCTTTCAGGGCTGGGTTTCCCAGAACCACCCTGATGTCATTTCGGTAGTGGAAACTTGGCTCAACGACCATACCCCAGGCTCTGCGGTCTCACTTCCCAGGTTTACATTATACCACGCTAACAGAACCTCCAAAAAAGGTGGGGTCTGTGCACTGTACATCCAGGACTCACTGCAAGGTCTCGCCCTCCCACCCCCAACCCTCGAACACGGTGCCCAGGCCCTCACCCGGAAAATCACCATCACACCAAACAGAGCTCCTCTGTTCCTCTCCTCAGTATACATTTCTCCCTGGAATCAAAAGAGTGCCTTCTATTCTGTCCTTACCCACCTCCAGACACTCCCAGACAAGGCTGAAATCATTGCCCTTGGGGATTTTAATATTAATTGGCTGGCTGACATATCAGCACCCATTAGGGATGCTGCAGCCTCACATAACCTGTCCCAACTCATGACCACTGCCACTAGACTCAACCTGAGGACTGGCACTGCCACCTTCCTTGATCTTGTACTCACCAACTCACCCCCACAAAGCTACCCAGGTTAGGGTAGTACCCAATGCCCTGAGTGATCGCTTTGTCACTGGTCGTACACTGCAAAACAGCCCCCTCCCAAAACTATCCTCCAATGCCGTCTCATACCCAGCAAACTTCGGTCCCTTAAACAGTGTCTCTCAACTTGTGACTGGTCACCCTTCTCAACCGCTTTGGACATAGACTCTGCACGAGAATATTTCATCAACACCTTCAATTCTGCCTGTGACTACTATGCGCCTCTAAGCAAACAGGTTGTCAAAGGGGTTGTTACAAGCCCTGTTAGACCAAATGTGAGAACATGACAATCTATGGCACATTGTTCTGGAAACCAGTAAACCCTCTGCTAGACAGCACTACTAAGAGGCGCGTAATAAATGTACATGGAACATCTGTAAGGCCAAAGCTGAATGCTATCGAGCTTTGCTCACTGCCACCTGGGGCTCGGGGTGCAAGTTCTGGGACTCTCTTAAAGAGCTCAGCGGCAAAGCCTCAACAGCACCTCCCTCCCAACTTTGGGCTAATGGGTCTATTATCAGACCCTGCCCTGATTGCAGATATGTTTAATGCCTCCTTCTCTGACCTTAGCAGTGTTCACCCCCCATTTTTTCTCCCCAACCCCTCCAGCATCCCCTGTCACCCCCTCCACCCCGTTGTTCCACTTTAAAACAGTATCACAGCGTGAAGCCGCCCCCCTGCTCTGCAAGACCCTCAGTAAATCACAATTCAGCAGTGACACACTGGATCTTAAGCTACGTAGGTTAACCTTTAATGAACTTCTCTACCCCCTCAGCAAGCTTCTGAACCGCTCCCTATTGCTGGGCCAATTTCCCACTAAGTGGAAATCAGAACTCATCACGCCCATTCTTAAGAGCGGCGACCGCATCCAACCGGGGAACTACCACCCCATCTCAATACTGCCTCCCCTCTCCAAAGCCTTGGAGAAAATTGTGGCCACTCAGTTTACTAACTACCTCTCCAAATACAGCCTCCTGTGTCCAGAGCAGCATGGCTTCTGCAACAACCACAGCACCACTATAGCCCTCCTGGGGTTTACCAATGCCCTCCACATGTCTCTTGACATGGGCCACACTGCTGGTGCCGTTTTTATAGATCTATCCAAGGTGTTCGATACGGTGCACCAGACACTTCTCCTGGATTCTCTTACATATCTATGTCTGTCTTCCGAGTCAACTGGCTGGTTTGCCAGCTATCTGTCCAAGAGAACTTAGAAAGTTAAGCTTGCCCACACAGTCCTCCCCCCTCCAAGTCAGTTTAGGGATCCCACAGGGCTCAATTCTAGGCTCGCTACTTTCTCCCTGTTTCTCAACTCCCTGCCCAAGACTTGCTCTGGGAAATTACTCCTGTGCACAGACGATGCCGTCCTCTACAGCTCCCATACTGACCACACCGCTCTCCGATGTGCACTCCAAAAATCATTTACAGAAGCTGAATCCTGGTTCATTTGGCATAGGCTAGTACTAAACTATAAAAAAAAAAAAAAATCAATGGTGTTCGCCCATGCCCAAAATAAGAACAATGGGCTACCTCTGCTCCTACTTAACTCTCTAAATTACCCCCTTGAGCAGGTTACCTCATTCAAATACCTGGGTATCTCCCTAGACTCTGGACTCACCTACCATGACCACATCCAGAAACTGAGCACTGCTGTCAATATGCATATTGGTTTACTTCATCGGTACAAGCGCTGCCTCCCACCTGAACCTCTTTGCCTAGCTATCTCCTCATCAGTCCTATCACTTGTAGACTATGGTATCATAATCTATGGGGTGGCTGACAACACACACCTTAACAAAATCAGGATGGCCCTTAATAAGGCCTGTAGACTAGCCACTGGCTGTGACAAATTCACATACACCTGCACCCCTTACTCTACCACCAACTGGCTAAACTTTGATGGGAGGCTCAAATATCAGACTTGCCTCTTTGTTAAAAACAATCACTGCTGGACTACTTCCACCTGCTCTTACCCCCCTACTCCAATCTCCCTTGTCCACCCAGCACACTCAGCAATCTGCATCAACTCACTTCCAGGTACCCCATTGCAAAATCTCCTTGGGTCAAAGAATCTTTAGGTACCAGGCCCCCGTCTGGCTTAACTCCCTCCCAGATTCCCTCTTCACTGAACCTAAACTGGGCCGGTTCAAAATCCACCTGCGAAACCTAATCACTCAAGACTCAGTCTGTGACTGTCATTAATTTCAAGCACTGCCCGCCTCTCCCGATTGACAATGGTCTATACCCTGGTCTTGCCATCCTGGTGCATGCTAATGTTTGACAATGGGCACCCCCAGCCTAATCCTCATATCTAATCAAGTTACTTCCTGGTACAGGCTGGTGTCACCGACCTGCTGTGTATGCATCTGCTAACTGTTTCCACTAGTACTCTGTACCTGATTATGCAATCTTCTGTGCTTTGTATAACACCAGCTAATATACTCTGCTACCTGTAGCTATTTGATACAGTACTTTTCGCAGTACATGCTCCTTACTGTAACTGTTTTTGTCCAAATATTATTATTGTATTTGATGTCTCTGTATCTCTGATGTGGAACCTCTGTAAAGGAGTCTATGACTCAAAGGTATGTTATCCGATATCCTCAATAAATAATACATAATAAAATACTAAATAATATGTACAGCATCGTGCAGAAATGCGAGTACAGAATTTCCTACTGACCTTGTGTGCAGCACAAGTTTGATTAGACCTCTGTAGGGAGTAGACATACTGACAAACAACATAAAAGTAAGCACATGTGGGAAACTTGAAAATTAGCCTGGAGCTGTCACGTACCGCTTTCTGGTCCCTGGTAGGCAATCAGTCATCACGGGAGGTTCGCTGTGACTCGGTGTGGGTCTGCCACAGCTGAGAACAAAGGCGGTGTGAGTCTGCCACGCCCACTAGCACTGTAAGTACGAGCAGGTCCAAGTAGGCAAAGTGAAGATTGCACTACACTGCTCAACCTTCAGAATGAATTGAAGGCAAAGCTTCCCTTGTTTAATCTCTTCCTTTTTCTGGTCGCCAATATGTAGGGAGTGAAAGGACTCCAGCATCAGTTTCTTGTTAGAGATGAACAAGTGGAAGGAATGACAGACAGTAGCAAATTGTGCAGTTATCAAGTTTATTACAAAAACACAGTCTTACAATCTGCAGTGCAAAGCACAGGGAGAAATACAAGCTTCCCTATGTCTAGACGCAGCAATTCTCAGCAAATCTTTCTAAAATAGTACTTTTTATAGGGAGATAAGGAAAAAGGTGCAACAGTTCTCATTGGCTGAAGCAAGTGGTACCATTACATTGCTGGATAGAAATTGTAGAGTCAGCAGGAAGAAAAGCATTACATTATACAGAAGACGTAACATAAGTTAGAACAAAGACGATACAGAAGTTCTCCAGTAGGTGCAAGGTCATTATGGTGCAAAGCAGTGTCAGCAGAAATACATGTGAAAAGATATGGTTAGGCCCAAAGCACGTATGCCTCCTATAAGCAAGTGAACATTACATATAACAGAAAACTAAGAAATAATGCTGTAAAATAAATGTATACTGTATAGTGTATACACTTAGCAAGGATGATCCCTAGTACTCACGTTTGTACAGTGGATACTTATTACTACATGTTAGTGCAATACAGCAATATCACAGTAATAATAAAACATCTGTCGCTGGCGTGTGCATGAGGGTGCAAGGGGTGTGGGACCCATGGGCAACACAGGGTCTGCACCAGAAGTCGTATGAAAAGAGACTAAAACAGCTTAATATGCATATCCTCGAGAAGAGGAGGGAGAGTAGGAGCATGATAGAAACTTTCAAGTACCTCAGGGGAATCAACAAAGTCCAGGAGGGTAGCATCTTTCAGAAAAAGAGACATGCAAGAACAAGGGGGCACAATTTGAAGATGGGGGGATGACTCGGGGGCAAAATAAGGAAGTATTTTTTCACAGAGATGGTGGTGGAGGCATGGAATGCCTTTCCTGAACAAGTCATGGGGTCAAAAACAGTGGAGGAATTTAAGACTGCATGGGACAGACATAATGCAATTCTAGTGGGGGTTAGGAAGAAGTAGGCTGTTGGTTAACTAAGATCTGCAGCTTATTTAGTAGGTAGGGAAATGGGCAGACTAGGTGGGCCAAGTGGTCCGTATCTTTATTTTATTTCTAGTATAGTTTTTGTTGACTGGGTAAGTGCACTAGACAAATTCTGCCTATTTTCAGGTATCGGGATATAGATGAATGCCAACTGACCTTGAACCAAATTAAGTTTTTGGTGGTATTTTTAGTGAATGGGATTTGGCAAGGCACCGGGAAATTCCTTACCTGCTGTCAAGTCTGTGTTTATATGGGAAGACAGCTTCATATTACTGAACTGATGTTTGTGTCTCAAAAAGAAAGTTCCTGATTATATATGTAATAATGTTTGCATAAGTATTTTGAAGCCTGGGCTGATGTCAGCAAACTGTATTGAATTTGAAGTGCCCCAAAGAAAATCTAATCAAGCATGATCGTCCCTTTATTATTTGGGTCTCCAAACTTGGAATATGATTCCTAAAAATCTGAAGCTATATAATAACATGTTATCTTAGAAAAAATAAAACACTGGTTTGTATAACAAGCTATGTTACCACAAGTTTGCTGTCCCATCACGTGGATTGGTTAATATTATATGCTGCTCAACATAGTACATTTCTGCTGCCTCTTTTTAGAAGGTGCAAACGTATCACATAACCATACATTTTATTATGTGCATAGTTCATATAGGGTTGAATTTAAATCTTATGTGATTGTTTGTTTGTTTCTGTTGTGTTATTTTAGTTTCATTACTATATATTGTACAGTGTGCTTCCTTCCTCTGTAACCAGAAACAGAATTTGACAGCATAAGGATCACTTGGCCCATCCAGTCCGCCCATTTCTCCCTATCTACACTATCACATCAGACCGTGCCTGGTCTATAGTTTTTTCTCTGTCCCCCTTTCCTTTGCACTATGATTATTTTGTGTTTATCCCATGCATTCCTGAACCCCACCACTGTTTTTGCCCCAACTACCGCCACTGGAATGCTGTTCCAGGAATCCTCCATTCTTTGTATGAAAAAGTGCTTCCTCACATCTCTCCTGAATCTACCCCCTCAGCTTCATAGCATATCCCCCTCTTCTTGAGCATCCTTTCTTCTTAAAAATGCTCCCTTCCTGCACTCTATTTACTCCTGTGAGGTATTTGAAGGTCTTTATCCCCTCTCCCCTCTCCCTCCTCTGTTCTATTGTGTATATATTGAGGTTCTGTAGTCTCCTCATAGGGCCTTTGATACAGACCCTGCACCATTTTAGTTGCCCTCCTCTGGACCACCTCCACTATGTCTATGTCCTTCCAGAGATGTGGTCTCCAGAATTGGACACAGTACTCTAGGTGAAGAATTACCAGTGACATATACAGAAGAAACGCCACCTCTCCCTGTCTGTTGGTGATAGCCCTCCCTATGCTCCTCAGTATCCCACTTGCCCTCCCTACTTCCTTGTCTCACTGCCTGTCCCCCTTTAGGTCATTCAATATGTGATTTACACAGAGGTCTCTTTCCTGCTTGGTGGTCATCAATACCAGTCCACTGTATACTCTGACCCTGGGTTTTTCTGTGCTCTAAGTGCATTGTTTTGCACATTTTCGCATTGAAACTTGACTGCCATACCATTGACCACTCCTCTAGTTTTCTCAGGTCTTTGCTCATCCTTTCTACCCCTTCCCCCCAAGTGTTCACGCTATTGCAGATTTTGATATCTTCTACAAAGAGGCAGACCTTCCTATATCCAGCACTTCTGCAGTGTCACTGATAAAGACATTAAAGAGGACCAGTCCCAGCACTGATCCCTGAGGCACCCCATTGGTCACCCTCCCTTCCTTGGAATGAACTGCATACCACCATTCTCTGTTGCCTATCCCCTTATCAGTTTCTTACCCAGTTTACCACCTTTGAACCCACTCCTCAGCTACCCAGCTTGCTTACTAGTCTTCTATTTGGAACAGTGTCGAGCACCTTACTGAAATCTAGGTGAGGGCTTGTCCACTGCTGCACTTTGATCTAGTTCCGTGGTCATCCAGTCAGATAAATCTATCAGATTCTTTTGGCATGCTCTTCCCCTTGTGAAACAGTGCTGCCTTGGGTCTTATAACCTATTGGTTCAAGATATCCCATAATTCTTTGCTTCAGCAGTGATTTCATTAACTTTCCCATCACTGATGGCAGGCTGACCAGCCTAAAATTGCCAGCCTCCTCCCAGCTACCCTTTTGGGTAGTGTGACTACATCTTCCCACCTCCAGTTCTCTGGAACCACTCCTGTTTCCAGTGAGGTGGTAAATACAATTATCAAAGGTGTAGTCAATATTTCCCTGAGCTCCCTCAGTACTATTAGATGCACCCCATCTGGCCCCATTGCTTTGTCCACCTTCTGATTAGCAAGTTCCTGCAGGACTTCCACCTCCTAAAAAAGGACTCGTGTCCTCCTCCTTCCAAAGCTTTTGTTACTTTTTTGTGGCCCCCCCTTCCTCTGTAATGTTGTGCGAAACTGAAACATTTAGCCTAGTGAAATATTTCTCAGGAATTCATGCATTTCACTAAATATTTCACTTAGGCAGCAATCTTAAGTCGCCGCTTGAACAGTGAAATTTTGCCTGCCAACTGGCGAGGAATTCACTGGTCGCAGGTAAAATTTTGCCACCCACGGGTGAAATATCTTAATTTCACCACTACATCAATTTATCTTACCTGGTGTCCTGAGTGGTCCCCGACCCGATCATGGCGAGAATTGAATAAAAGCCCCCATCCCCCAGCTACCCTGAGTCTACTCATGTGGCATTGTCCCTCCCGACTCCTGAATACGACCTTGTGTTAAAAAAATATATAATTAAATCCCCAATTCCCTGGTGTCTAGTGGATCCCCCACCCTGGTATCAGATATCACCCACCCCGCTCCCCCCAGTACCCAGATCAAGCCACCGGCACAGCGCTCCACTCACCTCCATGGCTGGCAGCCCGAATGAGCGCTTCAGTGAACCTGTGCTTGTCATTCATTGTCAGATAGTCAGCGCTCTCATTACACTCCAGTCGTAGTGAGAGCACTGGCTGTCTGAAGCCAGTGAATGAGCGTGTGCCTGTACAAGTTTAGTTTGCTGAAGTGCTCAGTTGGGCTGCCCACGTGGAGGTGAGGAAGAGGCCCGTAATGATCAAGGTACTGAGGCATGAAAGTGAGCCCTATCTGATGCAGGGGTGAAACCTAACACCAGAGAGTGAGAGATTTAATATTTATTTATTTTTAACACGAATGTTGGATTTTAGGAGTCAGGAGGACAGTGTAACATGAGTTGACGAAAGTGTAATGGGGGACTTCATTCAGTTTCAGCCATGATCGGGCAGGGGAGGGGGACCACTAGACACCAGGGAGAATCATTTTTTTAATTTGGGCTGCTGCCATTACGGACACCACAGGGAGATGCTCATTTGCGATGGACGAAATTGCAGTGAAATTTTGCCATTTCACTACAATTTCGTGAAAACATTCGCACAGCGAAATTGCTGATTTCGCAACATTTTCACTGGCAAAATTTTATTTCACAACATCTCTAGTTCTCTCTGAAAACTGAACAAAAGTATTTGTTCAGGATGTCTGCCATTTCCAGGCACTCCCTCCCCTGCACAGTCCCTTCCCTTCTCTTTTTAACCTTACAATCCTAACCCTTCCCTTCTTCTTTTCACTTACATATCTAAATAATATCTTGTCCTCTTTTGTTACCTCCTAGGCTATTCTCTCTTCAGTTTTTGCCTGTGCACTCCTTACTGCTTTCCCTGCTTCCCTCTATTTCTCTGATACACTTCCCTTTCCTCCTTCCACTGTGTCTCCTTATACTTTCCGAATGCTACCCTTTGAGCTTTTACCTTTTCAGCCACCTCTGTTGAGAACCATAGCAGTCGCTTTCATCTTGCCTTTGTTCACTTGTTTTCCATAAAGGTTTGTGGCCTCTACTGTGCTCCCTTTTATCCTTGCCCTCTGTCCCCATACACCACCCAGGTCACCCACCCACCCTGCTAGGTAAACTCTGAGGCATTTACCCATCTTTTTTAAGGTTGCCACTCCTGAAATCCAGGACCCTTGTCCTTGTTTGGTTTGATTCTGCAGCCATCCTTATACTGTACCACACTGCACTGTGATCAGTAGTCCCCAAGTGGCCTCCCACCTTGACATCTGCAACACTGTTTCTGTTAGTGAGTACCAGGTCCAATATTGTCCCATCATAAGTGGGTTCACTGACAAGGTACCTGTGGAATGCCCCCTGCAGAGTCCAAATTCTTGCTGAAGCTGCTGCTGGGAGACACCAGTTCATATCTGGCAAGTTGAAGTCCCCTACCACCAGCACCTCCTCCTCCTTTTCTGCCATCCTGCCATTGACTTCCACCAGTGCCTTGTCTACTTCCTCCCTCTGTGCCAGAGGTGTGCAGATCCCTCCAGTGTGACTAGTAGGTCCATTCCCTGTCTCCAGGGTGACCCATAGTACCTCTACCTCCCCCCTGTATTCCCTGTGTAACCCCTAGGTGGCGCTATCCCAAGGGCTACTACCCCTGCCTGCTTGGCTAGTAGCAGGTTAAGGGGCCTGAGTTCTGAAATGGGTGCCTCCACCCAGAGGTCAGGTTTGGTAGTGGTCAAGCTAACCTGGGCACAGCCCTCCAGGACACTGTAACCCCCCTCTTTCCCCTCTAGTGGCCTGGACACTGTAGAATAATCCCGTTCACAATACCCCTGGCACACCACACAAGTACCAACACTGTTTGCACTTACCACCAGGACTGGTTCCTCTGGCTCGACCCTGGGGACCCCCTGCAAAACAAAGTTATGCACAGCAAATAGCAACAGTACAGTACTTTGAGCACAAACTGGAACCACAGTCAGACTACATGCAGAAAAAGTTAGATCTGACTTATTCAGGGGATTTGAACAAGGGAGGGGCGAAATCAGGTTAATTAGCTTAAAGGTTATATCAATCAAGCAATTATGCATGCGCTGTGAGTCCTCCCACACAGTCACACCTCTGGGTACCCAGGTGGAGAAGAGATGGGCTAGCCAGAACCGTTGCCTGGGGTTGGCCGGCGTCGCAGCTGGTTGAGGCCCTGTGATGGAAAACACAAAAAACGCACAGTACGCACTATTTGTAGTCTGGAGCCAGAGGGCTCAGTTCGTAAAGGAAAAGAAACAACAAGACAATCAGATGACACACTCAGATTAAGCTGTTGTTGCAGGGAGCCACCCTGGTATTTACTCACGATACCCAAGACTGGACACAGTCTGGATGAAAATCGAGACTGCAGGTGGTTGATCTGGAATGCCAGGAGAAGCAGGGTCCACACGAATTGCCGAGGTGTCATTCCTGTTCGAGCCTGAATCAGGGGGCTGATCCCCAGGCAGGTCTCCTGTCGATGGCTTCTCTGTGCAGTGTTTAGTCTGGCTGGGCCAGTCTGGCAAGGCCCAGACTGCATGGAGACAAATTTGGATGTAGTCCGTTTTGGGCTGGATACAGCTTCCAGCAAGCAGAACACAGTTCATACAGTGGGGAACTAACTCACGACCCACCAGCAGCTCACAGCACATTTACATGTACGGGAATTCTACTGTACCAGGCAAAGTGCTCCCCGGTCACAGTCACAAAGTCTCTGCACACACCGGGAGCTTAGGGGTAGCTGGAACTCCTGACAGGCCGATCGCATTCAGCAAAATCTTCAGTCTTCTTCAGGTTGAGCCTGACCCACTTCAGTAGCTTACTTTAGTCTCACAACTCGGATTCAGTCCGAAAATAATTTTCTTTCCCCTCTCAGGGCAGCAGACAGACATGCAGGCCAAATCTCAGGCCCTTCCACAGAGACTGTCTCAAGCATCTTAATTCTTCAGCTCCCAGCTTAGATCTGCCTTAAACAGCAGGCAGCTTGGGTATTTCCCTCAGATCCAAAAGGTTCGGTTGGCTGATTCGGCTATCAGTCAAAGCATGAGCTCCCCCTTCAGTTGCAAAAAGATGCCAAAGGCCCAAAACTACAATTCCTACAGATTTTGACTTTAGACAGCTCCTGTAGTCTGGCTGCATTTTAGGTCCCACCAGAACTGATTGGTCCAATTCACAGTCCCGGGCCAAATGGTGGGGATAAACAAGACGGTTCTTGCAGCAAAGAAGGCAGGTTAGACAAACTACATTGTCATTATCACTCTAAATGATTTTCAGCAAATAGTTACATCTTTCAACAGAGCTCCCTCTCAGATTACTTATGACTGCACTCCAGGCAGCTCTTAAAGAGATAGTACAGAGAGGCTATACAGGCACTGTCTGGCAATACATTTAAACTGCTAAAACGCAGGACACCAGCCGGGCAGTGAGCATTTGGGCAAGCTCAAGGAAGACTTTTCGGGAACCTCCATTTGTAGGGGGGTTACACCTGTCTCTCTGTGGCTTTTGTGGTCGCCCTCACATAAAGCACCACATTTCCTCCCTATCCAGTCTTTCCTGAACAGAGTATAGCCCTGCATGAACATGTCCCAGTCATGGTTTTCAGTGCACTATGACTCAGTAATGGCCACAATATCCAGCTTGGCCTCTGCCATAATGGCCTCTAGGTCTGGACATTATTTGTTTTAATGTATGGATTTCCAGGGGCCTCCTTGATCTGACGAAGGAGTGGGACAACCTCTGGGAACTTGCCAGAGGCACGGGCAACCAGTCTGACTTCCAAAAGGATCGGGCAGCCAGGAACAAGTTTACTGCTCTTGCCAGGCAAGCCAAGGTGGCTTACTACAAGGAGCAACTGGAACATAACTGGTGCAATGGGAAGCAATTCTGGAATAACATTAAGGAGCTGCTGGGAAGGGAAGACAGAAGGCACTCTCCATGCTCAACTTAAATGGCACCCCCACCCAAGGTCTACACGCAATTGCAGTAGCCTTCGATGTGGCCTTCTCTGACCTTAGTTCTGTCCTCCCGCCCAGTTATCTTGACCCCCCCCAATGAAACACCTGCTCAAAGCCCAAGATAATTTGACCCATCTGAATTTTTACTTTAAGTGTGTCACAACCAAGGAAACCAGACTTGGTAGTGACTTACTCGACATGAAATTGGTGGAAGTTTCCTTGGATGAGCTGGTGGTTCCCATCACCGAGATCTTTAATAAGTTTCTCACCCTGGCAAACTTTTCTGCAGCCTGGAAGGTAATAGTCACCCCGTCCTAAAAAGTGGGGACCGGTCTTGCACTGCTAACTATAGACCAATATCTATCCTCTTCCCCCCTCTCTCGAAGGCGCTTGAACAGATCGTGGCTGGCCAGGTCATGGAGTACCTTTAGAAGTGCAGTCTACTGTGCCCACAACAGCACGGATTCAGACAGTGCCATAGCAGAGCTACGGCCCTAGTTGAATTCACAGGCTACATTCCCAAGGCCTTGGATGGGGCAGCCTGGTGGGATCTGTCTTCATAGATCTCATCAAAGCCTTTGATACTGTCAACCATCACATCTTGCTTGACCAGCTTCAGCACCTCAGGCTAGCCTCTGAAGCCATCCTTTGGTTCCAGGATTATCTATCCAGCAGGGCACATGTAAATATTGGGAGAAACTATCTCCTCATCTAGGGATATAGTACTGGGCATCACAGAAGGGTCTATACTGGACTCCCTTCTCTTTAGCCTGTTCATCAACAGGCTGCCAGAGGCCTGCAATAGCAAGATTATTCTGTATGCAGATGATGCAGTCATCCTTGGTAGTAGTGCCCAGCTTCAGCACCTACAAGATAATTTGCAGTACTCATTTCGCAGCTTGGAGGACTGGATTAGCTCTCAGAAATTGCTTCTGAATTACAAGAAGACGAAGATGATGCTGATAACCACTCGCCAGCACAGGAGATCTCGTCTTTCCCTTACTATTACTTGCAACAAGGTTGCTCCACTCGAGCAAGTCAGCTCTTTTAAATACCTGGGCGTGATCATTGATGACACCCTCTCTTATGTACAGCACATCAATCAGGTCGTCAAAACAGCGAACAGCAAACTTGGAGTTCTTTACAGGCATAGTCAGTACCTAACTTCTGAGACCCTCAGGTTAGCAGTCTCCTCTTCCATCTTGTCTGTTATTGACTACGGACTCATGGTCTATGGGTTGGCATCTGACACTGTGTTAAAATGAGTAAGTATGGTCCTCAACAAGACCTGCAGGATGGCTCTAGGGGCTGATAATCTCCTACATGCCTGCTCCCTCTATGAGCGCACTAACTGGCTCAGTTTTGCCAGCAGAATCAAATACCAAATATGCATACTTGGCATGAAATCTCTCCTAGGTAAAGCTCCATTATCCTTCAAAGAACTGCTCCGGCGAGGTAGATCTGGGTACCACACTAGAGGGCAGACTTGCTGCCCACTTGTCATCCCCTTCAGAAAAATGGCGCCTGGCCAATGGTCCTTCGCGTACAGGGCTCCTTCTTAGCTAAATGAGATCGCAGCACGCCTTTTACTCATTCACAGCCTACCCGACTTCAAGGTAGCACTAAGACGTCACCTGGCCAAGGCTGAGGTCTGTAGCTGCAGGTAACCTGTAGCACTATCACCCGGTAGCTTGAAGTCAGCTGCTGCTGGGCTGCATTCTCCGATTTCTTACCCTGCTGCCCAGTAACCCTGAGTCTAAACTCCTACTTCCTCCTACTACTTGCTAGTCCTCGAACTTGAGCCTTCCATAGCCACAGCCTGTCAATGAGCCTTCTACCTACTGTCCTTAACTCTGCACTCTGTTAAGTCCCTCCCCTGTTACTGACCCTGCACAAATGTGATTGCCTCAAAGGACCTGTCTTCCCCCAGCTTATTTTGTATATGGTCCTCCCAGACATTGCTCTCTAGTATGTTTGTACTAAGTCAGTCCTGCACAGAAAATTACCTCCCCAACTAGAATTAACATATGGGGTGCGAAAACCTATGTTGAGTCTCTCCCCCCAGACTTTACATGAAATAATGACAATGCCTCCCCTGGCTGCTTTACCTCCTGCTAAATTAGTTTCTTAAACCCACAGCACTCACCATGTATCTAGGGCTGTACTGATTGCAATATGCTTTGCCAGCAATAAGACACGACGAGGTGTGGGTTATGGCCTGATAAGAGTACGCCCTAGGTACGTTATGAGGCATGAGGTGCTTGCACCGAGTGCCTTTAGCACCTGGGAAGTGCTCTTCTCAGGCCATAACCCACACCTTGGAGTGTCTTATTGCACTTGTAAAATGGGCCCCACAGTAAAGAAGTTAATTGCAAAAAAAAACACATAAGAAGTGTATATAAAAATAATAAAAAATATGAATTTTTTAATGCTAGAAAAAGTAGTCCCTGTCATTGTGCTGTAATGGAGTTCTTTACAAGCAGATAAAGCACAAATCCCTCTTGCTAGACAAGCTGTAAAGTTATATTTTTTGTGAAGGTATTTTGTTTCACTCACTGGCCATCTTGTAGTTTCAGATTAATTCTCTGTCACAGTCACAAGTCTGCCCAGTACAAAGTAAGAGCTTCTGCTATTTCCGCATTCCATGCTGCCCCCCATGGCGCTGGCCCACAGCCCGTCGTTTCCTCTAAATAGGACCACAACAACGCAGAACTTGGCATCTAAATTTGATGTTCGTTTTTTAAGCTTTAAAAATAGAACAATATCATAGTGTATGTAAGTCTCCCCCCATGTAAAATCCCTTCCCCTCCCCAGTATCGATATGCATTTTAGATTTTTCGTTGTTTTGTGCCGTTTTTGACAGCCGCTTGCCTACGACTGAGCGTGTTGCTTTCTACCGTTTGCTTTTCGCAGTTTTGAAACTATATGCAGGGTAGTGAGCGGTGCAGTTGAAGATTATGCTTGGATTTTTAATTGAGGTTATTCATCAGGTCAGCGTATAAAACACACGCGTTCTCACTGCGCGAGCGGCACTCGGTAGAAAAAAGTTTGACCTGGACTTCCCGGGTTTATTAATGCAAGTAGAAGAGAGATAGTTTTATTTTTGGTATAGTGATTTACAATTGTAAAAATTTTAATTTTGGGTGGATTATTTGAATTTTGAAGTTAGTAGCCAACTTGCAGCATTTGGGAGGTTAATTGATTCTTCATTCTGTTTCAAGAGGGCAATTTAACAGGTGTTAAAATGGGTACTACTTTGAAATTAGTTATTTTTGTATGGTTAGTTTATGTAGTGGGTGACATAAAGTTTTCCTGTAATAAATGTTTTGATTATAGGAATAACGTTACGTATTTTCAAAGTAATTTGACAAAGGGCTCTATTACCTCACATTGTATGAATAATTTTAGTGGGGGAATTTCAGATTTGAGGATAATGTTCGAGAATTGTTTGCTATCTCAAAGAAAATGATTTCACTGATGCTTTGTTTCCAATGTAACTATGAGACCTATTTGTCTGCTCATACAACTATGGTTTGTAATAGGTCATTTAGGGCTTATAAGAAGGGATTGATGTTTTCTAATAGAGTAAGGAGATTAATATTGCTATTGTTGCTGTCATCAGGTACAGTACACCCTAATCCGGGTCCTCAGGGGGATGAACCCGGTGCAGACAAGAATTTATTAAGGCCTTCTCTGCACATGGTTCATCTAAATATAGCCAGTCTAATAGCAAAAAAACAATTTTGGAACATTGGATTTTGAACAATAAGTTTGATGTAGTTGCTCTGACTGAAACTTGGTTGTCTGATAATATTACTAACTCTGAGATTTTGCTACCGGGATATTCGATTTTTAGGAAGGATAGGGTTGGTAGATGGGGGGGGGGATGTCTATTTTATGTAGCTGATTACTTATTAGTACAGGAATTAGATATTATTTTTGATAGTAATATGTTTGAAACAATTGGTATTTCCATTTTGATTGGCAATAATAAAGTTCTGACTATTATAAATGTTTATGTACCACCTGATAAATCAAAGGAGGGGGTTCCTGCTTTTTTTAATTGTATTCGAAAATTAACATTAAGAGAAACTATTTTGGTTGGTGTTTTTTAATTTGAATTGGTTGTCCCCAACAGAACATGAAATTAGAACGACAGTCATTGATTTAGGGTTTCAACAATTGATAGAAGGTCTTACTAGAGTAAATTATAAGACAGGGTATTCTTCAACCCTTGATTGGGTAATTACGAATAGTCCATCACACATAGTTAATTGTGGGGTTCTCCCTGACGGGATAAGTGATCATAGTCCTGTATTTTTCGATTGGTCGGCTAAAATGCTTAAAAAAGAAGCTAGGATCATAAAGTATAGAAGGCTTAAGGATTTAGATGAGTGGAGGTTTTTTGAGGAAACACAATTATTAGATTGGTCATTTCTGGATAATATAACTGATATAAATGAAGCATACTTGAAATTTTGTAATTATTTCACTTTTATTTGTGATAAATTAATACCTATTAGGTCTATTAGGGTTAAGGGAAATAGTAATGTTTGGTTTTCCCCCGGTTTATTGACATTAATTAGGGAAAAAAATTAGCATGGACAGTTTATAGAAGGACTAAACAATTAGACCATCAATTAGTTTATAAAAAGCTTAGGAATAAATGTCAAGTAGCAATTCACTTAGCAAAGAAGGATTATTATGTGAAAAAATTTACAGAAGTTAGGGGGAATCCTAGTGCAACTTGGAATACAATTAATCAGCTATTAGGTAAAATTATGGTGAATGAAGGCTGTGTATTAGAGAGGGAGGGTAATGCTATTTTGGACCCTAAATCTGTGGCTGGAATGTTTAATTTGCATTTCACTAATTTGGATAGGTATAGTTCCAATGTGGGAAGTATGGGTAATTCCTGGAGCCATTTGGAAGCAGTAGTGCATTCTAATGACAATGGAATAGATGGAGGTAGTAATATTCCTAGATTTTATTTTCAATCATTACAAATTAGTGATGTGATTGAGTGTGTGATGAAAATGAATCCTAGGCCATACAGGGGATCAGATGATATTGATTTCAGGGTATTAAAAAGAGTTATTAGTGCTGTTGCAAGACAGTTGGCAAAATTGTTTAATTATTCTTTATGTAATGGAGTTTTCCCTGAAGTGTGGAAGGGTGCAGTGGTAATGCCTATTTATAAATCTGGTTCGAGACTTGACCCAAACAATTATCATCCAATTTCAATGCTTGCTCCTCTTTCTAAAATATTGGAGAAAATAGTTTCAGTTCAGTTAATTGAATATTTAACTAAATATAAACTTTGGTCAGATTCACAACATGGTTTTAGGTCTAATCATAATACAGAGACAGCCTTGGTGAGGTTCACTAGTCGAGTTAATAGGGCTATTGATAGTGGTGACCCTGTCGTGGCGGCTTTTGTGGACCTCACCAAGGCTTTTGATTTAGTAAATCATGAGGTACTTCTGAAACAGTGTTTAATTTAAATTTGTCTGAAGGGGTTATAGCATGGTTTAGGGATTACTTGGTCAATAGGAATCAAAATACTTTAATTAATTGTATTTTATCCGATTCATCTGTGTTGAAATGTGGAGTCCCTCAAGGCTCTATTTTAAGACCTTTGCTTTTTTCTTTATTTTTAAATTCGTTAGCTTTTAATTTTAAAAAGACTGAGTTATTGTTATATGCGGATGATGCAGTTTTGTTTTGTTCTGGTTCAGATTTTCAGTTACTTCAGAAAACATTACAGTATGATTTTAGTTTGCTTCATTATTGGTTTGATAAACATAAATTGGTGTTAAATTCAGTGAAAACTAAGACAATGTTTTTTTCTCATCCAAGAAAAGTACAGGGTCAGAAATTAAAAATTATTGATAATTTAGGTACAGAAATTGAGCAAGTTATGCAGTTTAAATAGTTGGGGGTACTTATTGACTGTCATTTAGCATTTGATTGTCATGTAACAGACTTAGTTAGTAGGGTACATAAAAGGTTAGGTTTTCTGTATCGAATGAAGGATAATCTGACCTATGAGGTTAGATTACTGCTTACACGTAGTCTGTTATTAACTATGATGGATTATGGGTCTATAGTATATTCATTTACTTCTGAAAAAGACTTTGCCAGGCTTCAAGTTACATATCATTCTGTTCTGCGTTTTGCTACTGGACAAACAAGGGTCGCTCATCACTGTTTATTATATAAACAATTGGGTTGTTTATTGTTAAAGGGGAGATTTAATTTTAGGGCTTTGGTGTTTCTGCATAAGGTTATTTTAGGTATTTCTCCACCTAGTAATTTTAATTTGTTCCTAAGGAATATTCCTGGTAGTACTAGGTCTCAGAGTAAGGATGGGTTTCAGGTTCCTTTTTTTCAAACAGCTTTTGGTCAAAATTTGTTGGATTTTACAATTGTCAAGATGTATAATCAACTTCCTAAAAATGTATTAAGACAACTGAAATTGTCTACTTTTAAGTATGAACTTAGGAAAACTTTGTTAGAAAAGTCAGACTGTAAATGCTTTGTGTAATGTGTATTTATAATGTGGTACTGTTTTAATTTTTGTATGTTTGCTTGAACTGGTTGTTTGTGAAAATGGGCTTGTCCCACAGACTTACCAGTATAAAAATAAATAAATGAAATGAAAATGAAATGAAATTTGGGATCTGCTATTTCATGGAGGGTTCATGTAGAGAAAGACATGTGGGGAAGGTGCTGTTTTCGGCTTTGATTTTAATGCGATTTTGTTGGCAGCGTGCGCGAATGTTCTGTGGATCTCCGGCAGCTCTTCAGAAAGAATGCCTTTTTGTGATAAAGGCAAAATTGGGTAGTTACTGATCATTTTGAAGCTGAGCACAAGGTATTGTTTTTCTATTAGGATTTCATTTCTTGCAGCTGACTAACAGATGGACAGAATGCGGGCTGGGGCTGGGCGGACTGATGACCAAGGAGGCTGCAGACCGGGCTGAAGACAGAATTGTTTAAAAAAAAAAAAAAAATGTTTCTGTGAGGCATGGATCTCAGTATGCACTGCGTCCTGCTTGGCTGAAGAGGTATCGGTTGGGACAATATACGCTGATAAGGACACGGCTCAGGGTACCTGTCAGCCAATCAGGATGCAGAAAATTCTCTACCCATTTTATAAACCTCTATATGAAATAGCTTACAATTGTATATAGTCAGACCAATTGCTGTTATTTCTTGTATTTTTTTGTCTCTGAACTTGTGTACCCATACTCTGTAACTATCTTTCTGTGTTATCCTCCTGCCAAGACGTGGAACCTTTGAAAAAGAGCATTTTGCTCAAAGGTTATGTCTGAATGATGAAATAAATAAATTTCCTAGACTCCTAGTATTCACACACAAGGCCTTCCAGATATTGTTTCCATGCTGCTTGTTGATCCCCTTTTTTCTTCTCTGCCTTCCCTCCTTCACACCTCTGTTTTTAATGTTCCTGTTCCTTCCCCCTTATCTCTACCACCCTGCCCTCTTTATTAATTTGTACCCTGGGGGATTCATCTCACCTTAGGTTTTCTGCATTCTCTACTTCAGTGTGTTGGGGGGGGCAGTTTCTGACTCCCCGAGTTTTTTTGCCACCCACCCTTGGCTAGATTAAATGTTCATCGAAGTAACATTTGAACCGTCCAGTGAGGATTGCAGTTCCTCTCCGCAGTGGATGCAGGCCATCACCCCTAAATAGGCCCTTATCCTCCCAGGTGGATCCCCCATATCCAATGTAGCCAAACCTTCTCTCTCTGCATCATTCCTTCGGCCATGAAGTGAAGCTCCTGGTATGGAGTTCCCTCTCCTGTTCACTGTCATAGATGGACACATCTCAGCGAAAGTCACTGAGTGAGCTATCTTAAGACCCCTTCCCAACTCCCTAAACTACCCCTGCACTATCCCAGGCCCAACCCTAGCCAGGTCATTAGTCCCCAGGCGGACAGTGACATCCAGATCTCCCTCCTGTCCTGCTGCTTTAGTGATCTTCAGAATACACTTACCATTACTTGGGGCCGTGTCACCAGGTAGGCACCTAACCTGCCTCTCCCCCTTTTCTATTCTCATATCTATCCCCCTCACAAATTAGTCCCCCACCAGACATTGCTTCCTCTTCTGGGTCTTCTACTACCTTCCTTGGGGTCTTTACTATGGAGGGCCCTACGTTCCCTTTGATCACTACCATGGGTGCTTCCTCCTGGCAGTCTGGCCCTGCCTGATTTAGTGGCAACCATTGAGGAATGTGCCTCTGTACCACCACTCCCACCCTTCCAGAGCCCACCATAGTCCAGCAGTTCCTCCTCACTGGCATCCTCTGAAGGAACATAGCAGACTTGGTGGCCTCTGAGTGGTGGGAGAGATCCCCGAATCCTAGAGTCTAGAGACCTCCTCCCTCAACCCAGAGAGGTATGTGCAGATGTGGCAGCACTGCATTTTCCAGCAGGTCTCTCTGAAAACTGCCTTCCCACAACCATTGCAGTGCACCACTCCCATCATTCTCATCCTCTGTTCTCCCTTGTGTCCCCTGGAGATACCTGTACCCTTACCTCTGATAGGGAGTTTCTAGTTTCCCTTTTTTATTTCTATTTGTGCTCCCCTGTGCCTTGTTTAAATCCTTACATACTCCTACCCTAGATAAGGTGTTGCTCCTATTCCTAGTTTTGGCCTGCCTTTGACCTTCCACCCTTCTGAGGAGTGGATGTTACTTGGAAGTGTACTGGCACCTTGCCCCGCTTCTCTGCTTCCTTCTGCTGGTGCCTGCAGACACTAGTTACCTGTTCCATTCCTTCGCTGTTCCACTTACTCACTGGGACACAAACATGGCAGTCCCCCGCTTCTCTGCTTCCTTCTGCTAATTCATACTGATGCCAGTAACCCATTCCATTCCTTTGCTGTTCTGCTCACTCGCTGGGACATGGACATGTTACAATGACACCAACCCGTTGACACCTGCAGTGTTGATCAGGTTGTCAGAGCGATGACCCATGGACTCTGGAGTTTGGCCACCCTCCCCAACATTCCCCCCCCCCGGAGTCATAATCTATAAGTCTGGGGGGTGGCCGGGAGTGCATGACACCGAACAGGTATCGGTGTGATCCCCAGTCGGGATTGGGACCTGACAGTTTCAGGGATGTTGGAGACCATGTGTCACTGTGGGGGAGGTTGGCGATATTCATTTCACCGCGGCATAGTGGAACCCCTTGTAAATGAGCAATTGCTCAATGGGAATTGCCTTATTCATGCTGCTGAATAAAATGTACTACTACTACATAAATAAATAAAAGCTAAAAAGTCCTGTACTACCAAGCCACTGTTCCTTTTGTATTAGTGTTACAAAAAAATCAACAGGTTTTATCTTGCCTGCTAGCTCACTCATCATATTCTTGAACTGCCATCAATCCATCACCCACTAGGGTGAAAGAAAGAATAGATTCTTCCTTGGGAAATGACTGACTGATTCATCCTTGTACTATGGGCTGCAAATTTTAACATTCCCTGTCCACTTCTTGTTGAAAGGTTTCAGGTGTTTCAATGTGTGCAGTGAAACAAAGATCAATTAAATATTACTTGTCTCCATTCAGGTACCAGTAACCTTTGAAGATGTTGCTGTCACTTTTTCAGAAGAAGAGTGGAAGATGTTAAGCAAACAACAAAAGGAGCTCCACAGGGAAGTGATGGTACAGAATTATGAAACCATGGTTTCAGTAGGTAAGGATAGTCACAGTCTGAGAAATGGGATCTGTATTCTGAGTGAGGTGAACTTACTTTTAAAATCCAAATCCAGAAACACAAAATTTGTTGGCAGAAAAGGCTTTCTTGGCCCAACCAGTTTCCTCAGATGGTCCCTGAGTAGTCTGCTTCCTCAGACCCAAACTGGTCTCCAGAGATCCTCCCTTCTCCCTGCATATAAACTGATATTCCCTAAGGGTATCCCACGTATGCCTGAAGTCCCCTATTGTTTTCACCTCTACCACTTCTGCTGGCAGTCTGTTCCAGGCATCCACCAGTCTTTCACAGTAATAGTATTTGCTTTTAAACTTCTCCACCTCCAGCTACATCGCATTTTCTCTGGTTCTGGTGCTCTTTCTCATGTGAAAGAGACTCCTCTCCTGCACCTTGTTTTCCCCTGTGAGTTACTTGTGGGTCTCTATCATGTCTCCTCTGTTCTAGGGTGGATATGTTGAGATCCATCAGTCTGTTTGTAGGACTTTTGATGCAACCCCTTCACTATATTTTATTTGCCATCCTCTAGACTGCTTCCACCTTGTCTGTTCTTTCTGAGGTGCAACCTCCGGAGCTGGACACAGTACTCCAGGTGGGGTCTCACATGTGAGCCATTCAGTGGCAACACCAACTCCTGCTGGAGATGCATCTTCTTATGCATGCCACTGACCCTACCCACTGCCTTGTCACATTGCCCTGCCACTTTGAGGCCTTCAGATATAACCCCAAGGTCCCTTTCCTGCTTAGTGACTGTCAGTATCTCTTCCATTCTATACTCAGCTCCTGGGTTCCTACACCCTAAATGCATGCTTTTGTACTTTTTGGCATTAATTTCCAGTTGCAGTGCTTTTGACTACTACTCACATTTTCCAAGTTCCCTGCCCATTCTCTCATCCCCTTCTTAGTGCCCAGCCCATTACAGATTTTGGTGTGTCATCTGCAAAAAGATATGCCCTCCCTTCCAGTCCATCTGCTAATTGGAAGCCTGCTGCCATGTTGTGAGAAATGGATGAGTGGACTGGCTAAGGGGCTCCACTGTATAATATTCCTGTACTTTCTTTGAAAACTGAAGCAGTATGTGAAGTACATTGAACTTACCCCTCCACTTCCATGTTGTGATGCTCTGTGTTATAGAAAAGCAGTACGACTTCAGAGGAGATGGGAGATGTTGAAGCACATTTATGTTTGTAAAACTGTACAAATATGGTGGTTAATATAGTTGAAAGAGAAGGTACAGTAAGTGTGTCTGGTCCCTCATATTCTGAAGCCAATTACCAGATCTTTCGTGACAGATAATGAGCTTACAGTTTGGTGTCAGAAGTCCACAGATAGCAATATTTGAAGTAGCTATAAATGAAATCCAGGACGTAGCCATTTCATGGAATCTGCAGATACAAATGGGTTTTACTGAGGGGCAAACTTACGTAGCAACATACGGCTGTCCTGTCCTGTCTTTGACTTCAGCTTCTTACTGAGGATTCCATGAAATGGTTGTGGACTTAAAATATTTGCAATACCCATAAATTAAACTATGCGCTATTTTAATTCACTAATGTAATTTCAGCCAATCAACACGTAGAACCACCATACCTCTTATCTTGTGTACAGTGTGCTGTTTTGCAGCAATATTGGGAGAAAGTGCTCCACGTCAGTGCGGGAGGAGAGGAAGGCATAATAAATGTTAAACAGATTCCAGTCTTACTATAAACCAACTGAGCTAAACTCCAGTGATTTGTAATGAGACAATATGGCCTCTGCGGGGATCTCTTGTGGTATAGGACTTCTGTTTTGAGGTTTGGACAGACAGACAGAACCACTCAGAATCACTTCATGATTTCTTGCCCAAATCTCAGGCTGGGAGTGTTGTATACCATAAGAGACACCCCCTTGGAGGCCCTATTAACTTATAACTGCTGATACCTGTTGTCACAAACGTGCTTCGTAGATCAGGCTCTCTGTTCCCACGGTGCCAAATCTTGAAGCGCAATAGTGTGAATAGGAGACAAACAGGGTAACCCTCCTGTCTGTTTTGGGTCCAAATCACCTACAAGCCTTGAGTCCTGGGGGTCAAATGTGAACCTTTTGCTAGCACACCCAGTTCACAGGTTCAGATATATATTCTCTTCAGGGAAATGCAATATAATCCTTCACCCAGTGGCACCCAGCCAGGTTCCCAAATGTACCCTTATGACTCAATATGAGACCTAGGTATATTCCTACCTTTAGCAAAATAGTAACACACCCTTTTCTTGAGCACTTAACAGTTGTCAGAATTATTAACACTTTTCCAGTGCTCACATGCAGAAGATGCTGAGAAGACACAGGCAGAATTTCAAGGAAAATAGTGTTTACTAAAAATTTAAAATAGATAAAATATCAAACACAGAATATACAGTATAACAAAAATAATTAGAACTAAATTGTAAATTACAGAACAAAAAAACACCTGAATACTTAAATGTTCTCGCTTAGCTAATTGTTAACAGAAGTGCCTGTTTTTAGTCCAGAGACCAAGTGTGTCTGATTTTCAGAGAGGGCTTTTGCACTAACTTCTTAGATGCAGGCAATATTCAAAAGTCCGATTTCTCTACCTCCTTGTGATGTCACAACACACATGAGGTCACCGTTAGTCCTGCAATAAACTTAAATCTTAGTATAAATATCCAAAAGGATGTTATGCTACTACTGTGGAAATCAGCAGTTAGCAAATTTTTTAAAATATGAGTCTTTCATCAAAGCCTTTCCTTTGATCTCTCTCTGCTGGTTTCCTGTTTGCAAGAATGATTTCAGTTTTACAATTTTCAGAAGAGCCTGGTAAAATGGTGTCTCTTCCCTCGGGATCATAAAATTCATATTTGGTTTCAGCTTCAAAAGTAGGAGCAGGTTATGAGGGAAGGTGGACAAAGCATTGAGGCCTCACGGGATTTACCCAATAATTCTAAAAGAACTAAGGGTAGAAATAGTGACACCACTTGACTACCCTTTTCAACAAATCATGGGAGGATGTTGTGGTACTGGAGGACTGGAAGAGGGCAGACGTGATTCCCCTTCAAAAAAGTGAGAGCAAGACAGAGGCAGGAAACTACAGACCTGTTAGTTTGACCTCAGTGGTAGGGAAAATGATGGAATCACTTCTAAAGGAAGGAATTGTTAAGTTCCTAGAGGCTAGTGGGGCACAGGACCCAAGACAGCATGGATTCACAGCAGGAAGGTCATGTCAGACGAATCTAATAGATTTCTTTGACTCAGTGACCAATGTAGTAGAGCAGGGAGGGGCTGTGGACATGGTCTACCTAGACTTTAGCAAGGCATTTGACACAGTCCCACACACAAGATTAATATACAAGTTAGCCAGTCTTGGAGTGGGTCCCAAAGTGGTAGCTTGGGTAAACAAACTGTCTATAGACAACAGGATACAGAGGGTAATAGTAAACGGAGTTCACTCTGAAGAAAGGGGAGTTACTAGTGGGGTACAGCAGGGTTCAGTACTGGGACCAGTCCTCTTTAATGTCTTTATAAGTGACATTGCAGAGGTACTGGAAGGAAAAGTATGTCTCTTTGCAGACGACACAAAGATCTACAACAGGGTTGATACAGAAGGTGGGGTGGAAAGGATGCAAAGAGTCTTGGCAAGGTTGGAGGAATGGTCAAATGTATGGCAGCTTAGATTCGATGCAAAGAAGTGCAAGGTAATGCACCTTGGAAACAAATATCCAGGGGAAGAGTACACAATGGGGGGTGAGATAATAACAACAGAAATGGAAAGGGACCTGAGGTAGTCATATCAGATGACCTTAAGGTGGGCAAGCAATGTGAGAAGGCAGTAAGGAGGGTTGGTGGGATACTAGGATGCATAGGGAGAGGCATCACCAGTAGAAAACAGAGTTGTTATCCCTCTGTACAGACAGTTGGTGAGATTCCATATGGAGTACTGCATCCAGTTCTGGAGACCCCATCTCTGCAAGGACATAGACAGGATGAAGGCTGTCCAGAGGAGGGCAACTAAAATGGTGCAGATTCTGCACCAGAAGACATACAAAGAGAGATTAAAGAAGCTTAATATGTATACACTCGAGGGGGGGACATGATAGAAACTTTCAAGTACATCAAGGAAATCAACAGAGTTCGAGACAGTAGCATCTTTCAGAAAAAGAGACGTGCAAGAACAAGGGGGCACAATTTGAAGATGAGGAGGTGCAGAGGTAATTTAAGGAAATATTTTTTCACAGAGAGGGTTGTGGATGCATGGAACGGCCTTCTGGAGGAGGCTGTGGAGTCAAAAACAGTGGTGGAATTCAAGAATGCATGGGACAGACATAAGGCAAGTCTAGTGTGGGGTAGGAGGAAGTAGGCTGTTGGTTAACTAGGATCTACAGCCTATCCATTAGGTAGGGAAATGGGCAGACTACGTGGGCCAAGTGGTCCTCATCTGCCATCAAATTCTATGTTTCTATGTGTCTATGTTTCTAATAAACTGTCCTTCTGGAAGGATGTCTTTAATTAGTGTTTCCATGGGCCAGTTTTATGACAGCCTGATGACTCAGTCATACTGACACCTTTGAGGTCAAATTTCAAGCCTCTTTACACTGGCTACCATCCTAAAGCACACATACACATGCACATTTATTTTTAACACAAATATACAATAATTGACAAGTAGGTGGGCAGAGCATCACACCTACAACTAAGCTCCATTCCTTGTTTGAATCATTTTTTTTTTTTAGGGGCTATCAGAACTTTAGAAACATGTTTACTGTTGGTGTATAGCTCATTGGTGTATTGACTAGTGTGCTTGTTTGCATATAGTTCATTAATGGTAGGTACAGCAAGTAGGGACACCAGTAGAGCACTGGGGATAGTTAGGCATATGGTGAAGGTGCTGGATGTGATTGTCCTCTCAGGGACCAATGACCTGACCAGCTATAAGGCAGTGGAGGTCAAGGCCATTTTCTGGATGTTGGGAGGCAAGCTAAGTGTTGTAGCCATGTCAGTGGCCATTTTAGAGATCCTGCTGGAGTGGCATACGGGAATTGAAAGGTTTCTGAAGATAGACAAGTTCAGCTCATCATGGCTGAAAGAGTGCTGCAGAGAGGAGGGGTTCAGATAGGTAGGGGACTGGGGACACTTTTGGAATAAAAGGATCTTTAGAAAGGATGACCACCATCACACTGAAGAGTGGGCAAATGCTGTAGGTCAGACATTTGATGCCTTCATTGCAAGATATTTAAACTAGAAGCAGGCAATACTGATGTTTTAAAGGACCAAGGCATGGTGGCAAATGCAGGGGACCTAGTTAGGACTCCACCAACTAAGGGAGTGAGGCAGACTGGGAATAATGGTGGGGAAAAACAAAGGGGTGGAAGGAGTTAATGAACATGATGGAGATGGGAAGTGGAGAGCTTGGGGCAGAGACGGAGGAAGTGAAGCATGGAGGGTAGGGAGCAGAAATTTCAGGAGCCCTGGGAACAAAATGGGGGACTTTCAGACATTGACTTCGGAGGGCCAAGTTCGTAACTGTAGTGGAAATGTCAGTTACACCTGATCATGATTGGGACCTCTCAGTTCTAGGCTACACTGTCTTCCAGAAAGACTGAGAAACTGAGGGGGGTGCATAATGGAAATGAAGGGAGACTCCATCTCCATCTTGGTCAAACGTGTGTGGAATCACTGGGTATAGCTGGTGGTGGAGGGGGAAGAACATGAGGTAAGGGGTTGCTTTCAGGCCCCACAAACCAGACTGAGGCTGAAGAAAGGTTGTTGAGAGGAGAAATTAAGAAGGCTGTTGAGATGGGAAATGTGGTCCTGATGGCAGACATAAATCTGCCTGACATGGATTAGGATTTACTTGTGGCAAGGAGTGCATGGCACCAGGCACAGATGGATAACTTCTAGGATTGCTTCATTGTACATGATATCCTGGAACATAGTAAAGATGGAGCCACCCTTGGCCTGGTCCCCTTGAACCATGATTTTATTGAGGTAGTAAAAGTCAAGGCCCCCCGAAGGTCAAGTGATCACAGTACCATGTGGTTTAAAATAATCTGTGGGGGGACCAGTGTCATAGGGCCAAGACACTAGTTCAAAACCTTAGGAGGGTAGGTTTTGGGAGGATGGAGGGATCAGTGCAGGCTACACTCAAGAGGGTAGGACAATTGTATGGGGTAGAAGTAAAATGGGAGTCAATTCTAAATGCAGTATTGGATTTTTCCAGATGTTGCATGAAAATGTGGGGAAAGGCAAGAGGCTTACAAAACCTATATAATTCTCCGGTGAGGTGATAGAAGCTGTAGGTGGCTATGAGGACAGTTTTTAAAATTATAAACAGACAAGAGTAGGGAGGTTTGCCAGAACAGGGTAAGGGAAGTGGGAGCAGCAGCAGCAAAATAAAGTCAAAGCTGTGGCAGAGCTCAAGATAGTGGATGGGGTAAAAAAGAATGGTTAGTCATTTCTCATATATTTTTTTTTTTCCGGGTCGGGCCTGAAAGGGACCTTCAGTCCAGAGTCCTTACCCAGTTAACAAAGAATAGAGGAAATGAAAATGAAATCTATGTTAGGCAGAAGAGAAAGAACAAAGTAAGGCTGTAGAAACGAAGTGTGTGTGTGTGTATGTGTGTGTGTGTGTGTGTGTGTGTGTGTGTGTGTGTGTGTGTGTGTGACTGAGAATGAGAGGAAGGAGAACCTAGTGAAGGAATACTTCAGCTCAGTATTTATGGTGGAGGAAGGGGGTCCTCTTCCGGAGAGCTTAACAAAGCCAGAGGAGAACAAACAGAAGTTGAAATGAGGCAAATTACAGAGGACAAGGTACTCAAAAGGCTGAGAAGGTTGAAAGTAAACAAGGCACCAGGGGCCAGATTGTATTTACCCCAAGGACACTGACAGAAGTATGGAGGGACGTTGGCAAATCTTTTTAACTGGTCTATGGTGATAGGGGTTCCTGGAAGACTGGAGAGTGGCAGATGTAGCCCCCCCCTTTATAGGGGAGGGGACAAGGGGGATCTGTGGAATTACAGTCCAGTTAGTCTGACTTCTATTGTGGTGAAATTGGTTGCGCTTCTCATCAAGGAACAGAGAGTGGAACTTTTTGAAGCTAATGACCTACATAGTAACGGCAGCATGGCCTGGTTAAGGATAGGCTGTGCCACACAAACCTCATTGACTGTTTACTGGGTTGCAGGCAGTGTACAAGGAACAGGCTGTGGATGTTCTCTACTTGGACTTCATTAGTGTCTGACTTGGTGCTGCACAGGGGATTTGTGCAGAAGCTGAGGAACCTGGGACTGAGGGAAGAGCATATTTGATTGGATAAACAATGAACTGAGGGAGAGAACATAGTGTGTAGTGGTAAATGGAACTCAGTCAGGGTTTAGGAAAGATACAAGTGGGGGTGCCACAGGATTCAGTACTTTTACCAGTACTTTTCAATATCTTTACCTGTCACACTGGAGTGGGTATACACGTAAAGATAAACATATTCACTAAGTAAACAAAATTATGTGGCAGGGTAGACTCGGAGGAAGGGATTAAAGGAATGAAAAGGGACCCACTAAAGCTAGGGAATGTGCCCAAATTCAGTGCGGAAAATTCAGTTGATATTGACAAAAAGAACCCCAAATCAGAGAATTGCACAGATGTCAGAGTGCCAGACGAGGGAGCAAAGGAATCTTTTGGTAATTATTAGCAAATATCCTCAAGACAATAGCCAGTTGCAACAAGGGATATGCTTGGGGAATCAGAATGCATTTTCAGGGGATTTACCAGTCAGAGGGTATAGCATTATCAAGCCTTTTTACAGTTCCCCGGTAAGGTCACAACTAGAATGCTTTGTGTAGGTTTGGGAACTTCATCTTAAGAGATACACCGATCATCTGGGAACTGTGCATATGATTTCCACCAAACTATTACGTGGTATGCAGGGCAGAGCTCATGAGGAAGAGCTGGAGTGTCTGAAGTGTTCACTTGAGGCCAAAAGGGAAAGGGCTGAAATGAGATCGCCTGGAAACAATGCAGAGGAAGGCAACCAAATGATACATGTATGCAGAGAAGGCCTTATGAGGAAAGGCTGGGGCAGCTGAAGTACTCACACGAGGCTAGAACGGAAAGGGCTGAAATAAGATGGAGACTGCCTGGAAACAGTGCAGAGGAAGGCCACCAAAATGATACATGGTATGCTGGGAATACCTTGTGAGGAAAGACAGAAGAGGCTAAAGTACTCACTTGAGGCTAGGACACAACGGGGAGAAGTGATAGAAATATTTACCTACCTCAAAGACATCTGTATGGTGGGTTGTCAATAATTGTTCAGTCTCATCAAGGGGACCCGTGCAAGGGATAAAGATACAGTTTGGCTGGGATTAAGTTCAGCAGAGATTTGAGGTTATAATTCTTCATGGAGTAGGGGGTGCACATCTGGTATAGCTTGAGAAGGGAAATGCTTGAGGCAGAGATAGCTCAGGGTTTCAGAGCAAGGTGAGACATGTATAAGGAGCTGTGAGAGTGGACAAAGCTATGAAACAGTCTGAGCTGCTAATAGAGGACTTGGATTAAGCCCACCCAGTGATAGGCTGGAGTGAAAGTAGGTTGGACCAGGTTAGAATGGATGGACCTTGGTCTTTTTCTGTCTGTTATTGTTTCTGTTTCTTTTTCTATAGTAAACAGGCCTTGCAGGAAATTGAAAGTATGGAGAGGACAGATGCAAAAATAATGTATATAACTATGAACAGAACATAGTGTGTAGGAATATGTAAGTCTGGAGAGAACAAGGTGTGTAGGAATATATAAGTGTGGAGAAAACAGGAGGCACTCGTATTCAAAAGGGGGCTGATGCATGGTGCATCTAGATGCACCACCCAAAAAGTTGCTTCGGTGCAAGCAAACTGTATATTCAAACAAGATAATGGGAGACTTAAACATACCAGATACAGATTGGTCAATACCAGCAGGAACATCTGCCAGAACTTGACACATGATGGATTGTCTGCAGGGGAGGGCCTCAAACAACTGGTAGGACAACCCACAAGAGACAGGGCTATCCTGGATCTAGTACTGACTAATGGGGGAAAGGATCACAGATTTCCAGGTAGACAGTCACCTGGGGGCCAGTGACCATCACATGGTATGGTTCAATTTGGCCACTGAACTAAATCATTCCATTCCAAGACGAAACTATGGGACTTCAGAGGAGCAGACTTTGATAAGGTAGCCAACAGAGTTAAGCTAGCCCTGGCAACCAGAAATACAGGTGAGGGGGTACAGGCAAAGTGGGCAAGCATTAAAGATGCAATACTTGAAGCAACATCCCATTGTGTTAGAGAAAAAGGCAAGAGCAAAAAAAAGAAGGAAACCACTTTGTTTCTTAAAAACAGTAGCAGAAGAGGTCAGAGCCAAAAGGTTGGCCTTCAGGAAATATAAGGGAATGCAGTGGGACGAAGATAGGGAGGCAAACCAAACTTTCCTAAGGGAAACCGGGAAGGCAGTAAGGCAGGCAAAGGCCCAAACCGAGGAAACACTAGCACAAACAGTAAAAGAAGGGGACAAGACTTTCTGTAGATACATTAGTGAAAGGAGAAAGTCCAGAGGGGTATTGCTAAGATCAAAGGGGATAAGGAGGAGTGTGAAGAAGAAGACCAAAGAAAAGCATCTATCCTAAATAGATACTTCTGCTTAGTATTTATTGAGGAGAAGCTGGGGCAGGGCCAAAAGTTCAGCACCACGGACACAAGGTGGAGGGAGGTGTGCACTAGTCCCTTCACAAAAGAAACTGTCCTACAAGAGCTCGCTAAGCTCAGGGTGGACATGGCAATGGGACTTGATGGCACACATCCCAGGGTACTAAAGGAGCTAAGGGTAGAACTAGCAGAGCCATTATTGGAACTGTTTAGTGAGTCTCTGAGCACAGGAGAGGTCTCAGAAGACTGGAGAAGGGCTCATGTGATCCCACCCACAAGAGTGGTAGCAGGGAGGAGGCAGATAACTACAGACCAGTCAGTCTTACCTCTGTAGTGGGCAAGATTATGGAGGCACTCCTTAAGGAAATGATAGTGCAACACCTGGAATCCATAGGAGCACAGGATCCAAGATAGCATGGGTTTACAACAGGAAGGTCCTGTCAAACTAATCTTATAGATTTCTTTGACTGGGTAACCAGAGTGGTGGACCAAGGGGGAGCAGTTGATGTTGCCTACCTTGACTTCAGCAAATTTTCGATACTGTTCCACATAGACGATTGATTAATAAGCTGGGTAGGCTTGGGGTGGATCAGAAGTTGGTCAATTGGGTTGCAAACTGGTTGGCGGGCAGAAAACAGAGAGTGGTGGTAAACGGTATATAGTCAGAAGAGATGGAAGTCACAAGTGGAGTACCTCAGGGATCATTCCTGGGGCCAGTTTTCTTCAGTATCTTCATCAGTGACATTGCAGATGGACTGGAGGGTAAGGTTTGTCTGTTTGCAGATGACAACAAGATCTGCAACAGAGTAGATGATCCAGATGGGGTGGGCAGAATGAGAAGAGATCTGGATAAACTGGCAAAATGGTTGGAAAAGTGGCAAATCAGGTTTACCATAAAGAAGTGCAAGATCATGCACATAGGGAAGAGAAACCCTGAAGCCACCTATAGGTTGGGAGGGGAGCTGCTGGCAATCACCGGGGAAGAGAGAGACATTGGCATCATCATCACAGATGACCTGAAATCATCCAAGCAGACCACTAAAGCAGTAGGTAAGGCTAGAGGGATGTTGAGGTGTATTAGTAGGGGTATCGCAAGTCATAAGAGGGAGGTAATGATCCCCCTTTACAAGACACTGGTTAGGTCCCATCTGGAGCACTGGGTGCAGTACTGGAGGCCGCACCTGCACAAGAACATTAACAAAATATAGGCAGCCCAGAGAATGGCAACTAAAATGGTGCAGGGAATGCATCAGAAAACATATGAGGACAGATCAACAGAGCTCATGTATACCCTAGAGCAAAGGAGGGAGAGAGGTGATATGATTGAAACATTCAAACGTCCTATGGGCATTAACAAGGTGAAAGAGTCTAACACGTTTCAAAATAAGAAAAATAGCAGGACAAGAGGACACAGCATGAGATTAGAGGGAGGCCGATTAAGGGGAAAGGTGAGGAAGTTATTTTTCACAGAAAGGGTGGTGAATGCATTGAACGGCTTACCTCAGGAAGTGGTGGATATGAATACAGTGCAGGGCTTCAGACAGGCATGGGACAGTCATAAGGAAGCAATAAAGCTGCATATGAATAGATAGGCCATTGAAAGAGTACAGGCCTATGGCACATTCGTAGGGTAGAAAAAATGGGCAGACTGGATGGGCCTTGCGGTCCTTATCTGCCGTCAACTTCTATGTTTCTAGATGCCCGATCCTAATGGATCATGCATCCTGTTTGAATATTTCAAGTTGTTTGGGTGGCGCAAATGGGGGGTGGCCAACATTGTGAGCGGCGTATCCCGGGGATGGGCTAAATACTGCCAGTGGGGGATACACTGCATCCCCAAAGGTGATAGTCAGCCGTGAAATGAAAATGAGCCCATTAGGCATGTATGATGTCATATCAGATGACCTAAAGGTGGGCAAGCAATGTGAGAAGGCAGCAAGGAGGGCTGGGGGGATACTGGGATGCATAGGGAGAGGCATCACCAGTAGAAAACAGGAAGTTATTATCCCTCTGTACAGACAGCTGGTGAGACCCCATCTGGAGTACTGTGTGCAGTTCTGGAGACCCAGTCTCCGCAAAGACATAGACAGGATGGAAGCTGTCCAGAGGAGGGCAACTAAAATGGTGCAGGGTCTGCAACGGAGGACATATGAAGAGAGACTTAAGGAGCTTAATATGTATAGCCCGAGGAAAGGAGGGAGAGGGGGACATGATAGAAACTTTCAAGTACCTCAAGGGAATCAACAAAGTCCAAGAGGGTAGCATCTTTCAAAAAAGAGGTGTGCAAGAACAAGAGGCACAATTTGAAGATAGAGGCGGGCTCAGAGGTAATTTAAGAAGTATTTTTCACAGAGGGTTGTGGATGCATGGAATGGCCTTCCAGAGGAGGTTGTGGAGTCAAAATCAGTGGTGGAATTCAAGCATGCATGGGATAGTCATAAGGCAATTCTGGGGGGTGGGGGTAGGAAGAAGTAGGCTGCTGGTTAACTAGGATCTGCAGCTTATCCAGTAGGTAGGGAAATGGGCAGACTGGGTGGGCCAAGCGGTCCTTATCTGCCGTCAATTTCTATGTTTCTATATTTCTATGGAGCAAACAGCCCTCATGCATGCCCATTATGGACTCATTTGCATTGCTACGCCCGGCAGAATGTGCCAGGCCATCCCCCATCCTGCCATGAACCCCACCAGCAGAAGGGGATAGGTTGAAGTTCCAGGAGAAGCAAAGGGAGGCAGGGTGGTCAGTAAGGGAAGCCAAAGCTCAGACAGAAGAGCACATTGCAAAATCATTGGGTAGAGGAGACAAAACCTTTTACAGGTACATAAGTGAAAAAGAAAGGCAAAGGGAAGGATAGTGAGGCTGAAGGGGGAGGATGGGGGCTGCGTGAAGGATGACAACAGTAAAGCTGTCATATTGAACAGGTATTTCTGCTCAGTCTTTACTGAGGAAGAGGAGGGTAATGGGTCTGAAGGGAGTACAAGGGGTGGGAATGGTGCAGAAATGGACACAAGTCCCTTTACACGAGAAAGAGTCCTGAAGGAACAGGAAATAATAAGAGTTGATAAAGCAATGGGGCCAGATGGAGTGCACCCCAGGGTTCTTAAAGAACTAAGAGAGGTGGTGGCTGAACCTCTGGCAATCCTGTTTAACTGATCACTGGAAACAGGGGAGGTACCCAAAGTCTGGAGGACAGCAGATGTAGTTCCCTTATACAAAAGTGGGAACAAAGAGGAAGCAGGGAACTACAGACCCATCAGCCTCACCTCAGTAGTGGGGAAGATCATGGAAGCACTACTGAAGGAGAGATTGGTGGAACATCTGGTTGTCAATGGACTATAGGACCCAAGGCAGCATGGTTTTACCAGGTCGTGGTCATGTCAGACCAACCTTGTTGAATTTTTCGACTGGGTGACTAGGGAGGTTGAGCAGGGGAGGGCAGTGGGCATGGCCTATCTGGACTTCAGCAAGGCCTTTGACACGGTGCCACATAGAAGACTATTATACAAACGTCACATAGAAGACTATTATACAAACTGGAGAATATGGGTGTGGTCAGGACAGTAGTGTGGTGGGTAGGTAACTGGCTGGGCTGCAGGACACAGAGGGTGGTGGTAAATGGCTGTCACTCCACAGAGGGAAGAGTGACCAGTGTGGTACCACAGGGATCAGTGCTGGGACTGGTCCTATTCAACATCTTCATCAGTGACATTGCGCAGGACCTAGAAGGCAGAATTTCTCTGTTCGCTGATGACACAAAGCTCTGTAACAGAGTAGACACACCAGAGGGTGTAGATAGAATGAGAAGGGACCTGCAGAAACTTGAAGAATGGTCAGGGTTTGGCAGTTGAAATTCAGTGCAAAGAAGTGCAAGATGATGCATATGGGGCACCAAAACCCTGGCAAAAAATATCAGTTGGGGGGTGAGGATATAGCATGCACCAAGCAGGAAAGAGATCTTGGGGTTATCATCTCTGATGACCTCAAGGTAGGGAAACTGTGACAAGGCAGGAGGTAAAGCAAATAGGATGCTGGGATGCATAGGCAGGGGCACCACCATCAGGAAAAGGGAGGTCATAATTCCACTATACAAGACACTAGTGAGGCCCCACCTGGAGTACAGTGTACAGTTTTGGAGACCTTACTTACGTAAGGACATAGACAGGGTAGAGAAGGTTCAGAGGAGGGCAACAAACATGGTATATGGATTGCATCACAATTCCTATGAGGACAGGTTGAAGGAATTGAACATGTACTCCTTGGTGGAGAGGAGGGAGAGAGGGGATATGATAGACATACAAGTATCTTACAGGGAGGAACGGTGCAGGAATACACTATTTATAAGCGAAAAAGATGTTCCAGGACTAGAGGGCATGGGATGAAGTAGGAGGGAGGACGATTCAGAGGAAACGTAAGGAAGAATTTCTTCACAGAATGGGTAGTGGACAAGTGGAACACCCTGCCAGAGGAAGTGGTGGGGGCTGAAACAATCACGGGATTTAAGAATGCATGGGATAGACATAAAGGAATTCTGGAGGTCAGGGGTAAGGAGCAACAGACTTCTCGGAAGACATAAAGTGAACTTACAAGCTCAAATGGGCAGACTGGGTGGGCCGTAGGCCCTTATCTGTCAACACTGTCTATATAGCTATGTATCTATGTAGCAGACAAACACCTGCACACACACACCCCACCCACTGATGCCCCATGCCAGTAGTAGTGAAGCCCCTTGCCCGTCCTACCATACTGTAGTCCCTCCCAGTTTCCATAGTGTAGTACACCCCAGTGCCATCGCAGTGAAACATGCCACACCCTCATATACATATGGAAGTGGCCCCAACCCCGGTACCCCATACACATTCTGTTCATAATGCCACCCCGTAACTTGTAGCAATCCAGACTTGCAGGCCCCCTCATTCCCAACCCAGGATCCTCATTCATATTATAATCCCCATACAATTTTCCATAGTGTAGTATCCCCCACCCCGGTAGGCAGGACACTCTTCCCGCTACCACCCCACCATCCCGTGCGGGACTGGCTTTCCACCCACCACCATGGCCTGCCGGCCACTGAACACCCAGGAGCTGCCACTGTTGCCAGAATACGCGCTCACTGGTTGAGCACGAACTCTGTACAGTGACGTTCTTGGACTGTTGAGTTGGTGGCTGGCCATTGTGGTGAGTGCTGTGCCAGTCCCCAGCATGGGTGGTGCAGGGGGATGTGGGGAGGGTGTCCTGTGTACAGGGTGGGGGGCTGCTACAGTATGGAAAATTGTACGGGGATTATGATACATATGAGGATCCTGGATCAGGAATGGGGGATGCCTGCAAGTTTGGATCCCTACAAGTTAAGGGGCAACATTATTTACAGAACGTGGACAGGGTACTGGGGTGGGGGGCTGCTTCTGTATGTATATGGTGGTGTGGCATGCTTACTGGGATGGGCACTGGGCGGGGGGTGCACTACACTATGGAAACGGGGAATTGCAGTCATGATGGGAACGGGCACTGGGCGGGGGGTCCCCCACAATGGAAAAGGGTTGCTGCCGCCCATACATGATCATGGAGAAACGTGGCCCAGGGGGTGCTACTGGGCTGCAGAGGCTGGCAGGCTGGATTGCTGTGTGCACTGCCGCAGCCTGCCTGTGGGTGGCCAGGAGTTAGGCGTGGTTTTTCCAGGCTTAACTTTGCGCTGCTCATCTCGTGCACTTGGGCGGCCCATCTCTGCTGAATAAGCTAGATATTCATGGGCACACCCCCTCAGCTTGGGCCGCATACCTAGGCTATGGCCAATCTCGATTTGGGAAGCTCATCTCCCTCTGAATATGGGAGTTTGGAGCAACTTCTGGGATGACGGCTCATCTCTGTTTGTGCCAGAGATGCACCACTCATCTCTTTTGAAAATGTGGGCCTTGGTGTATAGGAATATATTATGGAGAGAACATGGGGTGCAGGAATATGTAAGTATGGAAAGAGCGGGGTGCATAGTTTATACACAAGCCTGGAGAGGGGTTGCATGCATATATAAGTATGGTGAGACAGTGTGTGCTGAAAATGGAAGTATGGAGGGAACAGCAGGTTGTGAGAATATGTAAGTCTGGAGATAACAGGCTGTGTATGAATACATAAGTAAGGAGAGAACAAGGGGTGCAGGAATATGTGAGTGTGGAAAGCAGTAATTTGACCACAGAGGTCTCCAATCTTTATCCTTAATTTTTGATTAAATAGCCGGCCTTCTGGTGCAAGCAGTAGTGCTGCCACTTGCGGCCCCAAAGACCCTGGTGCAGTAACAAGCCCAGAGTATTAAAGGATCAACAGCAGGGAGGAGGATGAGCATTCACGAGACTGCTCACCTCTTCAGGGGTGGGAGGGTCAGGGTGGTTAGCAGTAGTCTGACTCAGAGCAGCAACTAGAGGTCCGTGCACCTGGCACCCTGTACAGGCTCGGATCCGTTGGCACACACACGCATGGCAAAGTGCTTGGCATGCCTCTGTTGCCATTGCATGGCTGAGCTTCAGGAGAAAACCCTCTCACTGGCTGCAGCTTGATGCCGGGACCCTGTACCTCCTGCACACTGAAATGTTCTGAAGGCGTAACTCCCAGTGGTGTCTGATAGGGTGATATGGTCTCACCCTACAGGGAGCCCCTCTGTGAGGGGCAAGTCATGGTCCTTCTGGACCAGGCAGCTGGGTGGGAAGTGCTGGGTACAGGGTAGTTCCAGAGATCTGTGTTTGATATGATATACATGCCCGCTCTGAAACAGAGTTAAAAATTAAAAAAGTTATGAATCATCATCTGTCAGTTTTCATGTAAGAGCAACTTCAGGTACAATTCATTCATCTAGCTCTAATTATCAATAACATCTGTATTATTAGGTTTCTTTTTTTTGTGTACAGGATACAAAATCCCAAAGAAGAAACTGTTATTGCTATTTATGGGGGACAGGGAATACCCACGAGGTGATGTGAAGAGGAATGATACCTCACAGCAGAAGGATCATCTTGAAGACACTCCCAGCAGTAAGTGAATGCTAGATAATGGGTTTGTATGGGATTTTTCCAACTGTTGTTGAGAGGAAGTTGAGAAGAATAGGGAAAAATGTAGAGTTGGAGGATCAGAGGGTATGAAATTATGAGGAGGTGATATAACATAGAAACATAGAATTTGACTGCAGATAAGGACCGCTTAGCCCAACTAGTCTTTCCATTTTCCCTACCTTACTGTAATACTGTGGACCCTACTTGATCTCTGGCTTAGCCCTCCTTTCCCTTACCACTAAGGTTCCCTTGCATTCTTGAAAGCTGTCATGGTTTTTGCTCCACACCTTCGCTGGAAAGCTGTTCCAGGCATCCACCACTCAATGTGAAGAAGTACTTTCTTATGTTTCCCTGAGTCTACACCCTTGTTCTCAAGCATTTATTTTCTGAAACATGCTTCCTTTTTGTACTTTATTTATTTATACCCATGAAGTATTTGAAAGTCTCTATCATATCCCCCCATTCCCTCCTTTCATCCAGGGTGAACATACTGAGGTCCTTCAGACTCTCCTTATAGGGTCGCTGGTACAAACCTTGCACCATTTTAGTTGCCCTCCTCTGGATCACTTCTACTCTGTTTATGTCCTTCCGGAGATGTGGTCTTCTGAACTGGGCACAGTATTCTAGGTGAGGTCTCACCAATGATTTATACAGCAGTATCACCACCTCCCTCTTTCTGCAGGTTATACCCCCTCCCTATGTACCCTAGCATCCCACTGGCTCTCCCCACAGCCTTGTCACAGTGTTTGGCCACCTTTAAGTCATCAGATATGGTTACCCCATGTCTGTTTCCTGTTTGGTAGTTATCAGTACAGCTCCCCCCATCTTGTACTCCACCCCTGGATTTCTGTGCCCTAAGTGTGTGATTTTGTACTTCTTTGCATTGAAACTTAATTGCCAAGCTCATAACCATTGCTCAGGCTTTCTTAAATACCTAATCATTTTTTCCACACAGCCCCAGAGTGTCTACCCTGTTGCAGACTTCAGTGTTATCTGCAAAAAAAGGCATACCTTTTCTTCTAGCCCCTCTGCAATATTGTTAAAAAAAAAAAAAAAAGATGTTAGAGGACCAGTCCCAGTACTGATCCTTGTGGTACCCTGCTGGTCACACTCCTTTTCTCGAAGTGAACTCCATTTACCACTACCCTCTCTTGCCTATCCCTCAACCAATTCCTTATCTAGTTTACCACTTTTGGACCCACTCCCAGGCTGCCCATCTAGTTTATAAGTCTCCTGTGTGGAACGGTGTTGAAGGCCTTTCTGAAATCTAGGTAAGCCATATTCACCAGTCCACCCTGATCTACTTTCCTGGCACTCGATCAAAGAAGTCTATCAGATTTGTTTGACATGACCTTCCTCCAGTGAATCCATGCTGTTTCTGATCTTGTAAGCCAGTTGTCAAGATATTTCACAATCCTTTCCTTTAGCATTGATTCCATTAATTTCCCCACCACTAAAGTCAAGCTGACTGACCTGTTATTGCCAGATTCCTGCCCGCTACCACTTTTGTGAAGTGGTGCAACATCAGCTCTCCTTTAGTCCTCTGGGGCCACTCCTGTTTCCAGTGAGTAGTTGAACAGGGCTGTCAGAGGTGCAGCCAGCACTTTTCTGAGCTCCTTCAGTATCCTTGGATGTATCCCATCTGACCCTATTGCTTTGTCCACTTTCAGATTTGTGAGTTAGACAGACAGACAGACCGACAGATACTTACTTTATTTTTATAGTGCCCCATTCTGGGGACTCTGAGCACTTCACATACTTCAAAAACATAATATAAAATACATTCACAGTAGTCAATAGTCGGTGCACAAACAAATTCGGGTTGTGTTAATAGCAATAAACATAAAACTATCTATCCTTATGCTTTAAAATTATACATTAATCTTTATAAATTAAAAGCCTGGTTAAATAGCAAAGTCTTTAAACCTTTTTTAAAGGCTTCAACTGAGGGTGCCTCCCAAAGATAGCAAGGCAGTGAGTTCCACAGGGTAGGCACAGCAATAGAGAATGCTCGATCACCTGAATGTCACAGCTCAACCCTGGGAACCCTGAGGAGGTAACCCTCGGCGGAACGGAGAACCCGGGCCGGACGATGGGGCACAAGGAGATCTTGCAGGTCAACTGGTCCCCCTTCATGTAGGGCCTTATAGGTCAGTAATAAGACTTTAAAGACAATCTTTCACCTAACTGGCAGCCATTGCAGTTCGCGAAGGACAGGCATAATGTGCTTTCATCTCTGTATGCCCATCAATAATCTTGCCACCGCGTTCTGCACCAGCTGCAGCCAACAGAGATTGCCTATAGCCAACTGGGCATTGCAGTAACCCAGCCTGGACAAGACAAAGGCATGTGCTAGTGTGGTCAGGTCCTCAGATGGTATCAGGTTCTGGATATGGGCCATGTTTCTCAGATGGTGAAATCCACTTTTAATGACGTCTGACATCTGACGTCTGAGCATCTAGTGCCAGGATGTTGTTGAGGATCACACACAGATCCTTCACCTGTGTGGAAGAAACCAGTGGGACCCCTCCCAGTACAAGACCAGGGGATCCCCTGGACTCCCTTCCCACCACAATGACCTGGATCCACCACTAGCACCTCAGTCTTGTCAAGGTTGAATCGTAGCCAGTTGTAAGTCATCCAAGTCTGGATCTGCACCAGGCAGTTGTTAAATACAGTGGATGCCATCTGGTTACCAGGTGCACAGGACAAGTTATAGCTGGACATCATCAGCGTAGCTTTGAAAACCTAGCCCATACTATAATGTTTCCCAATGGCAGCATATACACCGTAAACAACAAGGGTGTCAAGACTGAACCTTGCGGAACTCCACAAGTCAGAGGCTTTGGGTTAGATGAGGCTAACCCCATCGTTACCCTCTGCACTCTGCCTGTCAAGTATGACCTGAACCATTTGATGACATTTCTTGACAGGTCACACCAGTACTGCAGTCAGTTAAGCAGCACTTCATGATACACGGCGTCAGACGCTGCCGAGAGATCCAGGAGGACCAAAATGGTACGCTCTCTCCTGTCTCTCGCTATCAGGAGATCATTAAGCACCTTCACCAAGGTGGGCTCCATACTATGCCCGGCTCTAAACTCAGACTGGAAACCCTCATAAGTGGAGGAGGAGGAGGTGAGTCACTCCTCGAGCTGAATGGCTACCATGTTTTCAGTAACCTTCCCTAAGAATGGGAGGTTAGAGACCAGTCTATAGTTGCTGAGACAGTCTGGATCCAATGAGGATTTCTTTAATAGGGGTCTAACCAAAGACCTCTTTCATGGCCAATGGGAAGACCGCACTCCTCAAGGAACTCCAGATGATCTCGGCCACAACAGATCCAATCAGGTCCAACATCCAACCAAAAGTCTGATTGGGTCTGGGTCCAGATCACAGTGTGTTGGTTGCAGCCTCAAGACAATCTCCACTACCTCCTCCACTCCAACTGGAACAAACTCAACCCATACAGGAGGAGTACCTCAGCAAGCCTCAGGATGAACCCTGCAGTATCTATGAGTGATATCAGAGGAGATCTTGGCCCTGATAGAGGACACTTTGTTGGCAAAGAACCTCTCTGCACCTAATGCTCGAACCTGCTCCTCCCACACAGAGACAGGCAGGATGTAATAGCCCACCAAAGAAAGGAGGGAGAGGGGGGACATGATAGAAATGTTCAAGTACCTCAGGGGAATCAACAAAGTCCAAGAGTAGCATCTTTCAAAGAAGAGATGTACAAGAACAAGGGGCACAGTTTGAAAATGGAGGCGGCTCAGGAGCAACATGAGGAAGTATTGTTTTACAGAGAGGATGATGGATGCATGGAATGGCCTTCCTGAGGAGGTCGTGGGGTGAACAACAGTGGGAGAATTCAAGAATGCATGGGACAGAAACAAGGCAATTATAGTTGGGGGGGGTAGGAGGAAGTAGGCTGTTGGATAACTAGGATCTGCAACTTATCCAGTAGGTAGGGAAATGGGCAGACTGTGTGGGCCAAGTGGTCCTTATCTGCCATCAGAGTCTATGTTTCTATCTACTGTATGGAAGAGCTGGTCTGTTCCTTGCCGTGGCAATCTCCCTTGACAAAAAATCTGCCTTTTTTGGGGAGATTGACCCTTGATAGTCACTATAATGAGACTTCGGGGACAATTTGTCCTCCATTAGGCCAGATCTCCTCCAACATCTCTCCAACCTCCAGCCCTTAATCTTTAAATTCCTAAGTTCCTTGTCAAGCCAGGGAGGTCTCTGGTGAGTAGATAAGGGTCAGACATGAATGAGTGCTATTGAATCTAAAGCGGCAGTGACAGCCCCATTGTAGGCCGCCACTGCCTCCTCCATTACAATCACACTCGCAGCCTCCACAGTCGATAAGTCCAGCAACTCCAGCATTCCTGCTGGGATCAATCCCCACAAAAGGCAGTACCGGCCCATCTCCACAGAGGATGGACCTTGGGGGCCCAAATTCGAACCCCACGGTGTTATGATCTGACCAAACTACTGGATCTACACTAAGGTCCATGACTTCAAGGCCTAAAGAAAATACCAAGTCCAGAGTGTGGCCACGTGAATGGGCCACTGAAGTAACCTTTTGCACAATGCCCAGTGCCTTCATGCTCCTCAGGAGATCACACCCAAGCAATGAGAGCTCATCATCTACCCAGGCATTGATTTCCCCCATAATTAACCATCTTGGGGACTCCAACACCAGACTGGTGACAATCTCGTCAATCTCCCTCAAAAACTCACCCTTCCCACCTGGGGGGAGCTAGAGCAGGAGGATCCTGTAGCCTGCACCGTCCCGCTCATGTGGCAACACACTTAAAAGGACCCTGTAGGACCCATAGGTAGCACCGTGAGGCCCGGGCTAGATTTTAAACAATAGGCACCCCCCCACACCTCTGTGGTCCTTCCTCAGGGTTTTTATCACAGAGTACCCAGCTGGCACCACCACCTCCAAAATGGGAACTGCTTTCTCATCCAGCCAGGTCTCCATGATGCAAGTCAAGTCTGCCATTATGGCAGTCTTTTTCCTCATTGACCTGGCATTGCATAACACAGTCTGAATACGATGAGGGGAGACTGCTGGATCAGCTATCTGCCCACTTCCCACAGTGGAGCCCTTGGGTATGGGAACCAGACAGGGAGGACCCCTCTCTAGTGTCCATTTTGCCCCAGGGCATCTCCTTGGACTCCTTCAGGACTCTCTCCTATATAAATGGACTAGTGTCCACCTCTCTTTCATCTATGCTCCTGCCACTTATCAGTGGTCCCTCACCTTCCCCTTCCTCCGTGAACACTGAACAAAAATATTTGTTCTGAATGTCTGCCTTTTCATGGTCGCCTTCCACACACTCCTCCCTTTCTCTCCTTAGCCTTACAATCCCACCCCTGGTTTTTCTCCTTTCGCTTACATAACTGAAAAATGCCTTCTCCCCTTTCTTTACTGCCTGGACTTTTTACTCCTCTCTTTGTGCCTTTGCACTCCTGACTGGTTTCCCTGCCTCCCTCTGCTTCTCGCATTATACCTCCCAATCTTATTGTCTCTGTGTCTCCTTATACCTCTTGAATACTAACATTTATACCCTTACTTTCTCAGCAACCTCTTTTGAGAACCATAACAGTCTCCTTTTTCCTCTTGCTTTTGCTTACTGGTCTGATGTAGATGTTTGTTGCCTTCACTATGGCGCATTTTAGCTTATTTCAGTGTACCTCAACTTCACCCATGTCCTTCCCTCCTGCCAGGGCTCCCTGAGGCATTCCCACATCTTTGTAAAATCAGCCCTCCTGAAGTCCAGGTAGTGATCTGCAGCTTATCCATTAGGTAGGGAAATGGGCAGACTGGGTGGGCCAAGTGGTCCTTATTTACCGTCAAATTCTATGTTTCTATGCAGTGATGATGTCAGAAAGACTCTAATGAGTAAAGCCAGGAAGAATTTTTAAAATAAACAGGATGTATTTTTATAGTGGCTGTCGAACTGAACTGAGTGTTGGTGGACATGACAAAGTATTGATTTCATAGGGTCTTTATTCCACGAGAGGATGATCAGACAAGTATCTGCATTATAAACATTTTGTTCTTGAAAAAGGAAGGACTTGGAAAGCTCAGGGAGGAGTGAACTACTGTGGTTCAAAATAGAGGAGATGAAGACAAGAAAAAAGGTTTCAGCAGAAGACGGGTCGTGGAAGTGACAATGCAAGCAGGATGGCACAGATGACAGCAAATGAGTCAAGGATTTACTTTATGGTGATTTTCCATAACAGTGCTCAGGGAACTGTACAATACATTAAAATTCAGTAGTAACTGGTTACCGTTTTTTCCCATAGGGAAACCGGGTTATAATTCTAGCATTATAACCAGCTAGTTATAATGAAATTCCCACGCCCGGTTTCCCTACTTTAGTGCATGTGCCTGCCGCAAACTTCCTGCTCTCTGTGCAGTCTGTCCCCGCTGTTCAGTGCTCTCAACTTCCCCCGACAAAAGTTGGTGGTAAGTTCTTTTATTGTAACAAAATACAACTGGGCACAAAAAAAAAAACGAAAAAAGAAAAACTACCCAATCGGCCCCAAGTTATAAAAAAAAAAAAAAAAAAGCTGCTTCAGTTTACGAGCCAGCCGCTGTGGAGTGTGCTAAAACTCCAACGGTCTGGGGCTTAGCTCCATACTGAAATAGTTATTTTGTATAATTGCTGTGGTGAAAAAATGGCCCTCAGCAATTATACAAAATAAAGGATGGGTAGGTGTGTAAAACTCAGATTTTACACACCCCTGAGGAGTGGGATGCCTTAATAAACCCCTTGAGCTTCACTCTCAGGGTTTATGTGGCATCCCAACCCTCGGGTTGGGTGTAAAATCCTCATTATAACTACTTACCCATCCATTATTCTCTATATAAAAGTGTGACAGATGCATAACATCACAGTATATATGGTACGTATTCATGTAGCACAGTATAACATCAATGTACAATTCTAGATAACATACAAAATGCGTCATACACTGAGTCATCATCAGCAGCAATTCTGAATAAAAATGAACTTCCCTAAATCCGTTTTCTCCATTGATTCCCACCTATGGGTCTGGGCTGAAGATATTAGGACCTTGAGGGAGAAAATATTTAGCCAGGGGCCGGCAACAGCAACTAGGGATAGCAACTGCATACCCCCATGTGGTGCCGCACATCAGCTAATAACCATTGCTGGCTCCCTCACCAACCTCAGTTCTGTTCTTTATGCCTTCGAGTGCACATCATGGGAGTGTTGCCTCAGTTTGCCTCATCACAACCGGTATTTTTTGCTGTATCACTTCCCCTGTTCTTCTTGTATTATGTCATTCTCAGTCTTATTCTTTTCTGTTCACAATGCCAAAGTGAAGTCGGAAAAGGCCATGGCCAAAAAGATGGAAAGAAAGTCACCTATTATGCGCCAGTACTCCTGTGGGAACAAGATGGCTTCCAAGCAGCGTCAGCTCTGTGCAGCTTGCCATAGACCCAATCAACGACATGGACTCCTGCAATGCCTGCTTCCTTGTGTATTGCTGTACCCTTAAAGATCGCATGTTGAAGTGCGGTCACCTGTATCTCACCTTCAGAGGCAAGCAATGCATGCAAGCTTCAAAGGTAAGGTTGCTGGACCTTTCCCTTAGGCCTCTTCTTGGAACCTCTGGATACAAGGAAGCACAAGGTTCTCCTTGACCTCACCACACTGAGGGGTTGTAGAGTCTGGTGGTTGAGTCTGGTGGACAGCTAGCTCCTTCTGAGTAGATGACTGAGAACCCTCCACGCTCTGATCTTCTGAAGCAGAAAAAGTTCCCTGTGGTGGGGCCAGAGCTATACACATTGGCATACAACTGGATGCCATCCTTTTGTGAAGCCTACTCTGTTGTCACAGTTCACAGTGATGATGTGGTGGATGGTAGATGGTACTAGGGTCTGTGCCGGGAGACAGCCTGTCAGTGAGGCTGATACTGGTTTGGAGTCTGTTCCTGATGCGGTGTCACTAGCAACACTGAGGGAGGGAATGACTTTGATCCTGGAGATGGCATCGGCAGCAGCCAAGGTGTTAGACCTAGGTCTGGTTCTGAACATGGCGCCTACAGTGATGTTGGCTTGGTGTCTGTCCCCAACTTTGATGTCAAAGAGGGTGATGGCAGTGGGCCAGACATCAATGTTGACATTGAGAACAATGTCAAAGATGATGCTGACCACAGTGACAAGATGGAACCTGTCTCTGAGGAGACCATGTGACCCAAGTTCAGTGCCAGTCTGAGTAGTATGATGACCCAGGGCCTAGTTGCTCCCCCCAGCCGCTCATTACCATTGATGGCCAGGGTCACTTAGATGGACCTGTATGGCTCCAGTCTCCTCACCTTGTGCTCCCCCCCCCCCGGGCACTGATCAGGTTACTTCTCAGGTGTAGGAGGAAGCCTTTTGGGTAGCTCTGGTAGACCTTCTCATCAACTGAGGCCTCTTCTGGAATACCACAGCCCAGACCGAAGCTCTTGAGACCAGGAATCTCAAGCCCCCTTTGAGGGCCTCACCATCTCTTCAAGGTAATGCATTCGTTACTAGTCCCTCAGGGCTACTAACATGGGATCAACTCAGGGCAATGGTTAATGCACCAGGGAATTGGGAGTCAGAAAGTGCTTGGTCATCACCAATGGTGACTGTAAATAAAAAAGAAGGGGGGTGTAAGACTCTGTCCTGCTTTTAGGAAACTTAATCCAGTATCCAAATTTGACAGTTATCTATGCCAAGGATAGATGATTTGATGGACAAATTGGGAAGTGCCACGTACCTCAATATTGTCGCTCTCACCAAAGGTTACTAGCAGAGATTCTCCTAGCTAAAGAATCCAGAGACAAAACTGCGTTTATCACTCCTGTTGGAGTCCATCAGTTCACCACTATGACGTTTGGTTTGTATGGTGCACCCACTACATTCCAGCAGTACATGGATGTAATTTTAGCTACTCACGCTGGTTGTTGTGTTGCTTACCTGGATGTTGTTGTGGTGTACAGTCCAGACTGGAAAAGTCACCTGGAACACCTACAAGCTCAAGCAGTTATCCAAGCTATCACAAATACAGGTCTGACCATTAATCTTACTAAATGTGCACTGGGCGTGCAGGAAACCAGATATTTGGGATATGTTTTGGGAAATGGACAGGTAAAGCCAGAGATTTCAGTTAGAGGTGAATGGGGAAAGAAGCTTCTAGCTGGATGCTGTGCGTAAGTAGACTTGAAAGATTTTCTTAGCTGGTTTTCTGTGTGTTTCTAGCAGACTGTTTGGTGTGTGTGTGTGTGTGTGTGTGTGTGTGTTTAAAAGCTGCTGTCTGGCCTGTAAGTGCAGGCATCATATTACAGGGGATTAGTGCTGTTTGAAAGTAAGGTGGGACTTCCAACTCAGTCAGTCTTCAGTTAGAGGTGAATGGGGAAATAAGCTTCTAGCTGGATGCTGTGAGTAAGTAGACTTGAAAGATTTTCTTAGCTGGTAGTGCTTGGAGGTGCAGTGAGGGGCAGACACAGGGCTGATGCACTCTCGTGAGAGTCGGGTGTGAGCCCTATACCCACCCTCCCCACCCTCCCTCCCTAGAGCTTGGCTAATTTATAGGGGAAACACCTGCCCTGCAATTGGAGGAAAAGGCTTCAGGTGCAGCTCATGTAGTTCTAGCCACTGGGGGCTGGGTTTAAGGGCTGGGAGAGAGGAGCTTAGTGAGTAGTACATTTCTCCTATAAGTTTACTGTGTAGTACTGCACCTAGTAATGGGGATACCTGTTTACTGTGGGACTGTAGCTAGGATTAGTGGGTGACCTGATTAGTGTGTAGGGGTGTATCTTGGACTAGTGGGGAACCTAGTGGTTCATCTAAGGAAACCTACTTGGAAGGGGATGGGACCACACGTCATTAGGGTCGGCATCTTTGGGAGGGTGGTGGGGTGCACAGGGTGTGGGCCAGCCATGATGCTGGACTGGGCTTGGAAGTTCAGTGGTTGCCCAGTATGCTACCAGCTGGCACAGCTTAGGGAGGAGGTTAGGAGACAGCTGGAGGGAGGGGGGAGGTATGGTTGGGGAATAGGGCAGGGGCTCTCCAACAGGGTTGCACCAAGCACTCGGGGTGGGGGCATAGGGAAAGGAGTGCAGGAGAGTACTCTGGGGTCACTTAGGGACCCTGACAGAGGGGGCCCAAAAGGAGGATACTACCAAGGAAGCAGGCAGGTATCTGGGGACCCTCACAGAGGGGGGCCAAAGGGAGGACATTTTCAGAGAAGTAGGCAGATGGCTGGGGCAGGACAGAAGGAAGCATGGGGGGTGGATCAGACCTTAAGCTCAGTAACCGCTTCAATTCTCTTCTTCTGCTTGAGGATGAGGGGGGTCATGTAGCCATAACAGGGGCGGTTGGAGATGGAAAAGGAGTGGAGGGCAGGAGGTAGGGGCCGGATAGCAGGAAGAACAGGGGGGAACTTGGAACATGGGAAAATGGGGGGAGCGGTGGATCATAGCAGGAGGAGGAGGAGGGGTTAGAGAGAGGAAAGCGCAAGGAGAAGGACCAGTTGGGAGGAAAGGGCAAGGAGAGGGACCAGAAGTACAAGGAGGATACAGTAAAGGCAGATGAGGGTTTATTCCAGGGGAGCACAACAGGCAAGGAGGGGCTGAACAGAGATGAGAAGGAAAGAAGGAAGAGCTAGGCAAGTTTAGCAGATGGGGGAGGACCAGTCGCGAGCAGTGATGGGGATAGAGGGTACAAAGGATACTTGGGAGGAGGAGAGGCATAGGATTGGAGGGGGTAGCCAGGTAAATAAGGAGGCAGCAGGGGCACCCAGATAGGGGAGTAGCAAGGAGCCAGTGGGGGGGCAGTAGAAAGGATGAGGCACATGGAAGGGGGGGCAATGGAGGAAAAGGGGTGGTCAGAGTAATCCTTTTGGGTGATTCCATGATCAGGGGTATCAAATGGAATGAGCAGGGGGAAGCCTTCCCGGTTAGAACAAAATGCTTCCCTGGACTAACGTTGCACAGGGCCAAGCATGAGGTATATCAGCTGCCAAAGGATTGTGGAGGTTCCCCGGATATACTGGTCCACCTGGGTACAAATGACATTGAGGGAACTAGTGAGCTAGAGATACAGGCAAGGTTCAGGGAGCTTGCCAGGGTCTGTCATGACATAGGATGCCCGATTTCCTTCTTGGAAATCCTGCGGTGCCAAGGGCTAGTGGGGAACACAAGAGGAAGATTAGGGAGATAAACCAGTGGCTCAGGGAGTGGTGTGGGGCCAGAGGGTATGGGTTGATGGGGGATTGGGGAAGACCTAGGAGGATAAGGGGGTATATGCTAGAGATAGGCTCCATCTCAGTTTGGAGGGGAAGAAAATCCTTAAGTTTAAAATAGAGGGGTTCGTTGGTGAAAGGTGGGGTTTAAACTTGTGAAGAGGAAAGAGATGGAAGAAAAGGCTGTCGAGTGGGGTCCGATAAACGAGGGACTCGGTTCCCCCCCCGGGGAGCTGGAGGAATGTGGGAAAAGGCCGACTGGTAAGGTGCTGACCGAGGGAAGATGGAATCCCCATGGGAACGTGAGCAGGGGAAATGGAAGTATATGGAAACGGTGGACGGTAGTCCTGCTAAATGCCAGGAGCTTGGGCAATAAAATACCTGAGCTCCAGGCGATGCTAACTGAGGGAGAGGTGGATGTGGCAGTGGTCACTGAGACCTGGGCCACCGCAGGGCACGACTGGGACCTGAACCTGGAAGGTTACACCATGTTCAGGAAGGACGGGGGGAGGGAAGGGGAAAAGGGGTTGCAATAATAGTTAAAAACTGCATTGGCATAGGAGGAGTGGAGGAGGCGGAGGGAACTGTGGAGGTGATATGGGTCACCTTGATAACAAATGGGGCAAGAGAGTAGAAATAGGAGTGGTGTATAGACCCCCTGTGCTGCTGGAGGAGAGTCTGGTGGCAGATGTTGGGAGACACTGCAAATTGGGCAGGGGAAGGGTGGTGGTGTTGGGGGACTTAAACATGCCAGGAACAGACTGGGAGACCATGACATCTTCTGTGGCCAGGGAACAGAGGTTGTTGGATGTCTTTCAGGATATGTTCCTAACTCAGCAGGTGGGGGAACCAACCAGGGAGGCACAGATACTGGATGTGGTCCTGGCAGATGGTGACCAGATTGGGGGCCTGGAGGTAAGAGACCTGTTGGTGGGGAGCGACCATGCCACGGTCTGATGCTGCCTGGACCTAGGAGGGGTAGAAGGCTGCACAAAGACGGAGGTAACTGACTTCAGGGGGGCGGATTTCAAGGAAATGGGAAGGATCCTTAAGAAGCATTTGGATGGGATTGGGCCAGACATGGAAGCTGACAGTAGGTGGGAAATCATCAGGAGGGGGTTGCAGGATGCTACCAGCACCCGTGCAAGAGTAAGACGAAAATGCGGTAGAGCCCGTAAACCCTGCTGGTGGACCAGGGAGGTTCAGGAGGTGGTGAGGGGAAAGAAGGCAGGTTATAGGCATTTCAAGTGCTCAAGGAGTGAAAGGGATCGAGGGGAGTACGAGCTGAGGGCCAGAAGGGCCACTAGGGTGGTGAGTCGGCTAAGGCAAGGAAGGAGCAGAACCTGGCCAGGGAAATTAGGAGAGGGAACAAAGGGTTCTTTAGATACATTGGGGAAAAATGAAGGGTGAAGGGGCAGATTAGCAGGATTAAAACTGGGGAAGGATGGGCACAAGATCCGGGGGAGTAGGCCGAGGTACTAAATGAGTACTTTGCCTCAGTTTTCACCAAGAAAAATGGGGGGGGGGCTGCATCATACATGGGAGGAGATGGTGAAACTGAGGGTGGGACCCTTGCCGATTGTCGGGTCTGGGGAGAGGGTGGGCCATCACTGGCAGGAGAGGGGAAGGCAAAGCAGGGGGGCGAGGTAGTGGAGATGGAAATCACGGCAGAGAGAGTGAGGGAAGCTCTCAGGTCCCTTAAGACAGAGAAAGCACTGGGGCTGGATAAATTACATCCCAGAGTGCTGAAGGAACTGGCAGATGTTCTGGTGAAACCCCTGGCGGAGCTTTTCAGCATCTCTCTGAGGATAGGGTGGGTGCCCCAGGACTGGAAGGTGGCGCTTATAGTGCCTATCCACAAGGGGGGATCAAGGGATGTGGCAGGGAATGACAGGTCCATCAGCCTGGCATCGGGGGTGGGCAAGGTGATGGAGGGCATTGTCAAGGAGAGGCTGGGGGGGACCTGGAGAAGTCGGGGTGCCTGGATGATAGACAGCATGGATTCGTGCTGGGGAAATCATGTCAGATAAACCTTGTGGAGTTCTATGACTAGGTGATGAGTGCCTTGGATCTGGGTAGACTGGTGGATGTCCTCTATCTTGACTTCAGCAAGGCATTTGACCCTGGGGGGTCAACAGGGGCCCTGTTGAATAAGCTGGGAGAAATGGGTGTGGGGAACCAGTTGATCAGATGGATAGGCAATTGGATCCAGGACTGGTTGGTGGGATAGTCTCATCCCCAAGGAGGGTCATTAGTGGGGTCCCTTAGGGATCAGTCCTTGGGCCCCTCCTGTTCAATGCCTATTCTCTGACATAAGGAAGGGTATCAGGGTGAGATGAGTCTCTTGGCAGATGACTCAAAACTGGGGGCGGTGGTGGATGGGGAGGAGGGAAGGGTGGCCCTACGGGGGACCTGGAGATTCTGGAAAGGTGGTCTAGAAAGTGGAAGCTGAGGTTTCATGCAGGGAAATGCAAGGTACTGAATCTGGGAGCCAGAAGAGTACACCCTGGGGGAGGGAATGCTACAAGTCTCAATGACTGAGAGGGACCTGGGGGTGGTGGTGGATTTCAAGATGAATAACTCTGAGACTTGTAGGAGGGCAGCGGCCATGGCCAACAGGATGCTGGGATGCATCGCTAGGGGGATCACCTCCAGAAGGTGGGAAGTGATACTCCCCTGTATAACTGCTTGGTGAGGCTGCACCTTGAGTACTGCGTACAGTTTTGGAGGCCACACTTAAAGAGGGACATTGAACTCCTGGAGAGGGTCCAGAGGAGGGCAACCAAAATGATCTGGGGCTTGGGGACAGGACCTATGGGGAGAGGCTCGAAGAGCTAAATATGTACACATTGGAAGAGAAGGGACCGGGGGGACATGATAGAGGTCTTCAGGTACATGAAGGGGTTAAATAGGGGAGGAGCAGTCAGGGTGCTCTGAAGGAAGGAGGGGGCAACTAGCGGGCATGGGTGGAAGCTGGAGGGGGGAGATTCAGGGGAGAAAGGAGGAGGTGCTACTTCACTGAGAGGGTGGTGGAGCCATGGAATGCACTGCCCAGGGTGCTGGTGGAGGCAGAGACTGTGGAGGGGGTCAAGAGGGGGTGGGACAGGTACAGGGGAAGGGTTCTGGAAGCAAAGTCCTGTGCAGTGGGAATATCCAGGACTGGGAAGGGAGAAGCCAGAGAGGGTGAGGGGGGCAGCAAGGTTAGCTCCAGGGTGGGGGCTGACCAAATGAGCAGACACGAAAGACCGGCAGGCCTATTCTGCTGGCATCTTGGTTTGTTAGTATTTCTAAGATAGAAGCTGTAGCTAACAGTCCTATACCTAAAATAAACATATCAGGTCATTTTTAGGGCTGGCTTATTACTATCTGAGATTTGTTCCCAACTTTGCCCAGTTGGCTTCTTCCCTCACTGAACTCGCAAAGAAACTTTGCCTAAATAATGTGCAATGGACCCTAGAGTTTGATGAGGCTTTTTGAGCTATTAGGGCAGCATTATGTTCAGCCCGTTTTCAGAAGCCCAGACTCTGAGGAGCAGTTTTTTGTTACAGACAGATGCATCTGAGGTGGTCTATGTGCAGTTTTGATTCGCAGTATAGTTGGAAAGGGACATCCCATTCTATATATCAGTAGGAAGTTGCACAACAGACAAAAAACGTACGCAACCATTGAAAAGGAGTGCCTTGCAGCAAAGTGGGCCATGGAGTTCCTTAACTTTTATTTGCTGGGAGCTGACTTTGTACTTCTAACCCATCATAATCCTCTTTGTTGGCTTAACCAAATATAGGATAAAAAACTCCCAAATCACAAGGTGGTACCTGGCACTACAGCCATTTAAATTTAAGGTGATACACAAATCTGGAAAAGAGAATGTCAGTGTTGATTTTCTGTCAAGATATGGATCAGGAACTGAGAATTCTGAAGGTTTAAAAAAGTGTGAGTTGAATAAGACCCTGTTCCATTTGTTATGTAGAAAGATTTGTTACGTAGAACGAGATAAACGCAAGGATCTGTTCTGTGCACTTCTGTTATGTCACTAGAAATACCAGCAACAGCTTAATCTGGTTCAATTTCAGTTGGTTACCATCTGTATCCCCTTCCCCCTGGTCGCCCCTGAAAAAGTGACTTCTAGTCTCAGTGGGCCAACCGGGTCAACAAAATTCAAGAAATAAATAAATCTTGTCTGTCTGACTGTGCAGTCACATTTTCTTGCAAGACCTAGGCACTGGCCACTCTGATGGTCTTGCTATTTTCCCTTCCTGCTTCCTCTCTGCCTTCACTTGCAGGTTCTGTCTTTTCTTCCTCCTTTGTATATCTGAAGTTATAAAATATGTGTGAATCTTTATGTGAAACTGGGATCCCTTGGTTTGAAAATGTATATGGTTATATTTATTTTTATTGAAATGCTTCACCAGGAAGGCACACTGAACAACAAGTTACTGGTCTCACGGTGCAACCTGGATGGGAGGGGGTTACATAGGGTTGTGAAGGATGATCAGTTACAATAGTATGTGGGTAATGCAAACAATACAACATTGTAAGGTCATGCAGCAGTTGTAATACAAGGTATTGTACAACAAACAGTAGTGGAACATTGGGTGAATTACAATACATGTCCAAAATCATACAAAAGAACATATAATCGTACAAAACAGTAATAATGTGACAGAACCATTATAGTGCATGAGTGTACCAGGAGCAGGCTCAAGGTAGTACGCAAGTGCTGTTGGAGTAAAAAGGATGGGGTAGGTTGTGCACATGGGTGACCCAGAAGGGCAGGTGGAGAAGAGAGGGGGAGAGGCAAGAACTGAATATGAGGAGAATGGGTAGCCATTTCCTGATTCCCCCTTCAGGATGTTGAGAACTCTGCTGGGGGGGGTCAGGGTAGGAAGGCAGAAATTGGGGATAGGTATTAAGGAGGGTTAAAGCAGGAACAGCTTAGGGAGAGGTAATGTGTAGGGCAGAGGTAAGTGAGTAGTTGGAGAAGGAGTGTCGTATTTCAGGGGGGAGGGAATTTCAGATTTTAAGGAAGCGATGGACAAAACCAGTCTGACTGATGAGGGAGGAGCAGGGAGGGACCATCAAGGTGCGGACATCATTAGATCTGAGAGAGTGGGTGGGAGGAGGTGGAGTGGACAGAGAGGATGAGAGATAGGAAGGGAGCACTCCGAACCAGAATTTGGAGGTTAGTTTGGCACAATGTGAGATGTGTCTGTGAGATAGTGGAAGGAAGGTTAGAGTGCTATAGAGTTCACAGTGGTGGGAGCGGGAAGGGGAGTTAAGAGAAAAATGGCAAAAGGAGTTAAATAGAGTGTCCAACTTGGTTAGGAAAGATTTGGGAGCAGCGCCATAGACTGCGTTATAGTAGTCAAAGATGGGGAGTATCATCTTCTTCTGGAGAATTTCAAGCTTCTCAGTCAGCAGGAGGCAACTACGATTCCTGTACAGAGCACCAAGCTTGGAGCACAGTTTCTTAAGGATAGCATCGATATGCACAGAGAAGCTGAGGTGCTGGTCCAACCAAACCCCCAGATACCTAAATGAGAAGGTGTCCTCCAGGATGGTCCCATCAAGGGTGTGGAAGGTGGGTAGGGCTGGGAGTCTAGAGAATCTCTGCCTGGTGCCAAATGTCATTGAGCATGTGTTTTTGGCATTTAGAAAAAGCTAGTGAGAAGCAAACCAGAGCTGAACTTGGTTGAAGTCATGCTGTAAGCTGGTTTCCACAGCAGCAGGGTTTTTGCTGGAACTGTAAAACAGTATTGTCAGTGTACATGTGGCTAGGTGAGGATGAGCAGGCTGTGGGAATATCATTAAGGAAAATGGAGAAGAGTAGGGGACCAAGCACTGAACCCTGAGGGACACCAGTGTTGATGGGGAGTTGGAATTAAAGATTCTCACCGATTGGGTCCTGCCAATGAGGTAGGATTTAAACCAGTTGGTGGCTGACTGAGCAAGGCCAACTGAGGAGAGGGAATCAAGAAGCAGGGGATGGGAAGCAGTGTTGAAAGCTTTGGCTAGGTTGACAAAGATAGCCGAGGTGATCAGACCATCATCCATCCCTGAAAGGATGGAGTCAGTAAGCCTGAGGAGGGAGGTGGTTGTTGAGTGGTTCTTCTGAAAACCAGATTGGAAGGGGGTGAAGAAGGAGGAATCGGAGAGGAAAGGTGAGAGTTGAGAGAGAACTGAATGTTCTTGAAGTCTGGCAAGGATAGGAAGGAGGGAAAGGGGGCGATAGTTGCCAGGAGTGGATGTGTCACCATCCTTGGGGAGAGGAAGGACTACAGCGTGTTACTTGGGCAGAAATAAAGGAGACATTAAGGATTAGGGAGATAGGATAAGCAATTGCCGGAGCAGAATGGTAGAGAAGTTTAGGATCGAGCTCATCTGGTGAGGAGCCGTTAATGATCACGTAAAAAGAAATAATTCACCTGTGTGACTGTTGATGACTGTTCATTCATTTGTTCACTGTCACAAAATAACAATTAGAAAATGTACTTACAGTTTTGCAGCTCTGGTACATTGAATTGGGAAATCTACTGCTGCAGTTGAGTGCAGTGGCCCGATTTATTAATTTGCCAAACTGCTACAAACAAAGTTTGCCATTAGATTAGGTACTGACAGTAAGAAGATGTAAGCATTATGATCAACAGTCATTGCTGACAGTCACCTATATTTCCCAGTCACTCACCTCCTGCCCAAAATACTTCTCCTTCATTCTCTCCTACACAGTGACATTTTAGTTGCAGTTATAATCTTAACGAGCCCCCCCCCATGTTTCAGACTCCCTGGCAGAGCCCACCCACCAAACATTGCAGAAACCTCCCTCTGCTAACACCCCTCCTGCCCAGTTAACTTCTCCACACAGCTCTCCTGCCCATAACTTCTCCAACTCTCCTCCTGCACATTTCTTTCCCACCCAACCTATAACCTGCCTTGGCTCAACGGCTCTCACAAATCTGTCCAGTTCAAGACAGTGGCACAATCTAATCTGGTTGGTGGCATGAAATCTGCACAGTCTGCTCTTCTAGTGAACTTCTTTTTTTCATGGCATTAGATTGCCATTTTTTCTGTGGCAATTTCCCAACACCTCCTGCCCATAACTTCTCCCAACGCCTCCTGTCCCTTAAACTTCTAACACCCTTCTGCCCATAACATCTCCCATAACTAGACTCCAGCCGCTCCCTGCTGCACATTTCTTACTGTTTAATGTGTATACTCTTGATGACAATAGAAGTCACTGTTGCAGACAGTCTGACTGTGGAAAGAGCAGAATGGGTTAGGTAACCACATTGACAATAATCTTGGGCTGTCCCCCCACTAAAAAAAAAACAAAAAAAACCCACAGGGACTGCATAGGGGCCATATTTATAGTTTACACCTCCCCCCCACCCGATCATCTGAACTTGTTAAACTGCGATCCTTCTCCACCAAAAACAAAACATGACATTAAATTTAACAGAATGGGGTAATGACCATCTACCCCCCCCAAACCCCTGGGAAATTGAAATCTTGATCCGTTCCCCTGGATGGGACCCCCACCAAAAGTAGCACTGGCCTTAAGGAGCTGAAAATTGTATCCCCCCCTCCACCCTTGTTGGAACAAAACATTTTGATACTTATCTTATTCTACTCCTGTGCCAAAGTTCCTCCATTGTCCTGTCTGTGGGTCTAACTCAGATTGGCTGAAACAAAAAAAAACAAACAAACAAAAAAAAAACACAGTTAAAGACAATTATTAAAAAATTAAAAATTATTATTTTCTGTGCAGTCTCATGGCCTTGAATTTCTTGAGTGCTAGATGAGGGTCATAGTCTTCAAGTTCAGCTCTTTCTTGGGTAATCCGCATGAGTTTGCTCACAGTGCCAGCCTTTAGGGAACATCTGCCTTTGGTTTTTATTTTGTTTTGTACAGAAAACCCTCTTTCACGTGCCACTAATGGAATAGGTGACACAAGTAAAATCTTGGCCATTGTGACCATCTGGGAATACATCTGAATAGTTCTCAAATAAGTTTTGGCAGACATTACTGAGCAAAGCCAGTCCTTTTTTTAGATTTCAGAACAAATTTGAATGATCTGTAATCTTTCTCAGTCCTGTCTTGATCAATAAGTGCTGGCAGCGTTTCCTCTTTGAAGGTTGTTACTTGGAAAAAAAGTGCAAACATCCTTGAGTTCCTGCAGTCCATGGTCCATTATGTTGGAGTCATCTGGGAGACACTTTGGATTTAGAAGAACATTTACATTATGCAGCAGCTGCATTGAAGTGGTCTCAAATCTTGTGTGAATGTTTTCAGTGAGTTGCGTCAGATATTCCTGAGATGCTGTCTGGAACTGCATTCGCAGTGCTGGCTTGTCATCACTTTTTTATCCTGTCACATGCCAGGACGTCAGTTGAGTTCCTCAAATATCTTTTGTAGCTCTACCCCATTCTGCACTTTAAACTGTTGCAGTCTTGTAACTGTGGCTTCTAGCATGCTGCTGGCCACCGAAATGTCGACACTGTCCCGTTGCATGACTAGACAGTTTATTCACCACATCTAAGACATCCATAAAAAAAGAAGTGCACACGATAAAGCAGACTGATTTCAGTTTTGTGTGAAGGCCCTTTGCTTCTTGCGCACCTTTTGCTGATCATGCTCTAAGGCTTGTAAAAGTGCAGGGTATGATCTGTGAAGTGCTTGAACTGCAGTATGCAGTGACAGCCACCAGACACTTGCAGGTTCTTTTAGGGACAGATCTGATATTTTCATCATTGAATGTTTCCTGGATGAAATGCAAGGCATTGTACCATACTGCAGAGTTGCTGTAGTATCTGTACACATTTTTTGATGGTTACTTGATATTCATTGAATACATGGTTGTCCCGATGTGCTTGCCCTGCTGCCAGTGCCAGTCTCTGGGCAACACAATGAATCTGAATCAGCCTTGGGTTAACTTGCTGTCTTATCTTTGCACCCACCTCATTGTGCATTCCAGTCATGATGCTGGCACTGTCACTTGCTAATGTGATGATTTTGATGGGGTCAAGTGCATTAGCAGAACACACACTTAACAGTTCTCCCACAATTGTGTTTGCCCTCCCATCAGGTATTGCAATACAGTCTATGAAATGAATTTTGTCCTGTGCATTGTGTACACACTTCACATAAATGTTCAAATTTTTGTGAATGGGTACATCAGTGGTTCGTCCACTGTTACCCCAAGGAACTGAGAACCTGCTTAAATGGGTTTTGATTTCTTCCTGTAAGACTTTGTTTATGGAGTCGAGCATGTCATATCTTGCATCCCAACCAGAGTAGATTGTGTCACTGTCTTGCAAGGCTGGACAGCTGTTTTCTTTCCGTGGATGACAGACACCACCATTAGTGGTGTCAGTCCACAAGCAACAGCCACTCTGTGCCCCAGCCTAAAAGATTCCATTCCTCACCTGTAGAGCTATCAGTGTTTGACTGGTTGAGTGATTTTCTCTTGTTTGGTAAGATAGTACACTGTCATTAACTGAGCAACATTACTGTCATCCTTTGCCTCAAGACCCAAGATCTGCTTCTCAAATGCCACTGGCAGAGATTGTTTTTCTGCTGTTTTCTTTCCAGTGTGCACCAGCAAATGTTCTGTTTCTTTCATGTCTGTAGAAAACAGACACTTGCAGATTGGTTGTGCCAGTTGTGGCAAATGGATTGTTTTTGCCACCTTTTATACACCACCTGCACTTCCCAACAGTATTCCCCTCTACTTCATCCTTTACAAGCCATGGAAAAAACTTTGTCAAGATGTCCCTCCACAGCGTTAATTTCTTGCTGCTTTTAGCAGATGCAGTCTCTTCAGACTGATCACCAGTTTCAACATTCACAATGTCAACTGTCTCCTGAGATGTGCTTAAGTCACACTTGGAGGATGATGTTGTTTGTTCCTTATCCTTTGGTGTGGAGGGTTCTCCTCCACCAAAATAATCGGTAAGGCTTCGTTGAGACATGCTGCTCATGAGGCTTTCCCGCCCAGCTTCTTCACTCGCTTCCTCATCCTCCTCCTCTCCTGACTTGGCCCTGCACAAAGCACAAAAAAAGTCAATATAAACCCTAAACTCACTAAACCATCGCTAGAAATAGTTGCGATGCCCTAAACTGCCTGAAATAATTGTAAATAAAAAAATTACCCTTCTGTCTTAAGTCTAACACTGGTGGCTCCAAGGAATGTTTACAGCCTTCACCTGTATGCCTTCTTCATCTCCTCGAGTAACTGGGGCGGACTGTCCGACTACACATTTGTTTTTAAACACTTTAAACATTTTTTCTTTTCTCTGCGTTTTCTCTCTTCTGCCACATTTTTCCATTGATGACAAAATGGCTCCTGAGAGCCTGTTGGTCCTCCATCTCTCTCCCCCAGATGAACCAAGGCAGCGTCTTGAAGGGGGAACTGATTGCACCCCCCTAATACTGCTGCTGGCACTGTGTTCCTCCTCATTTCCCCCTTCCCCACCTCAACTGCTGGTGTGCGCCACTCTCCAGGGTGCCAAAATCACCAGGCAGCAAAGGGGAGGGAATGGGGGAGAAAAAAATAAACAAATTGTGCATTTCATGCATGCGCAGTACACAGTCTGCTCAGGACTCCTGGGGCCTGTACTGCAGAGAGTCTCAGACTCTCTGGGCTGGTGGGCCACCATCCTGAAGCACAAAATGTATGTAAAGGACGCGGGTGCTCGCATCCCTGAGAGCCCTGGGAGATTCAACCCATTAGGAAGGGTTGTAGTGGAAATGGGGTTTGGAGACATGTTGTTTGGGTAAGGAGCCAGGTAGGAGAAGCAATAGGAGAAGAAATAGGACCAGGGTTGGGGCGGATGTTCCCTGATGAAAGAAGGAGGAGGGCAAGGATGAAATAGTGAAGTTTAGGACTTTTGTAAATAGAGTAGGAAATACGGGAGGGAGGGGTGGAGAGAAGGAGACAAGGAAATGAAGAAAGGTGAGTAGGAAGGGAAAACAAAGAGGCTGGAGGGTAGTAGGGAAAGTGGCGTCTGTTTACAGGAGGAGCTGTAGGGATAATTGACAGGATGAAGGAGGTATCTGGAAAGGAAGGGGAGAGAGAGAGAGAGAGAGAGAAGTGGCAATAGGTGTAGTGGGAGCGACTGGGATAAGGGTAAGAACCAGGAAGGGTGTGAGTAGGAGGGAGATGGAAACCATTCTGGATAGGGTAGTGGAGGCTTTGTACTGGCTTACAGATTCAGAACACACCACTGAATGGTAGGACATGGATAATTTGCTTTCTGGCATGAGTGACCCAGGAATAGAAGTGATGGGGGAGAGCAGTGGGATGAGGCTTGCAACCTACACATCTTGTTGCCCTCTAGTGACTTTACAGTATAATATGCAAATGAAAGTAAACTCTTTAAAAAAAAAAATTACAGGTAAAATTACACTTTGAAGAAATTCGGCACTGAGTATTAAAACAGTCCAGAAATCAGAGGCAATACTGGATTAGGGGAATAAAAGGTTAAACTAGCCGATGGTAGTGACATAGTCCAGTCAGCAGGAATTTAAAAATTTCTGGCAGGATGAGGAACTAAACGAGCTCGTGGTCCACAGGCAATTGATAAGAGCTGTCACAAGAAAAAGGTAATGGTCCTTAGAAAATGTACAAAGACAGCCACGCGGCCTTGAGTTCCCGAAACGCTGTCCAGGCTGTACCTGCAAGCAAGGGCTCAGGGAGTGTGGCAGCAGGCTGTTCTCACCGTGGAGGCATGTAGACCCCTGTCGGAAGTGCCATTAGTCCAAAGGGCTGTGAGAGGACGCCTGAAGGCGAATGGACAAGCTGGGGTTAGATATAGCTCCAAAAACAATGGGAGGCTTCCTGTTTCACAATTCACAAAAAAAGCTTTGTCACAAATAATGGGAGTTTACATTGTGGGGTGGGACTCTAACAGCAAGCTAGGTGCCAGCTGGGTCTGCAAAGGGGAGAAACAAGACACTGAAATCAGGGGGTGGACAAGAAAAATTAACTGAAAGTAACTTTTCACAGAAAAATCCAATGTGGTAGCAGAGGCTCAGAACTGTTCAAGTTCTATTGCAGAATTAGGAATACAGTCTAGCCCTCTAAAATTCCAAGTTCAAACACATACAAGTACAGGTAAAATTACACTTTAAACTGAAGAAATTCAGCACTGAGTATTAAAACAGTCCAGAAATCGAAGGCAATGCTGGATTAGGGGGAAAAAAAGGTTAAAGTGGCTGATGGTAGTGACATAGTCCAGTCAGGAGGAATTTGAAATTGCCTGGCAGGGTGAGGAACCTAACAAGGAGCTCGTGGTCCACGGGCGACTGATAAGAGCTGTCCCAAGAGAAAGGTAATTGTCCTTAGAAAATGTACAAAGACAGCCACGGAGCCTTAAGTTCCTGGAACTCTGTCCAGGCTGTACCTGCAAGCAAGGGGTCGGGGAGTGTGGCAGCAGGTTCTTCTTACAGTGGATGCATGTAGACCCCCATCAAAAGCGCTGTTAGCCCAAAAAGCTATGAGGACACCTGCAAGCAAGGGCTCGGGGACTGTGGCAGCAGGCTTTTCTCACCGTGGAGATGTGTATACCCCTGTCTACAAAAGCAAAAAGCTATTTGGAGATCAAGGTGTTAGCCTTAAATGCTGGTTTGCAAACTCTTTACAGAGCTGTGAACAAGAGATCAGTTCTGGGACACCATGTACTGTTTTGTTGCACCTGCAATGAAAGAAACTTACAAAGTTCTGGTTCCTTAACAAGTTTTCCTGGCAAAGGCTTGTTATAAAAAGAGCAGCAATATTTTTGCTAGAGAGACTGAGATTTGAAATTGAGAAGAAACACTCAGAAGGAAGTTTTCTGTGTTTATGCTGCCTTAGTAAATAGTTATACTGAACAAATTTAAATTTTTTTGTTTGCTGTTATAAATAATAAAAACGTTCATTGTGAATTGTACAGCTGCTCCTGATCATTCTATGCTTCCTGATCTGTGCTTCGATGACACTCCCCCTCTGCTTCCTGATAGGCTGTTTCTGTTTAGCATTGTCACTGGTGGCAGTATTTTCAAACAGCTGCTGAGCTGACAGGACATTTTATTTTAATTTTGAAAATAAAATTACTTGACGGATTTTCAAACTGTGGGTGTCAGAATGTTCCTCCAATAATGCACTCTCCGATTGAGTAGCTGTTTTCCTGCTGGTGCTGCTTAAGCAATAATCCACTCCAGGATGTGGGTGATGCTGGGTTTACCCACGCCTGGTGTGGTTCGGTCATGAGACCTCTTGCCAAGTGACCAAACTATGCCTGGCGTTGGTAAACCCCTGCATCACCCACACCATGGAGTGGATTATTGCGATTATGCAATGTGCCCCTATACTTACTGTAAGTTAAAATAAAACAAAAATGTTTTTTTTATTATTTTTGACTACTGTTTTTATTGATTTTATTGTTGCGTCGCAAAAAAGTTCCTCTTTGCTGACTAGAATACTGCCCTACGACGGAGACTGTGACGCTTTGTTTTTTTAAAAAAGTTTTTTTATCCCGAGGGAGTGTGAAAATTAACTGTTGTCCTTTGGTGCCCAGACACACAGAGAAAATGTAAGGCTTCAGGTTTTTTTATTTTTTTTTTTTATTTATCTACCCGAGCTTTGCATGAGTAGCTGTTAGGCTGATACAGGAAGAGAGCGGGATGTCTTCAGTGCTGCGACTGGGCCAGAGTGGGGCGTCTGAGATCGTGGTATTGTGTACAGCTTCGGGTGTGACCACAAAGCTGTTGAGGGGAATTTTTTTTAAGTTTATGACTGAGTTATTCTTTCACTTATTGTTGTGGTTGCACAGCTACGGGGCAGTTGATATATCATCGTTTAGCGAGGAAAGCAAGATGGAGGCTCGGAATGATTTTCTTAATATTTTTTTGATGTCTTCTTGAGATGCGGCTGACTGGCACTTCTTTCTGGTGGTAATGCTAGGATTTACCATGGCTCGGAGGTGCCAGCTAGCCAATCAGATTGCTTTAATTTACAAGCCATTGTATAATTTTAAATAATCAATCTGCAAAAATAATAGTGAGTGAAGTGACCGTGGTCACTCTGTGCTGCCATTCACACAGGTGCCAATGTGCGCTCGACAGTGTGAGATTTCTGAATTCATAACTAATGGTAACTTTTTGAGGGAATGTAAACGGTCCCTTGGGCCAGAGTTTTTGTTCCAGCTATAGTGTGAGCCTTCCAAATTCGGAACTGTTTGTAACTTTCTAAGGAAGTGGAACCATTTTCCCATGGACACCAGGAACTACGTACCCAACCCCTTGAGGTGGGAAACCAGCCAGAGTTTCTGATCTGGTTACAAAATGAATCTTCTGTACTTATAACTTTCATTGAAGAAGTCTAATTGGTTTTGCCCCCAATCACCAGGTACTATGTGCTCTGCCCATCAAGGTGGAGAGTCAACTAGGGGTATTGATCTGGTTACAGTACAAGTCCTCCAAATTCATGACTACTTGTAACTTTCTGAGGGAGTGTAACGGGTCACCCCTGATGCTGGGAACTACAGGCCCAACCCCCTTGAGCAGAGGAACTAGCTGGGGCTTTTGTTAGTTACAAAGTGGACCTTTGGATTTCATAACTAAGTGTAACTTTTTGAAGTAGTGTAACCTGTCCATCCATCTCCCCCGGAGTAGCTGGGTATTATGGACCCAACCCCTCAATGTAAGGACCCAGCAAGGGTTTTTATTCTGGGTACAATGTGAGCCTTTTGAATTCATAAATAATTGTAACTTCTTTGGGGAGTGTAACCAGTTCACCCCAGACACGGGATACTACAGGCCCCACCTCTTGAGATGAGGAACCAGACAGGTTTTTTGTTCCAGTTACAATGTGAGCCTTCTGAATTTAAATCTAATGTAACTTTTTTAAAGGAATGTAACTAGTTTCTCCCGTGGGTGCTGGGTACTATAGCCCCCCTCCTCTCCAGGTGAGGAACTAGCCAGGGTTTGTCTTCTGGTTCCAGTGCAGGCCTTTGGATTTCACAACCTGCTGTAATTTTTTTGAAAGAATGTAACATGCTCTTCTGTATGCCATGTACCATGGGCTCAGCCCCTCAAGGTGGGAAACTGGGTAGGGTATTTGAATGTGTTAGGGTACTACAGCAAGACAGCATTTCCCCTAAAGGTGCTGCTGCACACAATTACTGATTTCCAACACTAAAAGCTATTATCCACGTGGAGGAGTCATGGCAAGCAGAACTAAAACTTACTAGGCCACATGTACTGTAAACTTTGTACCACGGCAGGGGGACTCGACAGATGTCAGCTTGTACATAGGGCTATTACCTCCAGTTCCTGATGTACTGGGAGCCTATCATGCAGATCTTGAAAGCCCTCCACTTTAATTACACATAGTACTATAGATTGTTACTGCTTCTCACAGAAGGAGGCATCAGGCTCTAGCTTACATGCTTCCTAGTGCCTTGGGAGCTGCTGTTACTCTCCCTGGGAGGACTGACATTACAAAATGGATCAGCATTCTGATTGGGTGGCACCTATGCCTTGGCTCTGTCTAATGCACAGTTGAAAAAATGCCAGCAATTGGGACACGGCACAATAACAATGTCAGTGCCACTGCTCCAACCTTTACTCACAAAAAATTCTGGACCTAAAAATATAACTCTCTGATAAAAAGAACAAAAAAAAAATTAAATAAATGTTCTATAATAACCCGAGTTTTCCTTTTTCCCATAGGGAAACCATGGCGTAATTTGCCATAATAAAGGAGTGTTTATTACAGCAAACATGCACACGGTTTCCCCTCACTCTGCACATGCTCCTGCCACAGTTTGTCCCTTCCCGACTGCGCTGCTTGCCTTCTCATCAGAACATGAACCGCCAGTGTAACTCTCCAGTAAGTTATTTTGTAAACAAAATGTTACTAATTTTCCACATTTATGGGGGCAAGTAAGAATTTTAACATCTCGGACCACTTCCGAGTGAAAACCAGGAGGAAATGAAGTGCGGCTGCCCCGGAACCTGAGTTATTTTATTTAATTGCTGTGGCAAAAAAGGGAAACCCAGCAATTATATAAAATAAAATATGGAGTGGTGTGTAAACTCGAAGTTTACACACACCTTCGGGGTTAGATGCTTTCACAAATCCTCAGGCTTCTCTCTCGGGGTTTATGTAGCCTCTAACCCCTTGTGTGTGTGTGTAAACTTCTTGTTACACACCATCCCATACTTTTTTCTTCATCATTTCACTGCACATGCCTGCACGTGTGCACACGCAGCGATACACACAAAACTGTAGGCACTACTTGTCAGTTTTATTTTTGGAGTTTCTTTTTAACTGTGGAGCCCCTCCGCCCTCCTTACCTAATAACTGTCATTAAGCTTCCGAGGAAGGACTTGTTGGTCTGAAAGCTAAAGCACATTGTTCTTTTTTGTTACCTTTTATTGGTCCAACCTAGATGTATCAAATCATTTGCTTTTGGATGAGCCTACCAGGGAAATTACTGCTGCTTGCCCTGCAGAGATAACATTGAGTTACTGGCTGTACTGAGGACTAATGTTGTGTGTGTTTTTGTGGGGATAGAAGAACATTTATCCAGTAGAGCTCTGCAGAAGTTTGAATTCCTGCATTCCGTGTGTAATCCCCTTTTGGGTGCTTACTTTAATTGCCCCTTGTTCTCCAGGTTGCCCCTCCTGGTGTTCCGTGATCTTCCCCTCATCACCCCACAGCCCAAGTCTGTGTTATTTCTGCCTCGGGGGGGCTAACAAATTGCAGAGCCACTGCATCTGTGTCTGTAAAGGATGGCAACCAGCAGTCTACGCATAATTCAGGGAGTTCTGATTTTTTAAACTGCCATCGTGGTCAAACAGAAGGCATTTCCATGGTCCTGACCTCCTTTGCCAGCCTATTCGGGGGTCAGAACACGGCCAGTGAGAGGCCGCTTCTAGATGTGAATAAGGAGTGTGGAGTTGGACCTGGTTGGGCTCATTCATATTAATAGAGCCCTTATGAATATTAATGAAGGTGCTTATCCGCTGCAAGTGGGACTCTATTTCGGCAGCAGCAACATTCTCAGAGTTGACGACAAATTTAAATAGTTGTAGTCACTTAGTAGGGCACGAAAGGGGCTCTCTAACAGTGGGGTTACTGTAAAAGAAAAGTTCTTCCCTTGGCTGCACCAAAACTTTATTCCTGGGGCAATATGGAGGACGTCTCAACAAAACCACAGAGTGGCAGTGTGACCCACCTGGTGTCTGAAATATAAAGTACAGATATCACTAGGAGGGGTCTGTCTCCAAATGACCTCAAAATGATGCAAATGATGTTTGGAGAAAGGAGACCCGCTCACCGGTATTTGTTTTGCGTAAACAAATTGCACATATTGCTAGTTGCTTTAGAATCATTTAATTCGGAAATATATTTATGTGATACAACGTTTCGCAGTATTCATCAACTGCTTCATCAGGTAACTAATAATGATACAATATTAAGTAATTCATTTTTGCACCATTAAAGTGAAATACACTAACCATGAATAAAAATTATAAAACAATCTAAATTATTAGCATAATGTCCATTTGTTTCTCTTTCTACTAGAAAAATAACCAGGAGTATAAATATGATAATCTGGTGTAATATAAAAGGCAATGCATGTTTAAAATTAAAAATAAGTCAAATAACATAAAAGATAATTATTCATATCCCACCTGAACAGAAGAAACTTTATTTATGAACTGGGTTGTATTTGTTTCCTTAGTTCATGTATATTGTTTAATGTCAACAAACAAACAGAACATATATATACAGTATATATGTATGCTTTCATTTAGTACCTTTTATTTAAAGTTTTTTATGAGAATTTAGTTGTATTTTAAATATACCTTCTATATCAAATTATAATGTTCCTTCTGAATATTCCATTTTGCTCTTAGAGTTTTGAAATTAATTCGACACCAGTCTTTAGTTGTATTGTTTTAACTATAAACAAACACAATATAATATATTATTTACATTATATACAGCTCTGGTATCTTTGTCCTGCTTGTCTCACATAAGTAGTAAAATGTTTACCTTTCTAATGTTCTGCTGGCCCAAAAGGTTGGGGAAAAAAAACTTGTTTCTCTTTTTCTTTTATAGTCAAAGTCTGGACGAAGCAAAGATACAGTGCAATTAGATTTCTCATAAAGGTTGCGCAATTCTTTGTTGCAATTAAAACTCATACGTCTCAACAGTTTCTTTTCAAAATTCAAACAGAAAGGTTCTCCTTGTTTATACTTTCAGCATTTATTTCTTTTTTAAGCAGTCATTATCAGTTTGGTTCACAGGTTCTAACTGAAGGCCAGTGTTTTCTTTCAGTTTCTACACTCACGTTATCTCTGCTGTAAGAGTTACAGGAGAATACTCGCTCTCCTGTTTGTTGGCATGCTCCGCTGGTATCTCCTGTGTTACTAATGGCACCATTGCTGTGGTGCACCTTGTTTTAAGGCTGAAAGCCTCGCCCCTTCCTGACAGGAAGTAAATTTTCATTGGCTCACTTGGGGTGAAGAAACTGAGCCTTTAATACTTGGAAATGAAGCTTTGTTTCTTCTGTCGTGCTCAGTGGGGTTAGTTTTCTGCAGTTGCAGATTTTGGACGTTTTGTTAGGGTAAAAAGAACTCTGTTTCCTGAATTTTGCACTGTGTGGCTAAGAGTACTTATTTTTTTAGTTTTAAAGCTTACAAAGCATCAGGAATGCATTTCTTTATGGGAAGCTCCCATTTTTCTGCATATACATTGCAGTGAGTGTGTATCCTTGTATAGATCTTCTATAAAAGAGGATTTTTTAAGTATAACTACATATGTAGTAAAAATAATGTTTTTTTTTTTATTTCACATATAAGTATTCTATTTGCACACAGCATCAAATCTATGTCTTTCTGTTGCAAGGAAAAGGAAGACTTTTCAGGAACCCCCATTTGTAGGGGGGTTACAAAAGCTTTTATGCATACATAAATAATAACAAAACAATGTCAAATAGAATTGCAAATATTACACATGATGGGCTTGAGATTGCAGACAATAAAAATATTGCATAATGCTTCAATAACTATTTTGTATCCGTGTTTAACACCAAAGGGGAGACTATATCAGGTCTGTGCATAGCCGGAAGTAACTTAATACACTTCAAGCAAAAACAGATCTATGAAGAGTTATTACAACTAAAAACATCTACCTCCTCGGGGCCTGTTAACTTAAATTCGACTGTGCATAAAGAACTGGCTAGCGTACTAGCTGGACCCCTGTCAATCATATTTAATAGATCGATTCAATCTGGGTTGGTCCCCCAGGATTGGAAAAGGGCCATTGTTGTTCTGATTTTTAAGAAAGGAAACAAAGCAAGTGTTGCTAATTATAGGCCAATCAGTCTCACTTCGATTTGTGGTAAGTTATTGGAAAAACTTAAAAATAAAAATTGATGAGATACTAAATCTTGGTCTAACCAACTATTCTCAACATGGATTTCTAAAAGGGCTGCCTTGTACCACAAATTTGATCTTGTTCTATGAATTTGTTAGTACAAACCTGGATAAAGCTATACCAGTGGATGTCATATTACTGGATAAAAAAAGGCCTTTGACACAGTCCCACATGATTTATTAAGATGGGTTTCAATAGTTACATCATCAACTGGATTTCAGATTGGTTAAATAACAGAAAACAGTCTGATGAGGGACCTGTATGTAGTGGAGTGCCCCAGGGATCTGACCTTGGACCTGTATTGTTTGGGCTATTTATTAGTGACATGGACATAGGCTATGGTTGTCTTATATCAAAATTCACTGACAACACAAAGATTGGTGGTACTGTTTCTTCTTTGGAACAGAATCAAATTGTGTGTACTGACCTGAAAAAGATTGAAGAGTAGGGAATTATTAACGATATGAAATTCAACAAATCCAAATGTACTGTAATGCATTTTGGAAGTAAAAATCCATGCTATAACTACATGTTGAATAGTTCTATATTAAAATCATCCATAAAGGAAAATGACCTAGGGATTCTAGTCAATAATGAGCTTTCATTGATTAATCAGTGTCGTCAGATTTCGTTTAAATCAAATAGAGTCACACGATCACTAAAGAAAGCATTTGTAAACAGGAATAAAGAATGTTTAAGTTGTATAAAACGTATATTATACCTCATGTTGACGATGGTTCCCCCTTGTGGAATCCTTACCTTAAAAGGGATATTTTCCTTGTTGAAAAAATACAAAGAAAACTGACTAAATCCATTAGGGGTATGAAAAATCTGGCATATGAAGAATGTTTAAATCAATTAAACTTATTTAGGCTTGACACACGGAGACAAAGGGAAGATGTGTTATTACTGTTTAAAATATTACAAAACCCGACACTGATGAAACAATGTGGCTTCGAGTTTAATGATAGAAATAGGAATCTCAGGTCTCATAATAAACACTTATATGTGCCAAGAGCAAACACAGTGAAAAGATTTAATTTCTACACAGTTACAACAGCTAGGATTTGAAATACTTTACCATCCAAACTAGTACAAGCAAATCATTTTGAGGGCTTTGAAACTTCCCTAGATAAACTGTTGTTAACAGGGGCACTGGACAGTGCCCCTGGACTGGATAAACCTACCAACGTAGGAGACAATTAAATGGGCATACGCCTTCTTTGTCAACTTCTACCAAGTAACCAAGTAAATATTGTTGATAGTGGACCTGAATATGCCAGATGTTAACTGAAGCACCTTTGCTGCAGGCACATCCAAGAGCAGGGTCATTCTTGTAGCCCTACAAGGGGCATGCCTCAGACAGCTAGTGAGCAATCTTAGACCAGATACTTTCAAATGGGGATGGAGAAAGGATCTCAGATTTAGAAGTGGGTAGCCATCTGTGAACAAGTGAACTCCAAACAGTGTGGTTCACGATAAACCCAGCCATAGAGTCTAGCCATACAAAAACAAGGGTATTTGACTTTAGGAGGGCTGACTTTGAGAAAATGAGAGCATGCCTCAGAAAAGCACTAGCAAATGGGCAAGAAGGAGGGGTGGAGGAACAATGGGGAATAATCAAAACAGCCATTGCAGAGGCAACAAGCCTTTGTATGAAGCGAATGAACAAAACAAAATGAAGGGAAAAAAACACTATGGTTCTCAAAAGAGGTGGAAGGGAAGGTTAAGAAGAAAAGTATAGCATTCAGAAAATATAAGAAAACACAGAAGGAGTAGGACAAAGAACTTTATCAGTTAAAGCAGGGAGAAGGCAGGGAAGGCAGTCAGAATAGCAAAGGAGCAAACTGAGGAAAAGAGAGGCAACTCTGTTAAGAAGGGAAGGGAATTTGGGCAGAGTGTGACAATGAAAAAGCAGGGATACTGAACGAATATTTCTGCTCAGTATTTACAATGGAAGAGGAGGGGGAGGTACCTAAACCAAACAAGAGAAACACTCTGGATAGGGGGTCGATACCAGTCCATTCACAGAAGAAAGGGTTTTGAAAGAACTCTTGAAACTGAGGGTGGAAAAAGCAATGGGGCCTGATGGGATTCACCCCAGAATTCTAAAAGAACTAAGGGTAGAACTAGTGATGCCACTAACTACTCTCTTTAAGAAATCATGGGAGGATGGGGTGGTACCTGAGGACTGGAGGAGGGCGAATGTGGTCCCAAGGTGGTAGCCTGGATAAAAAACTAGTTGGACAACAAAACACAAAGGGTAATAGTAAATGGAGTCCACAGTGAAGAAAGGAGGGTAACTAGTGGGGTACCACTGGCTTCGGTACTGAGACCGGTCCTCTTTAATGTCTTTATAAGTGACATTGGAGAGTACCTGGAAGGAAAAGTATGTTTGTTTGCAGATGACACAAAGATCTGCAACAGGGTTGATACACAAGGTGGGGTAGAAAGGATGAAAAGGGACTTGGCAAGGTTGGAGGAATGGTAAAATATATGGCAGCTCAGATTCAGTGCAAAGAAGTGCAAGGTAATGCACCTGGGAAACAAAAACCCAGGGGACAAGTACATAGTGGGGGGAGAGTACACAATGAGGGGTGAGATAATAACAAAAATCAAGAGACCTAGGAGTAATTATATCAGATGACCTAAAGTTGGGTGCAAGCAATGTAAGAAGGCAGTAAGGAGGGCTGGGGGGATACTGGGATGCTTAGGGAGAGGCATCAACAGTAGAATACAGGAAGTTGTTATCCCTCTATACAGACAGTTGGTGAGACCCCATCTGGAGTACTGTGTGCAATTCTGGAGATCCCATCTCTGCAAACACATAGACAGAGTGGAGGCTGTTTAGAGGAGGGCAACCAAGATGGTGCAGGGTCTGCACCAGAAGACATACGAGGAGAGACTAAAGCAGCTTAATATGTATACCCTTGAGGAAAGAAGGGAGAGGGGGACATAAAAAACGTTAAAGTATCTCCAGGGAATTAACAAAGAACAAGAGGGTAGCATCTTTCAGAAAGAGATGTGCGAGAACAAGGGGGCACAATTTGAAGACACAGGGGGGACGGCTCAGAGGTAATGTTTGAAAGTATTTTTTCACAGAGAGGGTTGTGGATGCATGGAACAGCCTTCCTGAGGAGGTTGTGGAGTCAAGAACAGTGGGAGAATTCAAGAATGCATGGGACAGACATAAGGCAATTCTTGTGGGGGGTAGGAAGAAATAGGCTGTTGGTTAACTAGAATCTGCAGCTTATCCATCAGGTAGGGAAATGGGCAGACTAGATGGGCCAAGCGGTCCTTATCTGCTGTCAAATTCTATGTTTCTATGTAAAGTCTGGTTTGGGTCACTACCCCCTTGCATCGGCTCTACTCTATCTGCAACCATCCTAACACCCCACCCCCTCTGCAACAAAGAACCCTGACTTCTGGCCCTCCCCACTGGTCAACCACAACCAGACAATCTGCCTTCTCCTATCATTGTCCCCAGCTGTGGACCCCCCCCAACCATGCTAACCTATAATACCTCCATACCTCCTGTTACCCATCATTCATCACAGAACAACTCTGACCTTAGACCCCCTTGCCCAAATGAGCAAGCTCTGTTCTGTGTATTGTTTCTCCTCATTGGCCGGCACTCACCTCTTACCCACCTACTCCTCTACTACCTTCTTCTTCTCACACGACACCCTGCCCAAATAAATATTTTGCTTTGCTATCTTGGAATCTCCCTGATCCTTGTACAACACAGTCGCCATTGCTCTACTGATAATATTTGTTCATTGTGCTTGGGGTGTACCAAAGCAACTGCGTACTTACCCTTGTTCACTGCTTATTTGCTGTCCCTCTTAGGTTGCTATGCTAGGGTAACATACGTGTACTCTTTTGAAGTCAATGTTCTCTAAGTTATAACTTTAAATCAGTGTACTCTGTGATCCTAATGCTGTAATACCGAAATGTGGTAAATGCCAAATTGTTGTAAACTGCTGTCTGTTATTCTGTAATTATGTTTGCTGTATTCCTGTTACTATTGTAAATTGCTATCCCCCCCCCCCCCCAGTTGCATCTGGAAATGAGTACGTAAGCTCAGTATGCCATCCTGGTGAAACATTTACTGTAAATAAATAAATAAACAAAATTCCAGTGGGTGTGCCTTTACCTCTGAATTACCTTTGTTCTCTTAACAGAAGCAGAATTTCCAGTCCCAGAAGACTATGTGACATTGATTATGAAAGATGAAGAACTGTCAGTATTGCAGTCGAGGAACAGGAATGAGACCATACTCCAGCAGTCTCTTAAAGAAAGCACTATCATCAGTAAGTTCATGGCCTGTTAAATGTTATATGTAAAAATAGATGCTGAGAAACCCTACTGATCCAAGGGTTGTAAACTTTAGTCCATTCTCAAAACTGGGACTCCCAGGTGTTGGTGCAGAGAGTCATCTGTGTGTATCTTTGGTATAAAGCCCGGGTGGAGGCACCTGAATCCCTTCTGAAACCCAGGACTCAAAGATGGCAGTGCAGGTGGATCTTCAGTATAATACCAGGGTGGGAAACCTGATCCTGTTCTCAAATCCTGGACTCCAAAGTGGTAGTGGAGGGGGTTATATGTGTACCGCTGGTTTAATGCCAAGGTGGGAAACCTGAATCCATTCTCAAACAGGGTGACTCTCAGGTGATCATGCAGGAAAGTACCAGGGTGGGAAACCTGATTCTGTACTAAAATCTGGGACTCCCAGATGACAGTGCAAGGAGTAGTATGTATCATTGTGTAATACCAGGTTGAGAAATCGGAGTCCCTTCTCAAACTTAGGACACCTAGGTGGCAGTGCAGGGAGTTTATTTGTGTACCTTTGGTATAATAACAGAGTGAGAAACCCAAGTCCATTCTTAATTCTGGGACTTCTAGGGTGGTAGTATAAGGGATTATGTGTGCATCATTGGTATAATAGCAGGGTGGGAAACCTGAATCTGTTCTCAGACTCTGATCCCACTGGTTGCAGTACAGGAAGTTATGTCTGTATCACAGGGTTAATGACTGTGGCTGTTCCCTTACCTCTGATTTACATTTCATCTCAGAAACAGAATCTCTAGTCCCAGAAAACTATGCAACGGTGACTGTGAAAGATGAAGAACCCTCAGTGTCTGAGTCTGGGAACAGGACTGGGACCATATATAACCAGCTTCCTGAAGAAAGCACAGTCAACAGTAAGTAGATGGCTTGGTAAATGTTGTATGTAAGATAGATGCTGAGAAGCCCTAATGATTCCAGAGTGGGAAACGTGAGTTAGTTCTTCAAACTGGGACTCACAGGTGACAGTTGAGGGTATGGCTTTATCACTGATATAATACCAGGGTGAGAAACCTGATTCTGTACTCAATTTTAGGACTCTGTGGTGGCTGTGCAGTGGATTGTGTATGTATCATTATAATGCATGGTGGGAAACCTGAGCCCATTCTCAAACCCAGGACTCCCAGCTGGCAGTGCAGAAAGCTATGTGTGTATCATTAGTATAAAATGGGTTGGTAGCCAAAGTCTGTCCTTAAACCTGGGACTCCCAGGTGGCAGTGCAGAGGGTTGTTTCTATGACTACTCTCTTTAACAAATCATGGGAGGATGGGGTGGTACCTGAGGACTGCGGATGTGATTCCACTTCACAAAATTAGGAGCAGGGCAGAGGCAGGAAACTGCAGACCAGTTACTTTGACCTCAGTGGTAGGGAAAACGATGGAATCACTTCTGAAGGAAAGAATTGTTGAGTACCTAGAGGTCAGTGGGACACAGGACCCAAGGCAGCATGGTTCTACAGAAGGAAGGTCATGTCAGTCGAACCTAATAGATTTCTTTGACTGGGTGACCAAAGTAGTAGACCAGGGAGGGGCTGTGGATATGGCCTACCTAGATTTTAGCAAGACATTTGACAGTCTCACACAAAAGATTAATATACAAGTTAGCCAGCCTTGGAGTGGATCCCAAGGTGGTAGCCTGGATAAAAAAACTGGCTGGACAACAGGACGCAAAGGTAATAGTAAATGGAGTCCACAGTGAAGAAAGGAGGGTAACTAGCGGGGTACTGCAGGATTCGGTACTGGGACCAGTCCTCTTTTAATGTCTTTATAAGTGACATTGGAGAGCACCTGGATGGAAATGTATGTCTCTCTGCAGACGACACAAAGATCTGCATCAGGGTTGATATACAAGGTGGGGTGGGGTGGGGTGGAAAGGATGAAAAGGGACTTGGCAAGGTTGGAGGAGTGGTCAAATATATGGCAGCTCAGATTCAATGCAAAGAAGTGCAAGGTAATGCACCTGGAAACAAAAATCCAGGGGAAGAGTACACAATGGGGCGTGAGATGATAACAACAAAAACTGAAAGATACCTAGGAGTAATTATATCAGATGACCTAAAGGTGGGTAAGCAATGTGAGAAGGCAGTAAGGAGTGCTGGGGGGGATACTGGCATGTATAGGGAGAGGCATCAACAATAGAAAACAAGAAGTTGTTATCCCTTTGTATAAACAGTTGGTGAGACCCCATCTGGAGTACTGCGTGCAATTCTGGAGACCCCATCTCCACAAAGACATAGACAGAGTTGAGGCTGTTCAGAGGAGGGCAACCAAAATGGTGCAGGGTCTGCAGCAGAAGACATATGAGTAGAGACGAAAGCAGCTTAATATGTATACCCTTGAGGAAAGGAGGGAGATGGGAGACGTGATAAAAACTTTCAAGTACCTCAAGGGAATTATCAAAGTACAAGAGGGTAGCATCTTTCAGAAAAAGAGATGTGCAAGAACAAGGGGGACATAACTTGAAGATAGAGGGTGGAGGGCTCAGAGTTAACGTTAGAAATAATTTTTTCACAGAATGTTGTGGATGCATGGAACAGCCGTCCTGAGGAGGTTGTAGAGTCAGGAACAGTGGGAGAATTCAAGAATGCATGGGAGAGACATAAGGCAATTCTAGTGGTGGGGGTTAGGAGGAAGTAAGCTGTTGATTAACTAGAATCTGCATCTTATCCATCAGGCAGGGAAATGGGCAGACTGGTGGGCCAGGCAGTCCTTATCTGCCATCTAATTCTATGTTTCTATGTTATGTTTGTATCATTTGTATCATTGTAGGAATCCTGAGTCCATCAAACTTTGATCTCCCCAGTTGCAGTGGAGGGGATTACGCCTGTAACTTCACCTCGGGAGGCTTACCTTGATTGCCCCAGTATCTCCCGGTTCCTCCAGCTGCCTCTGGCATACCATTTTTTCCCTGATGCAGCCATAGTCCTCCTGGTGCTTTCCCGGGTCCCCTGGAGCAGCCCTTGTAATTATGTTTTCTTTTAGGCACACGCAATGTCTAGGTGTTGGTGAACGCAGGCTGTCTGCCTGCTGTTTTTCATATTTGACTTGCTCCCTCCGTCCATTTTTTGTGTGAACCTTTTTGGTCTGTAGCCTGATATTCTTGTATTCAGCCCTCTTTCTAGTTATAACATCTATTTTATAATTGTATTTCCATTTCCACTTAACATTTCACTTTATTATTTCCATTTCTACTCTGGTAACAAACCAAAAACTTGGTTGTTATATCACGTTGCCCCCTACCTCTCACCCCATGTTCAAAAGACCATTGCCTCAGCTACTCTTCTCCCTGGACTCTTCTCTGCTGCCCTTATCACTTACTCAGCCAGGACCCCTACTCAGACAAAACTTCAGCAGGCCTGTCACAGAGTTGCCTGCTTCATGACCTACTCCTGCTGTCATGCACACCACTGCGATGTTCTTCTCGTATTGAATTGGCCGTCCTTCGAGGCCAAAATGGATTTCCCAGTACAGTGTACTGTCTTTAAACTAATCCACCTTCCCTCCTCTCCTCCCATCCTCTCCAGTCTCCTCGCACTGAAATCCTTCTCTAGGACACTTAGATCCTCTCATCTCCCCATATTAAAGGACTCGTAAACAAGCTCATCTGATAAGCACTCCAAAACACAGGCTGGTATGTCAGGGGCTTACCTACATAATCCAGTGCTCCGTTGCGCTCTGAAACAGCGTTAAACTATAGTCACTAATTCTGAACTCTGTGTTTTGGTCCTTTTATAATGGAATTCTTCTCCCTCATCCTCCTCTTTATTCTGGTGATATATGTGATATATGAATTATTTGGTATTATACTATCACTTGGGATATTGAGTCAAATATTTAAATATATTATAAGCTGTATAAATGAATTTTTACATAACATTTTGGAATTATAAAAGAAGTGTGTATTCTTGTTTTGCATCACTTTATGACTTGGGTACGAGATCTGTCTTTTCTGTATTTGGGATATAAGATAGAAACCAGATAGTTTTTTTGACTGTGACCTTTAACAGTTTTTTCACTTCTTCTGCATCATTTTAGCATTTATAGGTAGGTGTATTATATAATTATAGGTACTGAAATTTAAATCTGCCTTCTATGAATGTATTTCTCATGTGATTAGTAACGTTTTGTGACAATACTAATTGAAGTGTATTTAAATGATACAATGATGTGATATCCAGAGCCCGCCCCTGAGGAAGACCTAACGGTTGAAGTGCAGGGGGCTTCTGGCTGAGGTGTTCTGTGCCTGTGTGTTACACCAGTTTTAGTATTAAATTGATACTTTGCAGCAATTTTGCTTAAGCGTGAGTTTTTTGGAGTAAAGCTTCTGTTGGAACTGTCTTGCAATTATTTTAGCCCTGCTTCTGCTTAAACTTAAGCTGCGAGTCACAAGAGTTACACTAAAGAGCCGGCGACCATGCATGCAAACTGGAGCACCTTGATATGCCAACCGGCAAGTTTGCTGTCATTTGGGGAGTCTTTCAGCAGTCCTGGTGCCCCTCCTGAGCTACATGGGGCCCAGTGACCTAAATAAGGCACAGCAGCAGTCTCAGTACTAGTTTTAAATAAAGTCTGAGCAAGGGCATAATTTGTGGGCTAATGAATATGTAACAGCCCCTTATTAATATTCATTAGATGCTGCTTGCCACCTGGGGGGACATTATTTTGGTGGCAGTGACAGCAAAAGTACAGGGGGCAATTAAACATGAATGGGCCTATTTAAAATAATACTCTGGGGGTTATATGCATGTGGGAAAATTGTAAATAAATAACTTTATTCCTGGCTGCACTAGAACTTTAAACTTGTGAGACTGCATAAACTGAACAGTATCTTTTACTGCAGCTACCATCTTGTTAGCCTGCCAGTCAGTTCTGAACTGGGATTTCAGTCAAAGACTCTTGGGAATGTACTAAGGACGTTGGGAGATAATTGGCGACTCATTTCTGGTGCCTGAAAAGTAACCAACGAGAGGACTGGAATTGTTGCAAACTGCTTAAATAGCCAATCAGATTCTTTGGATTTTGCCTTTATTTAAGAGGGATAATTCTGAATTTCAGTTAGTCTAAGAGATAGAAATTGTGAAGGACTCCAGCTCGAACCACCGAGGAGCTTGTAGGCTCTGCAGAGATCCGGCCTGTGAGAGGCCTAGTTTTCTTGGTGTGTATCCTGGGTCCCAAAGTGGAGATCAATTGCCAGGAACTGCCTCACTGCAAAATAAGAGATTTGCTCAGTAAATCGGCTCACGTTGTGAAATGACAAGGAGCCAAAAGAGGAATCTGAAAGTTTGATGTTTCCAGAAGTAAATGTGCTGAATGCTTATTGTGGGTCAAGGCCTACCGTCCAGGGAATCCTGTTTGCCAGAGAGAAGCCTGCATCTTCAGCAGTGACCGAACTGTCTACCAGCTGGAGGGGTCACTAGCAAATAAACTAAACTTTGACAGAGAGATACTATTGAATTTGGGCCCAGATCCATCCCGGCCCATGCCGCCTGTTCTTGTGTCAGCTCCAGTGTTTCTGGTGAGAGACCTGCTTCGAGGATCCAGTCCCTGCACAGAAAGGCATCGCAGGTTGCAGTCACCTTCAGGGAAAGGCTGTGAAATGGAAATGAGTCACGATGGCCCTGTTTCCCCATGTACAGTGGTTTCCAACATCAGGTCTTCATTTTGCCAGGCCATCCTGAATCAACTGGTACACTGAGTAAATCCAGGGTAGCTCCCTGCAACAGGCATCTTAATTTTCCTATGGTATTATCTAATTGTTCACAGTTTAGTTTCCCACTTTCCGCACATCTTTTACCTTGCCTGAGACAGTCACGCTTCCTTTAGAAAACTCAGGGTTAAACATCACCACCACTCTTGGATCACTCCTGGCCTTATTGCCTTGTATCACGCTAGGGACAAAGCCTGTCTACTCTATAAAGTATCCAATGCCCCAGTGGACCTCTTTTCTTACAAACAGCTCAGAAGCGGGTGCACACAAGCTATTCAACTAGCTAAAGCCTCCCACTTCAAGTCCTAGCTCGAGCTGAATCAAAACTCCCCTGCTTCCTTCTGGAAAGTGACCCACTCTTTCCTCGATTCCCCTTTCAAGCAAGCTTGCCCTGTACTCAGAATTGGCGACTCCCCTGTGTCTGACCTGGCTGCTGTTGCTGATGCATTCAACAGGTTCTTTATCTCCTGTGCCCTGCCTGACACCCCTCCCGCCCAGCAGCACCAGACACCACTCCCTGTCCACCTAAATCTCCCTCCCCCTCTGTTGGCTACCCCTTTCCTACATTCACCCCTCTTGAATTTTATACTGCACTGCCCTCATGGGTCTTAGCTCCTCTAAATCTAGCCTGGACGGTCTCTCATAGGCTGCTCCACATGTCCACACCTGCTATAGTCACCGCTTTGACACACTTACTAAACCTCTGTCTCAACACTGCTACCATCCCCAAAGCTTGGAAAACAGCCAAAGTCCTACCCCTTCACAAGGGAGGTGACCCCTCATCACTAGCTAACGACAGGCACATCTCTCTCCTCCCCTTCCTAGCCAAAGTCCAGGAATCCCTCATTCTTGCAAAGCTCTCAAACTTTCTCTCCTCAAATAACTATCACCTGTGCAATCTGGTGTTTGCCGAAAGCACTCTACCATCACCTCCCTGTTGTGTGTCACCAACTCATAGATACATAGATACATAGACAGTGTCGGCAGATAAGGGCCTATGGCCCACCCAGTCTGCCCATTTGAGCTAACTCCATCCTGACCACGATGGACCAAAGCCAAATCATTGCTACCGTGTTTATTGATTTGGCTGAAGCTTTTTGGCTCTGTATCCCACTCCCTACTCCTACAGAAACGTTCTTCCTTTGGCCTTGCGACACCCACAGTTGACTGGTTTTGCTCTTATCTCTATAATAGGCAACAGTCCATGCAAATAGGTGATGCTCTCTTTTTTCCTTTCCTTGGGGTTCCCCAAGCCTCCATCCTTGGCCCTATCCTCTTCTCTTTTTTTTTTTTTTAAATGACCTACCATCAGTCTGTCTCTCCTCAGACATACACATGTATGCAGACGACAGTCATTTTTTCCTCTGGTCCATCCTATAACAGTACCCTCCCCAGCCTCCAACATGATTTAGAGTACAATCTTGGTTCCAATCAAACCTGCTAAAACTCAATGCCAAAAAGACTGTCACAGTGTTCTTTGGCTCCAGGCAGATGCTAGCGTTCTTCCCCGCCCCCCTGTAATCACCATCCTGGGTAGCTCACCCCTTCAGAGGGTCCCTGTCTTCAAATACCTAGGTGTTCAGCTGGACAGTAACCTCGATTTCTCCATGCATATTGATTTTATCTGTACCAAGCTCTGCCCCAAACTCATAGTCCTATACTGCCACAAAGCCAGCCTTCTTCTCCACACTAGATGCAAACTAGTACTAAAAACAATTCTTGCCTGTACTGGATTACGCTGACATTGTCTATGGCACTGCCCCTACTTCTTCCCTCTTTAAATTAGACACCCTTATCAACGCATTCTGCTCCTTTGCCACTGCCTCCCTTCCCCTTACTCACCACTGTCTCCTCTGTGCTCCCCTTCCCCTTACCCTCTGTCTTACAGGAGAACCAGCCACTGTGTCTCCCTAATGGCAAAGTATTGGTTCAGCTCCCTTCTCTCCTCCTGTCTCTCTCTCTCTCCTAGTGAATCCACGTCATGCTATCTTCGCCACAGAGACTCATGCACCTTCTCCATTCCCCATCCTCATTCCACTGCCGGCAAATCTGCCTTCTCGTACCACCTCCCTCACATCTGGAACAATCTTCCTTCTGACCTTCATCTAACCTTCCCTCTCTCATCCTTTAAAAGACTCCTCCACCTCCTCCCCCTCCCCAATGCTTTCAGTGCTCCTAACCCCTGCATCCCCTTTTGATTACGAGCACTTGTGCCTCATCATCCACAACCTGTTTCCTCCACCCCCGCTTCTTCATGTCTTTGTTGGCCTGACCTGTTCCACCTATACCCCTTTCTCAACACCTGTTTTCTATGGATCCCTCATAAAGGGATCTAAAGCTGTCTTTAGGCTTCTCAGATTAACTAGTAGATTTGTGTTACATTTTTCATACCTGAATAACTGAGGTTCTTCTATATAACAATGTGCCTACACTATATTTAATCTCTGTACATAAGTTGTAAAGTTCTAAAATGTTACTTACGCTGTAAATTTTTTATCATATCTCCTGTTTCTCTCAGTAAACCATCTGAATTGTGCACTTTATACTGAAATTCGACCACTATGTAAGCATTCACACGGGTAACACCAGGAAACGAGCCTTGGCTCAGTGTGCCTTTCCCAGTCACCAAATTTGAAATAAATAAATAAGTAAAATTTCCATGATTTCAATAGACTAGCCCAGCCAGCCGTGGATACAAAGAATTCATTTTGCCTTGCATAACTTAATAATCATTTTCTTCAAGAGCCCCAACATCATCTGCAACCCCGGGCAATGAGTCTAGCCAACTAGCTTAGTTCCTGGGTCTCCAGTAGCTTAAGGACTGTTTATCACAGAGACTAAACTAGTTGCGTTTATTAATCTGGTCTGTCAGAACAGTAATCATTTGCCTAGATTTTCTCCCCATCCTTGTTCATGTCCCCTCAATAAACCTGATTTGTTGTGTTTTATTTATTTATTTGTTTTTTTGTTTACCGGGTAGGTACACTAGACAAGAGTATTGCTTATATTCAGGCACGACCCGGGGGAGTGAAATCAGGAGAGAGCAAGGTACAAAAAAGGTACAAACATTAGTGACAGTTATTCATGGCACAGCATGAAGTTGGAACAAAACAAATTCGCAGATTGCTGACAAAAGCAAGACATATATCTGTGGGAAACTGAGAGTAAACAAATACCCTTACATTAGCTACTTGCACTGGATGATACAACAATAATAATTAAGGACATACGACAACCACTAAAGAATACATAACTGTTTTAACTAACAATTTTGTGGAGGGAGTGGGAACATGCAGATTTTATACAATGGAGGGAAACAGTAAGTGCCATGTAGGTAAGGAATGCTACTGGGAGTCAGTCTCAAGTTACAGCACAGGAGCAGCCATCAGAGTCAGTCAGGTGGGCGCGGAGACTCAGTTTAAAGGCTAGGTGGGATTTAGAGAGTTTAATGTGAGGAGGGAGGGAGTTCCAGATGCTGGAAGCCGATATAGCGAAGGATAGTTCCCCCTTTTTTGTGAGGTATCTGGGAATTTCAAGTTGGGTTTGTACGGATGACCTAAAGAGATATGCTTCAGAGGGATGAGATAGCAGCCTTGAGAGATACTTGGGTGTCCCCGTTCTGATGATATTGTCAATCAAGCATCCAGCAGAGTAGAGTCTGTGCTAAGTCGGGGAGAGCCAATTTAGTTTGGGGTAGAGTTCACAGCGATGAGTCAGTCTGTGTGCAGAGAGGTCAAATCGGCATATGCTGTTATAACATGTGCTCCATTTGTGTAGGGATCCTTTGTTAGCATTAAGGTATACCTGTAAGCAGTATGTAAGGGAGGGAAGGAGGAAACCTTGTGCAATAGCAAGCAGGGCAGCATCATTCAGGGAGGACCTAATTCTATAGGCAATACCCAGTTTGGAGTTAACTGCCTTGCAAGTAGCCGTGAGGTGGAGGTTAAAATCCAGAGATGGGTGAAGTGTGACTCCTAGGTACCTAAAGGAGGTAACAGATACCAACGGGGAGCCATCAAGACATAGTACTGAAAGATCTGGAGCACAGGATTCTATTCTAGAGGGGGAGACAAAAAGCATAGCCACAGCTTTCTTAGCATTAAGTATGAGTTTGTTTTGTAGAAGCCAGACTTGTAAGCAGTCAAAGTAAGCTTGAAGATTCTCCTTTACCGATGTGGGGTCTTTACTACTAGCGAGAAGCACCATGTCATCAGCATAAAGGATCAGCGAGGAGAGACAGGGAAGTGAGGGAAGGTTGTTAATAAAGGGAGAGAAAAGGAGAGGGCCAAGTATAGATCCCTGGGGAACTCCAACAGATGTTAAGGAGGAGTCAGAGACAGCAGTTGCAATTTGAATAAATTGCCTCCTTCTAGTGAGGTAGCTTTCAAACCAGGAGATGGCAGACTGGGGAAAAACCCAGAACGGACAGTTTGGAGAGTAGAAGGGGGTGATTCACAAGATCAGAAGCCTTAGTGAGTTCAATAAAAATGGCCCCGTGAGCAGGCCCTTATCCATTGCTGGGAGGACTTCGTTTGACACCTGAAGTAGTGCAGTTGTGATACTGTGCCCTGTTTGGAATCCATGTTGAGCAGGGGATAGAAAGTTGTGAAGGTGCAGATATTCTGAAACCTGGGTGGCAACAACCTTCTCTCTTTTTTTTTTTTCCGAATTCTGTTTTTTCCTCCAGCCAGTGGAACTCCCTCAGGCATCCTGTAGAACCCCTTGACTCTACCTCCATGCCTGAGAGGCCTCCTGAAACCTGGCACCAGCCCGGCTATCCCCCGGCTCTGAACCCCCACCCGAGGTAGGGACACCCTATCCACCCAGGGCGCTCTATCTGCAAATTCGGGCTGGGCTGGGCTCGGCCCAGGTAAGGAGTGCCTCCAGCGGTGGAGTGTGGTCCTGGTGGGATACAGGTGCCGTCGCTTATCCACTTGGCTGGGAATTTTTGCTTTGTCCCCACTCCCCTCCCTCGTTACTCCCTCCCTCTCCCTGTCGGAGTCCGGCATGCAATGACGCCAGGGAACATCTTGCCGTAACTCTGCAACCCTCTATTTCTGGCCCTGAGCATTGCGGTACCTCCGGTCTCCACCAGAGGTCGCCGTGGTGCTGGGCGGAGAATCCCTGGCCCCCCAAGGAAGGAGAGCTATTCTCTGGATGCTCAATCCTTCCTCCCCCCACTGACCCACGGCGACCTAGGCTCGCTCCCGAACCTGGGTCACCGGCAAGACGTGAGGTGTGGCGTCCAGCGCCTCAACCCTCCGCGCCACCAGGCCGGCGGCAACAGCCTTCTCAAGTAGTTTATTTAAGGTAGAGAGAATGGCCATCAGTCTGTAGTTAGCCATGTCTTTGGTGTCCCCTTTTTTGTGTACAGGGACAACTCGAACCATTTTCCATAGTGTAGGCACTATCTGGGTTAGTATAGATAGGTTGAAAATTCTTGCAATAGGGGCAGCAAGAGCTGGAGCTGCCATTTTGATGAAACAGGGCAGTAATCCATCTGGACTGGCAGATCCATAATGGGAGATAGATTTAAGAAGAAGCAGCACCTCGGTAGTGGAGCGTGATCTGAGCAGAAAAGAGGGTCCTAATGGATGGTGGATATCAGAAGGGGGTACAGGGGACTGGTTAAATTTTGCAAGACATTCAGAGAGATCAGAAAATTGTGCATTCAGGGCATTTGCAATCGTCTGTAGATTGTAACAGTAGGCGTCATTTAGCATCATTTCAGTTATGGCCGTCTTGGGCCTTTGGCCTATGAAATTTTTGATAAGGCAGTAGTTCCTTTTTGCCCTCCAAATATCTTTTTTGCAGGCATTCCTCATTTTTCTATAATTAGCCCAGTCATCTGTCCGTTGGGATTTCTTGGCCAGGGCCCAGGCCTTATCCCTTCTTCTCATAGTCTGAAGGAGGTCTTTATGTAGCCATCTGTTTGCAGAGCCCCTAAGACACCTTTTTTTCAATGGGACATGCAGATCCTGTAGGACTGGTAGCTGAGAGTTTAGGTAGTCAAGTGCTGTATTTACATCCTCAGTGATATAGATAGGCAACCAGTCAGTGTTATTAATATCGTCAAGGAGTGCGCTTGGATTCAGTTTGGCAAAATCCCGAAACTGAAATAATTCTGGGTGAGGGATGGGGGCAGTGACCATTCCAAATGCAGAAGGTAGGTAGGTGGTCACTGATAGAATCAGAAAAGGTGCCTGCAGCAGTAACTTTATTTGCTCTGTTTGTGGCTATCCAGTCCTGGAGAGATTGATACTCGCTATTTGCCGAGAGTCAAGTAGGGCTAGAAATCAGTTGCGATAGGTGAAGTCGGGTGACAGCCTCCCTGTACAAACCAGAGTGGGTACCTGATAGGTCAGGGTTGAAGTCACCCATTAATATTACTTCAGATTTACCCTTTAGAGTAGAGATATAGTCCAATAGCCCATTTAGGCCAGGGAGTGCTCCCTTTGGAGGATTATAAGCACATATCAGGTTTAGCCTTTTTTCTCCGCCTAAGAGCAGAACAGTATGCAGAGTTTCACAGATACTTGATAACCCTGAGTGTTGGACAGATATATTGAGATGTTCTTTATAATAGAGAGTAACCCCTCTGTTTAGAGGGGTGATCAAATCTCATCAGGTAGTAGCCATTTATTTTGTATACTGTGTCAGGTATGTCTGGCCTAAGCCATGTTTCAGTCAATCTTAGACTATCCGGGCGATAGTGGGCTACCCAGGCTTCCAGTTCAGGGAAATTAGCAGATACACTTCTAATATTCATATAAGCAATGTTGATGCCCTTTGCGGAGAACCAGGAGGAGTCATTTGTTGATCTAGCATTGTGGGGGGGGGATTCCAGGATTTATTTCAATAGCCTCAGATAGGGATAAGTGCAGGAGAGTCACCCAAGTTTCTCTGGTGAGGCGATAGATGAGTTTAAGGCATTTGTGCATGACAGGGGAGTGACGGAGAAGAAAATTACCAAGTTTGGCAGGACGTGGTAGATATAGGGCCAGATTAAGGAATGAATGTGCTTTCCTATAGGGAAGCAGATTCGAGCAGATGAAAGAGTTTTCTTCATGTGAATGGAACCCAGAGTCACCAGTAGTTGTATTAAGCGAGACGTGAGAGAGGGAAATTAGGGAGAGTACCAGTCCTGCAATAATCAGAAGTGCCCTAGGCCTCATAAGAGAAAACATCTTGTAATGGGAGAGAGAAAGAGCACTTCAAACAATCAACCCAGCAGGAGTGGGAAGTCAAAGCTAGTAAAAATATTGGGGGGTCCCAAACTAGGAAGAACAACAGGTGGAGGGGGAAACCCGTAAATCAAAGAGCTAGAGTCCAAGGGAGAAACGGTGCCTTTTTGATAGTGCCTGTCATTAAGGTCACGGCAATTGAAAGGTACCTAAAGTATCCAGTGACTGAAAGTAAAAAAAATAATTAAAAACAAATAAGGCACTGACTGGACAGGTAGGAAGGTATGTCTTTAAAAATAATTATGGGAGAGAGTAGAAGAAACGCAGGGTCCTGGTTCGAGTTGAGCCGAGGAATAAGAAGGGAAACAGGAAACACCCTTTTAAATTTAGTTATGGCATGAGTTTTGTGCAGTTCTGAATTCAGAGGCCTATAGGTTAGAGTGGTGAGAGGAGTGGAAGGTTAGCCTAGCCCAATGAATATCGGGCAGAGAGCAGCAAAAGGTAGAGACAGATGGTGCACTGGCAGAGAGCCACAATAGGCGGAGTCAGATAATGCATTTAATACTGTGAAGTGGTGGGGGATGGGGGGTGGGCGAAAAAATCAAGCAAGCAGCAGGTCCAAGTGAGCTGCAGCGTCTGCTTCAATAAATTACACTTAGCAGACAGGATTTTCTTTAAAAACTAACAGGCTGCAACGAGAGTTGTCTCTAGTGAAATTAACCAGCCAAGATTTAGTTACAAATTCGCAGGCTGCAGCAACTGTAATATTAGCTACAAAAAACACACAGTCTTTCAGTACAGTGCCTGGGATGAGCAGGAAAAAGGCACCAAGATTTAAACTGATGCAGTTCTCTTTCTTTCTCTTACCTTCCGATGGTAACTGGGGAGCTTTGGACAGGGTGTGCAACGAGGGAAACCTGGGGAGAGCTTCTTTCAGCTTAGCCCTCATGACCCTTCCGATGGCCAGCTGGGGAGCTTCGGACCAGGTGTGCAGCGAGGGAAACCTGGGGAGGGCTTCTTTCAGCTTAGCTCTCACGACCCTTCCAATGGCCAGTTGGGGAGCTTCAGACCGGGTGTGCAGCGAGGGAAACCTGGGGAGGGCTTCTTTCAGCTTAGCTCTCACGACCCTTCCAATGGCCAGCTGGGGAGCTTCAGACCGGGTGTGCAGCGAGGGAAACCTGGGGAGGGCTTCTTTCAGCTTAGCTCTCACGACCCTTCCGATGGTAGCTGGGGAGCTTCGGACAGGGTGTGCAATGAGGGAAACCTGGGAAGGGCTTCTTTCAGTTTAGCCCTCATGACCCTTCCGATGGCCAGCTGGGGAGCTTCAGACCAGGTGTGCAGCGAGGGAAACCTGGGGAGGGCTTCTTTCAGCTTAGCTCTCACGACCCTTCCGATGGCCAGCTGGGGAGCTTCAGACCGGGTGTGCAGCGAGGGAAACCTGGGGAGGGCTTCTTTCAGCTTAGCTCTCACGACCCTTCCGATGGCCAGCTGGGGAGCTTCAGACCAGGTGTGCAGTGAGGGAAACCTGGGAAGGGCTTCTTTCAGCTTAGCTCTCACGACCCTTCCGATGGCCAGCTGGGGAGCTTCAGACCGGGTGTGCAGCGAGGGAAACCTGGGAAGGGCTTCTTTCAGCGTAGCTCTCACGACCCTTCTGATGGCCAGCTGGGGAGCTTCAGACCGGGTGCAGCGAGGGAAACCTGGGGAGAGCTTCTTTCAGCTTAGCCCTCATGACCCTTCCAATGGCCAGCTGGGGAGCTTCAGACCGGGTGTGCAGCGAGGGAAACCTGAGGAAGGCTTCTTTGAATCTAGCTTGTGAGCATATTACTACCTGTCTTAAAGTGATAAGCTGTTTACAGAATGTAGTAAAAGTGAATGCTATATTGCCAAACTGTTTTTACAGGGGGTTGCGTGGCGTACACCAGGACCAGAGACCCTGCTTGTAAGTGTGACAACCGTGAGTATATTATTAATGTTATTGGCATAATGCTTATTGAATGCTGCTAAGGGTAATTGTCTATGTCAAGGTAATTGGTCACTAGGTGGGATTGTTGGTGTTATTAGCTTCCCAGAGGGCTATGCCAGTCTGGATAGAGACACATGTAGTTGTTACTCTGGGTGGAGACACCAAAATATTGCATTTACTGAGGGTAGGGAAACCCCGGTATTTGTCACTTTCAAACCCAGGTCCCTCAGCCTGTCATTAGGGAGACAGGCAGGGGTAGTAACCCTAGAGATAGCGCCATCTAGGAGTTGTCTGTATAGCATGGCTCATTCCAGTGGCTATGCCCTTATCTCTGATTCACCTTTGTTCTCTTAACAGTAACAGAATTCCCAGTCCCAGTGAACTATGTGACGTTGATTGTAAAAAATGAAGAACTCTCAGAATTGGAGTCAGTGAAGAAGGATGGGACCATACACCAGCAGTCTCCTGAAGAAATCACCATCAACAGTAAGTAGGTGGCCTGGTAAATGTGACATGCAGCATAAATTCTGAGAAACCCTGATCGTCTCAGAGTGGTGAAACCTGAGCATGTTCAGTCTGGAATCTCTGAGCTGGCAGGGCAGGGGGTTATATCTAGGACTGTGTGACTACCCCAAAAATTCAACCTGGTGAATTTTGGTGGTTGAACTATGTAAATTTCACCAAATGGCAGACAACTTTGCTTTGGTATACCAAACATTTGTTATTTGGACATAAGGGAAACCCAGATTAATCAAAAAAGGACAGCCGTTGCTGCAGAAACACCTGTTTTGGGCTTCTGGCATTAAAGTAAAATTTGTAAGTAGAAGTACCTGTTTGTATTTCAGACTCTTCTGATGTTATCTTTCTTAGTCTCTACACCATAGGTCAGTTAGGCCACTCTACGTCTTGTAGGCCAGTCTGCATCTGTAGGTGTATCAGTGATCCATGCATGACTCTATTCAGACTGTGAGACTTCAATATATCCAGTGATGGAGCACTCAGCTTGGGGTGACAAAGCCAGTTGTTTACCATTGAATGGTCAGATCTCTTCCACAGGCTCCTTAGGTACAGACATTGCAGTAGGTAACTCATTCTGGTAGGCACCTCCGATCATGGCATGGGCATGAAGCCTTAGTTTATTTTTTTTAATGACCCACACTGACCGTCATGTCGCCAAGCTTCCTGCCACCATCTCTCGCTCACTGAGCAGCTTCCAGTGTGTGGAGTATGCTAATAAGGGCTGCCAACTCTGCTGTCTATTCACAAGGGCAGGCAATACTTCTCACCCTCGTTTCAGAGGAAGAAAAGAAGCCTACAATAAAATCCATGTATCGGTGAGTGGGGGGGATATCTGGGGTTAGACGATTTCACAACTGACGTTTGCTCCACTTTTATAGACCACATCATACTTTACTTATAGTTGTTATTTTCAGCTGTCCTGGAAAAGAAAGAAAATATCAAATTCACTTAAAAAGCATTTATTTCTCTTATACCAAAACTGGCAAAGGATCATAAAAAAGTAGACAATTACAGACCTGTTGCTATTCTTGACACGTATAAAATATTCTCAAAATACTAAATAACATAATTTTCAGATTGCTACCCAATCTGATCCACCAGATCAAGGAGGGTTCATATCAGGCTGATTAATGCACTCTGGAATCCATAAAATACAGTTAGTTATGTAATAGTTGAACACCTCAGCTGCTGAAGCAGTTTACATGTTATTACATGGCAGTAAAGCATTTAATATGTTAGAGTGGCCCTTCATTTTTATATTCTTGAACAATGATTTATTTTCCCACCAATTCATAGAGGTAATATAAAGTCTACATCATTCAGCCAAATCATCTGTAGAAGTAAACAACAATATAACTAAGGAATTCACGAGCTACGGAGGGGTTAGACAGGGTTGCCCACTTTCTCCCACTTCATTCATTTTAGAGATTATAAGTTCTATTTCGAGTAGCATCGTCAGATACTAAAATAAAAGGGATCACTATTGGCATTACGGAAGACAAGCTGTGAGCATACACTGATGACATTATTTTGTTACTAACCTCTTAGGAGAGTAGTATAACAGAACTTGTTGTTTAATTCTCTATTAATCGGTTAAGGACTATTCAAATAATCATTAATTGTATAATTCAAAAAAACATTTAAAAGCAATATAGACATGCCTATATAGAGGATGTATGCAAGTCCTTATTTAGATTATGAGTCGCAGTTGTGGATTCCTTATAAAAAGGGAGAAATTAGGAGACTTGAGGCAGTGCAAAGAAAGTTTTTAAAAATAATGTGGATAAATTATGGGTAAATGAAATCTGGATCCAGCCCAGCCAACCTCAAAAAGAAAAGGTAACACAATACATCAGGGAGAGGCCCATACCAATTTCGTGCTAATTATACTTAAAAAACTAAATTGGTACAGAGGGCCCACTCACCAAAACTTTTTAATTATATTTATTTTTCATCATCAAGATACAGTCACAAAAACAAACGTTTCAGAAAAAATGCTTTGTCAGTGTCCAGACTGCATCTATCTGCATTATTGATATAAAATATATCAATAATGTGCGAATAGATCTGACACTACTGATAAAGCATTTTTCAACGTTGTTTTGTGACTATATGATGATAAAAAATAAATATAATTAAAAAAGTTTTGGTGAGTGGGATCTCTGTACCAATTTAGTTTTGTAAAGATAAATTATGGGTACCATGAAAGGTTGAAAATAACTTTCCTATCCTCCTTGGAACAGAGAAGATGCAGAGGTGATTTATTATCCCTGTACAGAATTATTAATGATAAGGAACTAGTCCGGGAAATTGGATTGAAACGTCAGACTAAGCCAAGAGGACAAAGAGGACATAGAAAGCAGATTAAACTGGAAACAGTGAAAAATAACAGTGCATATTATGCATTTTTGAACAGATCTGGAAGGGTATGGAATATGTTACCAAAGGATGTAGTATCTAGTAAATCAACTATGGAGTTAAAAAAAATAGACCAAATGATAAAGAACAAAAGGTTGAAATGTGCCCACTAATGTGGGGGATAGTTTTATATGGACTGAAAGTATTCTACCATTCTACACCCAGTATAAGAACTCAGTATGTAAATATAGTACAAAAATATAATAATATCAAGTACAATACAAATGCCATAACATTCATTGTTAATAAAACACATATTCCTGTACGGGACAGAGTTCAAATAATTTTTTATCAGAGTCAATACTTAATGTCTAGAGCTACTCACAGCAAAATATTATGAGTTATGTCTTTAATTCTTTAATTAATTGAGATTAAAATTATAATTAAAGCAGCAGTACAACGAAAATGTGTTAAAATTTGAACCCCACCTTTTTTCTTCTTAATTGATGCCAGATGCCTTCCAGTTTATTTTGGTGTACAATTTTCAGTTTTAATTGTTGTTTAAAAATGTTATTAAAGCTTTAAAGTAATTATTTCTCAAAAAAGATGTCCACCTCATTTTTATTTAGAAATAATATTGAGGATCTGGAGGAGGAGGAGGAGAAGAGGCCAGCCAAAAATGCAAATGTACAGTACACAGCATAGGAAGCATCCAGAAAATGCAAAGCAGCAGTTCTGCCAATATTTTTTTATTACTATAGCAGAAAATTCACTTTTTGGAATAACTTTTTTCATTACGTTGCTGCTTTAAGTTATAAGCAGACACTGGTTAGTACACTATTTATGTTTTAAATGAATAGAGAAGATTGCATCAGTAAATCCAATAACCATTCTGAGGGTTGTCTCATCGCTGTTTTGTAATCATCAGTTTCAGAAATAGCTTCCTATCAAGCCAATGAATTCTTAATTTATTGTACAGTACATGGGGCATTCAGAAATTACATGAAAAAGGTTTTCAGTATTTTGATGCAGACGGGGACAATATTATATCTGACTGACAACACATTACTTGGAAAAAGTATTTTGTAAAGACTTTCCTTTGCCTAGGGTTGGTTAATACATCTAGATAGTACCTGTAAGTATAGGAGAGAGTGTTCGCTGTCAGCCAAGGAGAAATCTTACAATGTGAGATTAGATTGGAGTCCTTTTTAATGAAGAGATTTACTATTCTTTCTGTAATATGGGACTTACTTCAAGCTAATCCTAATATTTTTGGTGACGTAGTCATGAAAAAATTCTAATTCTCACTGTTTAATAATCAGGAAGATTTTTGTTAGCTATTTTGATTGTAAGTATCCAAGCTTAGTCTATTTCTGTTTCTCCTCTAGGGAAAGGAAAGTCAATCTATTGTGATTTTGTGCTAGTAATTTCACCCAATAATTGACTTTCCTTGCAAGTACAAGGGCCTTTAGCCTAGCTAAGCACGCCTCAGCATATATTAGTGAAGCTGGGACAGCATTACAGACTCCCAAGGAAGATCGCAATAATTTGCTCAGTGGTGTCACTAAGCAGTCCAGATTTTTCAGGTCGCAAACCTCAGAGCGAAATAAAGCATGTGTGTAATATTTTGCTTTGATGGCCTTAATCAGTGGCTTTATGGAATTGCCACCAAATTTATTGTTTAATAGTCTTATTGAATTGGCAGTTTGCTTAAGTTTGTTTAACATTTTTGATATGATTAGACCAAAGACCAGTTTAATTGCCCCAGAGTGGAAGCCTGGGTAACAAGCTGGCTGGACAACATGACCCAGAGGGTAATAGTAAATGGAATGCACACTGAACAAAGGGAGGCACTAGTGGGATACCACAGGGTTCAGTATTGGGACCGGCTCTCTTTAATGTCTTTATAGGTAACATTTATTTATTTATTTATTTATTTATTTAATCAAATCAGAATTACAGTCCTTTGAGTCAAAGACTCTTTTGCAAAGGCTCCACGTCAGATAAAAAAAATAAAAGTACTGGAAGAAATAGGCTGTTGGTTAAATAGGATCTGCAGCTTATCCTGTAGGTAGGGAAATGGGCAGACTAGGTGGGCCATGCGGTCCTTATCTGCTGTCAGTCTATGTTTCTGTGTTTCTATTACAAAGGAAAACAAAAAGTACACATACATAACTAGTATCAGATAATACATAGTCATACAGCCCAGGATTATACGCATTGGAAAGTTACATCAACAGGGAGCTTAAAGAAGATCCCGGGTCAGAGTTAAGACGAGATACAGTTCCGGAGGGTCTTGAAAGGACCCAGAGTCATATTAACTAAGTGGGATTTGGGAACCTGGGAGAGACAAAGGTGGGAGACAAACAAGAAAACTATCCTTTCTAGGGACATGGATATGTTGTTCAATCCACACTATCTGGGAGGTTCCTTGCTGCTTTAAGATGGTCCGCAAAGTCTTCAAGCTGACTCCTCCCACTCACCCGGGAGGTAAAACCCTCTGCTCCGCCCCATGACTCCAGATCTTCCTTACCGCTTGGAAGCTCAAGTTCCCTCCTTAGCGCTCTGTGTTTGTAGGCCTGGATCCTAATCCTTCATTTTTTCCAAAAATGATTTTAAAATTTATGAGACTTAAGTCGTCTTCTTCCCTCGCAGCTGCGATGGATACAAAATCTACTCCCGACTTCCATCGGTACACTTGCAGGCAAAAGATGTCTCTGACCAACCCGCATGCCACGTGCGTTTACTGCCTTGGGCTTGCTCATGATCCGCAGGCCTGCGATCTATGCAAGTCTTTTGCGCCTTTGGTTCTAGAGGACCGAGCTACCCGACTTCAAGTGGGGTACCCCAAGAAACTGTTTCTGACAGTGAAGTTGAAGGAGGCCCGTTGGGCAGCATCCACAGCTGCGGGCTCCGCAGAACAGCTGGAGCAGTTAATCACCCTTGAGGAGGAAGCGGCCCAGGCTATGTCTTCTTCTTCCTCGGTGTCGGCATTTATCCGGCTCTCCTTGAGCTCCTCCTACACTGCTTCTTTTAAGGAGCTTTGTCATTCTCTCTTTCCGCCAAGGGCCCTCGGACTCACATGAGTAGGTCGAAGAAAAAGGAACTGAAAGGTAAGTCCCACTGTCGACGTTCGTGGGAGCAGGAGAGATCGCGTTTCCCAGATCGTCTGCTTTCGACTTTGGTCGAGGTTGCGGTTTAGGCCGCTGGCTTCACGGTGTCCCCTTCTTCACCGGCTCCCCCGGTGGTTACCGAGGACTTGCTCATGCCTCCTGTGCCGAAGTCCCCGGTCAAGGACCCTGAACCGAGGGATTAGCGGGTTTCCCGCCCCTCTTAACCCACCATCGGCGACCACAACAGTCTCGGTCCTCCTCCGTGTCGGGTAGGTCCCGCCGACATCGGCGGCCTTGGTCCCGGCATTACAGAAAGAGGTGTCACCACTCGTCCTCATTGTCCTCTTTGGAGGATAGGCTCCGGCGCAAGTTGCGTCAGTGCTATGAGGACATGATGTGGCAGCAGCTCTTACTAACTGGCAACAAGTTGATTCCGTCGCTTTCACCGACCATTAAGTGGCTGTCGCCCGAACGACCGAAGCAACCTCTCGCCATTGGCTCCTTAGTCGAGGAGCCGACTCAGGCACCGACTGCTCGGCGGAAACCAGCTGCTCCACCCATTGTGGTGGAACCACCGCCTCTGCAACCTAAGACTGGGGCCCCGACCAAGGATTCTCAGTTGGGTCAGGGCTTGCCCCACAGGTTGTCGGTCACCCTCACCCCCGATCGGCCTCAGCAAGTGGAAGGTAGCTTAGGTATTGGGCAGCTGTTTGCGGACTCCTTGTGAGTCCAACGACTCCTTGTATTCCAGGCCCCTTTACCTGGAATCTTCCGGGGGTCTGTCGGTGGACGAGAGCCCATCCTCATTCCTGGGGATTCTTCGGCTCATCTCAGAGTCCACTAGGATGCAGCTCAAACCTGTACAAAAATGAGCCAGATTTCCTCTCGTAGAGATTCTGGACTGAGGGGATTCCCCCACGGAGGTTTTGGCCCAGCTCTGGAGTTGTGGCAGCGACCTGCATCCTGTCCTGCATCTTCGGCCAGGATGACTCACAAGTACACAGTCCCCACTGGTTCCCTCTCCAGTTTTGCGGAGCACCCCTCGGCTGAAGTGCTGGTAACTGATAGCGTCTTCTGGCACTGCGGAAACGCTAGGGACGTTGAAAAGCCCCCCCGACAAGTACAGGAAGCTGGACTACTCAGGGCACAAAGTTTATGCTGCCTCCTCCCTATGTCTTCGACAGGCTAGCTTGGCCTTGCTGATGGCACATTTTTCACATGCCCTTATGGGGTCCCTGGATGAGGTGCTTCCTCATCTCCTGGCTGACCTTCAGATGATGGTCAAACAGGTGCAGGATCAGGGAAGGGCAGTGGCCAAACAACAGCTCCAAACTGCTTTGGACATTGTGCCCGGTCAGTAGCGGCCACAGTAGCCATGTGCCGCAGAGCTTGGCTGCGGATCTCCACCTTCATGGCGGATACTCAGCACAAGCTGGCAGATGTTCCCTTCCTGGGCACTGACTTGTTTGGGCTGAGGCTGGAGGGCCATCTCCAGAGGATTGAGAAGTCCAATGCCACCTTGGACTCTGTCACATCTGCCCAGAAGGACAAAGGCAGCCAGCAGCAGTGTAAGCCCTTTCGCCCCTGTGGCACGTCTGGTCCAGCAGCACCAGCAACAGGGCCAGCAGGCTCACGCTTGGTGCTCCAAGGCCAAGTCTGCCACTTCCTCCAGCAGGAAGCCTTGAGGAAAGGGTCCAGGTGGCCCCCCTGGCCGGCCCTTACTCCAAGCCTACTTAGTGCTGGACTGAGGGGTGCTGCCCCCAACCTTGTCACTCCTTCCCAGGGTTCCCCCCGTGGGAGGGACGTCTCCGCCACTTCCTTTCCACCTGGTCCGCTATCACCACGGACCTTTGGGTGCTGGAAGTGGTGGGCAGGGGTCTGCCTCTGGAATTCGAATGGATCCCTCCCTATTGAGCCGTTGCCCCTCGGGGGCTACCGGTTCTGCAGCCTCTCTGTCGGCTTGTCGAGCTGACATAGCTCTGCTCCTCCAAAAGGAGGTGATCAGTGAGGTGGCGGATCCTCCTCCAAACCCAGGGTTTGTGTCCAGGTACTTCCTGGTCCCAAAGCGGATGGGGGGCTGGTGCCCCATTCTTGATCTGCACCACCTGAACAAGTTCCTAAGGCCATGCACCTTCCGGATGGTCACTCTGGCTCAGATCATTCCATCCTTGGAACTAGGTGTGTGGTTCTGCTCTCTGGATCTTCAGGATGCGTTCTTTCATGTCCCAATCCGTCCGTCTCATCAGCGATTCCTCCGCTTCAGAGCAGAGGGATCACTTTACGAGTTCTGGGCCATGCCCTTCAGTCTTTCTCCAGCTTCCAGGGTCTTCACCAAATGCATGGCAGTGGTAACAGCATTCCTGCGGTGCTGAGGGGTCCGGGTGTTTCCTTACCTGGATGACTGGCTGATAGCAGCCCCTTCCAGGTTGGAGGTGGAGCAGTCCAGAGATCTGGCCCTCCAGATTTGCTCTCAAATTTTCCTCCTGATCAACGAGGCCAAATCAGAACTTGTGCCATCGCAGGTGATCCGAGCCAGAGCCCAGTGGACAGGGCCGAGGTCCTTTCCTCCTTTGCCCAATTATTTCTGGTTGGACAATTGCGCCCTGCCCAGGACTTCCTGTGCCTTCTGGGCCTCCTGGTGGCCTGCACCAGCATGGTCGATTGGGCCTGCTGGCATATGCGTCCCCTGCAATGGGGGCTGGCCCGCCAGTGGTCACAGTGCACTGGTCCGTTGGACCAGCCAGTAACCATGACCCAGAAGATGTGGGATGGCCTGCAGTGGTGGCTCGTCCCAGCTCATCTGCAGGAGGGTATCCCATTGGTCCGCCCTGAGCCGATGGTCATCCTTACGACCAACACCTTTTTGATGGGTTGGGGTGCCCATCTGGGGGAACTCTGGGCCCATGGCTTCTGGACCCCTCAGAAGTCTCGATGCCACCTCAACCAGCTGGAGCTTCGAGCGGTTTGACTAGCCCTCACCGCCTTCGCTCCATTTGTACGGGGTCAGGTGGTTCAGATCCAGATGGACAACACCACAACCCTGTACTGTCTCACCCAACAGAGCTGGATGCATTCCTTGCCTTTGTGCAAGGAAGCTCTCCACATTTGGTCTCTCATGATCAGCCTGGAGGCGGATCTCCTAGCCATTCATGTGGCAGGAGCCTCAAACAGTCTGGCTGATGCCCTCAGCCAGATAAGCGCTGCATCTCACAAGTGGTCTCTCCTGCCAGAGATAGTTCAAGACCTGTTCTCCCATTGGGGCAACCCTCAGGTGGACCTGTTTTCTTCCAGGGAGAACGCGAAGCTGAGGCTGTTTCATGCCCACCTCCCTCAGCAGGACTTGCTGCAGGGGGATGCCTTCTTGAGGCCGTGGACCCCAGGCCTCTTCTATGCCTTCCCTCCATTTCCCTTGATCCACAAATTGCTTCTCAAGGCGAGGAGGGACAAGGCGCAGGTGATTCTGGTAGCCCCAGACTGGCCTCGCCAGTTCTGGCACCCAGATCTCCTCAGCCTCTACTCCAGGCTCCCGAGACGGCTTCCAGCCCGTCCGAACCTGATCTCAGTCGACAAGGGGAAGGTTCTCCTTCTGGGCCTTCAATCCCTGCACCTGATGGCCTGGTTCCTGAGCGGCTAGAGTTCCAGGCCTTGGGTCTTTCTGACGAGGTCCTCAACATCATTGAGGCATCATGTAAGGAGTTGACCAGAAAATGCTATGCCTTCAAATGGAAGAGATTCTCCATTTGGTGTCAGAACAAGGGGTTGGACCCCTCTTCCTGTCCATTGGCTAGTATTTTGGACTATCTATGGTCCCTTTCTCAGCTAAGGCTTCGGTCAATGACCCTTAAGGTACAATTGGCAGTCATCTCTGCTTACCAGGCGCAGGCCGGCAAGCAGTTGGTGGTGCAGGAGAAGGTGGTCGGGTGCTTTTCCAAAGGCCTAGACCACATATCCCCTCTGGTGCGAGAACCTCCACCTCCATGGGATCTATTGCTGGTATTGGCTAAGTTCATGGGCAAGTCATTCAAACAGATGCACAGGTGTGACATCTCCCACCTGTCGTGGAAGACCGCCTTCTTGGTGGCTATTATGTCAGCCAGAAGGATGGGAGAGCTCCAGGCGCTTTCCATCGAGTCTCCTTATCTGGTCTTCCACAGGGACAAGGTTGTCCTTCGCCCCCACCCGAAGTTCCTTCCGAAGGTGGTGTCAGAGTTTCACCTGAATTAGGTGTTGATTGTGTCGGTGTTCTACCCCAATCAGACCTCGGAGGCCGAATATAGGCTCCACACTTTGGACCCTGGAAGAGCGCTCGCTTATTATAAGGAGCGGACGGCTGAAGTTCGGGGAGAGGTTCGCTAGCTGTTTGTCACCTATGCTGAAGCTGCAGATGGCAGACCTGCTGCCAAGCGGACGATAAGCAGATGGGTCACCTCCTGCATAGATCTCTGCTATAGGTTGGCGGGCATGGAGCCACCCAAAGGGATAAGAACTTATTCTACCTGCCATACCACTGCTTCGGTGGCTGCTTCTAGGGATGTCCCTATCCAGGAAATCTGCAGGGCTGCTACCTGGAAGTCAGCACACACCTTTATTTCCCATTACCACATTGACCTAGAGTCATGCCGGGATGCTGGTTTTAGGACCTTGGTTCTCCAGTCCTTATTTCCCAAGTAGGGGGGTGCACGCCTTGCCTCCCTCCTCCCAGAGAACTGCTAGGAGTCTTCCAGACAGTGTGGATTGAACAACATATCCACGTCCCTAGAAATACAGGTTACTCACCTGTAACAGGAGTTCTAGGAGTGGTATATGTTGTTCTTCCACATGACCCACCCAACTTCCCCGGCTTCGACGCCCAGCCTGGCTTCTAGCGGGCTAGATCTGGCATCATGGGGTGGAGCTGAGGATTTTACCACCTGGGTAGGTGGGAGGAGCCAGCTTGAAGACTTTCCGGCCTATCTTAAAGTGGCAAGAAACCTGCCAGACAGTGTGGATGAACAACATATACCACTCCTAAAACTCCTGTTACAGGTGAGTAACCTGTCTTTATCTGCAGGATTCTACTGTGTTAGAGCAAGTATCTGATTACAGTATGGCTTGAGGCTCGGGGGGGGTGGAGATCCTTAAAGGAGGTGGGAGTTTATTTACAGTCAGTCACAGGTTGCAGAGTCAAGGAGTAGAGTTTTGAGACCTGATTTAAATAGGTTGAGACTATGGGCCAGGGAGATGGAGGATGGTAGGCTGTTCAGCCACAGTGGAGCATGATATCGGAAGGATCTTTGTCCAAAAGATGTTCTACAGTGGGGGACTAGGAGGGTGGAGTTGGCAGAGTGCCTATGGGCCCTCCTGTGAGGAGCTGTGTGGATAAGTGGGAGGAGAACGATTGGTGCATGCTTAAGTTGTATCTTTTTTGCAAGGAGACAGGTAGCCTGCCTTGGAAGTTCAGATAGCCTGCCTTGGAAGTTCAGCCAGCCAGTATGTTTATAAAGCTCGCATGTGTGAATTAACCTGTCACATCCAGAGGCCAAGTGGCAGGCTTTATTGAGGGCGAGGTTGGTGCTGCATAGGGCAGTTTGATCAGGGGACCCATAAATCACTATTCTGTAGTCCACCAAGGATAGAATAGATGAGGACACAGCGAGATGCATGGCCTGAGGGGGTAGGCAGTGCTTATGTCTGTACAGGATCCCCAGTCTAGTGTTAATAGAGGAGGAGACTTGTTGTATGTGTGAGTGGTAAGAGAGGGAGGTGTCCAACATGATTGAGGTATTTGAAGTATAAGATCTGTTCAAGCGCAGAGCCTTGGGATTTCATGGCAATTAGCAGCACATGACATAGAGGGTTTTGGCGGTGGGCAAAGATTATGGATTTTGTTTTCTTGTAGTTAATTATTAGGCGGTGTTCAGAGAACCAGGTTTTCAGCTCCCTAAATAAGCCCTGCAGGGCAGTTTGTAGTGAATTGGGATGAGGATGTTTCCAGAAAACTACCGCGTCATCAGCATATAGTAGCATCTTACCACTGCAGGATTTAGGGAGGGAGTTCTGGAAGAGGGTGAAGAGTAATGGGCCAAGTATTGACCCTTGCGGGACACCAGCTAGGACCGGTTTGCTGGAGGAGATAGTTGTATTGATTTTGACTTGTTGAGTCCGACCTGAGAGATAATCTTTGAACCAGGCGGTAACCTCCGGTGTGAAGTTAAGGGATGGAAGGGTGTGGAGAAGTAACGCGTGACTGACGGTATCAAATGCTTTGGCCAGATCAACGTAGAGGGCCCCTGCCATGGAGCCCTGTTCCAGGGCCTCATGTATATGTTGTAAATTCAGTGAGGGTGGTGGAGGTGCTGTGGTCCCTCCAGAATCCGTGTTGTTCATGGCAGAGCAGGTCGTGTTTGGACAGGTAGTCTGTTAGTTGGTCTGACACTGTTTTTTCGAGTGCCTTGGGGGGGCAGGATTGATATTGGCCAATAAATGGTAGTGGAAGTTGGGTCGACACTCTTCAGGATAGGGGTTATTAATGCTTTTTTCCAAGTGGTGGGGAATTGGCTGAAGCATAAGGACAGGTTGAGAATTTTGGTGAGATGAGGCAGTGTCACATCCAGCGTAAGTCGAATGAGTTTGAGGTCCAGGGAATCACTACTATAGCGAGAGTTCACCAGAGCTTTGGTGAGGTAGCATTTTGCCTCATTATAGGAGATGATTCTTAGCCTGAAGAGGGTAGGGTTGGTGATGGCCGAGGTGTCAGTGGGGCGGTTGGTGATAGGGTCAAAGAAGTTAGGTGGGAGGATATGCGTGAAGTCAGAGAAGGAGGTATTGAAGGCATTGGAAATAATATTAGGGTCTGGGGAGGTAACCCCATCTACTAGAAGCTGGACAGGGGTAGGGGATACAGTTTTCCCGTAGAGTTCCATGATATTGCTCCAGCAATTTTTCCCAGAGCCCCAGGAGACAGTGAGGGTTTGCTTATAGTATGCAGCTTTAGCTTGCTTGGTAGCCCTTGTGCATCTGTTTCTAGAATCTGTACAATTGTCTGTCCTGCGGGAGTTTGGAGTCAAGGGTCTTGTGCCATAGGTTATCCCTCTGGTGCATTTGGTCTAGTAGTGTTTGGGTGATCCAAGGAGTGTTTCTGTGTTTTAGAAGTTGTTTGGAGAAGGGTGCAAATATGTCACAGGCCGAATTGAAGATGGCAATAAAGTAGGTAAGGGCAGCATCTACAGACTGGGCAGTGTGAATAGGGGACCAATCGCAGGAGGCAAGGTGTGATTTGAGCCGTGAGAGTGTACCTTTTTGAGGCGTCTTTGGACGGAGACATCTGGGGGGGGCAGAGGGGATTTTAGTAGACCACAAGCAGGTCACTGGTGAATGGTCGCTTGTCGAGTCAGGGAGCACTTTGATTTGGGAGATATTATTAGGCCTGTTGGTGAGGATTAGGTTGATAAGGGTTGAAGTCCCAGTTCTTGGGTCCAGTCTGGTAGGGGACTGGATGACCTGGGTGAGATCACAAGCTAGGGCTGAGTCTTTGTAGGGGGACAATGCAGTCAATAACCAATTAACATTGAAATCTCCCAGTAAAATGACTTCGTTCTTAGGTGGGTGATACTGTCCAGGACTGATTCGAAGGTGAGCTTTTGGTTGCTAGGGGGAATGTAAACCGCCACAATGTAGAGACTTTTGTCCAGATTGCCAAGGCTAAGCTTGACTGCTGGGGTCTGGTCTCCATGTGTAGGTGGCGGGAAGGGGATCGTGAGGGAGCGAAGATAGGATCTAACATAGATGGCACAGCCACCACCCCTCTTACTAAGCTTGTCAGTTCGATAAATGGTGTAATCACTGAGGGTAACTGATCCGTTAGGTATTTTGTCTGAGAGCCAGGTCTCAAATAGGGCTAAGACATCAGGTGAGTGCTGAGCATTCCAGCCCTGGAGTGGGGGTGAACTTCCTCTGGAGCCTGCAGATATTAAGTGTGGCCAGTAGCAGGATCCCATGTTTGCCCTCCGATGAGACAACAGGAGTGGGTGACCCCGGGTTAGGGTGCACATTTCCTGATAGGAGCAGGAGGAGGAGAGCATGCTGGAGCAGTGCTAGTCTGAGCAGTTTTGGTGAGGCACGTTGTGATTGGGAAGTAGTGATATTTTTAGTGGGTATGACCTGGACTGGGAGGGTGTGTAGGAGGTGGGTTATCAGAGTGGGGGATAAAGGTAGGTGGGAGCCATGATGGTAGCTAACAACAGGGGTAGGGGGGCAACCTGAAGGGGATTGTTGTAGCAGTACAGCGAGAATTGTGGGCATACGGGTTGGTTACTAGTGCAGGGAGGTAGTATGAGCACGTAGGACGGTGTACCAAGGTGGGGAGTGTCGGCGATCAATATTGCAGGGGCTCTGGAAGGAAAAGTATGCCTCTTTGCAGATGATACAAAGATTTGCAACAGGATTGATACATATGAAGGGGTATAAAGGACGAGAAAGGACTTGGCAAGATTGGAGGAATGGCAAAAATATGGCAGCTTAGATTCAATGTAAAAATTTGCAAAGTAATGCACCTGGGAAATGAAAACCAAGGGGAAGAGTACACAATGTGGGGGGAGTACTAACAGCAACACAAATGGAAAGGGACCTGGGGGTAGTCATATCAGATGACCAACTCGGACTCCTCCTGACGATCGTCCAATGTTTGTCCCTGCCTTTGTCACTATTCACCTTGATTACTGCAATTCCCTCTACCTAGGGCTACCAGGGGTTAATATCCACCGCTTGCAGCTGGTGCAGAACGCGGCGGCCAGGCTTTTCACTGGGACCTCCAGGTTCAGTCGTATCATGCCTGTGCTCCGAGAACTGCACTGGCTGCCTGTTCAGTAGCGGATCACCTTTAAGGTTGGCTTGCTAACCTGTAAAGCCCTACATGATCAGGGACCCAATTACCTGCAAGACCTCCTGGTACCCTACTGTTCCCTCCAATCTGCCGACGAGGGACTGCTAGAGTGTCCGAGGGTGCGATTGAAGACATCTGGTGTCCGTGCTTTTTCTTTTTTTGGCTCCAAGCCTGTGGAATTCTCTGCCTCATTGGTTAAGAGAATGCCTGACCATTGATAGATTTAAAATTGAGTTAAAATGTATTTATTTGGTCTAGCCTTCCCTAATTATGGCTAACCTGTTTTATTGTTTCTGTTTTTAACTTCATATTTATATTTGTTTTATCTGTTTTTATGTACAACGCTTTGGTTTTGAAAAGTGCTATAAAAATAAAATGTGATTGATTGATTGAAATAACAAAATTACAGTACTCAAACAATACGAAAACGGATATAATCACATAACAAATGAACAGCTGTCAAAAACAAGTACAATTCATCAAAGACAACAAATACTTTTTGTATCTAATTTTAAAAGTTGAGTGCGATTTCACTACTGTCAAGGAAAGAGGTAACTCATGCCAAATTCTAGGAGCTTGAGAGGCAAAAGAACGTGAGACCTAATTATTTTTCACGGAATAGCCCTCCAACACCGTACCCTCAGCTGACCTTAAGGATGCTCTCATTTCACGTATCTTGACCAGATCGGAAAGGGGAGAAGACCTAGCGGAATAAATTGCCTGAAGTACCAAATTACCTAAAGCATACATATATATATCTATACTGCAGAGAATGCCAACCCAAGGATGAATACAACAAACAGTGATGGGTCAAAACTGGTACATCTAAAACATAATGGCAGATGTTGTAAACAACACTTAGGCCCAGATATTCAAACTGTGCCAGGCTGTGGTGCAAGCCTGGGCGCAGTGCGACTTGGCTGTGCAGGGGCGTTGACTGGGCGATATTCAACGGAGCTGCGCCATGGCTCAGCATCGTTGAATATCGCACCCTGGCCACCCGCAGTGCGCATGGTGCAGTGGCACTGCGCCAGCACAAGTGGCCAGAGTGGAGCAGGGGGATGCACTAGCGCAAGTTCTGTTGCGCTACGCGCAGCAACCACGATATTCAAAAGTGCGCATGCAGATGGGGCCATAGTGTATGCAAGGCACAAATGGGGCCATTTGCATGTCATTATGGCTCCATTTTCATGCAGGTGTGCCGATCCCCAGTGACTTGCGCCTGGCGCCCTGCCAGGCAGCAGCCGTCAGGGACCGACACCCCCTGCAGCGCGGCAGTGTGCCCCACAGCCCGATCACGGGCATTTGTAAAATAAAACAAATCCAGTTTCCCTGGTGCTCCAGTGGACCGCTGTCAGCCCAATCGTAGCCTTAGAGTAAAATAAAACAAATCAATATCCCTGGTGGTCAGTGGACCACTGTCAATGATCGGGGCTTAAGTAAAATAAGCATTATCCAATATCCTTGGTGGTCCAGCGGACCCTCCCCACCACCATTGAGCCTGCCCGCTCCCCGGTCAGCGGCAGGTGGCAACACCCACCAAGTGCTGGCCCGCCTCCCGCCGACTAACACCATTGATGAGGGCTGTATGCCCATTGGTCCACAGAGTGAGCCAATGTCCTGCACCGTGCCATACTACATTCAGATATGTGACTTGCCGCCCATGCTGACCCGGGGCGGGGCAGTGAGGCTCAGTAGGTGGGTGGGGAGGAACCCGCTGGACCATAAGGATATTGGATACATTTTTTATCTTAAGCCCACGATTAGCTGACAGCGTCCACTGGACCACCAGGATATTAATTCATTTTATTTTACAAATGCCCTGTCGGGCTGACAGCGGTCCACTGGACCACCAGGGAGTTGGAGGTCATTTTGTAGGTATCCCCACGATCGGGCATGAGGTGGGGCGCCGCCAGGTGTATCCGGAGCTCGGGTGGCCACCCACAGGTGGCAACTGCCGTGTTGCGCCCTGCAATACGTCAGCTCACCTGTGGGTCGCCAGCCATTGTTCCTTTTTGGGGAATCAACTTGCGTGCGCAGTAGAGGTTGCGCATGCATGGACTCAGCACATCCTGGGCTGAATATCGGGATATTGAGAGCATGCATGAGGCGCCACCCCCAACCTGTGCCTCACACATTACTGATGTGCTCTGGTGCATCGGGATTTGTGCCAGGCACAATTCCCATTTGAATATTGCACCAGGGCGCATCAGTGGGTTACGAATGGCGCAACACTGTTGCGCCATGCACAACCCTTTTGAATATCTGGGCCTAAGAGTCTGCCACCCAGTTTATCCAGTTGTTCTTTTAGTCTAATTAGGATTGCTTTGGAAAAATCTTACCCACATTATGTAATAGCGAAATTGGTCTGTACATAGCCGGATTTTTTTTAATCGCCTTTTTTGTAAATTGAGATTATTGTGGCACCCTCTTAAGGAAAGGGTTTGAAACCCCAAGGCGGAGGGGCTAAGTTGGTGTGTGTGTTGACAATGGCTTCTTAAATACATTTACTGGTTTTTCCAGATTGTGAATTTTGACTATACTTTTCATTTTTGTAAGTATTCAAAATCCTATTATTTATTTTGTAATAAATGTTTTTTGCACTTTTGAATTTGTGGTCTGGAGTGCTGGTTTTATTAATGTTCATATTCCTTTTTTCCCCAGCACCCACTCGATTTGTGAGCTCTGCTTCATACATATGTTGTACAAGCACTGGGTATAGAATAGTTCTTAATGCAGTAGTTAAATACTGAAGCTAAAACCCTAGCCCAGACCTAAGGTATAATTATAAAGACCTTGGCTGTGATAAGGTCGGGGCAAGGAGTTTTACTCTTTCCTTTTCTTTCTTTTTTTTTTTTTAAGGAAGCATTTATAGGATATACCTCAGCTACTGAGATTGTGCAAAACTGGTTCCTTCCCTTGTTCATAAATGACTTACTGTTAAGTATTTTTGGCTCATAAAAGATTTTGGAGTAATGGGAAATCCATACATCTAAGGGAATAAATGAATCCGAATCATGTAACAGAACTTAAAAATATAATTTCTCATTTTTCTCAGGTGGTAGGCTACTCAGCAAGTAAACACAAATCAGAAATCTTAACATTCATTATAATAGATACGACTACGATTTCAAGTATAAGCAGTGCCAAATTCAAACAGAATGCATTGACGATCTTGGAATTAACCCAAAAACTAAAACATATTAAAATACAATTCTAGGGATGTTGCGATGAAGTACTATCCATGTTTCTGGCAGTGTCCTTTCCCTTTAAATCTTGCCATAGAAACATAGAATTTGACGGCAGACAAGGACCGCTTGGCCCACTTAGTCTGCCCATTTCCCTACCTAATGGATAAGCTGCAGATCCTAGTTAACCAACAGCCTACTTCCTCTTGCCCCCACTAGAATTGCCTTTATGTCTGTCCCATGCATTCTTGAATTCCCCACTGTTTTAACTCACGACCTCCTCAGGAAGGCTGTTCCATGTATCCACACTCTCTGTGAAGAAATACTTCCTCACATTACCTCTGAGCCGTTTCCCCTCTATCTTCAAATTGTGCCCCCTTGTTTTTGCACATCTCTTTTTCTGAAAGATGCTACCCTCTTGGACTTTGTTGATTCCCTTGAGGTATTTGAAAGTTTCTATCATGTTCCCCCTCTCCCTCCTTTCCTCGAGGCTATACATCTTTAGTTCCTTTAGTCTTTCTTCATATGTCTCCTAATGCAGACCCTGCATCATTTTAGTTGCCCTCCTCTGGACAGCCTCCACCCTGTCTATGTCTTTGCGGAGATGGGGTCTCCAGAACTGTACACAGTACTCCAGATGTTGTCTTACCAACTGTCTGTACAGAGGGCCAACAACTTCCTGTTTTCTACTGGTGATGCCTCTCCCTGTGCATCCCAGTATCCCCCCAGCCCTCCTTACTGCCTTCTCACATTGCTGGCCCACCTTAAGGTCTTCAAGCTGGCTCCTCCCTCCCATCTGAGTGGTATCGTCCTCAGCACCACCTCACCTTTTCACTGGAAACATTTGGTGTCCTCCATCACAGCTTCATGCTTGGTGCAGGCCCTAATCTTTTTAAAAAAAAAAAAATAGTGTCTTCGAGCTTTTTTCCTTTATGGAATTTTTCTCTCTTGGAACCGGACTACTCAAAATCTGGCCCCGATTTTAAATGGTGCCCTTGCAGCCAAAAGATGTTGCACATTGACCTGCACGCTACATGTGTCTATTGCTTGGGGATGGATCATGACCAGTAGGCTTGCAGTCTGTCGTTCCCTCCACCCCTCCATTGTGGACAACCATTATGCCCCCTCCTCCTAGGACACTTTGTCGAACAGGACCATCTGGTTCACTACAATGATATTTACTGGGTGGTTTATTCTGAGGTGGGTTTGGCCAATCAACTCGCCACCCTCAAACTTTCTCTGGCCTAAGCAACTGAGGGCGCCTCCTCTGGGTCCACATCATTGCCGGGGATATTGGCACCTTGTTTACCATGGCATTTAGGGACCTTTGTCAGACCCTTCTTACTTTTGGGGAGGGCTCTTCCAGGGGGTTGAAATTGTCTTCTTGTCTTCTAAGTGGGACTTGCAGGCCCAAGAAGTCCTGTCATTGATTGTGGGACCGCGAGTGCTCTCAGGCCTCAGGTGCCAGCACTTCATCTAGCTCAGTGGCTGTCAAGCTGTTGGCTTTGGCCAACACTTCAGTCCAGGCCGCTGGCTCCATGGTCTCCCCTTTGGGACCATCGGCTGAGACGTGGGCCTACCAGACTGTCAAGATTTTTCTCAAGCCAGTTGACCTGTTTTAGCCGGATGAGGGGGATGACTCCCTCTCCAGGACTCTAGTCCTGCCTGATCTTACTTTGAGATACAGCTCTTGCAGCAGGTTACACCTTAAGGACTGAAGCCGGCAGGCAGCAAGACCCCATGGAAAACGTCTAGCTAGCTATACCCAGCAGGGGACAGCTCCCAACATCAGATGCATCATAAAAGGGGCAGTCCCCCAGCATGTCTCAGTTCTTGTCCTGCTGTCGACTCGCAAGAATCTACTACATGGACGTCTTCAGCCTATGAATGATGCCAGAACTTCATTTTTTCATGATTTCCTTGAAAAAAGTCAAAACATCCTCGCATGTCTTCTTCCCCCGACTCCATCTACCGAAGGACACCACTTGAAGTGCGCTTGCGGCAAGCAGATCTCTTTTAAGGACAGGCATTCTGCCTGCCTGCAGTGCCTAGGCCCAGAACATGACACCAAGGCCTGTACCATCTGTCAACAATTTAACAGCAGCACAAGGATCCGCCGCCAGAAGGCCCTTCAGAGTTTCCTTCTCGAAGAAAAATTAAAGCAAATGGAGAGGGAGCCTTCCTCCAGAGGGGAATCTTCCCATAAATCAGGGAAACATAAAGAGAAGTGATGGGAGAAGGCTCGAGATAGATCCCCCAGCCATGCCTCGTACTCCCAGGCCAGCCCCAGCTCCAACCGGTCAGAGAGATATCCTTCCTGGGCTAAGTCCCAGCCCCCACTGTTCAAAGCCCAGACCTTGGGTGGGTCAGGTACCATCTTTCTTCAGTCTATTAAGATTAGAAAGGACAGACAACCATCCAGTTTGGCCGCCCACTCAGAGGCCTCAGACCGACACAAGCACCCATCCAAGTCGGTCGCCAAGCCATGCTCTGACTCCAAGGACCGGTGTTGGGACACTGACCACAGATCAGCCTCACAACCTCCGAGGAGCTCAGACGCTCCTCCGAGAGGGACTACAGAGCTAAAGTCCCTAAAGCGGACGACGGACACCAAGCGGACACCAGTCCTGATGACCACTAAGCGACCAAGGGACCCGACGGCACCCTGCCTCCCACAGATACCAGTTGCCGGGGGACATCTGAGGAAGAAGCAGCAGATGTCGGTGCACAGTTGGTCACTGATGACCAGACGTCGAGCCACATAGAGGACGCTGGGTTACCCCAGGACCCGGTTACCAACCAGACCACGCATCGAGCACGGGGGCCCAACCCGAAGGGCAGGCAGACACTGACGCCAGGACCATCGTCCAGCCTAAACATTGAGGAGGTGAGGAGCATTTCACCTTCTGGTGGGACACCATAAGGTAGGATGTTATTTTTCCCAAGCCCCCACAGGAGGCCCTCTCCTAGGACATGGTCTCCCGAACCACACCATAAAGAGTCCACTCCGCCACCCAGGGGTAGATCTGGAGGGGTAAAAATTGGGAGACAAGAAGCAGCAGTAGTAGACCAGGGAGGGGCTGTGGACGTGGCCTACCTAGACTTTAGCAAAGCATTTGACACAGACTCACACAAAATATTAGTAAACAAATTAGCCAGCCTGGGAATGGGTCCCAGGGTGGTAGCCTGGGTAAAACACTGGCTGGACAACAGGACACCGAAGGTAATAGTAAACAGAGTCCACTCTGAAGAAAGGGGGGTTACTAGTGGGGTACGGCAGCAGTCAGTACTGGGTCCAGTCCTTTTTAGTGTCTTCATAAGTGACGTTGCAGAGGGACTGGAAGGAAAAGTACGCTTCTTTGCAGATAACACAAAGATCTGCAACAGGGTTGATGCACAAGGGGCATGGAAAGGTTGAGAAGGGACTTGGCAAGGTTGGAGGATTGGTCAGAAGTATGGCAGCTTGGATTCAATGCAGAGAAGTGCAAAATAATGTACCTGGGAAACAGAAACCCATGGGAAGAGTATACAATTTGGGGGAGGTAGCAACAACAACAAAATGGAAAGGGACCTGGGGGTAATCATGTCAGATGACCTTAAGGTTAGCAAGCAATGTGAGAAGGCAGTAGGGAGGGCTGGGGGTACTGGGATGTACTGTATAGGAGAGACATCACCAGCAGAAACAGGAAGTTGTTATCCTCTGTACAGACAGTTGGTGAGGCCCCATCTGGAGTACTGTGTCCAGTTCTGGAGACCCCATCTCTGCAAGGACATAGACAGGATAGAGGCAGTCCAGAGGATGGCAACTACAACTATAATAGTTCAGGGTCTACAAGAGAAGCCATATGAAGAGAGACTAAAGGAGCTTAATATGTATACCTTTGAGGAAGGGGGGGGGGAGTCCAAGAGGGTAGCATCTCTCAGAAAAAAAGCTGTGCAAGAACAAGGGGACACAATTTGAAGATAGAAGGGGGACGGCTTAGGGACATTGTGAGGAAGTATTTTTTCACAGAGAGGGTGGTGGACACGTGGAACCACCTTCCTAAGGAGGTTGTGGGGTCTAAAACTGTGAGAGAATTCAAGAATGCATGGGACAAACATAAGGCAATTCTTGTGGGGGGGTAGGAAGAAATAAGCTGTTGGTTAATTAGGATCTGCAACTTATCCAGTAGGTAGGGGAAATGGGCAAACTAGATGGGCTAAGTGGTCCTTATCTGCCGTCAAAATCTATGTTTCTGTGTTTCACTCCAGGATCCCTTCAATGTCCCCCAGTGTGCATAGACGCAAGAGACCCAGAAAAAGATCCCGTTCTTCCTGTGGTGAAGACTCTTGCCCAGACTCCTCAGAGTTGCCTCAGTCACCCTCCCCCTTAAGTAGCTCATCGCCAGACCCCAGTGATCTCACCAGGTCACCGCTGGATGACCCCTCATTCATGGACATAATGAGGCATATTCAAGAGAATATGGAGTGGGATACTGAGGAGTTGGACCCAGAAAGGCAGCGCCTGTCTCAGAACCTCAGACAAAAGGACCCAAAGCCTATGGTGGTTCCACCTTTGGTGGATACATTTCAGGATGCCACCAGGGCAGCAGGGAAGCATCCCTACTCCACTGGTCCCTAAAAGGGCAGATCACCTCTATGGGGCCCCAAGGGAGGACCCATACTTGGGCCAACAACCAGTGGTTAACTCTCTGGAAATAACAGCCACCCAGGATCGGTCCCAACATCTGCAACATTTGAGTACCCAAGCACCAGACCAGGAGTCTAAGCACTTAGATGCCATGAGGAGGTTCATGTATTCAGCAGCTACATGCTCCATAAGGTCCCTTAATTATCTCACCCACATGGTGCAATTTCAGAATGCACTGTGGGATCAAGGTCAGGACCTCCTTAAGGATTTCCCCAGTGGAGACAAAAAGGAGGAATTGCTGAACTTCCTTAGAACGGTTTCAGATGTTGGGACACAGGTTCTCTGGGCAGTATGTGACTCGGCGGATTCTGCAGTCCATGGTGCTGCTACAGTTGTTTGCCTGTTGAGGCACTCTTGGTTATGGGTCTCCGGCTTTACTCCGGATGTCCAAAGTGGCTCTGTTTTATTTGGTGAGGAGTCAGAAAGGGTCATCACCAAGCTCCAAGATGATGAGAAGGCCATTAGGACTGTACAAGTGATGCACAAGCCTAAGCCCGGTCCCTTTCGTAGGGCCCAAAATCGATTTTGCAGATGACAGGGTAGACAGCAACCCCATTCCGGCCAGCAACCCAGGGGCAATGTTGCCATAAAAGTCAGCCAAGATTTTCTGGAATCCAGGGTCAGCAAAACCAAAAAGCTACCTAACCTGCCAGACAAAACACTGCTACAGAATGACTCCTTCCCGACCCCTGCCCCACCTCTGGATCAAAGGGAAGAAAGGGTCAGAGGTTGAATCGCCTACCACCTGCCAGGGTGGCAGAGGATAACCTCCAACCAGTGGGTTTTGCAACTCATCAATCGGGGACACTCTGTTGAGTTCCTCGACCGCCCACTGACAAGGTCTCCTCTGCGGTCCCGTTACTCGGGACAGCATGCCCTGCTCATTCAGCAGGCGATTACTGCAGTCCTGGAGAAGGATGCTATCAGGATCATTCTGTGGGACCAGAGAGAAAAGGGATATTATTCCCACTTTTTCCTGGTTCCAAAGAAAATGGGGGACTTACGCCCGATCCTGGATCTCAGCGACTTCAACACCTCGGTGGCGTACAAACAATTATTTGTGGTCACCCTTCCGGGTCTCATTCCAGTGCTCATGCAAGGCACATGGCTAGCATTTCTTGGACATGCAGGATGGATACCTCCATCTTCCCATCACTTGACCGCACTGGAAGGTCTTACTTCGGGGGGGAGCTCTTGTTGCAGGCTATAACCATTAGGACTAATGCCACAAGCCTTGGGAACCACTGGAAAAAACTTAGCTAGAAGTATCCAGTGGGGACCGCCCCTGACATCGACTCCACTCCAATGTCAGCTACCCTACAAATAGGGGCGGAACCTGGCTCCACCTCAGTTCTTTTCCCCACCGCAGACCTGCTCTCATTGGGAAAGTTTTAGCATGTACTTCAGCAGTTCCAGCACAATTGTCGATTTTTCTTCCAGTTTCTCCTGTTTCTTCTAACTCTGTTCCGGCGTATGTCTTCACTGTTGTCGGTCTCCTCCTCCGGTCCCAAGAAGATGAAGTGTGCCTGTAGCCACCAAATTCCATCTAAGGACAGCCACCAGAAGTGCGTCTTCTGCCTGGGGCCAGACCATGACAGTGCTGCTTGCGAGATCTGCAGAGGCTTCACCAGCAGGACCTGCATCAGATGCCTGAAGGCCCACCTGTTCGAGCAGGAGATGGATGTCCTGCAAACCTCGGGGGGGGAGGAAGCTTCGGACAAGTCCTGTAAGAGGTCCTGGGACAAGGACCGTAGCCTGTCTCGCAATCTGTCCCACTGTCATTCTTCCTGTGGAAAGGCCTCTTCTTCTGGTTCTGTCGGATCTGACCACTCGAAGCTCTCCAAGTGAGAGAAGGAGTTCAGGCAGGAGCTTTCTGCCAAAACACAGATGGCGGCCAAAATGAGAACCTCCTTGAACAAGCTGATGAAACCCAAGGTCATGCTGTTGCATGTCACCCCGCTCTGGTGGAATCCACCAAGGCCTCTTCAGCCCATGCTTCGGTCCCACCGAGGAAGGCCTCAACCATGGCCCTGCCTGGCACTAAGCCATGGAGCAAGGAATCGAGCTCCCAGGCCAAGTTTCCTACTGGAGCCCGTCTAGCAAAACTGGCCAGTGTGGAGCCAATGCAGGCCAAGACACTGACACTGGCAGATTTATCTATGGCCGGAGAGGGTGCCGGCGAGCCTATGCTGGTCAAGGTGCCACCACCAACCCCAAGAGCTTCAACTCCGTAGGGCTCTTCTGTGGGTTCCTCCCCAGAGCCCTGCTGGACTTACCATCTTCTCCTGTTCCCCTGCTGGGGAAGGTGGCTTCAATTTTCTCCAGGGAGGAACTGCAAGAGCTTTTCTCCTTTTGAAGGAGTCCGGTGAAAAAGGAGGAGACTCCACCAAAGGCGGTCCCGTCGCCGATTCCTGACTAGTCAAACAGCCAGGAGCCTGAGGGTTTAGCCACTGGATCTTTGGTTGAGACCCCCGAGGAGTGGTGCGAGCCATCCAAGTCCCGCTTCCTCTTGGGCATTCTTTCATCGTCTCTGTCTGTGAACCGGCGATGGCGCCTTTCCAGATCGGGTAGCCGTCATTGGTCCAGACCCAGAAGCAGATCCTGCAGTCGCCGCAGGTCTTGGTCTAGGTGAGCTTGTTCCCCTACCGGACGTCAGTCCAGGAGCCGGCGTCAGTCCATCAGCCATCGACACTCGGGCAAAAGTAGTTCTCAGAGACTCAGCTCGGACTCTTTCTGGTTCAGGAGTTGGTCTTCCTCCTCTTCCCCATCTTTCTCAGGAGTTGGGGGTTCTCCTGAGGTCAGGAATCTACCCTGCTCATCTCCGGACGATCCAACCTTTATGGACATCATGAGGCACATCCAGGCCTCTATTGAATGGGAAACAGAGGACCTGGAACCGGAGCGCCAGAGACTGGCTCATTACCTGAGGCAGAAGGAGCCCAAGCCCTTAATGGTGCCTCCTTTGGTTTGACACTTTCCAAGACCTTACCAAGATAACTTGGAAGCATCCAGCTTCAGTCCTGGTGGTTCCTAAGGAGTCGGACAGGCTATACAAGGCCCTGAGGGATGAACCTCTCCTGTCGGAAAATCCTCAGGCAGACTCTTCAGTGATTATGGCTGCTCATGATAAATCTAAGCAGCCAAAATATCTCAGCTCCCTGTCTCCTGACCTGGGATCCCATTACTTGGACCAGGTGGGCAAGAAGGTGTATTCTGCCTCTACCTGCTCCATTTGTTCCCTAAATTACCTCATGCATATGGTCCAGTACCAAAATGAGCTTTGGGAGAAGGGATAGGGGCTAGCCAATGCCTTGCCAGACTCTACGTAGAAGACAGAGCTTCTGGACATATTGAAATGCAGATCGGATGTGGGCGTGCATGTCGTTCATGCCTCGTACAACACTGCGGATATGGCAGCCAGGGTGGCAGCGTCAGGTGTCCGCCTCTGGCGCCATGCCCGGTTAAGGGTCTCAGAATTCCACCAGGATCTGCAGTCTCGAATCAGGGACCTCCCATTCCAGGGTTCCGTACTCTTTGGGCAGGAGACCAAGAGTCTTCTCTCTCGTCTCCAGGAGTCGGGTAAATCTGTCTGGTCCGTCCAACAAATGTACAGGGGAGACCAGAGACGTTCTCAAAAATGGCCGTTTCATAACCCCTCAGGCCAGCAAGCCCATGGACACATGCAGGGCCAGAGAGGCGGCTTCAAAAGGAAGGCCAGCAACCTGGAGGCGCTCCCTTTCAGGGCCCAAAGTCCTCCCTGGCCTCTCTTCCCACTCCCGTCGCTGCCCAATGACTCCCTGTCAACCCTCCCTCTAGAGGAGGCAACAGGGGAAGGCGGTAGGGGTTGCTTCTCCCTCCATCTGGAGGGATGAAGCTCAATCTCTGTGGACCAGTGGGTTCTAGACATCATAATGAGAGGGTACACGCTGGAGTTCACCGAGATCCCTCCAGAAACTCCACCAAAGTCCTCCAGATATCCTCCTTCTCACATTCCCCTCATAGAAGGAGAGACTCAGGCCCTCTTGCAAAAAAGGGCAATAGAACCAGTTCCTCTGCAGCAGCAAGGAAGGGGGTATTACTCCCATTTCTTTCTGGTTCCAAAGAAAACATGAGATCTTCAGCCCATCCGGGACCTCCGCTCTCTAAATGGTTATATCGCATACATAAGGTTCAGGATGGTGATCCTCCCAGGTCTCATTCCCCTGCTGCACCAGGGAGACTGGCTGTGTTCCCTGGACATGCAAGATGCGTATATGCATAATAGGGGTTTTCCCCCCTCACATGAAGTATTTGAGGTTTCGCTTTGGGGGGGGGGGCATTATCAGTTTTGGGTTCTACCATTCGGCCTCTTCTCCGCCCCTTGAGTCTTCACCAAGTGCTTGGCAGTGGTAGCTGCAACTCTAAGGCACAAAGGGCATTACGTCTTTCCTTAATTCGATGATTGGCTGCTCGTGGCCCCGTCAAGGATGCACCTAAATCAAGCTCTCTGAGACACTTCTACATTATTCTGAGAGGTGGGGATCACCCTGAATTTGCCGAAGTCTTCCCCAGAGCCCAGCCAAAGATTCTTCTTTATAGGTGCAGTCCTGGATTCGGTCCAGGGCATGGCCTTTCTTCCCCAGGACAGGGGAGATTGCTTGCAGAAGATAGCCAGTTTGGTTCTCATAACCCGCCAGGACCTACCTCAGACTTCTGGGGCACATGGCAGTGGAGATCCCTGAAACTCCCTTGGCCCACCTCCATATGAGGATCCCATAATGGATGCTCGGGGGTGCAGTGGGATCAGAGCTCCGACGGGCTAGACCAGATGGTCAGGATCTCTGAGCCAGTCCAGAGGTCCCTACTTTGGTGGTTGGACCCCTTCAACTTGGAGCAAGGGGACCCCTTTCATCCAGAGCCCCCAAAACAGACTCTGACAACAGACTCCTCTGATTTAGGCTGGGGGGCACACTTTGGGGCCCGACAAACCCAGGGCATCTGGACCTCAGAGGAGCGCACCCTCCACATCAATGTGCTGGAAATTCGAGCAGTCCTCAATGTCTAAGGGCCTTTCAGGAGGACCTTGTACCAGTCTCTCTTCTCAATAAGATGGACAACATGGCGGTTGTCTTCTACATCAACAAGCAAGGGGGGGGGGCTGACTCCTACCCACTGTGCAGGGAGGTGAAGAGAGTCTGGTATTGGGCACTGTAACGTCACATATCCCTGTCCGCGGTGCATATTCCAAGTGCCCAAAACAACTTGGCAGACAGCTTAAGCAGGTCTCAGTCCAAGGCGCATGAGTGGGAGCTGCTTCAGTCTGTAGCGGACCAGCTCTTCGGCACCTGGGGACGTCCAGAGCTGGACCTCTTTGCGTCTCCACGCAATGCCAAACTGACGCTTTTCTGCTCGCGCCTGGTATTTTTTTGCCAGACTGATTGTCCCTTTGTTGGGCAGGGAGGTTTCTTTATGCCTTCCCCCCCTTTCTTCTCATTCAGGGAGTTTTATTGAAGATTCAGGCTGAGGGGGCTCGCATGATTCTAATTGCCCCTCTTTGGCCTCGGCAGATCTGGTTCCCCGCTACTTCAGCAGTTGTCTTCAGAACCTCCATTTCCGCTGCCAATATGCTTACAGTTGCTATCCCAGGAGCGGGGCAGACTGGTTCATCCCACTCTCGGGTCGCTGCACCTTCATGCATGGCTTCTGCAGATGTAGCCAAATCGAGGTACGGGATCTCCCAAGAGGTGGTGGATGTGCTCGTTTCAGCAGGAAAGCCCTGTACTCGATCCACTTACGCTATGAAGTGGAAACATTTTTGTTTATGGGCTACGTCTCACCATCTGGACCCCCTTACTTATCCAGTGAACTCAGCGTTACAGTACCTCCTCTCCTTATACCAGCAAGGCTTGAGCTACTCTTCCATAAAGGTGCACAAGTAGGCTATTTCTGCTTATCACATCCTCTTTGGGGACAGGGTCTTGGCTCAGTTGGACGTGGCCTGCACCTTTTTTTATGCGGCATTTTGCATTTGAGACCTCCCATTCGGGATCCTATCCCTCCCTGAGATCTCCCTTTTGTGTTGGAGAGGCTCTCTCTCCCTCCCTTTGATCCCGCAGCAGAGTGTGAGCTGCGTTACCTTTCCTGGAAGGTTTGTTTTTCAGTTGCAGTTACTTCAGCTCGAAGGGTTTCTGAGCTTCAAGCCCTGATGTGTAAGGAGACTTATTTAATTTTCCATAGGGAAAGGGTTTCCTTCAGAATGAATCCTAAGTTCCTTCCCAAAGTGGTCTCAGAACTGACCCTCAACCAGTCAGTTGACCCTCCAGTTTATTATTCTACTTCTGCTAATAGGGGAGAGGCTCTCGTACACACCTTGGATGTCCACAGGGTGCTGAGGTACTATCTCATGCGTACAATGGTACACCGTAAATCGGAGCAATTGTTTGTGGCCTTTGCACCACAACATCTGGGCAAACCAGTGTCTAAACAAGACTTTTCCCAGTGGCTTGCCCATTGTATTGTATTCTGCTATGACAAACACAACAAACCTCTGCCGAGCATGGTAAGAGGTCATTTCACCAGAGGGGTTTCTACCTCCTTTGCCTCTCTGAAGAACGTCTCTATTAGAGACATTTGTGTTGCTGTTACTTGGAATTCACTGCACACCTTTGTTAAGCACTATAGCCAGGACATTGCCTCCAGGCGCAGTGTTGGAGTTGGCCTAACAGTCCTTCAGGGACTTTTGTCTTAACCATGCTGTCTTTCAGCCATCAGTTTCTGTCTTCCTCCTCCCAAGGTTGGTCACCTCCTTAGTGCAGGACTGCTTGGGATTCAGTCCTAATGGCTATAGCCTGCTGCAAGAGCTCCCACTCGAAGTAAGATAGTACAGTTACATAAGAACTTACCATACCAGTAGATCTTCAAGAGGAACTCTTGCAGCAGGCGCTGCTTTCCCGCCCTTCTTCCCCCGGAGAGGTCTTCAGCATGTCTTCGACGGGCTTCACCTGGTTCACTTGCCAGGTCCGTTGCAGGCCTTGGTGGGTGAACTGAGGTGGAGCTGGGGTCCACCACCTTTAGTAGGGGAGCTGACGTCAGGGTGCAGTCGTCATCGGGGGCGGTCCCCACTGGGTACTGCTAGCTAAGTTTTTTTTTCCAGTGAGTCCTAAGGCCTGCAGCATTAGTCCTAATGGTTATAGTCTGCTGCAAGGTCAGGAGGGACAAGGCGCAGGTGATCCTGGTAGCCCCAGACTGGCCCCACCAGTTTTGGTATCCAGATCTCCTCAGCCTCAGCTGCACCAAGGTGACTTCCAGCCCGCCTGGACCTGCTCTCTGTCAGTCAGGGGAAGGTACTCTATCCGGACCTTCAATCCCTGCACCTGACGGCCTGGTTCCTGATCGGCTAGAGTTCCAGGCCTTGGGTCTTTCTGACGTGGTCCTCAAAGTCGTTGAGGCATCCCATAAGGAGTCAACCAGGAAATGCTATGCCTTCAAATGGAAGAGATTCTCCATCTGGTGTCAGGGCAAGTGGTTGGACCCCTCGTCCTGCCCGCTGGCTAGCATTCTGGACTAACTGTGGTCCCTTTCCCAGCAAGGGCTTCAGTCGACGACCCTCAAGGTGTACCTGGCTGCCATCTCTGCTTACCAGACACAGGCCGGCAAGCAGTCGGTGGCGCAGGAGAAGGTGGTCTGGTGCTTTTGCAAGGGCCTAGATCACATATCCCCTCTGGAGCGTGAACCACCACCTCAGTGGAATTTACTGCTGGTATTAGCCAAGCTCATGGGTAAGCCATTCGAACTGATGCACTGGTGTGACATCTCTCACCTGTCATGGAAGACCGCCTTCTTGGTGGCTATCACATCAGCCAGAAGGATTCGGGAGCGCCAGGCACTTTCCATCAAATCTCCTTACCTGGTCTTCCACAGGGACAAGGTTATCCAGCGCACCCGAACTTTCTTCCGAAGATGGTGTCGGAGTTTCACCTGAACCAGGCGTTGACTGTGCCAATGTTCTACCCTAATCACACCTCGGAGGCCGAGTATAGGCTCCATACTTTAGATCTGAGAAGAGCGCTCGCCTACTACAAAGAGCATACGGCAGAAGTTCAGAGAGAGGTTTGTCAGCTGTTTGTCACCTATGCTGAAGCCGCACCTGGCAGACCTGCAGCCAAGCAGATGATTGGCAGGTGGATCACTTCCTGCTTTGATCTCTACTATAGGCTGGCAGATAGGGAGCCTCCTGTAGGGATAAGGGCTCATTCCACCCGTCATACTGCGGCATCAGTGGCTGCTTCTAGGGACGTCCATATCCAGGAAATCTGCAGGGCTGCTACCTGGAAGTCAGCACACACCTTCATTTCTCATTACCACATCGACATTGAGTCATGCCGAGATGCTGGTTTTGGGGCCTCAGTTCTCCAGTCCTTGTTCCCTAAGTAGGGGATGTGCGCCTTGCATCCCTCCTCCTGGAGAACTGCTAGGAGTCTGCCAGATAGTGTGGATAGAACAACATATCCATATCTCCAGAAAAACATGTTACTAACCTGTAACAGCAGTTCTAGGAGTGGTATATGTTATTCATCCACACAGACCCACCTGATATCTCCGGCTTCGACGCACACACCTGGCTTCCAGAGGGCTAGATCTAGCATCGTGGGGCAGAGCCAAGGGTTTTACCACCCGGGTGGGTGGGAGGAGCAGCCAGCTTGAAGACCTTCTGGCACATCTTAAAGTGGCAAGGTACCTGCCAGATAGTGTGGATGAACAACTTATACTACCCCTAGAACTACTGTTACAGGTGAGTAACCTGTGTTTTTTATGGGTTTTCCCTTATAAATAATATATGAACTTGACATGGGATGTACCTTTTGGTTCTTATTAAGAGGAGTGGTGCCCTCGATGCAGTATTTATACATCTGTTAAATGTTTTGCCTACATTCATCATGTTTTATGTATTTTGGCAAACCAATAAATATATCGTTCGTAACCCTGGACTCCATCACCTCCACCCAGCGGGAGGTTAAAAGATGGAAGCAGAAAAAGCTATTTCAGTTCCAGCCTTTCTCTACCCCTGCAGTCTGTCCCATTTGGCCCCCACTGACGCAGCAGGCCTAGCAGCCTTAGTCAAAATCCTTCTCGTCCGCCAGACAGTTCAGTGGCCAAGGGCTGGCGGCTTCCTGTGCTGGCCCAGTCTCTGCCTGCAAGTCTGCAAAAAGATGGGCTGGGATGCCCCTCCCCCACCTGTTCTGCAAGCCCCAGGCCCTCCTTGTAGGAGGGTGGTTCCACCACTTCATTTCTGCTTTGTCCACCATTACTTTGAACAGGTGGGTGCTCAAGGTAGTTGGTCACAGTCTGCTTCTGGAGTTTGAGGCTCTTTTGCCCAGGCAAGCCCATGACCCACAGGAAGACGCAGTGCCTATGAACATGTTGTCCGCCCTTCGGAAGGACATTACCTAGCTCCTCCACAAGGAGGTAGTGGCCTGTGTCCTGAACACTGCACCCAGTCCTGGGTTTGTCTCCAGATATTTCTGGTTCCAAAATGGATGGGGCGGCTTGCATCCCATACTGGACCTGCATGACCTCAACAAGTTTTTATAGCCAAGCAAGTTTTGCATGCTCACTCTGAATCAGATCATGCCATCCTGATCACCTCCAGGATGTTTTTTCTCATGTCCCCATTCATCCCACCAGCGGGTCCTCCAGCTCTGCTCAGAGTGAATTCTGTTTGCGTTCCAGACCATGCCGTTTGTTTATTTTTATTCATTTATTTAGATCTTGTAATTAACACCTTTGAGCAGAAAGCTCTTTCATAGGTTCCATGTCAAGTATGACACTAACAAGAATACAGATATATTCCACAGATACAAATACAGCAAGAATCAATTGAAAACTGTCCCCAGGCATAAATTCTAACAATAATTACACAATCTAAGCATGTACAGGGTGCAGAGTCAAAACAAGGCTAACGTTTCACTAGGTAACGGTAACATAACATGAGGACACTTGTTTTAAAGGAAAATTGTACAACTAACAACATAGGCAGATAATTAGAGTGTGCCTGAATCAAAGAAAGAAGGAAGATCTCGTACCAGTTGAGTGGGACAGGGGAGGGAGGAGGAAAGTGTTGGGAGGGAGAAGGTAACCAGAGATGGGGGGGTAAGAAGGGAATAGAAAGGAAGGAAAGGGTAGAATAACCATGTGGTCAAAGTGGAATAAAGGAGAAGGAGGGTGGGGGAAGAGTAGGGAGGACGAGGTGACTTAAGTAGTGGGGTGATGATGAAGATGTAGTAAGGTAGTATGGAGGAAAGAGGTATGGAATGAAAGAGGGGCAAAAAGGTAAGAGAAGGTGGAGGGGAGTAGGAAGGAAAATAAATAATTTAGGCAGAGGTAGAAAGCACATGAAAGAGTTAACTTGATCGGAGGCCAAAGAAATAGACAGAAAGCGTAACATTTTACTAATAAAGATCACAGAGATTGCAAATGGTTGGAGCAAGGTAAAGGCAATTTAGCAGTAGCAGTCACAGGTTGCCAGTGAGATTAGATGCTGCTGGAGTCAGAGGGGTGGGGAATCCACAGGTCCTGCAAAGTGTTCTTTACGTAGATCACACATCCACCACCACGCTGAGAAAGGCGTTCACACCTAAATACTGTGTAGCCAGGAAGTAGGATTGTTGCATCAGGGACACTAGGAGTGAGCCAGGTTTCTACTACCGAATGTATGTCTGGATTATGTCAAGGGGTGTAGCTAGACATTTCCATTTTGTACACACGATCTCTAACAGTTACACCCCCTCATAAAAAAATGTACACATCCTCTCCAAAAGGTACCCCTTTCCAAACAAATCCAATTGTTGTCAGACGATTCCTCTAATCTCTAAAGAGGTTATACACGTATCTGTCTCCTAAACAACAGAAGTTTAAACAGAGACACACCTCTGTGGCCTACACTTACCCAAATACTACAGATTAGAATGAAAATGTTAATAGAAAGGCATATGGTTTGTGACAGGCACTCAACAAAACTGTACACAAATGTGCACAGTGAGTATTCCTGTCTACACACTTGATTATGTCTTGCAGTCCATACTTGTAGTCTGTCAAGTTTTGGAAGAAGGCTGCAAATGTTTAGTGACGCCACTGTTAGACCACCAGTATTTCTTGGTGAGTGGTTTGAGCAGTGGGGGGGTCCAGGATTAGGATGTATATTGCCCAAGAGCAATAAGAGCAGCACTATTAGTCTTTTCAGGTATTCCTTAAAGCAGCAGTACTACGAAATCAGGAAGTGACCATGTAAGCATGCGGCCAAAGTTCCAATTTCCATACCTGTAAATGTTTTATTCCGGTCATCTTTAGTTTTTTAGATATTTGCAATTTATTTGAAGTGTTGCAGCGCTACAACAAATATGGCAGCTGACTAATTTCAGTTGTGCTTTTTCTTCAGGTCACATCACATCTTTTGGCAACAGCAGAGGGACCTAGGGTTGTCAGAACCCTCTGGAGTTCTGGGTTCTAGTTCTAGTCTAGAACTTTTGAAAATGTTCTAGGGTTCTAATCTTTTTTAGAACTCGAACCCTATTTTTTTATTGTGCTGCCAGTAATGAAGATAGAAAAAAATACATGTAAAGGAAAAACTGTTCAATATAAGGGGGAGAGAAATTATCATGTGTGACATTGACAGGAATACAACTAGGTTTATCTATGGTTTCTTCTGTTTGCTAAAGCCAGCAACTTAATATGTAACAGGCCCACCCACCCACCCATATGTTAAAAGTTTTCCTGCTGCAGCTGCATCATAGTTCCTCAGTGAAAGAAAGAGGCACATTAGCCATTTATGTACTCAGTTATATATACTCATCGTCGTGAATTCTGAGAAAAAATAACTATTACCTAATTTCAGCTATTTGCTGCTTTCTGTTTTAAATGAGTAAATCAAAAGTTGCTATGTTTAAAGGAAAGCTTTTATAACAAAGTCAAGCCAAGTACTACAGCAGCAGCATGTGGAACTGTTGCATAACATATTATGTCATAACGTAGTCAGTCAAGACATTTGAATAAAAAAAATATGCCAGTCATTGTTGCTGGCAAAAAATGCATGCAATTTGCTAAGATAATGCATACATATACCAACATTTTTGTTGGCAAATTGAAGTAATACATACAACTTTCTAAGATGATGCATTTTTGCAGCTGATACTTCAATAAAATCTGTATTTCAGTCACATAAATGAAAAAAGTGGTTTCCTCACCACATACTTACTTAAAGAACATTTAATGTAGCTGCAGCAGTTGGCATGTGATGTTTAAGGGACAGCGTCTGTCAACCCCATTATGTATCAAATTATCACTACTTGTAAAGCAAAAACACTTTATGATAGGTCACATTCTGTGAAAACTGCTGATGCAGATTTTCTTTTATTTCTGATTCCTTTATTCTTTTTTAAAGGGACAGGACAATTGTGCTAGGTGGCAGCAGTTTGCAATGTATTTAATAAGAATATATATTATGTGTACAGTAGGTTCGGTCTGTCATCATTTTTTCCTCACCATCCCCAGCCGATCACGAATCTGTAAATGAAAGGACTAAAACAACACCCACCTTTCACCCCATCACCCATTCTACTTTTCTTCCACCACCCTCATCTGTGCAGTAGCACCCATGCCACCCTTACACCCATGTTAAAACCAACCCACAACCCTCACCCATGTGCTAGCATCCATTTTTGGTTTATGGCTAACATTTCTATAATTGAAAAAATAATAAACAGCTACCAATTAGAACTCATTGTTTTGTCCTCTTTAAAATTGAAAAATAGACCGTCTCCTGTCCCAGCCCATACTGATGCACCACAAGGTCACAGAAGGTAAATCCAAAAATATATGTTTGCACTGTAACTATAAATAATATGATACAGAAAGGATTGACGTGACAGTGTCCCTTTTATGCCAAATTTGGGCCTGTTCCCACTGATCTTAAAATTGCCCTGTATATAAAACCTGTTGACTTTAGTTTAGACCCTGGCTACAAAGCAGTTTGCCATGAAATGGTGAAAGTTTTGGGGGTATATAGTCCAAGGTAGTAGATCAAGAAAGGAGAGAGACAACTAAAGTCATCACAGTCTGTAAAAGTTTCCTTTTTGGTGCAGAGAGACTCTGTCCCACACAGTATTTACCAGCCACCACCATCTGAGTTGTCATCACCATCAACATCCACAACATCAATCACTTCAGGATCAGTTTGTATACTCTTGTAGGGATATGAAAATCTTGACTTGTTAACTTTAATAAAAGTTAACGTGTGTACATTTTCTGGCAGCAACCTATTTCTGGTGTCTGTCACAATATTGCCAGCTGTACTAAACATGCGTTCTGAAGAGACATTTGTTGCAGGACAACCAAGATATTTACAGGCTTCATCATACAGCTCTGTGCAAATTGACTTTTTTGATCTCCAGTATTCAAAAGGGCATGCATCAATAGGAATAGGCAGTTCTTGCAGGTAACTGTCTACCATGATGGACCGAGACCGTTCAGAAGAGGAATCAGCAGAAGCTGGTATGGCAGCAATTTGGGAAAGGTTTTGCCACAGATTTAGCTTGCTACTAAGGGTTGAAGAAGTGGCAGTTGTGGAACAACTACTGTTAATGTTTGGTGACTTTTCCAGTTCTGTATCCCTTTGTGAAGATGAACCTGCATGTTGTGGTGATGACAACCTGAGGGTACTGTGCATGTCTGTGTTTGACTCATGTGAGTGCTGCAGCTCATCTAGCAACATACATTTGTACTGCTCTATATCATCTTTTTTTTGGAAAATGTATAGCCTTGAACCTGGGATCTAAGAGAGTTGCAAGGATGTAGTGTTTGATTTTGTCATTGCAACTAATTTGTCATTGGTTTTGAAGCCTCACTCATTCTCTTCGAGATTCCCATGATACAGGCAACATGTTGTCTAAGCTTCAGATCTGTCTTTTTCTATTTGTAGATTTAGAACACAAAGATGATGTGAAATGAGCATTATGAGTGGGATAACCTGACTCACAGATGCGCCTTCAGAAGACATGTCCCTTGTAGCTGTCTCAAAAGGAACTAGGATACAGCACACTGTCTCCATTAATTTCCACTGCAGCACAGACAGCATAATGCCATCTCCAATAATGTAACTGGAGCAATACTCATGTACAGCTTGCTTTTGCCCCAAGAGCTGCAGCATATAAAGCGTTGAGTTCCAGCAGTGGAAACATTTTGAATCAGCTTTTGCTGGGGCAGCTTGTGGTTTTGCAGTTCGGACAATGTCCGTATAGCCTTAGTTGAATGTGAAAGTGAGTCACAATTTTTTGCAAACAGCAATCATACCATCCACTTGTGTTTCATTGCTAGAAATCCTGTGACAATTAAGTGTAAGCAATGTGCAAAGCAAGAAGCATGCAGAAATCCTCCATCCTGTACTGCTTTCAAGATGTTGGCTCATTGTCACTTACTATGAAGCCACATTTTAGACCGTGAGAATAAACCCATTCGTCAAGGAGGTCATTTAGTTCCTGCAAGATGTTTGCAGCAGTATGACTTTGCCCAGACTTCTTTATATGCAGCAGCACCATCTTTTGGGGTGTCTTTGTTTTTGAAGAAGCACAAGAAAACGTGACCCAATGAGCGGTAAGGGACATGTAATCTATGTTTTGAGTGCTGGTCCACATATCTGTTGTGACATGAATAACCCCACCTTCCACAGTTTTAAGTGCAAGCATCACTGTCGCTTTTAAAGCCTGATAAATGTTTGCTATTTCAACATAGGAAAAGTACCTTCGATGAGGAACATTGTAACGAGGCTCTGCTAATGTCATGAGCTCCCTAAAATCCTCATGATCTACCAAAGAGTATGGGAGAAGGGCTCTGGCTAACAGTTCACCAATTCGGTGATTAAGATGAAGGGTCTTTGGATGATTTCTAGTAAAGGTATTCTTCCTTTCAAATGCCTGAGACAGTGTTAGCTGTTTACAACATGTCCCTGCTGGTTTAATATACACTGTGCTTCGATGGGCAGATGGACGCAGAGATGGTGGACTAGGACTTATACATTCAGTGCCATCACTGGATGTGCAACTGGTACTAATGGTGCTGGCATTGGTGGTAACAGTGATCCTAGGGCTGACAGTGGTTCTGCCCGCATCAAGTTCAGACAATTCAGTATCCATTTCAGATTCCTGACCCTTCTCACGTGTGGTCTGGAAGATGGAGGACATGGGTTTTGGATGATCAAGCAAAACTGAATGTTTTTTCAGATGGCGTTTAAGAGCTGTAGTGCAAGGCATGACACAACTTTACCACGGCTTACACTCTGTTTACACAGGAACAAATTGCTCTGCATGGATCAGTTTACTGACAGAAATAATTCCACACCTCAGATGTGACAGATTTTGTTCAGTGCTAGGAAGATAGCTAAAGACTGTTTGTGTCTTTTCACCTGTCCTAACAGAACCTGGGACATGCTTCTTGGTGCTAGAAGAGTGGGCAGAAGACACTGATGGATTTTCATTGCTGGCCAACACAGAAGTGGTGGATTCAATGGATATGTCCTTTTCATTGCCAACAGTGCTGGATGTATTTGCAAGTGCACTACCTGATTCATTGTCAGCAGACTTGCTCATTTCACTTTGTTGAGGAAGTAATGATTTGTCACGAGACACAACAGTGTCGGACTGAGACAAAGAGCTACTGTCTGAGTCAGAGAGGGACTCTGTCACTTGCATTATTGCTGCTAGTCACAGGGATCTTAACAGCATGAATGGCATACCTTATGGTGCCTCTCTGTGTGACCCCAGCAGCTGTACAGGTTTTCTTAAAAGGTCCCCCTTTACCACACTTCACTGTTGCTCTTTTGCTGTTTGTTGAATATTTATCACGTGAAACATTTTGCTTATTTCTGCTAGCACCAGGATTACCACTACCACCAACTCCTGCTCCAACACCAGCACTAGATGCTTCATCTATGTTGGTGTCAGCCATAACAGAACCAGTATACTGCAGGGAATACACCCACACAATTCCTGTGTAAGAAAGCAATGTGATCTATGATCACTGGCTACAACTCCAAAATTTTATTTTGGCTATGTGACACTGTGATGCAGTGGACTGAAAGTAATTGAAGAATATGACGGTTTGCAACTAAAGGATCCCAGGTTCAAGGCTTACAGAATGATAGGGCTGCTGGGCAAAGGCATAAGCATAGCAGTCAAGGGGCACACAGCAGCAGGGTGATGGAATGACCACAAGAGATGGAGTTACACACACAAACCGAGGAAAGAGATTTTTCTGCCTCTTCTCCCAACAGGGAAATATATTTTTTGACTTCTGTTGTGTATTTAAGGATAATGTCACCACACAACTGCCCACTGGGCTTCACACAGTAACACTCACTGGGTAAGGTACAGTGCAGTCAAGAGGCACACAGCAACAGGGTGATGGGCTGACCACAAGAGACGGAGTTACACACACAAACTGAGGAAAGAGATTTTTCTGTCTCTCCTCCCGACAGGGAAATATATTTTTAGGCTTCTGTCATGTATTTAAGGATAATGCCACAACAAAACTGGACACTGTGCTACACATGGTAACACACACTGAGTAAGGTACAGTGTAGTCAAGAGCACACAACAGCATGGTGATGGGCTGACCACAAGAGACGGAGCTACATACACAAACCCAGGAAACAGATTTTTCTGTCTCTCATCCCAACAGGGAAATATATTTTTAGGCTTCTGTCATGTATTTAAAGATAATGCCACTACAAAACTGGCCACTGGGCTTCTGTTTTTCCTCCCAACAGGGAAATATATTTTTAGGCTTAGTTCTGTCATATATTTGAGAATAATGCCGGACTTCCGGTGACGTCACCATCGGGTATGGCAGCATAGAGGGAAAGCTCCCATACAGCCTGCCGATTATTTCTCCCCCTAACTGCCACATCGACTTCCAAATTTAGCTTGAGCAAACAAAGTATGTCGGGGAGGAAAAATAGAGGAAACTCACGATCAGGAAGACCCCTACAAAAGATGGATGCATCCAGATTTAAGATGAGGTCTACTGACAGTCACAGTGCCTCCCCCTCGAGCAGCATGGCGGGTGACCAAGATCAAGACCCTGACACGGACAGATAAGCCGAAAGGCTATCACGATCCCGATTTGAAACGCTCCTCACTGAAATAAAGGCATTCCGCGCTGAAAACAAAAAAGAGTTTATATTACTACAGAATCGCCTATCTGAGATGGAGGGAAGACTGGATCGCTCAGAGGAAGCAGTTGGGAGGGTACTTGCGAGAGCGTGCGGCTCCATACAGCAGTAGACTACTTAGTGGATCAACAAGAAATGTTGCAGGATAAAATCACTGATTTGGAGGCCAGGTCCCGTAGAGATAACCTGCGAATTTATGGTCTCCCGGAGGGATCTGAGACTGGCAGAATGGAGGACTTTATTTCTGACCTGCTGAAGGACGTCCTTGCTCTCCCTCCCACATTTAATTTCAGGATAGAAAGAGCGCATAGAGCCCTGGCAAGAAAGCCCACTGACCCTTCTGCAAGACCCCGATCAGTGGTCCTGAAGCTCTCCAGCTACAGGATAAGGAACAAATCTTGAGAACAGCTTGGGGCCCTTAAAAAAGTCTCATACAACTCATCCAGGCTACTTTTCGATAACGACTATCCTTCTGACATCATGAGAAAGAGGATGGCTTTCGCTCCTGACCTAAAGCTGCTGCGAGAAAAAGCTATTAAATTTCAGACTCCTTACCCAGCCAAGCTGCAGGTCTTTTGGGATTCAGAACACTTATTTACTCATCTCCAGAGGAAATTTCTCCGGAACTGGAAAAAAGAGGATGCAGTTTCCACACGACGGGTCCTGTGCAACAACAGAAACGTTCCTCGATCCTCTGGTGTAAAGGAAGGTCTGAATCAGAAGAATATCTTCAGTATAGTTAGAGGCACAGTATAATTCAGGTATCAATTCTTGGAATTCAAGTAAACCTAAATTGATACCTGAATTATACTATGCTACTATTTTATATAAAGACAACAACTACCCCTTCGAGATTTCACACACTACTGTTCTTATAAGCAAAAAGAGTTGGTATTCAATCTCATTTGTGACTGATCTAATGTTGCCTATTCCAGATTGGACAGTAGGGGAATCTCTTTGCTGTATTACCTGGAATTTTTAAAGCATTATGTGAGTGCCTACACTGAGAATTTAAGCTCTTAAAGGTGCAGGCTGTGGGAGCTGCTGATTATTAAAACACCCTCATGCAGCGGTCCCGATTATGCCAGTTCTGGGCATGCCATCAGGTTACTCATTTGATGGTGGCCCTGATAGTTCTTCTCGATGTTTTTTCGTCCCAATTTTTCGACCCCGTGTTTTTCAGGGGTTGGGGAGGCCTGACTTTCTCGAAGGTCACAATTCCTCCCAAAGGTCCCTTGAGGTCCTTTTTTCCAGGAGGGGTAATTCTTTCGCCCTCCACCAATGGAAGTGCAACTGTAAATAGGTTGACCATGACGTGGTCTCTTCTGGTTATATACCATTTACTTTCCTGTTATGTGCACATACTACTAAGCTCTTTGAAACTTAATCGAGCTAAGAAGTTTTCTTTCTTCTCAGTTTTATTTCCTTTGGTGTTACAAATGTAACCCCCCTGCAAATGGGGGTTCCCAAAAGACTTCCAGGAGCTTGCTTGAATGCTCCAAACCTGAATGGTGTTTGGCGTTTAAGCCGTTTATCAGTGAGTGTTTTTAGAGCCTCTGGTACTGTCTCTTTAAGAGCTGTCTGCTTGCAGACATAATTAGTTTGTATGGGGGAACTGTGTGCTTCTCTGCTTGAGTACCACTCGAGCTGCTGCCAATTCACTCCATTTTGCAGTCACTAAGTGCAAAGGAACCTATCTGAAAGATGTAACTGTTTGCCAGAAATCATTTAGAGTAATAATGAAAATACAGTTTGTCAAACCTGCTTTCTTTGCAGTCAGAACTGTGTTTGCCTAGTTCCCATTCTAGTTTTGAACTGCTGAACTGGACCAATCAGTGTGGGTTAAGGTAGCTCTAAAATGGTGCCTTGGGCGAATCAGAACTTGGACTCGTAATCTGGAGCCAGCCACAAGAGGATTGTATGGGCAGTGACTCTGGGAGATGTAGTTTGGACTTGGCCTTTTGGACCAACAGGGGCAGTCTATTGTGAGTGACAGCCAATCCAGCCAAGAACTGGGAGGAACTCAAAGGAAGTGCCGGTTTTGTCTGCTGGAGTTTCAGTTGAGCTCTGGCAGTGAAGAGGGAAGGAGCCCTGTGCTTTTTCGGTGTGCAGTTTTAGTCGGGAAACATGTGTAAGGCCCCAAGTTCCGGTCTGTAGCTTGTGTAACTGCTTGTTAGGACTGAATCCGTCCTGTGAAGAGAATCAGAGGATATCTGAAGAGTAGAAACCAGGCTTACCCTGTAGAAGACTGGAGAAATTGCTGAATTGCACTCGGTCTGTCAGGAACTGAATCTGCTGTGTGTTCTCCTGGGTATTGTGCAGTAATTGCGATCGGGATAGAGAAGCAGTCTGCCTGGTATAGTACTTTCTTTTTACCATATAAATGTGTGAGGAGGCTTGTGTAGTTCAAGTGAATCCTGCTGCCATTAAAGGACTTTTGCCTGTTACTGTTTACCATATAAATGTGTGAGGAGGCTTGTGTAGCTCAAGTGAATCCTGCTTCCATTAAAGGACTTTTGCCTGTTACTGTTTACCATATAAATGTGTGAGGAGTCTCGTGGAGCTCAAGAGTAGCCCTGCTGACGTTGAAGGACCCTATCTTGTTTGGAGGTAGTGAGTACTAATTCAGGGTCGCTCCCTGTTGAATTGCCACATTAAATCCAAATGGAATTACTGTACTGCTGACTGTTTAACTAATTTTTCTTTTCTCTGTGTGAAAAGGGCCCCTACCAGCTGCCATGGTTGGACTAGCCACTGAGGGCTTGGGTGCCCAAGGGACAGTAACTGGTAGGGATAGGCCTGCACAGAGCCGTAGGTAGATGAGTAAAGTGATAAGCTAATTAACCTGATTTCCCTGTCCTTGTTATATCCCCTAAATAAATCAGAGCTGCTTGTTTCAGCAAAGTTATACTGCCTGAAGTATTTGTCTATGTTAAAGTATTGTACTGTGATTGTTGCACTGTATCTTATTACTTTACAGGGGTCCCAGTGCCTGAACCAGTCCTGGGGTAAGTGTATACTGTGAAGGTAATTCTGATATACTGTGTGGGCCACTAGTGGGAAGAAATGGGGTTGCAGTGTCCCAGAGGGCTGTGACCAAGTTAGTTTAACTATTGTAAACCCTGACCTCTGGGTGGAGGCACCCGCCATCGGATCCAGGCCCCTCAACCTGTTAGTGGCAAATCAGGCAGGGGTAGTAGCCCCTGAGATAGCGCCATCTAGGGGTTACATCTTGGAGGCTCACCGCTGGGATTGTGTGTCCTCTAGTGGCCATATTTACGAACCACTGTTAAGGAAAAAAAATGGGCACCCCAACAGAAGTGGCTGTGCACCGGCTGGTGGAGTGGTGTACTGGGGAGGAGATCGAGCCCCAAAATGCTATGCTTATCCTGGACATCCCCTGGGTATCAATCTGGACACTGTACAGGAGTACTTTCCAAGGTCGAAGGTTTACAAAACCCTGTGGTGGTGGGTCGGCATGCTAATCTGCTCACCCACACTTTCCTGGCCCTAGTAAGTTTAAGGATCCCATAGATAGCTCCAAAGTGCCACAGACTATTACCCCAGAGGGAGCCCTCACTGCCTGGAGAGTGATAACTAAGGACAGTAAAAACCTGGGGGGGAATGAGCCCCACCATTATCTGAAACTTTTGAGGAGAAATTTGCTAAATGGTTGCTGGGGGAAGGGAAAACTGTGGAGGACTTGAAGAAACTATTCTTGCCACCTAGGGGTGTTCCTCCCCCAACACCCTCTCCCGCTCCAGTACCCATAATGGTGGCTGAACCAATGCAGACTCCTATTTCTGCACCTGCCATTAGTCATGACTCTTACGAAGGTTGAGGATCTTCTCTGGCACCCTCCCACCCCAAGGGAGGATGACTGGGAGACCTGGATGAACTATGTTGCCCCAAGTGCTAGAATGGCAATGCTCGGAAGCCTAGTGCTAAAAGAGGGTTAGTGAGCCCTCCGAGGTCCTGCCCTGGCTACCATCCTGCTAAACGGGCCAGTAACCCTGAAGCGTACTGCACAGGCCTATCTTGAGGCCTTGGAGAATGTGTATGTGAGCCCAGATTCTGATGAGGACCTATGGTGGAGAGTAAGAAATGCACAACAGTACCAAGGGAGTTGTTGTCTGTGTATGTATCTCGGCTGGAAAAATTGTTGCAAGAATGCCTCAGAAAGGGTAGTTTGCTAGCGATTGAACTGGACCGAACCAGGCTGGACAGGATCTTAAGTCTGCCCCTTCTCAGAACTGCTGTTGCTTCAGTTACAACTGGCAAATCGACTGGAATCCACCCTCCTATGATGAGTTAATGAGAGAAATTCGAGGAGTTGAGAAAAGGCGCACCTCGGAGGGACCTGCACTAATAGCTGCTGCTACTTGACTCAAGTGACTGAGGGTGACCCATTAAGTGAAGTTCAGGGGCAGAGGTTGGCAGTCAATGAGTGCTCTGACAAGGAAAAGATATGCCACAATGGGGCGAACTGTTGAGAGAGATCCGGGAATTCAAAAACAGTCCCTTTATGAAGGCCACGCCTGCAAGTACAGGCCCTGACCTATATCCGACTGCATCTGCTATGGGGGTGGGGGTACCCACCCATGTGTCTCCTGCTGATAACGGCTCCAAACTCGATTCCTTGATCATGGAAGTGGAGAAACTGACGAGATGTCTCCAAATGCTTATCACGCCGCAGACAGAGATGGCACCAAGGTTTCCAGTTAGTAATACCCCCGCCCTGGCTCCCAGTGTGGCGCCTCGGCCAGCTCAAACTCCAGAAAGTATGTTTTGCTATAATTGTGGGAAGGATGGGCACATGAAAATGGAATGCCGGTCCCCAAAGACACTGACAAAGTTGCATATAGGCTACAAGGAGAGCTTGGAGAACAAATCAGTGGTTAAGAGGTGCAGAAATGATCCCAGTGAGGGCACCAAAATGCTAACTCACGTCCTTTTGTGGTAAGGTCAGTTGCCCAGGCCCTCACTACCGCCTCTCAGACTGGTCCAGAATAGTGGGTCCCTCCATGGAGACCACTGTAAAGGTGAATGGAGTGTTTACAAGAGCTGTATTAGACAGTGGCTCCCAAGTGACAATTATGTTCCAGGATTGGTATCAGAAGCATTTGTCAGACATACCCTTACAACCATTAGAAGGACTGCATGTATGGGGGTTAAGTGAGAAGGCCTACCCCTATTCCGGGTATATCCGAATTTGGCTGTCTTTCCCCACCTCCGTGGCTGGAGTGGCCGAACAAGTAGAGACTCTAGTCTTAGTGTGTCCCCCCACTGGACTGTATGATGGTGTCCCTTTGTTGATTGGAACAAATGCTCATATGTTCAGAAGGCTGGCACAGTTGTGTTATGAAAAACAGGGGTCAAAGACTAGTAGAGCTTTAAGAGTTCTGGCTTTAATTAAGAAGGCTTATGAGGCACAGAGAGATGCTGAAAAAATAGAACCAGAGGAACCGGTCGGAATTGTATGGAAGAAGGATCCTGAGTCTCTGATCCTGGCGCCAAATGCTCAGTGTACCTACAGGAGAGGTCCGTATCAGAAAGGATGTTAAGAATAAAATATTAATGTTGGATGCACCAGGCGATGGAAAATTGCCAGAGGGACTGCTGGTCAAGCCTAGTATTTTGCCCGCTAGAGCCCATGCTTATGCCAGAAGAGTAATGTTCCAAGTTCATAATGTGTCTGAAAGAGACATTCGAGTAAATAGAGGTTGCATCCTGGCTAATGTGCATTGTGCAGACACTGCAGTGCTACCCAGCAGCAAGAGTTCAAGGAAGAATGACAGAGTAACGCCTGACTTGTTTGATTTTGGCGACTCCCCGCTGCCAGCTGAATGGAAAGTGAGGATCAGTGAGAAGCTTGCCCAGAGAGACCAGGTGTTTTCTTTAAAGGAATGGGATGTAGGATGTGTGCAAGGAGCTGAGCACAATATCCGCTGCATGACGAAAGACCATTTCGGAGAGGTCTCGACGCCTGGCACCTGCTGACATAGATGATGTGAGACGGCATCTGCAAGAGATGTTAGCTGCTGGTGTAATACAAGAATCCAGAAGCCCTTATGCTTCCCCATTGTGGTAGTGAGGAAAAAGAATGGGACAGTAAGGATGTGTGTGGATTATCGCACTTAAACGGTGGACTATCCTGATCAGTACACAATGCCCGCATTCAGGATGCTTTGGACTGCCTAAGCAGGAGCAAGTGGTTCTCTGTGTTGGATCTCCGCAGTGGGTACTACCAGATCCCGATGGCCCCAGAGGACCGTGAGAAGACAGCCTTTATCTGTCCGCTTGGCTTATGAATTCATGAGGATGCCTCAAGGATTTCAGGTGCCCCAGCCACTTTTCAACGATTGATGGAGCGTGCAGTGGGGACATGAACTTACTAGAGTGCCTGGTATACCTAGATGATGTTATTGTGTTTGGCAGCTCACTGGAGGAACATGAGAGCAGATTATTTAAGGTATTGAGACCGACTGGAGGACTTCGCCTTAAACTGTCCATTGATAAGTGTCAATTCTTTCAAACAGTAAAGTATGTGGGACACATAGTATCCACCGAGGGAATAGAGACCGACCCAAGTAAAGTTGAGGCCTTGACCACCTGGCCACAGCCCAAAAATCTAAAAGAACTGCAAAGATTCCTGGGATTCTGTGGTTATTATCGGCGTTTCATCAAGGACTATTCAAGAGTGATCCGCCCTTTACTTTAACCTTACTCAAGGGTCCCCACCCACAAAAATACTAAAGTCAGCGTCCTCAAGACTGAAAGAGTGTATTTTCGTCCAGTGAAGTATTTTAGTCCATGGACTCCTGATTGTGAGACTGCTTTTCATGAGATCATATATCAACTTACCCATGCTCCAGTGCTGGCCTATGCCGATCCAAGAAAACCTTATGTCCTGTACACTGATGCTAGCTTGCAAGGGTTGGGGCTGTTTTGTACCAAGAGCATGAGAATGGCCTGAGACCAGTGGCCTTTGCCAGTAGAAGCCTGACCCCATCCTGAAAAGAACTATCCTGTACATAAGTTAGAGTTCCTAGCTTTGAAGTGGGCTATTGTTGACCAATTTCATGAGTACTTGTATGGGGCTAAAATACTAGTAAAACTGACAATAATCCTTTGACCTATGTGCAGACCTCAGCTAAGTTGGATGCCACTGGCCATAGGTGGCTTTCTTGCTATCTACATATGACTATGCTGTTGAATACCGAGCAGGCCTGAACCACATAGATGCTGATGCTCTTCCCGAGGCCTGTTCCCTAGAATGATTGGGTCAGATTGGCAGAACCCTGACATTCGGCACTCTGCCGGAAGTTTGACAGGAGGAACAAATGTCCACGGACGCAGTGGACTGCATGGTGGATTGCTTGGGACCCTCTGAGAATTGCATACCTGCTGCTTATTGCCACTTTTCTGCAGATAGTGGTGCACTGCCTCAGCTGGACAATGGCAGTATTCGGTGGCTCAATCCCACATCCCATGATCAAATCAGCTTTAGAAGCCCTCTATGCAGGAAAAGATGTGTCCAAATTACGGCTCCACTGATTTGAGAACTGCACTGTTATACAAAGAAGGTCCTAAGTTGAAACTGATCAATAAACTGTTGTACAGAGAAACAGTAGACAGAGGGGGACAAGTAGACAAACAACAACTAGTGCTGCCCACTGCCTTTCGAGACTCAGTACTGAGATCCTTGCACAACCACATGGGGCACCTTGGTATAGACAGAACACTTGACTTGGTGAGATCCAGATTCTATTGGCCTAAGATGGGGGCTGATGTGGAGCAACACATTCGAACTTGTAGTCGTTACAGAGAAAGCTTTGCTCCAGAGGGCTGCCCTTGTTAACATCACCACCAGTGCACCCATGGAGCTGGTCTGTATTGATTTTCTGAGTTTGGAGTCAGATCAAAGAAATATCAGTAATGTGCTGGTGGTCACTGACCATTTCACGAGATATGCCCAAGCTTTCCCACCAAAGACCAGAAAGCATCCACTGTGGCCAAAGTACTTGTAGAAAACTTTTTGTTCACTGTGGGCTCCACAAAGAATCCATTCTGATCAAGGGAGAGACTTTGAGAGTCGTCTCATCAAAGAGATGCTTTCTCTGTGGGGAGTGCAAAAGTCCAGAACCACTCCTTACCACCCCAAGGGGGACCCACAGCCTGAACGTTTCAACCGCACTTTGCTAGATATGCTAGGCACCCTACACCCAAAGGACAAGCCTAGATGGAGCCAACAAATTAGCACCCTGGTACATGCTTATAACTGCACCAAAAGTGATGCCACTGGGTTCTCCCCCTACCGCCTGATGTTTGGAAGAGAAGTTCGACTGCCGGTAGATGTGTGTTTTGGGGTCTCTCCTGATGGGGTTCAAGCTGACAACTATTTACAGTATGTGCAAAAGTTAAAGGCCCAGCTAACTCATGCGTACCAACTGGCTCAAACTATGGCTGCCAAAAGAAATCTGGCCAACAAAGAAAGGTATGATAAAAAGGTGACAGCACAGGAACTCCAGGAGGGAGAGCAGGTATTGCTAAGAAATCTGGGACTGCATGTCAAACACAAGATTGCTGACAGATGGCACCATCTCCCTCACATTGTAGTGGGCAAACTAGATGATCTGCCAGTGTACAAAGTAAGGCCTGAGAATAATTCAAAAGATGTAAAAACAATGCATAGAAATCATTTACTGCCATTGGACAAATCTTGATTGAGTCTGAGCACCCAGAAGATGCCCCTCTGGACCAGTGACTAGAGCTGCTGCTAAGAAAAGATCAAGAAAGTCTGCACCTACAGAAGCAGAGTTAAAGTGTTCCCTCCACAAGTCCCAGTTGAAGCATGACTGTCAGTCCATATCAGAAAGTGAGAGTGACTTTGAATACTATCCTTCTTACTAACTGAGTCAATTATTTCGGGCAATCCCTAGTCAATACTGGAGACGGTGGGCCTTCTGGACTGTCTAAGCCCCAGTTCGCCCCTGGAGCCAATGCTCCCAGAAAGTGAAGTGCAAAGCATCAGATCAGATGAAATGGAATCATTGTGCATGGTTGAACTGTTTGAGCTTTCAGGGAGGAAAATGATGGATTGGGGCAGACTGGTGATACACCAGAACAAGAAGAGTATTTTGAGTGCCCTGACAGTCCACTGCCAGTGTCCGAAAGCTCTCCATGCGAGCCAAATGTTGTGGACTCAGAAACTGTAACTCCTGGAGCTGAAAGTGCCCCAAGTTCTAGCCTCCTACCCCATGGAGACTCCCCTGACAAGTGAGGACAATGCTGAAATGAGGCTCAGAGTGCAGAGACTGTAACAGTTCCCCTAGAAAGACTGGTCGAGCTGTAAAGCCTGTGGTGCACCTCAGTTATGATTCCCTTGGGAGGCCTGTGGACTTGCTCTCAATGTTGTCCATAAAGGAGTGTATGTGTCCCGAGCTCATTGCCCAAACTGAGCGTCAGTGCTAACTCAAGTTATTTGTGTTGCTCTCTAAGTATGGTGCCTTTGCCCGTCCAGCCCCAAGGTAACTGATAGGAAGGGCCCTCTCTTCAGGTTTCATGTACAAGAGGTAATAACTTGAGTTATGGTACAATGTGTGTAATACTGTGTAAAGAGTGACGTACTGCAATGTTTCAGAAATGTGTTCTTAGTAAAATGATATATTGACTGATGATTACTTGTCTGAGCCTAATGCAAATGTATATGGTTGCAATTGAAACTTATGGGGCTACTTGCTTGACGCGGACATCAAGCTTTCCCAGGCCAGGAAGGGTGTAACCCCCCTGCAAATGGGGGTTCCCAAAAGACTTCCAGGAGCTTGCTTGAATGCTCCAAGCCTGAATGGTGTTTGGCGTTTAAGCCGCTTATCAGTGAGTGTTTTAGAGCCTCTGGTACTGTCTCTTTAAGAGCTGTCTGCTTGCAGACATAATTAGTTTGTATGGGGACTGTGTGCTTCTCTGCTTGAGTACCACTGAGCTGCTGCCAATTCACTCCATTTTGCAGTCACTAGAGTGCAAAGGAACCTATCTGAAAGATGTAACTGTTTGCCAGAAATCATTTAGAGTAATAATGAAAATACAGTTTGTCTAACCTGCTTTCTTTGCAGTCAGAACTGTGTTTGCCTAGTTCCCTATTCTAGTTTTGAACTGCTGAACTGGACCAATCAGTGTGGGTTAAGGTAGCTCTAAAATGGTGCCTTGGACCTAATCAGGAACTTGGACTCGTAATCTGAGCCAGCCACAAGAGGATTGTATGGGCAGTGACTCTGGGAGATGTAGTTTGACTTCGCACCTTTTTGGACCAACAGAGGCAGTCTATGTAGTGACAGCCAATCCAGCCAAGAACTGGGAGGAACTCAAAGGAAGTGCCCGGTTTTGTCTGCTGGAGTTTCAGTTGAGCTCTGGCAGTGAAGAGGAAGGAGCCCTGTGCTTTTTCGGTGTGCAGTTTAGTCGGAAGCGTGTAGGCCCCAAGTTCAGGTCTGTAGCATTAGCTAACTGCTTGTTAGGACTGGAATCCGATCCTGTGAAGAGAATCAAAGGATATCTGAAGAGTAGAAACTAGGCTCACCCTGTAGAAGACAGGAGAAATTGCTGAATTGCACTCGGTCTGTCAGGAACTGAATCTGCTGTGTTCTCCCGGTATTGTGCAGTAATTGGAGATCGGGTTAGAGAAGCAGCCTGCCTGGTATAGTACTTTCTTTTACCATATAAATGTGAGGAGGCTTGTGTAGCTCAAGTGAATCCTGCTGCCATTAAAGGACTTTTGCCTGTTACTGGTTTACCATATTAATGTGTGAGGAGGCTTGTGTAGCTCAAGTGAATCCTGCTGCCATTAAAGGACTTTTGCCTGTTACTGTTTACCATATAAATGTGTGAGAGTCTTGTGGAGCTCAAGAGTAGCCCTGCTTGACATTGAAGGACCCTATCTTGTTTGGAGGTAGTGAGTACTAATTAGGGTCAGCCCCTGTTGAATTGCCACATTAAATCCAAATGGAATTACTGTACTGCTGACTGTTTAACTAATTTTCTTTTCTCTGTGAGAAAGGGCCCCTACCAGCTGCCACGGTTTGGACTAGCCACTAGGGCTTGGGTACCCAGGGACAGTAACTGGTAGGATAGCTGCACAGAGCCGTAGGTAGATGAGTAAAGTGGCTAAGCTAATTAACCTGATTTCCCCTGTCCTTGTTATATCCCTAAATAAATCAGAGCTGCTTGTTTCAGCAAAGATATACTGCCTGAGGTATTTGTCTATGTTAAAGTATTGTACTGTGATTGTTGCACTGTATCTTATTACTTTACAGGGGTCCCAGTGCCTGAACCAGTCCTGGGGGTAAGTGTATACTGTGAAGGTAATTTTATATACTGTGTGGGCCACTAGTGGGAAGAAATGGGGTTGCAGTGTCCCAGAGGGCTGTGACCAAGTTGGTTTAACTATTGCAAACCCTGACCTCTGGGTGGAGGCACCCGCCATCGGATCCAGGCCCCTCAACCTGTTAGTGGCAAATCAGGCAGGGGTAGTAGCCCCTGGGATAGCGCCATCTAGGGGTTACACAAAGCCATATACAGGGTCAGACTAGTGAAGCGTTTCTTATTTGGGAAAACAGTTCGCATTACTATAAGCCTTTCTACAGTAGTGGTGGTATACATACAGTACCAGATAACAATTCTGTGGTTCATTGACAAACAAAGCCCCCTTAATTAAGGTTTGCTCTCATAATGTCAATGGATTGAAGAACCCTATCAAAAGATATAGAGTGATATCCTTACTTAAAAAGCTGAAACCTTCCTTTCTTTTACTACAGGAAACCCATTTAAACAAACAGGAGCACCAGAAACTTACTAAATTTGGGTTTTCTACAGTTGTGGCCTCTGTATATGGCAAGGGTAAGAGGAGAGGAACTGCCGTTCTGGTTCCTAAAGGTGTTCCCTTTCAGTTAACAACTTCATATTCCTGACCCTGAAGGTCGTCTAGCCATTGCTGTTGGTAAATTGGAAAATCAGGAGCTTACTCTAGCCTCTATATATGTCCCCCCAGGGGAAGGACCTGTAGTCAGGAAACAACTCTTTCAGAAAATACTAGATAGAAGCAAGGGGGTTTTGGTAATAGGAGGGGATCACAACCTCACGCCCTCTTCCCTAGATACCTCAGCTAAAAGGCCCTTTAAGAAATCTTCAGCCCACCGGATGGTACAGAGATGCCTTTCTGAGGCACACTGGATAGATATCTGGTGAAACCTCCACCCTAACAAGAGGGAATATCAGCTACTCATCTCCCCATAAAGTGTACACCCGCATAGATTTCATACATGTCTCTAAAGAACACTTGTATAAAATGCAGAGCTGCATACACACTCCAACGGTATTATCAGACCACTCCATTTTAACATTAAATATGATCTGGAGTAAGGATAGGACTAACACCCTCTGGAAATTTAATAACTTTCTACTTAATAACAAGGACTTTAGAGAATTTGTACAACATAAAATAAAACAGACCCTGAAAGACAATCAGAGCTAGGACACCAGAAGGGGTCCTATGAGGACACCTTAAGGTGGTTTAAGAGAAATAATTAAGTATGCTGCTTTCGCAAAAAACAGCAGCAGCTGCGTTTGATAACCTGCATAGCCCAATTGCAAAACCTTCTCGCCTTACGCAGCTGGAGATGCAGGGGCTTACCCTCTAATACAAGCCACCAAGCAACAGATTCAAGGGATCCTGGACATGCACAACTGAGCAGGCCCTGCAGCTTCTCAAACAGAAATACTATGAGGGAGGCCTCAGAGCTGACCTGCTTACTAGCTCTTAGACTCAGACAACACAAAGCCAGATCCAGTGTCTGCCAAATAAGAGACCCGGTTCTAAAAAAACTAGTTACCTTCCCTCATGAGATTGAACAGACCTTTTGTAAATATTATAGTAGCCTCTATGGCTCTGAGCAATCTGCAGACCCTCATACAATTGAAGCTTTCTTGTGGACACTCAATATACCAAAGATATCCCAAACCCACCAACAATTCCTGGAAAGCCCAATCACTAAAATAGAACTGGAACAAACACTTTCAGCTCTAAAAGCCAATAAGAGTCCAGGGCCTGATGGCTACACTGGAGACTTTATAAAGCTTTTGTGCAGAACTGCTCCCACCCGTCTTGAAGCCTGTAAGGCCATACAGCTGGGGATCCCACTCCTGACTCTTGGAGATATATATATGTAGCATCTTGAAGCCTGGTAGAGATGACCGCCTGCTCCTCCCACAGGCCCATTTCAGTTCTTAATCTTGCTTACAAGATCTTTGCATCAATACTAGCCAAACGATTTCAAACTTTTCTACCAGAAATAATAGACCTAGACCAAACGGGCTTTGTCCCAGGGCGCCAGACTCAGGACAACATTAAGAGAACTCTGCATCTGTTGCAGAGGGTGAGAGACTCCGGAACTAGTTTTCTCCTGCTCTCTCTTGATGCTGAGAAGGCGTTCGACCGGGTCGAATGGCCTTTCCTGTGGGAGGTGCTGAGGAGGGTGGGAATTCCCCAGGCAGTTGTTAACTCATTGATAGCTATGTATTCCCATCCCAGGGCATACGTGTGCATTAATGGATCCTTCTCCTATCCTATCTCCCTCTCACGAGGCACTAGGCAGGGATGTCCCCTCTCCCCCTTGCTATTTGCACTATACCTCGAACCACTGGCACAGGCCTTGAGACAGAGGGCCGAACTAACGGGAATAGGGGTTCAGCATACGGAGCATAAATTGGCCCTATATGCAGACGATCTCCTAATATACCTTACAGATCCTGAATCTGCTCTCCCTCACCTTTGGGATATTCTGGAAAGGTTTAGAGCTATCTCTGGATACAAAATTAATGAAACTAAAACTGAGGTCTTGACTTGTAACTTTGTCCCCCATGAAGACCTGAGGCAAGCATTTAACTTCAAATGGCACCTAGATAATATTGAATATCTTGGGGTTCACTTGGGCCCCCCTGGCTGTGACCTGTTCACGCGTAACTATTCCCCTTTTTTACTTAAGACTACCACTGACCTTGAGAGATGGCGGGCCCTTCCTCTGTCCCTTAGCCAACGTATAAAATCGATCAGAATGGTAACCCTTTCCCGCTTTCTATATTTAGCCCAAACCTTACCAGTACCAATTCCGGATACTTTCTTTAGGACTTTGCAAAAAAAAAATCTCTGCATTTATTTGGGCTAATCATAAGCCCCGTATCAAGCTGTCAACCCTACAACTACCCAGGCATGCAGTAGGTCTCTCTCTACCAAATTTTAAACTATACTATCAGGCCTGTCAACTCAGAATTCCTGTGTACTGGCTAGACAAATCCTATACATCTCGGTGGAAAGAGGTGGAATTACAGGAGATGGAGCTCAATGACATATATGACGCCTAATTATCTTTTCCTCCCAGGATCAAGATAGAATCCATATCCAACCCCTATACCCAGACAGCACTTAAATGCTGGCAAAAAACTATGACAACCAAAGCCTTTAAGCTCTGGAGACCTGCTTTGTTCTCTCTCCCGTATCTTGATGCTTTCCTCCCGGTAAGATGGATATGGGGTTTATTAGTGGTTCAGAAAAGGCCTACACCTGGTGTACCACTTCTCCCCAGAGGCAAGATCCTGTCTCTCACAGAACTGACCCAAAGCTACAACATTACCTATAATGAAAGATTTAGATATTTTCAGACCAGGAACTTTATGAATACACTGGGGAAGCTACCCTGGGAGGACACTCTCCCCGGACCTATTGCTTATACTGATCTCTGCAGTGGAGGGAAGCCGGTTCCTCCCCACCTAATATCTACTTTATATAGGGCCCTTGTTAAGATCCAAATTCAATCCCTGAACAGGGTTAGGTTGGCCTGGGAAAGGGACCTGCTGGTGGAATTATCCTCCGGATTGGGACAGTTACTTGAAGAACATGTATAGGGGTGGGCTCTTAGGGATTTGGAAAGATTTTGCATGGAAATTAGCCGTTAGATTTTTTACGGCTCCAGTGCTGACTCAGAAATATTTAAAGCAAGCTAAAGCTGACTGCTGGAGACAATGTGGTTGTTCATCTGCCACTTTGGGGCATATCTTTTGGTCTTGCCCAACCCTCCAGCCTTTCATCCTACAGCTGTCTGGGGCTCTCCATCAGATGGTATCTCCTAACATATACTTAAACGCCCAACTTTTCTTATTCAGCCTTCTCCCTCCAGAAATATCTGACACCTCCACTAAAAAAATTCTAAATTTGACCCTTTTGGCTGCAAAAAAAGCCATCGCAAAAAATGGTATTCCTCTCTGCCCTACTTTGGAGCTTTGGCAACAACTGATGATAGATCTATATAAGATGGAGACTCACAGCCTTGATTAACAAAACACTACAGGCTTTTGAAATCCAATGGAGAAAATGGGTTTTGTACATTATGCCTCTAAGACCTGATTTATACCTTAGCCTACTACTGTATGCTTTAGTGGCTTCTTTTCTTTCTTTTTCCTGTATATTCTAATTGGATTGCTCAGATATAAATAACTGCTGCTTACTAGCCTTTATCTTACTCAAGAAAATGTAATATTTTTTGTCTGGATGTATGTGCACTTTATAATTATCCCCCTTCCCTTTTAACCCTCCCCTTTTCCTTTCTGTAAATATTCCACTCCCTTTTCTGCATTTTTTTACATGAAAATATAATAAAGATTGAAAGTATAAAAAAAAAAAAAGAATAATGCCACCAGAAAACTAGCCACTGGGCCTCTCACGATAACACACACTGGGTACTAGGGTACAGTGCAGTCAAAGGGCACACAGCAGCAGGGTGATGGCCTGATCACAGGAGATGTTTCTGTCTCTCCTCCCAACAGTAAAAAAATGTATTTAAGGATAATACCACCACAAAACACACACTGGGCAGTAATAACTAGGATATAGTGCAGTCAAAGGTAAGGGAACACAGCAGCAGTGTCATCCCTCCTGATACTTGGTTGTAGGACTTGACTTTAAACAATTCAATTCAATAAAAGTTCACTGTTCATTCACTCATTTAACTTTGTTTTCTCTCAAAATCTGATTTTCTTCACCCTTCCCCCAGCCAGGGTGCTCTGTCTCCACGACAAATCCCACTAGACAGAGATGAGTAGTTAATCTTAAACAGATCAGGAGGATCAGAAAATTCAGAATATATTAGTTTGGCAACTAGCGAGACTAAGCAGCATTCCGATGCAGGCAGTCAGCTAGATATAGATCCCTCAGTCTGTATCCCACAAAACGAGAGAGACCCCACCGTTTTTTTCCTACCCTCCCTTGCTTTCCTCGGTCTCCCATCCCCCCTTTTCACCCTGTCCACCACCCACACTTTAGATTTATTATTTTGTTTTACTCTAGTAGCTGGAGGGAAAGCAAGTCGTCACTTTTTTTAAATGCCACGAGTTCGCAATCAGCAACGTAAGAATCAGGCACAGCAGAGCTGCAACCTTCAATCTCGGAATGAACTGTGAACGCAGCCATGCGCGACTTAAATACTGTGCTGGTATGAGCACCACATGACCGCAGAGCAGTTGGTCAGGTGGTGACGGTGACTGGGATCAAGGGTACGCAGGCGCGATCTTACAATGTCCCCCCACAAGAACAGTAACTGCAGCTGGAATCAGGATGGGAAGTTGGAAATGGAAGCGAAACTCGAGTGAGGACTCCGGAGCTGACAATTTTGCATGCCAACAGTAAAAAAGTAAGATTTTTTTCAATCGGGGGTTGAAAATTTGCATTCGGGACTTGGGAGGGATGCGCTTACCAGAAAACAGAAAAATAAGATTTTTTTACAAAGATTCAAAGAACCCTTTTATGAGCCCTCTAGTGTTCGAGTCCTAAATTAGAACTCGAACACCAGGGTTCGAGATGGGTTCGAATCTTACTCAAACTAGTTCTGACAACCCTAGAGGGACCCCCTGCTGACCATTCCCGATGTCCCTGCAAGTCATAAACGTGCAGTTGGCAGCAAAGGGGGTTCCAGTGCAATATGCTTAGTGGCAGAAATGTAAACAAAAGCAGAGAATAACTGAGCAAATTACTCGGTGATAGTACAATGCCGGCGAGAAAGATCACCAGGTATATGATTAGCAGAGCACAGGGAATAAACTGTCAAAAAAGCGCAATTTTTTTTTCGTAGTACTGCTGCTTTAAATAGTTTTTTGCAGCGGGTGTGTAACCTACAGTTAGCATGGCATTGCGTGGAGGTTCCCTAGTTAAAGGAGATTTGATAGAAGATTGCCAAGGCATAATGCTAAGGCATAAAATAAGTGGGTTTGCATCGCAATTTGCGACCCAAGATCGGAAAAGAGTGAGTCAAATCTAGCAGTGATTAGCAGTCATTGCTAATCATTGCCAACTGGTCCTGGGTCCTGTAAAAGTACCTTATTGGGCACTGTCACTTTAATTTTTTAATATTTTTTTTTTTGCCCTGGTATCCATTTTTTCCCTCCTCCTCCTCCTCCTCTGTGCCCCTTGAACCCCGAGCTGGTCCCTGATTGGTCCAGTGATGCTCCTGTTCCCCCCCACCCGGTCTCTGCATGGGAAAAATGTGACCGAGTCCTTCTGCAGCGCACCCAGAAGAGGAAGCAGGCATTGGGAGGTCGAGCAGGAGTCCAAAGGTGAGTATTCTTTATTTTATTTAACTTTTTTTTTTTTGATCGTTCTTGTGCCATCGTCCGGTTAACTAATTGCATCTTTTTCTTTTGCAGGTCGATGGTCGGAGACAAGAGCTGGAGCCAGGAGAAGTGGTGGCCACACCAAGGAGGAGCCGGAGGGCGAAGGGCTGGCTGAGAGTGCATGGGGGGTGACCTGGGTGACTGAGAGGACAGCAGGTGGCTGCATCGCGGGGCGAGGCGGAGGGTCAGGCAGGAGGGCAGGAGTGCAGCAGGATTGGGGAGCTCAGCAGCAAAACAAGTAAAAAATGTTCATTTCGTCTGGGTGGAGGAGGGAAGAGGAGCACACAGACTTCAGGGCACAGATGGGGGATGGGACGGCATATTGACAATGAACAGGCAACCTAGATTTGGACTGTGGGTGGTGAGAGAACAAGAGCATGAAAGGGTTGCTCTACCTTGAACTTAGTTTGTGCCCTGCTTACAGTGAATTTGGGAACAAACAGTGAACATAATTGCAGTGAACATTGGGAACAGAATAAAGACTGTGTACCCTGTTTTGCAGAAATTATGGGTGAACCAGAACTTAATGTGCCCTGCTACTATGTTGTGCGCCCTGCACCTTTTCAGGGAACATTTGGGAACAGATAAAGAAGTAAGCAGCCCCACCTGCTTTGAGATCTCTGTAACCAAGAAGTAATGTGCCCTGCTATTTGTGTGCCCTGCTCTTGACTGTGCAGTGAATTTGGGAATAAAAAAAAAAAGAGACTAAGTAAAATGTGCCCTGCTTTGCAGAGATTTGGAGAACCAGAACTTATCTGGGAACAGAATAAGACTAATGTGCCCTGCTTTGCAGAGATCTGTGTGCCCTGCAGTTAGTTTTGTGTGCCCACATGCAGTGAACTTTGGGAACAGAACGAAGACTAAGTTAATGCCCTGCTTTGCAGAGATACGTGTGCCCAGTTGTGTGCCCACATGCAGTAAACAATTTGGGGACAGAAAACGAGACTAGGTTATGTGCCCTGCTTTGCAGAGATTTGGGGAACCAACTTATTTAATGTGCCCAGTCCTGCTTGTGTGCCCTGCATCTGCAGTGAACGTTTGGGAAAGAGACTTGCTTTGCAGAGATGAGGAAAAACCAGGCACTTCTAAGAATTATGGGCCCTCTGCTTAAGTTGTCAGTGACGTGTGCCCTAGGTTCAGTGAACAATCTGGGAACAGAAAAAGACTAAGTTATGCCCTGCAGCTTTGCAGAGAATCCAGGGGGACCAGAAAATGTGCCCTAAATGTTGTGCCAAGCTCTTTGCAGTGAGCTTGGGAACACCCAGAATTAGACTATGTGCCTGCCCTTTGCAGAGAGCCATGAGGGACAACTAAAAGTGACTTGTGCCCCGAGTCACAATGGGAAGGATTGCCCCAGTTACAGATAGGAGTAGGGTTTGGTCTGAGAAGTGCTATCAGCTGGGCCGGTGGCGGGGATGGGGGTCATACATCTACTCGCTGCCATTTTCTTTTTTTCAGGAAAAGCCTCATCACGTGTTAAATAGTTGCACACCCTGACACCTTGTTTTGCTAACTTCAAACTTTTTAATATTACAGTCTGACATTGCTGGAGTTCAGTTAGCAACTGCAGAGTGATGGCTCCAAAAATATGATCCAGAAAAAAATTGGCTACAGATTATCAGTGAGGGAAACTGTGCAGTGCATGTTAGTTGCAAATTGTGCAGTGAGTACAGAGATGAGCTACTTGGGTTGAGGAACTTCAGTGAAGCATTAATTGCAGGGATTACAGGCCCCCAGCTTAAAGTTTGACACCATCTGGAAACATCTTCTGACAGAGCAGTACAAGAAAGCTGTTGACATTTTCAGATTTGGTAGAACAAGGTCTCACTACTTGATATATAACACCGCACAACAATTGGTAACTTTAAAATGGGGGGGGTAGGGGTTTGGAGCGAGGCTTAAAACTTGTTTATTTAATTGTAGGGAGAGCTTTCGGTAATGCAGAGGAACAGCATAAAACGATTCTAGGCAGGCTGATGGAGATCCTGTATATGATGGCCAAAGAGGACATCCCTATTAAAATGTCTGAAGCGATGTCAGCCTGGTGACGCTGAGGGTTGAGGTGCTGGATGCCGCACCTCATGCTACACCGGCGACCCGGGTTTGGGAATGGACTCAGGTTGTCGGGGGCTGGCAAGGGAGAGGAAGGATTGAGCATCGCACAACTGCTCTCCTTCCTCTGGGGTGGGTGGGTTGCAACACATCGCGCTGCAGCGGAAACTGGCGGAGGCCAGCTGCACTACAGCTGCGTTCCTAGCAATGGGAGGAGTGTGGTGCTTGTCAGCACAGCTGTGCATCTGATGCCATTGCACGTCCTGCTCCCAGGGAAAGGAAAAAATGGCAGAAAATGGCAGGGCGATCTCGGCGGCAGATGACTGTGCCCTGGGCCCCCAGACACGAGAGGCACCTTCACCGGAGTGCGGCCAACCCCATGTATATGGGGCGTATAAATCCACGTGCCAGACCAGGTCCGGGGGTGCGGGTGCCAGTGGCCGGAGATCGTAGGGTCCGCTCAGCAGGGGTGCAAACACAAGAGGTTAAAAAAAAAAAAAGTTTCAAGTGATGACAGAACAAGAAAAGCACCATGGAGTTCATTTGGGCAATAAATACATTAATGCTGTTAGTGGGAAAGAACTCAAAACGTGTATTGGCAAGCACCTAGAAGAAAACCTGCTGGCAGCTGTCAAAAATGCAAATTATTTTTCAGTGCTTCTGGACAACAGTACTGACTGTGGTGTAACTGAAAAGGAACTTGTTTACGTAATTTAAATAAATCCCATCAGTGGTCAAATGGAGACTATGTTTTTACGAATGAAAGCTCATCTGTATCAGATGGCACAAGTGAGGGACTGAAAAATCTTTTAGACATTTTTACAGAGTCTGGCCTTAATATAAAAAACATGATTGGGCTTGGGGCTGATGAGGCATCTGTCAACATGGGTGTAAGACGGGTCTTGCTGCACTTTTAAGGGAAGACATACAGTGGTTAGTTAGTGTTCATTGTTTCTCTCACAGATTAGAACTGGCCATAAAAGACACTTTGGATAACACCTATTTCAGCGATGTTTCAAACTTTCTGACCCAACTGTTTAATCTGTATCAGAAAAGTCGTAAGAGACTCCGAGAGTTACTGTCCCTTGACCAGGCCATGGAGATGTCAGTTGAAAAGCCGAAGAAGACCCATGGCACAAGTTGAGTGCATCATAAACTTCTTGCCACCTGTGCTGCTACCAAATTATTCCCCGTAATTTGTGCCCATTTAGAATCTATGGCCATAGACCCAAGTCATAACCAGGTCAAAGCCAAGGGAGTGTTGCAAATTATGACTAAATTCCAAATTGTGGCACACCTTTTGCATTTTGAACAGCTGCTTCAACCACTTGCCAGATTCTCTCTAGCATTTGAAACACTCTTGACCATGCTAAGCAGAGTGGTCCCATAGGTGGCAGTGAACTTGGCATTCTCTTAAAAAAATTGGTCTGACGTTCTTTCAGGAACATGTGCTCAGGTCACATAAAGGGGTGTGAAATTAACGCATTTTAGTGACCAAGTTGTTAAAATTTTTAACAGCAAACTAAGAAATGCATTGCAAACATTGAGTACCGTTGTGAAGAAACGTTCAGTTTGACTGATGAAAGTAATATCTACAACCGGCCAAAAATGTTAGATACCAGACTTTGGCCAGCAGTTGCAGACAGAAAAGAACCGGAACTGTATAGCAGCAGCGACATTACTGCAGCAGCTGCCCACTTTTCAGCACTTTTGCAGCCTAAGTGTGACAGCACTCTGCTACTTGCAGAATGGCAAGAGTTAAAAGATTTTTGCTTAAACCAATTTAATCAATCTTTCTGCCTCTGCTATCTGGTCAGAGCAGGCATGTGATTTCCAAAATTCTTATCCAAATCTGTTGAAGCCTGTCAATGTGTTGAAAGTTATTTCCTGTGTCTAATGCAGTTGTAGAAAGGTGTTTTTCAACTATGAACAAGGTAAACGCTGACTGGCTAGCAAGTTTGGCAGAGGATACTGTAGAAACATTGATTCACATTAAAAAGCTGGGGCCCCCTTCCAGCTGAACTCAACCCAGACAAGGCTGTAGACATATTTTTTAGTGCTAAACCAAGACATCCTGGTGATTTGGCAGCTAAGAATGGTGGACCACCCCCAGGTCCCACCGCCCCCCCAAAAGAGGCCAGAATTACTGGCTACATGCCTGGTGGAGAAGAATAGCAATAGACTGCACCCAGTCTGTGTTGGTAACTGTGTGGCTGATCACAGTCCCAGCCTGTTACTGTGTGGTCAGTCACAGTCCCTGAACCTGTTACTGTATGGTCAGTCACGGTCCCAAAGTATGCTGGGGCTGCAGGGGTTTTAATTTGTCAAGGACTCATAATCACGTTCATGAATTCACTGTCTGCTTTGGCAGACATCCTATCTTGGCTCTTAAAATGTATGTGCTGCTGCACAAGAATTGCTGTATTCTGGAAATGGCTAAATAAAACAGATAGTCTCAGAAACGTGTGTAAATGTGTATTTTATCAATATAGAGAAATAATAAGTGCATTTTATGGAGTTTTGAGCCAAAATATAAATTTTTGGTAATTGCTAATCAACTTCGGTCAGTTGCTAATCATTTTATACTTTGATTAGCGAAGGCCTCTAATCAAGTCTCCGACACTAATTTATGCCTTGCATGCCTGTGGAGATGACAGAGCCAAGACCCATTGACATACAGTGGAACCCCCATGTAGTTTATGTGTGGAGGAGGTCAGATTTAAAGGGGAGGTTATGGTACTGTAAGTATCGGTCATGGCACTGATTGCTCTCAAGGGGGCTAGTAGACACATGCCTGCAATTAGGAGCCCTGAAAGTGTGAACAGAGCCAGTGTGGCAGTTCCACAAGGTATGAGAATAGTTGGGTAAAACATTTTTGACTGGCGTAACAGGGAAGGAGAGGATGACAGTTCCCTTTCGGTAGCTTCCCTGCTAACTTAGGTCCTTAGAGACAGCGCACATGTAAAGTTGATTTAAAATTAAAATGCTGATGGTAAATTGCATCCAGAGGAAATGATGAGCTGCTGAGATCCAGCATCACATAATGTGTTAAAACTACTGAAAGGTGATAAACTGTGGCCTGGGCATATACAAGATGTGAAATCCTTTTGTCTGTGTGTTTCCTTTGATCTTCAAGTCTTCAGAGACAAGTATACGAAGGAGCCAGCAAGGTATCGCAGCAGGTGGGACTTTGTCTGGGGGCATAGCCAAGGCTACCTGGACAAGACAATAGGTGGTCCAGGTAGGACCTCCCAGAAGGGGCTAGAGGGGAGAGAATAGAGTTTCCAGGGGGAAGGGAGCTTGCGGACTGGGACATGGAGGAGCTAAGCCCTTAAGAGAGTCTGCAGCCGCTGCACTGGAGAAATTCCTCCTCATTTCTCCTTGTCCCAGGTCGCAAGCAGAAGAAGGAAACCAAGATCAGCACACACCGACCAGAGGTAAGGCTTGGTCTGGGGCCTATAGGTCGCATGGCCTGAGGCAGGAATGTTGGCACTGGGCATAGAGGCCTGGCTGCCCCTTTGGTTGCTTAGGGCAGTGGTAACAAGTTAAGCTGATGTTGTGGAATGGCTTGGCTTTATGAGCAGGCGTGATGAAGGCAGGTTATTTAACAAGACAGCTTAACTTCCCTGTGAGGCTGGCCTGGCTTCCCCTTTTGGTACCTTAGGGCAGAGATGAAGTGATGGCTTAGAGCCTTAACGATCCTCTTAGCCATGCCAGATGGAACTCCAAGGTTGGTGGTTTGCTCTGCAATCACGGCTAAAATGTCGTGCCACAGATTTATGGTAATCATTTCAATTGATGTGGGGGATGGCTTGGCTTTATGCCCAGGTGGGATTAATGCAGGTAAGATTAGCAATAAAGCTAACTTCCCTGTGCTCCCAGGTCACACTGGTTAACAAGTTTTCAGCTTACAGTGCCTTCCCTGGGAGAAACAATTGCTTGATTTTCACCCCTCCCCAGGTAGCGGGCCCTGGGAGCTAATTAGGCTGTGGGAATCTGGAGGGGGTGAAGATTGTGCCGCAGACTACGAGTCCTGAGTTCGCACCCCACAGCCGTCGCTTATGTGTGGAGTGACCCTGAGCAAGCCACTCAGCTGCTTGGTGCTCCTCGGTTGCTCCAACAGTGCAGGCCCCCCCGCCTCTGTAGTGCAAGCCCTTGGGAACATGGGGATTTAGCCGTGGCCTTGCAGTCATGCAGAGAGCACTTGGAAGGACTGGCCCGGTGTGGCCAGCAAAAGCAGATCCCTCCCTCCCTGAACCAAGTGGACATGTGAATCTTTCCCCCGGCTAGGCAGGGGGCTTACCTGTGTGGCATGCTACCGGGGCTGGCTTGAAGCTGGGGTGCTTGTGGTGGGCATCCTGGGGAAGGCTGGGCATCTTAGTCATCATCCTTCCACCTCTGACATGGCTACGTGTTGGACATCCAGTGGGGTTCTGGTATGTGGGCATTTACAGGATGGTGAAACACAGAAAACTGAGACCCCGGAGCCTGATGGCGTAGCCTGAATCTCCGGAGGTACTCCTCTCTCAATGGGGCCTAGCCATGCCGAGATGCGAGATGGCTTGCGTGCATGCACGGGGGCATTAGGGTCTCGTGCATGTGCAGTGTATTGGTGGCTGCCATCTTGGGTATAGCTCAGGGTAACGGTCAAGGGGAACAGCAACACACATACGCAAAATATATATATATATATATATATATATATATATAGTATATATATCTATATATAATTAAAAAAATAACCACGGGAAGAGTGCACAAGGGAAAGAAACAGAAAACTGGGGAGTATATAGCACAGCGGTTTAAAGCTCTGAGCGGCAGATCTGAAGACCAAGGGTGGAATCCCATAGCTGCTGGGAAATATGCTGTTTGATCCTGAGCAAGTCACTTGGCTAAGCAAGCTCCACTTAAGGGCTTCTCCTTGTGAATTAAAGGTCCCCTTTCACTTGTTCACATATATGTATTTTATAATAATAATACTAATAATGATATAATAGCAAGCTATACAGGAACAAGCAGTGAGCAGACCTGATAGCAGCCAGAAACCCTGGGTTTGATTCTCTCAGCCTTCCCCTGCAGCAGTGGGACTACAATCAAAGACAGTAAGGCAAAATAATAGAGTATAATAGTAAATCATGATTTTCAGTAACAAAAAAAAAAGGTGAGAAGAAAGGGTATTAAAATCTTTTATGGTCAATGACCCATGTTGTCGTGTGGCGGCGTAAGCTGAAGCATCAGCAAGGGGAGAGTGTCCATCACTGTGTTTTGATCGTAGATTAACGAGCATCAGTTGGTGAAGATGAGTGGAAATCTCGAGCAGCAGCTGGTGGCCCTCATGTGAGGCAAGGGCAAGGCATGGTGGGATGTGCTTTTCAGGGATCAGGGCAAAGAAGGGGGGTCAGGGCCTCTAGGGCTGCCAACCCCACCGGAACCCAGAGGAGGCCATTCCGGAGAAGCAGCTGGGAACCCCGGTATTGCTGACCCTGCCACCTGAACCTGTAACCTCGATGGGGGTGCCTGGCACACCAAGGCAAGGACCAGAGAGGTCGGTCCCCATACCGGATGAGATGCTGGTGCTTCCTCCTCCTCTAAAAAAGCCACACCAGAGGAGAGCCGATCAGGGAGAAGCGGATCAAGGAGCAGGTATGCCTGATTTTAAACCAGCTGTCAGCTGATGAACTTAGGGCTCTGCTTCGGAGTGGGGTGCCCCCAAAAAGAACGGGGCAACAGCAGAAATGGGGCAGAGAGGAGGATTCTGCAGAGGTGCTGGTGGGACACAGGGCAGAAAGAGTTGCACCAGCATCTCTAAGCCTGGGCCTGATGGGGGGGGCTTACCACAGGGTCAGCCGATACCACCGCAAGCAGGCATGGGAATGCCTGAGCTAGCGGGGCACAGGTAGCCCATCTCATCGCATGTCAACTCCCCATTGTGGGGCATCAGGCCATGGCTTCCACGGCAGCTGGCTCAGGTCGATCAGGTAACCAGTTGATGGCAGTACTCTGAGGTCTAGCCGGGGCAGTACCACTAGGGCGGGGGATACTAGCATGCAGGCACTGGTTGGCAACCCAGGCCAATCCGGTGTAGAGCAAAAGCTAGATCAGTTGCTGGAACTACTGGTGGATGAGGGTAAGGCTCAGCCAGGAGTGGTTCAAGTGGCCTCTGCTACAGCAGAGACCAAGGATGCTGGAATGGGAGTGGTCTTGCCGTTACCACCAATACCGGGGCAATAAGGGGAAGTGAGCTTCCTATCCCAGACAGAGCCCATTGGGTTACACTTGCCTGACAAAGTAAGGCAGCAGATCCTCAGTGAGAAGTACGTTGATGTGTTTGCCCTGCTGAACCAGCCTAAATAGATGGAAGAGGACAAGAAGGACAAGGACGGAGACAATGGGGTGGAGCAGAAGTGCAATGCAATGGTGCACAGGACTTGAGAAAATTGGGCTGCAGGTTTCAAAAATTATGCAGGGATCCTCATCCAGGGCAGCCCAGGAAAAGCTGACTGTCTGTGGGTCTCTTTTAATAGGATAATGACAATGCACGCTAGTAAGCCAGGTGGGGAGTGGTTAGAATATGATGAAGAGTATCGGAGGAGAAAGCAGATGGACATAGCATAATCTTGGGTGGTCTTGGACCTCCAGCTGCTGTGGACAATAGACTTGGGGGTAGGGATCCAACATATAGACAGTGGCTTTCCGGTCAGGTGCCCCCCATCACCGAAGAAAGGCTATCAAGGGGGCAATGGGGGAAGGGGGTCGGGAAAGGGTGTTGTTTTAACTACAACCAGGGATCGTGTAAGGCTGAGCATTGCAGGTACATGCATGAGTGCATGGCATGTGGGAAGCCACACTCATTTCAGCAATGTGGAAAAGCTGCACAGGTTGGGGTGGAGAAGAACAATACTTTTTGTCCCTTTCGGAAAGGAGAGACAAAGGCTACCAACACCGGTCAAGGCAGAAAATATTTAGGGATAGTTGGTTAACTACCCAGACAGGGCAGCCACTCATTCTTTGGCAGTTGGATTGGGGGAGGGGTTTTGTATACCTTAATAAGGTCCAAGGAGGGCATATGAGGCTGACAACCTGCGATCTGCCAAACAGCGACCGGAGGTCATGTAGGGCAAACTGGAGCTGGCCGCAGGTCGGATCAGCAGCCAGTTCATGTCCTCCATTGCCCATGCCTCAGGGTGTCTCCAGTTGGGTTAGTCCCCAAACAGGCTCCGGGTGAGTTCCGGATGATAAACCACTTGTACCCGGAGGGGGATTCAGTCAACTCCTACATTGACCCAGTAGACACCATGGTGTCTTAAGTGTCGTTTGATAGGGCAGTGAAAGTGGTGCGACAGGCAAGCCGGGGGGCACTATTGGGGAAGGCTGACACAGAATCGGCACTCTACCTGCTGCTGGTGCACCTGGCAGATTGAGAGCTACTGGACATGAAATTTGACAGATGCTACTATATTGACATCTGCATGCCAATGGAGTGTGCCGTGGCATGTGCGGTTTTTGAGCAGTTTAGCACATTTTCGCACTGGGCCACAGCCCAAAAAGCCAAACTCGACCTTGTGGTACACTATTCGGATGACTTCCTGTCTGTGGGGATGGCCGGCTCAGGGCAATACACGTGCATCATGGCGGCATTCCATGAGGTGTGCGCCGAATTGGGAGTCCCACTAGCCCAGGATAAGTCTGAGGGGCCAGGCACAAGGCTTTCCTTCCTGGGAATCAAAATCAACATGAGCAAAAAAAAGTGTTCCGGCTCCCCCAGGAAGAGTTGGCGGCCTTGCACACCTGGCTGGACTCAGTCATGAAAGCACACAAATTCACATTACAGGAGCTCCAGCAAATGGTGGGCCATCTCAACTTTGCCTGCTGTGTAATGCCCATGTGCAGGACATTCATGAGGCATCTGGTGGGTGTTGAGGCAGGCTGTACAAAACCACACCGCAAAATCCGCCTCACAGTGGCAATGCGGGAGGATCTAGGCATTTCGCAGGCATTTTTGCAATGCCTTAATGGGATATCGATGTAGCCGGATCCACTGTCCAACCAGGAATTGGAACTCTTCACAGATGCCTTGGTGGGGCCTGTTCTCCAGGGCTTACCTGCAAGGTAAGTATTGTGCAGGACGGTGGCCTCCAGAATGGGTAAGACGAGGCATTATGAGGCAGATAATGGTGATGGAATTGTTCCCATTGTGGTGGCATTGGTGATCTGGGGATGTGCTGAGGGACAGGCACATCACATTCAGGTCTAACAACACCAGAGTGGTGTATGCCATAAACAAACAGGGGCAAGGGCCTGATGGGCAACCTCATGCGGTGTTTCTCTAAAATGTTTGTTATTGAATATCAGCTTTGAGGCTGCATGTACCAGTATAGAAAAGGGCATCACTGACACTCTCTTGTTTGCAGTGGCTGAGGTTCTAAGAACTGGCTCCAGTGAAGTCCTCCAGCCCAGGGAAGTCCCGCCATTCCTTTGGGAATTGATAACCCAGAAGCCAGGAGTTCATTGAGAATGTGGACCAATCTGTGATCCTCAGGTCAGCTTTTAGTAGCTTGAGGTGTCCCGGAGTGAGGACCCGGCTAGTGACTGTTCTGGCAGGAAGCTTGTGGGAGTTACTGGACCAGTAAAACTTGACATGGGAGTGATCACTAATACAGTAGGGTAGGACAGAGATACCCTTGATATTGTCTAGTTGGTTAGATAACAACCAGTCCAGTAAGGTATTGGTCCCAGATTTGTAGTTCTGTTTGGGGCTTCAACAAGCTGTCAAAGGTGGATAACAGATAATGGGTCCTTAGCATCAGTGGCGATGGGGGAGAACCAGTTTATATTATAATCTCCAAACATTAGAAATTCTGAGTGAAGGGGCATCCCTCTTAAGGCATTTATGAAGGATGCAAAGCCAGGTTTAGTGTGCCTTGGAGGGATGTAAACCGAAAGCACAGTGAGTGTTTTGTGCACTGAGAAGCAACTTAACGGCCAGCATTTGGATCAAATCACCACGACCAGGGGTGGGGATCCCCAAGTCCTGCAAAGTGTCCTTTACCTAGATCACACACCCACCACCACACTGAGAAAGGTGATCACAACTAAATACTGTGTAGCATCAGAGACATTAGGAGTGAGCCAGGTTTCTACTACCGAAAGTACGTCTGGGATTATGTCTTGTGGTTCATACTTGTATTTATTTATTAGAGTTTCAGAATTACAATCCTTTGAGTCAGAGACTCATTTTCAAGGGTTCAATGTCAGAAGACAATACAGAGGTAGTACATATTTAGATTATGAGATAACAGGTAAATAATACAGCATAAGGGTAACACAATGCAGACATAGTTGAACATGAGAACCAAGCAATTATACAAGATAAAGATAACATATGTATCTCACGCAAATTATACAGAGGCAGAGTAACTATAAGATTAGGCATAAGGAGACTTCTGGTGACGTCACAGCCCGCCTAGCAGCCTGAACTTGGAGCTCCCTTCCCCCATGGAGATAACTGTCCACAAAAGCTTTAAAAACTGAAAACTTTTTGTGGAAATGCCTCGAGGGCAAGAAAAGTGGACCTGAACAATCCAGATCTAGAGTGACAATGAAACTACCCAAAGAGGATGGCTCCCGATTTCATGCCTTAAGTTCAGAAGGGAGCAGGAGACCTTCCCTGGCCTCCCACCACAGCAATGCTGAAGACACAGACTGGGAAGCAGGAAAAACTTTCCTGGAATCATTTTGAAACCCCAATGCAGGAAATCAGGCACTCCAGAACTGAAAACTAGACAGATTTTGAGAAAATCCATACAAGATTCACCCAATTGGAGCAACAAATGGGGGAAAATGAAACTCGCACAGCCACACTGGAAGACGGCGCCTCCGATATGTGTACTGCCATAAGTACATTAGTAGACTGCGCAGAGGCACTACAGGAAAAATGCCTGGACTTAGAGTCAATATCCTGACGGGAGAACCTACAGGTCTCCAGTCTCCCTGAAGGGTCAGAAGTTGGCAATATGTGTGATTACATGAAGGACCTACTCACTGATGTCTTGGGACTACCACAGACCTTCAAATTTGATACTGAGTGGGCTCATCGAGCCCTGTCCTACAAACCACAAGATCCAGCAGCTAGACCCCGAACCATAGTCCTGAAAATCTCCTCCTATGGGGCTGAAGAAGATCTGTTAAGAATGGCATGGCTAAAAGGGGAATCCAAATACAATGGGGTACGTCTATATTTAAATAATGATTAACCCCCTAAGATACAAAGTGCTAGAATGAAATACCTGGAAGTAATCGAGGCATTGAGGCTACACAAAATAAAATTCCAGACGCCATTCCCTTCCCAAATGAGGATCTTCTGGGATGAGGGCCCAAAACTCTATCAGACAGCCGAGGAAGCTACAGAGGCCTTGAAGCAGTGGGGCATAGAGATACATCCATGCCCCCTAGCGCCACAACTCCAGCGAGTGAATGGAATGGCTGCTGACTGGCGAACAGTTTCTCAGAGGAACCTTAAGTCAGATGGACGAGCTTTGCCCCTCGTGCACTGGCATACATCAGATGAATCCTCGGTACCCTTGGCTCAACTAGTCGCAGTGGAGAAATCTCTGGTGACACTTGAAGAGTTTTAAAATGTGAGTTATTTGCTTGTTTTACAGCTGTCCCACATACCATTGTGGTACTGAGTTATGGGAGCTCACCCCATCGCGACTGCCTGCAAAGGGGGAGGAGACAACTCTGCAAGGAACAGACTGACATGTAATTTCAAAATGCAGCAGACATAAGATGTTCTGCAGCGATTTTCTATAGCAAAGGCCATATGGAATACCTGTTTTGTTTACTCTCTTACCTATGGGATAGATAAAGCTGTTTTGGTGATTGAGGGGTGGAGGGTGGCCCGGATGCTGACCGCGGTTAAGGCAATGTTAAAGTAAAGTATTAGATCTCTCCCCCTCTACCTCGATACTTCAAGTAGATATTCTTACCCTAAAACAGCCAATCTTTGCAAAGGAGGGGAGAGATGAGGGTATGAATTGAAACTAAGGGACTGTATAAAACTGACTTTGCTGGGAGAGACACAACAGATTGAATTCAGATGAAAAAACCCTAAGAATCCTTGGACTGTAATAGAACAAATTGTTTTGTGGCATATGATTGTTGTTGCGGTGGGGAGACGGGATGGGGAACTAAAATGAATAAGGGAACTGTAAATAACATATGTATCAAGGAAATTGCTGCCAAAATTGAGAATGTTAACACTGTGGGGAGAAGAGTGTCATACTGATGACATTAAGTAAAAGGCAGTGATGTGGTCTGTGGCCATGCTTTTCTGTGCTCCTCCTGCTCGGTGCAGGAATTTGATACAGTGAAGCAGAAGCGTGTCCCCCATAATAGGGGGAAGTACACACACTGTTGCTTTGTTGAGAAGAAGTGGCCGAATTCAGGCAACCTCTCACAAAGCCAGGGGGGCTATAAGTAACTCCCCCTACCTTGGAAGGTTTTCGTTATTAATGACATTAGAGATATGTTTGTTAGAGTTCGCTTTTGGGATGTTCAAATGCCCGGTTGGCAAGTTAATATTAGTTATTTTAATTACTGTGGAATATCTAAGTAAGGCAATGTGTGCAAAGCTGCAGGGAACATAAGGGGCTTTTTATCTAGACCCAGCAAGATCAGAGAGAAAACATTTCAGCTTAAATAGTGGGTAGCCCAGATCTCTGAATACTTACCTATAATGTTAATGGCCTAACTAATCCTATCAAACGAAAAAAGGTTCTGGCTTATGCAAGCCAGACCAAAGCACATTTTGTCATGCTGCACAAGACCCACCTATCAGCAGTGGAACACCAGAAGCTGCAGCAATGTGGCTTTGGGGAGGTCTATGCGGCATCACAGAAGAGACGGAAAGGAGAGGAGTTGCTGTTCTGGTGCATCGGGGGACCCCATTTGCCTTAAAAGAAAAAACATTGACAAAGAGGGCAGGTACGTGGTCCTCCGTAGCACTTTGGATGGCAAACCCATAACCTTGGCGTCAGTGTACGCTCCCCCAGGCTCCCCATTTTCGTTCTATAAAAATTTACTGGTTGGAATCGTGGAGAAGGCAGAGGGTATGGTCATCTTGGGTGGGGACTGGAACATTATCTTAGACCCCCATAGAGACTTAACTTCTAGGACCTACAGAAATGACAAAAGGGACAGGCAAACAAGTCAGGGCATTAATAGAGAAACTGGGTCTCTACGATGCCTGGAGGCATACCGAGGGATCTACTTCAGGATACACTTTCTACTCCCATGCCCATCAGACCCACTCTCGAATAGACCGCTTTCTGGTAAATAATGAATACCTAGGACAGCTGCAGAGATGTACGGTGGGGAGCGGGGTACTCTCAGACCATGCCCCCCTCACACTTGAAAGCAAATTATCCACCCAGTGCAAAACCAGTTTCTGGAGGCTCAACCTGTCACTTTTACGTGACAAAGAAGTCCTAGATGAGCTCCCACCACTGGTTGAACAGGCAATGAGGGATAATGATACCCCAGAAGTGGGGATAGGTACTATATGGGACACCATTAAGGCAATGATTCGGGGAAAATTAATCGCTATCAGTAGTGCGAGGAAAAGACAGAGGGGCCAGATATTCAAAGCTTTGCTTTGGGGCTAAATTAGCACTGCCTGGTGGGCAAAGTTAGCCCGGAGCACAAAGCAAGCTATATTCAAAAGGAATAGCCCAGGGCAAACAGCCTCTGAATATAGCATGGGAATGAGGCCAGGCAAACTGGGCTGGCAGTGCATGGCAAACGTAGCCCTTTAATATGACAGCTCTAAATATAGCAACCAGGAAGTGCAGACCATAACAGCAACACAGTGCACAGCGACATGAAAGTAGGTAGAGGCGACCTATGTGGCCAATGTGTGTTCCCGCAAACGAATGGACCCAGTACAGCTGCAGGGAGCAGCCTATGGGACAGTACAGTGTGCAAAACAGTATAATATTCCCCGAACCGTTTGCACGGAGCTAACGTGTTTGCATGGGACTAGCGCAGAGCTAAGCGGTTTGCCCGGTGCAAACACATTTCCCCTGCACTAAACTTTGCCATATTCAAAAGTGATATGTAAATGAGCTTACTTAAGTGGTCTCTGGGCAAACAGCCACATTAGCATCTCATTATACCCTGATTTGCATGCAGCTTGCCCAGCGTTACTGCAGGCTCCCATAGCTCCACTGTAGGTCAATCTGGAAGTACGGCGGCTGGCCAGGTCCAACCGCAGCTCCACCTGTAGGTCAGTCAGGCAGTGCATGATAATAGCTGCAGGCTACATGTAAACAGTACAGCATAGCATAGCATATCGCAGGGACAACACAGCATAGGCACAGGTGGTGGTGGTGCTGCATCAACCGTCACACTGTAGGTCATGCTGCAGTGCACAGCAGACACTACAGTAGCAAGGGGGCCGGTAGTGTGAGGGACATGGCAATGCCTATGGTATGTAGGGCAGTGATGACCACTGCACTGTACACAGTGACAGGCCCAGCTTGCAGGTGATTACTCACAGTGGACAGTACTGTTACGCTGTTGTGTGATCCACAGATGCTGCACCTGTGGCATGGAATGCTCACAGTGACATATACATGGCTGGCTGTGTGTGCTGTGGCATCTATACAGTCGTGCGGTATGTGGCTGGGGGGGCACATAAGATCCGACAGGCACACAGATTGTGGGGTATTCCCACTACTGGCCCATGTGCACTGCATGATGTGTCCCAGCCTTGTGGCCACACCTGGGTTGTGGTGAGATCTGGTCAACCGTACACCCTCCCCTCAATGGCCACCATGCCTACAGTGCTGCATGTGTGTGCTGGCATCTGTTGGTCACCACAGATGTATGGTCTGCAGGTGTGTGCTGAATGGCCACACTACCATGATGTCCCCTGTGGGCCACATCACCCCTTACTGCCTGGCATGGCTGGGACTGGTGGCAGCTGTTGGTATCATGGTGGTGCCATCCGTGAGCAGCATGTGTCCTCCATGTCTGGCATTTTCTAAGTGTCATATTCATATGTTAGGGTCGAGCAAGCCGCACAAAAGCTGTGCAAACACCCACGCAAAGCAACAGTGTCATGCAAAAGGTGTTTGCCCAGGGTTAAGACCAGCTTTTCCTGGGCGGTAATTTGTACTGTGCAAAGGGTCACGCTAAATAGCGCTAAACACCTAGGCGCGGCGCTAGCCCATGAATATCCCATAGCACCTGTATTCATGTTCAGAGTGTCCCTTGCATATAATTATGGTTTGCCCGGTGCTAATGCAATTTGCGCGTGCTGTTTGGCTTTTTGAATATATCAGACCCTCGCTAATACCGCGCTAAACCCACGCAAATGGTTTGCGCACCGCGCAAAGCTTTGAATATCTGGGCCAGAGATTACAAAAAACAACAAGAGCTAGAGGGAAAGATTAAAGACCTGGAATTGGCACAACAAACTAAGATAGATAGACACAGGGTAAAGAATTAGAAACTTTAAAGAGAGAACTAAATAAAATGTTAGATTAGAAGGTAGAACAAAAACTTATATTTCTCAAACAAAAGTACTATAAGGGGGGCCCATGGACGTTAAAATTACTAGCATACTGCCTTAGGAGCCAAGCAGCCAAGGCACATATAGCCAAAATTCTACACCTGAACACTAAGAGATGGCAGGCCACAGGGAAAGAAATACTAGGAGCCTTTAAAACATATTATGAAAAACTCTACAAGACCAGAGAGGGGGCTACAACAGACCAAATCCATGAGTTTTTACAGGAATTAAGACTACCACAGCTGACCCATGAACTCAACTTGGACATAACATTGCCCATAACGGCCCAGGAGATCGAACTAGCAATTAGTAGGAGGAAAGCAGGGAAATACCCAGGATCTGATAGGCTCCTCACTGAATTCTATAAGAAGTTTAGAAAGTCGTTAATACCCATTCCACTAAGAGTCTACCAGGGAATAATGCAGGAGGATGGACGTATCCCACCCTCGTGGTCATATGCCATGATCTCTATGATCCCTAAGCCTGGCAAGGACCCCATCCTATGCCCCTCCTACCGCCCAATCTCAGTACTAAATGTAGACAATAAACTCTGTACATCTATCTTGGCTGAAAAATTAGAAGATAAACTGCCCCGGATCATAGCCCCTGATCAGACCAGGTTTGTTACAAACTGACAAGCCGCAGACAATATCAGATACTCCCTGAATATAATTGACCATCTGAATAGAACAAAAGACCCCGCCCTGATCCTAAGTTTAGATGCAGAAAAAGCATTTGACCAGGTAGACTGGAGATTTTTATATGGGGGCCTTGCCAGGTTTGGCTTCTCGTCTGATTTCATAGCAGTGATTCAGAGGCTATATGCAGACCTGAAAACATATGTCCGTGCCAATGGAGAGATGTCCGAGAGATTCGACCTCAGCAGAGGAACCAGACAAGGGTGCCAGTTGTCCCCCCTCCTTTTTCTAATCTATATTGAACCTCTCTCACAGTTGATCAGACAGCATGTAGATATAAAGGGGGTGGAAGTGGCTAACTGTGAGCATAAACTGACACTTTATGCTGACGACGTGTTAATTTATATGAAACACCCAGAGCAGTCGCTTCAGAAATTGAAGCAACTGATTCAGACATATACTGAGCTTTCAGGATATACCTTGAACTCCACCAAAACAGAGGTACTATGCTTTAATTTCACCCCTTCAGAGGCAACGCAATCACAACATCCCATGCGATGGAAAACCCAGGTGATGAACAGTGGCGGAGCTAGAGGGGAGGCTGGGGGTGCAGTTGCCCCTCCTGGTTGCCCCAGTGTGAGTAGTGGCGGGCTGGGAGGGCGGTAGCCCCTCCTGGTTGCCTCAGTGTGAGTAGTGGCACCCCGCCACCATCTTTATTCACTGTTTAGTGCCCATTGTGGAGCCCGTGATTGACTGACTGCCCCCCCCAGCTCCCAAACACTCCCAAACCTAGTTCTGCCACTGGTGATGAAATAACTGGGGATCATACTCAGAAACCATACAGAGTCCCTTTTTCTAGACAACTATGTCCCCATCAGCAAACAAATGAAGATAGACACAGAAAGGTGGTCATTAATGCCAGTGTTTGAGAGAATATAGGCTGTTAAGATGACCCTACTGCCTAGGGTCTTGTTTATTTTTCGAGGTGTCCCTGTCCAACCCCCCAATGCCCTGGCTAGGAACAATCCAGAAAATGATCTGCAAATTCATATGGGCGGGGAGAAAACCAAGAATTAGGGGGTCAGTCTTAGAAACCAAGAAACAATGGGGAGGATGGGCAGTACCAAATATACAAGAATACTGGTTGGCCACACAGCTCAGATGGGCCTTCCTTTGGGGCAATGATCAGGTTGAAGCCCATTGGCAAGACATAGAGATTTCACAGGCAGGGAACTTAAATTTATTTGAAAACCTCTTCGTGAATACCACACAAGCAGTGCAAGAAAACTGGTTTTCCAGAATGATAGTAACAGCTCAGGCATGGAAAAAAATACGCTGCACTCCCGGTAATAAGAAGAGAGGTCTGGAAATATTGTAGATTATGGAAAAACAAAGATCCCCCCTCCCCCCAGGGACTCTGACCCTTGGTATAAGAGGCAATATCAGCAAGGACTGAAATACCCCTATCAAGCCCTCAGAGGGAACAATATGATTTATTTTACCGAGTGTCAGACAACCTTTGGTTGGGGACTCACAGAAGTGTTCAGATAATTGCAATTAAGCACCTATATAAAGAAACAGCTCAGGGCAGAGACTCAGGACCCACCCAAGCAATTGAACATCCCCACAATAGGAGATTTAATAGGTACAGTAAAACCAATACAAAAGGGATGGTAATGACTATATATAGCTCGCTATAGGGACAGAAAGAACAGAGCATTAAGTATATCACTGAGAAATGGGAGAAAGAGGCAGGATGCGGTCTGAGGGAGGGAGACTGGCAATGAATCTGGAGGGGAACATTTCGGACCACTTCAGCCCCAAACTGGAAGGAATTTGTATAGAGGGTAAGAGATTGTTTTTTCCTGACCCCATCAAGACAAGCGAAATGGGACAAAACTATTACAACTAAGTGCTGGAGAAAATGTGGAGAACTAATAGCAACCCATACCCACATCTTCTATACCTGTCACAAGCTAGATCCCTTCCTGCAAAACATACAGCTTAAACTCCAGACTGTCTTCCAAATTGAGGAGACTATATTGATAAGCCACCTGGGTTGGGGACTGCCTACAGGGGAATAAGAGGCAGCTCAGATCACTACCTATGGAACATATGCATAGCAGCAATAGGCAAGGCAATCACAAGGAAATGGTTGAAAGAAGAGCCCCCAACAGTATTAGAATGGGAAAAGATTATACAGGAAATTCAGGAGATGAAACAACTTACTTACCAAATACAAGATGGAACCCCAAAATACATTGAAAGTTGGTCTAAATGGGTGATGCAAAAGGTCTGAAGAGCAGAAATCTACAAGGTGTTAGAAAACGGGTCAACGAGCTTAGATACTAATGAATTAAGCAGCCTTTAGGAAAAGAAACTAAAAACTGTTTAACTGTACATTATATTAATATTGCAGAATTGCAATGGACACAAAGTTGGAAACATACCAACTATTCCTACAGTTTGTATTACTTGTTCCATGTCCCCACTCCCCTTTACTGCTCAGTATTTACTGAAGAAAAGGTAGGGCAGGGCCCACAGCTCAGCACCATGGACACGGGGTTGGGGGAGGGAGGTGTGCACTAGTCCCTTCACAAAAGAAAGGGTCCTACAAGAGCTCGATAAGCTCAGGGGGGACAAGGCAATGGGACCTGATGGCATACATCCCAGGGTACTAAAGGAGCTAAGGGTGGAACTAGCAGAGCCATTAGCAGAACTGTTTAGTGAGTCTCTGAGCACAGGAAAGGTCCCAGAAGACTGGAGAAGGGCTCATGTGATCCCGCTCCACAAGAGTGGTAGCAGGGGGGAGGTGGGGAACTACAGACCAGTCAGTCTTACCTCAGTAGTGGGCAGGATTTTGGAGGCACTCCTTAAGGAAAGGATCGTGCAACACCTGGAATCCATAGGAGCACAGGATCCAAGAATGCATGAGTTTACAAAAGGAAGGTCCTGTCAAACTAATCTCATAGATTTCTTTGACTGGGTAACCAGAGTGGTGGACCAAGGGAGCAGTTGATGTTGCCTACCTTGACTTCAGCAAAGCTTTCGATACTGTTCCACATAGAAGATTGATTAATAAGCTGGGTGGGCTCAGGATGGGTCAGAAGTTGGTCAACTGGGTGGCAAACTGGTTGACGGGCAGAAAACAGAGAGTGGTGGTAAACGGTATACAGTCGGAAGAGATGCAAGTCACAAGTGGGGTACCTTAGGGATCAGTCCTGGGGCCAGTCCTCTTCAATATCTTCATCAGTGACATTGCAGATAGACTGGAGGGTAAGGTTTGTCTGTTTGCAGATGACAAGAAGATCTGCAACAGAGTAGATGATCCAGATGGGGTGGGCAAAATGAGAAGAGATCTGGATAAACTGGCAAAATGGTTGGAAGAGTGGCAACTGGGGTTTAATGCAAAGAAGTGCAAGATCATGCACATAGGGAAGAGAAACCCTGAAGCCACCTATAGGCTGGGAGGGGAGTTGCTGGCAGTCACAATGGAAGAAAGAGACTTGGGCATCATCATCACCGATGATCTGAAATCATCCAAGCAGACCACTAAAGCAGTAGGTAAGGCTAGGAGGATGTTGGGGTGTATTAGTAGGGGTATCACAAGTCGGAAGAGTGACGTAATAGTCCCTCTTTACAAGACACTGGTTAGGCTCAGCTGGACTACTGTGTACAGTACCGGAGGCCACACCTTCACAAGGATATTAACCAAACTGCGGCAGTCCAGAGAAGGGCGACCAAAATGATGCAGGGACTGCATCAGAAAACACATGAGGACAGGTTAACGGAGCTCAATATGTATACCCTAGAGCAAAGGAGGGAGAGAGGTGATATGATCGAAACATTCAAACACCTTAAGGATATTAACAAAGTGAAAGAGTCCAACATGCTTCAATATAAGAAAAGTAGCAGAACAAGAGGACACAGCATGAGATTAGAGGGAGGCCGATTAAGGGGTAATGTGAGGAAGTTCTTTTTCACAGAAAGGGTGGTGGATGCATGGAACAGCCTACCTCAGGAAGTGGTGGATACGAATACCGTGCAGGGCTTCAAACAGGCATGGGATAGGCATAAGGGAGCAATACAGATGAGTATGAATAGATAGGCCATTGACAGAGCAAAGGCTGATGGCACATTCATAAGATAGAAAAAGAAATGGGCAGACTGGATGGGCCGTGCGGTCCTTATCTGCCGTCAACTTCTATGTTTCTATGTTTCACCTTTAATGTTTGTAACTATGATGAACTGAAATGGAAACTACAGAAAATACGTAATGGAATGTATGAGAATTCAGTTACAATAAAGAAAGTATAAAAAAAAAAAGATTAGGTAGAGGAGGCAGTGGGGTGAGCAGGACAGAGTCCATTGTCAGAGAGGTAGGTGGCTAATGGCAGGTGCAGGTGCAGGAGGAGGAGAGGTGGGACCAAAGTAGGAATTTGAACTGGCCAATCTTAGGCTTGAGAGCGATGAGAGGGGGAGAGGGAGTTGAGCCAGGTGGGGGCCCGGTAAGGGAAGGAGCGTTGGCCAAGGGAAGTTTTTTGATGCGGTACATGATACTTAGGTTGGAATGAGCTATGGGTGGGCTTAGTAGCTGCTGCCAGTGGCAGGAGGGGGAGAGACTAGGGACAGTTAGTCCAGCGGTAATTTTTCTTGCTAGGAGGCAGGTGTGGTATTGGAACCTGCCATCAAAATCCAGCATGTTAGACTGGCTATATAGGAAGCAGGTATGTGTGGTTCTGGGACAGCCTGGGGATAGGTGGCAGACCTTGTTCAGGGCAACCTTGACACAGTGGAGGGCAGAGTTGTCAGCGGCCCCATAGATAAAGATGCCATAATCGATTATAGACAGGACAGCAGAGGAGATGGCTAGTTGGAAGGTTTCAGGGGGTAGGCAGTTGAGGTGATGGTAGAGCAGGCCGATACAAAAGTTGACGGGGGTGCAGAGAAGGTGGATGTGATGATGGAAGGTGAGGGAAGGATCAAAGGTAAGACCAAGGTACATAAAGGAATGGACTTGCTCAAGTGGGAGTGAAAGGGAGGTGTGGACACAGAGAGGGGAGTGTTTCAGTTTATTCTGGTGATGAGCAAAGAGCATGACCTTTAATTTTTTATGGTTCAGGGCATACTTATGTTTGATGAACCAGGATTCAGCAACTGTGAAGGGGCCTGAAGGGTATCCTCCAGGGAGATGGGGTTGTGTGAGAGGTAAAGAGGATGGCATTGTCAGTGTAGAGTAGGATATTCCCAGGGAAGACCTTGGGTAGGGTATTCAGAAAAAGACTGAATAGAAGGAGCCAAGGATGGATTCCTGTGGGACACCAGATCGGACAGAAAGGGGGATGGAGAGGGTGGAGCAGATTTTGACCCTCTGCGAACGACGTGTCAGGTAGTCAGCAAACCAGGAGCTGGCTTCCTGTGACAGGCCGAGGTAAGCGAGGGTGGAGATTAGGAGGTCGTGAGTGACGGTGTTGAAGGCCTTTGATAGATCCAGGAAGACTGCACCTGCTAGTTGACCCTTGTCAAGGGCAGAATGGATGTGGTTAGAAAATTCCAGGAGGGCAGTGGTAGTACTGTGGCCCTGCCGGAAGCCATGTTGTTCGAGGAATAGGAGTTCATATTTGGTGAGGTATTCAGTAAGTTGGTCAGAGTCAATGCATTCTAGGACCTTGGGGGGGAAGATGTAGATGGTTCGGAGGATGGAGATGGTGTGGTAGTTTCCAGGGGAGAGACAGTCACCAGACTTGTGGATATAGGTGATGATACTCGTTTTCCAGGGGGGAGGGAATTTACCAAGCTTGAGAGAGAGGTTAATGAGGTGGAGGGGGGAGAATTTCGTCTAGTACCAGGTGAAGCAGCTTGAGGTCAGTTTGGTCACTGCTATAATGGGAGACACTTAGGATTTTGAGGAGATAAGGGTTGACTTCTCGCAGGATGAGGACCTGGAAGTGAAAGGGGGGGGTGGAAGGAGAGAAGAAATCAGGGGGGAGGACTGTACTCAGATCCGAGAAAGAGGTGTTAAAGGTGTTAGCTATGGAGTTTGCGTTGTTGGTGATGGACCCATTCACCATGAGTTGTGATGGGGGTAGGTGTGCTGTAGAGGGATTTCATGTTTGGCCAGAAGCTGCGACCCGATCCCCAGGTTGCAGTTAGGGTGGTCTTGTAATGGTCTGCCTTAGCCTTGCGGATGGCCCAGGTACACTGGTTGCGGGCAGCCTGGTAAGTCTGACGGTCAGCAGGCTTGCCAGAGTCGAGGGCTTTTTTCCAAAGATCATCCTTCCGCTGCATTAGGCCCAGGAGGGATGAGGAAATCCAATGGATGTCAAACCCTTTAACTATCTTTCTGGTGAAGGGGTGAATTTGTTGCATGCATCATTAAAAGTGCAAGTGAAGTAGTAGAGGGCTAGTTCAGGGTGCTGGGCACAAAGAAGGGGGGACCAGTTCCAATTAAAGAGGTAGGATTTTAGGCAGGAGAGCACACCTGGCTGGAGCTGCCTAGTGAGGATTGACTTGGGGGGTGGTTTCTCTACCAGACAGGACCAGGTGCAGAGAATGGTGGAGTGGTCACTAAGCGCATCTAGAAGGACTGAGACATCCATGAGTTTGTGGGGACAATTGGACATGATGAGGTCTAGTAGGGTAGCAGTACCAGTTTTATGGTTGAGGTGCATGGGGCAGGTAATCAGTTGGGCTAGATCAAGGGCTGCTAGGGAGTCACAATAGTGTGAGGCTGAAGGGGAGAGCCAGTTTATATTAAGGTCCCCCAGTAGAATGAGCTCGGCCTTGGGAGGGAGTTGGGAGAGGTATTCTGCAAGGGATTGGAAGGCAGTCAGTTGGTTCCGTGGGGGAAAGTAGGCTGCTATGAGAATTAGTGAGGCTTTGGCAGGGCCCTGGGAGATCTGGAGTGCTAGGGCTTGGGCATTATCAGAGAGTTGAAAAATGGGGAGTACATGTGCCTGGAAGGTGTCGCGAAGGTAGATGGCACAGCCACCCCCTCATTTGCCTATGTGGTCATTACGGAATAAAGCATACCTTATGATGGTGATCAAGGAATCCAGTATAGATTTGAATAGCCAGGTTTCCACTAGGGAGAGGAAGTCAGGTCGGTATAGGGCTATCCAGCCCTGAAGGTCAGTGATTTGTTTTTTATGGAGACTACAGATGTTGATGGAGGCAATGCACAGTTCAAGAGTAGTGGTGCTAGGGTGGGTTTTGGCAGTGGGGGGTCCAGGGTTGGGATGAACATTGCTTGATATGAGGAGGAGCAAGGAGAGAGTTTTGAGGAGCTGCCAACGCAGGATTTTGTGCGTGTGGCTACAGAGGAATGAGTAGTAGCTGGACGGAGGGGGGTACCTATGGCAAAGGAGCGCAAAGTGGGGGTGACAAGGATGAGAGATGTTAATGCAGTGCCAAGGGAAGAGAGAAGAAGGTAGGCAAGGTGGCGGGGTAATGCAGGCGTGGGGAGAGGGTGAGGGTGTATGCAGGTGTTGAGTGAGAGGGGGGATAGGTGGGGCTGTTGGACAGGGAGGGGCGGGGAGGTGGACAAAGATGAGAAGAAGAAGAAGTGGTGGGAAAAGTGCAGATAACTGGGCCATACTGGGCTAGGAGGGTGGAAAGAAGATAAAGGTGATGAGCAGACATCAGAAGTTAAGGCGGTGGGACAGGTGGAGCTGTTGGACAGGGAGGGGCACAGAGGTGGACGAAGATGAGAAGAAGAAGAAGAAGTGGTGGGAGTTGGACAGATAGCTGGGCCATACTGGGCTAGGAGGGTGGGAAGAAGATAAAGGTGATGAGCTGACACCAGAAGTTAAGGCGGCCATGATAGCACAGTGGTAGGATGCTGGCCTGCGATGCAGAAGGTGCAGGGTTTGAGACTCTGGTAGGGAGGGGAGAAAGTGACCCTGGAGGAGGGGAAAGGAGTGGGGAGAGAGAAGGGCCAGAAGTAGATAGAGAGGACTTTCGAGAGGGGTGCTGGGAATGTATAAAATTGATTAGAAACTGGATGGTAATGCTGCCACCTAGAGGCCAGGTGGTGCAGTAGCAGGGGGGAGAGAGGAGGGAGAAGCAGAGAGTTGATAGAGCAGAGACCAGGAGAGTAGAAAAAGAGAGAAGGAGATTGAGGACACAGAGCCCTCTGGAGGGAAAGTATAACCTGTTATAGGGATTTGGGGCACTTAGTCATGTGATGGGGAGGGGACTATAAATTGAGATGCCCCTGGGTGGGAGGGTGGCTGGGGCAGGTGGGGCAGTCGACATGCAGCTACGATGGGCTAACACCCCCCAAAAAGGTTCTCCTCCAGGAGGCTGAATGTTACCTTTAAGGTACCGGCGGTCCACTCTGCTCCCTGGGCTAGATGTGCTGCTGTGTGTGCTTGGGGAGTGGGATCCCACGGCCTATTTAGGAGGAGAACAAAGGAAGATATTAGTATGCAGTGGGAGGTTGTGTGGAGAGAAAGAAAGCCTGACCCTAGTGCACATGCTCAAATTGGGAAGCCTGCAGGGACCCTAGTGCGCATGCGTGAACTGGGAAGCCTGCTGGGAGCCAAGATGGTGGTACTGGTGTGGCCAGGGAAACACTGGAGAATGACCACCATGCAGTGGGACTACAGCAGTATCAGCTAGGAAACTATAAGTGGCAATAACACACAGATGCAGAACAAAAACGGCAATACAGTATCATGAGTAGAAGCAGATCACAAGCGACTGGCAGCACCAGACAGAGACACAATACAGTGCTGGCTGTACCGACTATGGGGGCTCCTAAGCCCTTAAAACATTGTTAGGCACAAGCAGCAGGCCAAACACACCCAGAATGAGTCCAAAACAGCCAACACAGTAGTCGCTTGGTGGCTTCCAAAGCTCCACTGTGAATTGTCCAAATGCCAGGCAGAACAAGAGATGCTGGAGTCAGCAGAAACACTCAGGCAGTACAGGAGGGCAGAAAATCCCCCACAAAAGGTGCTCCTCCAGGAGTCTGAAAGACACCCTCAAAGCACCTGCGCTCTGCTCCCCAGGCTAGATGTGCTGCTGTGTGTGCTTGGGGAGTGGAGTCCCACGGTCTTTAAAGCACCCGTGGTCCACTCTGCTCCCTGGGGTAGATGTGCTGCTGTGTGTCTGTCAAGTTTTGGAAGAAGGCTGCAAATGTTTAGTGACACCACTGTTAGACCACCAGTATTACTAGGTGAGAGGTTTGGAGCATGACACAAACTGATTGCTGAGGCAAGTCATGAGAAGAGGCAGAGGGAAGGGGTACCTGAGGTCTGCCTAGTGCTTGCTGGGGGGGCAGAGAGAGCAGGTGTGACTGGACTTGGGGGCAGGTGCACTTAGTGTTATTAGGTGCTGTTTGAGGTCAGTTTTGAATTGGGCCAGACATTTGGTGGCGAAGAGGTGCCTGGAGAGTACATTCATCCACAGGGGGGCCCAGTAGGCAAATGCACGTTGCCCAAGTGAGATGCGATGGAAGGGGATAGCCAAGGCCCCCCTAGTCCTCCCCCTGGTGACCTATAACAAGTTGGCTGCTTTGATCAAAATTGCCTACACAAGGTGGTGTTTTACCCAATAGAGCCTTCCTCCCTAGGATACGAGTCTGGAATTTGACCCTGTTTCTTAGTGACAGCCAGTTTGCACGTTCCTACAGAGTAGAAGTGTGAGTGCCACGCTCAGCATCCAGGGTGAGTCTGCAGGCTTTGTTGAGCGCAGTCTTAACCCTCTTGAGTGCTGTATCCGTTGCCGCCCCATAGACCACAAGCCCATAGTTAATAGTAGATATAATGGAACTGTGGACTGAGAGGCGGAGGGCCCCTGGAGAGAGATACTGCCTGTAGCTGTACAGGACACCAACCTTGGTATTGACTGTCTTGACCACAGAGTCAATATGGTGCGCAAACGTGAGGGTATCATCTGTTATGACTCCCAGATACTTCAACAAGTGGGCTTGTTCCAGTGGTTCACTGTAAGAGCTGGAGATGATGAGGGAGTGGTGCTTATTTTTGTTGTGGGGGGCTGGATGTAAGCATGGCCTTGGTCTTCTTGTAGTTTAGTAGCAACTTATGACTACAGAACCAGTCCTCAAGTTTGGAGAAAGGAGTTCTGCAGCTCAGATTATAGGGCAGCCTGAGACGTGCTGCTGCTCAGGAGCACAGCATCATCTGCATATAGTAAGAGTTTGGTGTTGCAGGCTGTGGGAAGGTCATTTAAGAAGAGGCTGAAGAGTAGGGGCCCCAGTATTGATCACTGGGGTACCCTTAATGATACCTCTCTCGCGCTGGATACTGTTTGCTCAATTTTGACACATTGATCTCTCCGTTATCAGGTAGTCTTGGATTAGGATGTATATTGCCCAAGAGCAATAAGAGCAGCACTATTAGTCTTTTCAGGTATTCCTTAAATAGTGTTTTGGAGTGGGTGTGTGACCTGTGGTTAGTGTGGCATCACTTGGAGGTTCCCTGGTTAAAGGTGATTTGATAGAAGATTGCCAAGGCATCATGCCAGTGGAGATGGCAGAGCCAAGACCCTTCGACAGAGTGAACCCCCATGCAGCTTATGTGTAGAGGAGGTCAGATTTAGGGGGGAGGTTATGGTACTGTAAGTATCCGTCATGGCACTGGTTGCTCCCGAGGGGGCTGGTAGACACATGCCTGCAATTAGGAGTCCTGAGAGTGTGAACATAGAAACATAGACTTTGACGGCAGATAAGGACCGCTAGGCCCATCTAGTCTGCCCATTTCCCTACCTACAGGATAGGCCGCAGATCCTAGTTAACCAACAGCCTATTTCTTCCTACCCCCCACAAGAATTGCCTTATGTCTGTCCCATGCATTCTTGAATTCTCCCACAGTTTTAGACCCCACAACCTCCTCAGGAAGGCTGTTCCATGCATCCACTACCCTCTCTGTGAAATAATACTTCCTCACATTGCCCCTGAACCACCCTCCTTCTATCTTTAAATTGTGTCCCCTTGTTCTTGCAAGTCTCTTTTCTGAAAAATGCTACCTCTTGGACTTTGTTGATTCCACTGAGGTACTAAAAGTTTCTATCATGTCCCCTCTCCTTCTTTCCTCAAGGGTATGCTTATTAAGCTCCTTTAGTCTCCCTCATACGGCTTCTCTTGCAGACCTGCACCATTTTAGTTGCCTCCCTCTGGACTGCCTCTATCCTGTCTATGTCCTTGTGAGATGGGGTCTCCAGAACTGGACACAGTACTCAGATGGGGTCTCACCAACTAGTCTGTACAGAGGGATAACAACTTCCTGTTTTCTGCTGATGATGCCTCTCCTATACATCCCAGTATACCCCCAGCCCTCCCTACTGCCTTCTCACATTGCTTGCTAACCTTAAGGTCATCTGATATGATTACCCCCAGGTCCTTTCCTTTTGTTGTTGTTACTACCTCCCACCCATTGTGTATTCTTCCCCTGGGTTCTTATTTCCCAGGTGCATTATTTGCACTTCTTTGCATTGAATCCTAGCTGCCATACTTCTGACCATTCCTCCAACCTTGCCAAGTCCTTTTCATCCTTTCCCGCCTCCTTGTGTATCAACCCTGTTGCAGATTTTTTGTGTCATCTGCAAAAAGGCATACTTTTCCTTCCAGTCCCTCTGCAATGTCACTGATGAAGACATTAAAAAGGACTGGACCCAATACTGAACCTCCTTGTTACCCCACTAGTAACCCCCTTTCTTCCAGGAATGGACTCCATTTACAATTACCTTCTGTGTTCTGTTGTCCAGCCAATGTTTTACCCAGGCTCACCTCCCAGGCTGGTTATTTTGACTATTAATCTTTTGTGGGACTGTGTCAAATGCCTTGCTAAAAGTCTAGGTAAGCCATGTCCACAGCCCCTCCCTGGTCTACTACTTTGGTCACCCAGTCAAAGAAATCTATTAGATTAGCCTGACGTGACCTTCCCGCTCATGAACCCATGCTGCCTGGGTCCTGTGCTCCACTGGCCTCTAGATATCGAGCTATTCTTTCCTTCAGAGTGACTCCATCACTTTCCCTACCACAGAGGTCAGACTGACAGGTCTGTAGTTTCCTGCCTCTGTCTTGGACCCACTTTTGTGAAGGGAATCACATCCGCCTTCCTCCAGTCCTCAGGTACCACCATCCTCCCATGATTTATTAAAAGAGTAGCCAGTGGTTTCACTAGTTCCTCCCTTAATTCTTTTAGAATTCTGGGGTGAATTCCATCAGGACCCATTGCTTTGTCCACCTTCAGTTTTAGGGGTTCTTGCAGACCCTTTCTTCTGTGAAAGGACTGGGATTGACCCCCTATCAAAGTGCTTCTGTTAATTGGATTAGGCACTTCCCCTCCTCTTTTGTGAATACTGAGCAGAAATATTCTTTCAGTATTCCTGCTTTTCACTGTCCCCTCCCTACCCTGTTCATTCTATTCAGCCTCACTATCCCTCCTTTGTCTTTCACGGCTCGCTGATGTACCTATAAAAGGTTTTATCCCCTTCTTAACTGAGTTGGCTATCTTTTCCTCAGTTTGGGCCTTTGCTATTCTGACTTCCCTCCCTGCTTCTTACTGCCTTAAACTGGTACAGCTCTCTGTCCCTGCTCCTTCTGTGTTTCCTTATACTTCCAGAATGCTATCTTTTTCTTCTTGACTTCACAGCCACCTTTTTGAGAACCATAGTGGCTTTTTCTTTTCGTTTGATTTGTTCATTTGCTTCACACAAAGGCTTGTTGCCTCTGTGATGGCAGTTTGATAATTCCCATTGTTGCTTCCACCTCCTTCTGCCTGTTTGCAGTGCTTTTCTGAGGCACTCTCCCATCTTTAAAGTCAGCCCTCCTAAAGTCCAGTACCCTCACTTTTGTATGGCTTGACCTCTGTAGCTGAGTTTAACGTGAGCCACACTGTTTGATGGTCACTTGTCCCCAGATGGCAACCACTTCTAGATCTGAGATCCTCTCACTGCCCCGTTTGAAATCACGAGGTCTAAGATTGCTCCCTCACAGTGGGTTCCAAAACTAGCTGTCTAATGCTACCATCACCTGTGGGGCATCAAGAAAGGCCTTGCTCTTGGATGTGGCTGCAGCAAATGTGCTCCAGTTAACATCGGCATATTCAGGTCTCCCATCAACAGTATCTCCCTTTCTCTGCCATTCTAAGATACCTTCTATCATATCCTTGTCCATTCCTTCCCCTGACATGGGGTCTGTACTAACCCTGTGTGGATTGTGGTGCCCTTTCCAGTCTCAAGGTGACCCAGTGCCTCCTCTCCTCCCTGTTTACTCTTTGTTCAGTTGCTTTTATCCCTTCCTTTACATGAGAGCTACTCCTCCCCTCTTCTCCCCTGCCTGTCTCTCCCTGTAGGTTATGTACCCTGGTATGTTAACATCCCAGTCATGGTTCTCTGTGTACCATGTTTCTGTGACTGCTACGATATCAGGCATCCCTCTTCCATTAAGGCCATCAGCTCAGGGGGCTTGTTGCCCGGACTACGGGATTGGTACTCATTACCCTCCATTTCCTGATGGCCTTACTCCCTTTGCCCCATCCCTGTCCTTCTTGCCTTTGTCACTTTCTCATTTACCCCTGCCCTTCTCCCTATCGACATCTCTATATGTTGGTGTTTGCTGCACTTACTACCGTGATTGTTGGGGGCTAGGATTTTCCTGCTCCTTTCCAGTGCCTCCCTTGGCTGAGTTTAAAAGCTTGTCAATGAAGCATTTAAACCTATCACCTAGGATCCTGGTTCCCCTCCCGGACAGATGCAGCCCATCCTATCCAGTATAGGCTTGCATCACTCCAGGTGGACCCCAGTCCCCAATGAAGCCAAATCCTGAGCTCCACAGTTTTCAACCACTGATTGAATCCCATGGTGCGGAACACCTAGCCTCTCCTATGCCATAGATGGGTAGCACCTCCGAGGGAAAGGTTACCGTCGTGCTACTTGACTAAGGCCCCTCCCCAATTCACAAACTCTTCCACTTCTCTAATCCCTTTCTTAGCCAGGTCATTTTGTCCCTAGGTGGACAATGACATCCAGCTCCCTCCCTGTGCAGCTGCTCCAGCAATCCTGAGGATTCGCTTCCTGTTCCTGCAAGCCATGGTGCCAGGCAGGCACCTACCTCCCTCTCCCTTCCTCCCCAGTTCTACCTTCCTAACAATGGAGTCCCCCACCAGGAGTTGTTTCCTTCCCCTGCAGTGTCCCCTGCCACCCTCCTGTGGGTCTCCTTTGTGGAGGTTCCCAGCATCCTCCTTGGTCTGCACTGTGGGTGCCTCCATAGAGGAACCACACTTTGCCAGAATGCATAGGAATTGTGGAGAGGTACAATGGGAGGGATGCGCCTCTGTTCCACCACCCTCACCCTCCCTGAGCCCACTGTGGTCCAACCGCTCCTCTTTCTTGGCAACCTCTGAGGCAACGGCAGTGGCACTGGTGATCCCTGGATGGAAGAAAAGGTCCCACAAATCCTGGCCAACTCAGCCTGGAGATGAGCAACTTCCTTCCTCAGCCTAGAGAGGTGCCTGCAGATGGGACAACACCGCATCCTCCAGAACATCTCCGAAGACTGCTGCTCACAGCCACTGCACTGCACCACTCCAATCATGTCTTATTTCTGGCCCTTAACTGTTTGCAATCCTTACTTTTCCTCTGTTTTTTCTCTCTCTCCTTACTTTCTGCCTGTGTGCCTTTAAGCTCCTGATTGTCCTGTTCTGAAACAAGAATATCCTATATTTCAGTAGACCACTTACTTGCTCAGAGGCAGACCTCCAGCAGCTAGAGGGGCCGGAGAGCTACTCTTGCCCTTCTAGGATGGTGGGTCCTTGGTGGTTCTGTGATCACTCACTTCCTGCCCCTAAACAGGAAGTTCCTGTTGTCAGTCAAATTCTCTAGCTTTGGGTGGGGGAGGAAGGAGGGCAATATAGTCCCAGCAGAGAAGTTCAGTCACACAGCAGTCCTTTCTCCTGGTGTCTTCTGCCAAGCTATTAGCAGAAACTTTCTAAGGCAGTCTTTAAATGTAGCTTCCTTCTAGCTAAGCCACTCCCCCTACTTACCAGATCTTTCTACAAGTAATTTAAACCTCACAGCAGTTAAGTCCTTTCAGTCACCTGAGATTTACACCTAGATAACTCTTCAGATACCCATTCAGTTCAGTTAACCCAAACACACACTTTTTTTTTTGTATGTTAGTTTTTTTACCCTAAATTAAAGGTCAAATACAAAAGTTCTTCTACTTTAGTCCCAGCAGAGAAGTTCAGTCACACAGCAGTCCTTTCTCCTGGTGTCTTCTGCCAAGGGCCAATATGGCAGTTCCACAAGGTATATGAATAGTTGGGTAAAACATTTTTGACTGGCGTAACAGGGAAGGAGAGGAGGATAGGATGACAATTCCTTTGAGATAGCTTCCTGCTAACTTGTACTGTCATACCTGAAAATAGGCAATTGTTGTGTCTAGTGTGCTTACCTGGTCAACAAAAGCTAATAAATAAAGTTGATTTAAAATTAAAATGCCGATGATAAATTGCATCCAGAGGAAATGATGAACTGTTGAGATCCAACATCACATAATGTGTTAAAATTCCTGAAAAGTGATAAACTGTGGCTTGGACATATGCAAGATGTGAAATCCTTTTGTCTGTATGTTTCCTTTGATCTTCAAAGTCCTCAAAGACAAGTATAGTTCCTTTAGGAGCAGGTCAGACGAAAATGTTGATTCAGTTGCAGGACCCAGCATCACCAAGTTTGTCAGACTTATTTTCCCTTGGGATGGCTTCCAAAAAAAATTGATTTAAAATGAAAAACAGAGAAACATAGACTTTGACGGGAGATAAGGACCACTTGGCCCACCCAGTCTGCCCATTTCCCTAGCTACTGGATAAGCTGCGGATCCTAGTTAACCAACAGCCTATTTCTTCCTACCCCCAAAAGAATTGCCTTATGTCTGTCCCATGCATTCTTGAATTCTCCCACAATTTTAGACCCTACAACCTCCTCAGAAAGGTGGTCCCATGCATCCACCACGCTCTCTGTGAAAAAATACTTAGTCACATTGCCCCTGAACTGTCCCACCTCTATCTTTAAATTGTGACCCCTTGTTCTTGCGCATCTCTTTTTCTGAAATATGCTACCCTCTTGGACTTTGTTGATTCCACTGAGGTACTTAAAAGTTTCTATAATGTCTCCCCTCTCCCTCCTTTCCTCAGGGGTATACATGTTAAGCTCCTTTATTCTCTCCTTGTATGGCTTCTCTTGCAAACCCTGCACTATTTAGTTGCCCTCCTCTGGACTGCCTCCATCCTGTCTTATGTCCTTGCAGAGATGGGGTCTCCAGAACTGGACACAGTATTCCAGATGGGGTCTCACCAACTGCCTGTACGGAGGGATAACAACTTTCTGTTTTCTGCTGGTGATGCCTCTCCCTATACATCCCAGTATCCCCCCAGCCCTCCCTACTGCCTTCTCACATTGCTTGCTAACCTTAAGGTCATCTGATATGATTACCACGCGGTCCCTTTCCATTTTTGTTATTACTACCTCCCACCATTGTGTACTCTTCCCCTGGGTTTTTGTTTCCCAGGTGCAATATTTTGCACTTCTTTGCATTGAATCCAAGCTGCCGTACTTCTGACTATTCCTCCAACCTTGCCAAGTCCCTTCTCATCCTTTCCACCCCCTCTTGTGTATCAACCCTGTTGCAGATCTTTGTGTCATCTGCAAAGAGGCATACTTTTCCTTCCAGTCCCTCTGCAATGTCTCTTATAAAGACATTAAAAAGGACTGGACCCAATACTGAACCCTGTGGTACCCCACTAGCAACCCCCCTTTCTTCAGAGTAGACTCTGTTTACAATTACCTTCTGTGTCCTGTTGTCCAGCTAATGTTTTACCCAGGCTACCACCCTGGGACCCACTCCCAGGCTGGCTAATTTGTTTATTAATCTTTTGTGTGGGACTGTGTCAAATGCCTTGCTAAAGCCTAGGTAGGCCATGTCCACAGGCCCTCCTTGGTCTACTACTTTGGTCACCCAGTCAAAGAAATCAATTAGATTCATCTGACATGACCTTCCCACTGTGAATCCATGCTGCCTTGGGTCCTGTGCCCCACTGGCTTCTAGGTACTCAACAGTTCTTTCCTTCAGAAGTGATTCCATCATTTTTCCTACCACAGAGGTCAAACTGACTGTTTTGTAGTTTCCTGCCTCTGTCTTGCTCCCACTTTTGTGAAGGGGAATCACATCCACCCTCCTCCAGTCATAAGGTACCACACCATCCTCCCATGATTTGTTAAAAAGGGTAGTCAGTGGTGTCACTAGTTCTTCCCTTAATCATTTTAGAATTCTGGGGTGAATTCCATCAGGTCCCATTGCTTTGTCCACCTTCAGTTTTAGGAGTTCTTTCAGAACCCTTTCTTCTGTGAAAGGACTGGGATCGACCCCCTTATCCAGCATGCTTCTGTTAATTGGATTAGGTACCTCCCCCTCCTCCTCTTTTGTGAATACCGAGCAGAAGTATTCGTTCAGTATCCCTGCTTTTTCACTGTCCCTCTCTACCCACCCACAGTCCATTCTGTTCAGCCCCACTATCCCTCCCTTTGTCTTTCTATGCTCCCTAATGTACCTATAAAATGTTTTATCCCCCTTCCTAACCGAGTTGGCTATCTTTTCCTCAGTTCGGACCTTTGCTATTCTGACCGCCTTCCCTATTTCCTTCTGCCTTAACTGGTACGGTTCTTTGTCCTGCTCCTTCTGTGTTTTCTTAAACTTTCTAAATGCTGTCTTTTTCTCCCTAAGCTCCCCCGTCGCCTCTTTTGAGAACTATAGTGGCTTTTTCTTTCATTTTGATTTATTTGCTTCACACAATGGCTTGTTGCCTGTGTGATGGCAGGTTTGATGTTTCCCCATTGTTGCTTCACCCCTCCTTACCTGTTTGCTAGTGCTTTTATAAGGCACTCTCCCATTTTGACAAAGTCAGCCCTCCTGAAGTCCAGTTCCCTCACTTTTGTATGGCTTGACTCTGCAGCTGAGTTTATCGTGAACCACATTGTTTGGTGGTCACTTGTTCCCAGATGGCTACCCACTTCTAGATCTGAGATCCTCTCACTATTCCCATTTGAGAGTACGAGGTCTAAGAGTGCTCCCTCCTGAGTGGGTTCCAACACTAGCTGTCTGAAGCATTCCCCCTTGTAGGGCATTGAGAATGGCCCTGCTTTTGGATGTGGCTGCAGCAAAGGTGCTCCATTTTACATCTGGCATATTCAGGTCCCCCATCAACAATATTTCACCTTTCTCTGCCATCCTAAGGATGCCTTGTATCATATCCTTGTCCAATCCCTCCCCCTGAGATGGGGATCTGTATATAACCCCTGTGCAGATTGTGGTGCCATTTCCAGTCTCTAAGGTGACCTACAGTGCCTCCTCTCCTCCTTGTTTACTCTTTTGTTCCGTTGCATTTATCCCTTCCCTTACATAGAGAGCCACTCCTCCCCCTCTTCTACCCTCCCTGTCTCTCCTGTAGGTTGTGTACCCTGGTATGTTAACATCCCAGTCATGGTTCACTGTATACCATGTTTCTGTGACTGCCACAATATCCAGGCATCCCTCTTCCATCAAGGCCACCAGTTCAGGGAGCTTGTAGCCCAGACTATGGCACTGGTACTTATTACCCTCCATTTCTTGATGGCCTTATCCCTTTTTGCCCCATCCCTGTCCTTACTGTCTTTGTCGTTTTCTCCATTTACCCCTGCCCTTCTCCCTATTGACATCTCTATCTTGGTGTTTACCTCACTAACTACCCAAATTTTTTTGGGGGGGAGGGTCTAGGATTTCCCTGCTCCTTTCTAGTGCCCTCCCCCAGCTAGTATAAATGCTTGCTGATGAAGCATTCAAACCTGTCACCTGTTGGTGATACCTAAAGGAAATGATGAGCTGCTAAGATCCAGCGTCACAGAATGTGTTGAAATTCCTAAAAGGTGATAAACTGCAGCCTGGGCATATGCAAGCTGTGAAATTCTTTTGCCTGTATGTTTCCTTTGTTCTTTAAAGTCCACAGGTACAGCTGCTTAGGAGTAGGTCAGATGAAAATGTTGATTCAGTTGCAGGACCCAGCATCACCAAGTTTATCAGACTAGTTGCAAGACTTATGTTTCCTTGGGATGGCTTTCAAACAGTTGATTTAAAATGAAAAAGCTGATACCTGGTGGTGATGTTTTGCAGAAATTCAGTCCAGGAGACGTTCACAGATGATGTGTACAAGAATGGCATAGGTACTCCATACAGAACAACATTTAAATCCACAAAAACTACAGATGCAGACAAGTGTAAACCGCCACCCACAAAACCCCAGGAGGCGATTCTGGCAGAATTTTTTTGCCTCTCCTTGGTGCCCAGGGTAAAATTCACCAAGTGCATTTATTTATTTATTTATTTAATTTTGGTAACCGGGTAAGTGCACTAGACATACAAAATGCCTATTTGTAGGCATGACCCAGGAGATTACAGACAAAATACAAAATAGAGTTACAGTCAAAATGCAGTTACGTTCAAAAAAACAGAATAGTAAGAGAACACAAAATATAAAACAATAAGCAGTTCAAGAAGAAACAAACAGTCATCTACAGGGCATTCAAGCAAAAATGTACAGATGTCACAGAACTGAGCATATCAAACTGTATGCAGTGGTGATAGCTTTCCTGCAGTACCGTGGAGTCCGGGGGCATCCCTACCTGGACGACTGGCTGATCATGTGTTCCTCCAGGGCAGAGGTGGAGCAGTCCAGGAACCTGACCCTCCAGACCTGCTCGGCCCTCAGCCTTCTGGTCAATTAGGACAAGTCAGATCTCATTCCAGTGCAAGTGATTCAATCCATCAGGGTGAAGCTCGAGTCCCGTCGGGCCTGGGCCTGACTCCCAGTGGAAAGGGCAGAGGATGTTTCCTCTTTTGCGTGATCATTTTGGGTTGAGCATTTGCACCCTGCCCAGGACTTCCTCCGTTTTCTGGGTTTAATGGCTGCCTGCACCAGCACGGTCCACTGGGTCAGCTGGAGAATGCACTCCCTGCAGTGGGGGCTGGCCAGGCCTGGGCCTCAGTGCCACAGTCACCTCGATCAGCTGGTCTTGGTGACGCAGCAGATGTGGGATGCCATCCAGTGGTGGCTGGTCCTGGAACATCTTCAGGAAGGAGTCCCATTTATCTACATGGAGCCAACAATTATTCAACAACTGACACCGCTGTGCTGGGCTGGGGTGCCCACCTGAGGGACAACAAAGTTCATGCCCTCTGGACCTCTGAGGAGTCCCAATGTCGCATCAACCTGCTGGAGCTCCGTGCAGTGCGTCGGATGCTGATGGTGTTTGCTCCCCACATTTTGGGTCAGGTCATCAGGTCCAAACGGACAACATGGCAAGCATGTACTACCTCAGCAAGTAGGGTGGAACACGCATTCCTTCCCATTTACTGGAAAGCTGTCCACATCTGGACCCTCATTTGTAGCTTGGATGCTGACCATCTGGCAAATCATGTAGCTGGCAAATCCAGACAGCTGGTGGACACCCTCAGCTGGGTGGTCGAGGTGTCTCATGAGTGGTCCCTTCACCGGGAGGTGGTCAACCATCTGTTCTCACTGTGGGACAGACACTCCACAAGTCGACCTGTTTGCCCCCCAGGAGAATGCGAAGCTAATGCTGTTTTGTGCCCACCCCCCTCAGTACAGAACACTTCTGGGGAATGCCTTCATGAGGCCATGTACCCCAGGCCTCATGTATGCCTTCCCTTCCCTCCCGTTCCCCTGATCCACAAGGTGTGGAAGGACAAGGCTTGAACGATCCTAGTGGCTCTGTACTGGCTGCATCAGTTTTGGTACTGCACTCTCCTCAACCTCAGCAGCAGGCCTCAATGGCATCTGCCTCTCTGCCTAGACCTGCTCTTGTGTTCTTAAAGGAAGGTCCTTCATTCAGATCTTCAATCCCTTTGTCCAGCAGCCTGGTTCTTGAGTGGCTAGAGTTCCAGGCTTTGTGGCTGATGAGCACCTCCATGTTGTGGAGGCCTCTCAAAAGGTGTTGACTCGTCAGTGCTACGCCTTTAAATAGAAGAGATTTTCCACTTGGAATCAGGAAAATCAGCTAGACCCCTTGACCTGCTCAGTGGTGAGTATTCTGGACTACCTCTGTTCCCTCTCTCAGTCAGGACTTTGGTTGACAGCTCTCAAAGTGCACCTGGCAGCCTTCTCTGCATTCCGGGAATGGGCAGTATGCCGACAGTGGTGCAGGAGAAGGTGGTCAGGTTTGTGAACCACCACCACCTTGGGACCTGCTATTGGTTTTGGCAATTCTCATGGGCAAGCCATTCAAACCCATGTATTGGTGTACTGCCACCTGTTGTGGAAGATCGCCTTCTGTCTCCAGTTGCTTTCAGTGGCATCTCCGTACCTGGTCTTACACAAGGACAAGGTTTTACTCTGCCCCAAACCGAAGCTTGTCAGAGTTTCACCTCAACCAGGTGATTAACCTCCCAATGTACTTCACCAGTCCGACCTCGGAGGCTCAGCACAGGCTGCATTCATTGGACCTGAGAAGATAGAAACCACTATGGTTCTCCAAAGAGGTGGGGGACAAAGTCGGAGCTAAGAGGCTGAGTTTCAGGAAATGTAAGGGTAGCCAAACGGAGGAGGACAGGGAGCTGTACCTTGAATGTCTAAGGGAAGCGGGGAAGGCTGTCAGGAGGGCGAAGGCACAGACAGAAGAGGGTTTAGCACAGTCTGAAAACAAAGGGGAAAAACATTTTATAGGTACATCAGTGAAAGAAGAAAAAACAGGAGGGGGGTTGTGAGGCTCAAAGGGGAGAAGGGAGAGTGTAAGGATGGGGATCTTGACAAGGCAGAAATAATGAACAAGTACTTCTGCTCGGTGTTCACTAAGGAGGGGGAGGGTCAGGGACCACAGTTGGGTTGCAGAGGCATTGGTGGGGGTGGACACCAGTTCATTCACAGTGGAGAGAGTTCTGAAGGAACTCACAAAGGTGAAGGTGGATAAGGCCATGGGGCCAGATAGCATCCACCCAAGGATATTAAAGAAGCTGCAAAGGAAACTAGAAGCACTTTGGTGGCCCTGTTCGCAGAGTCACTCAACACTGGTGTTGTTCCAGAGGACTGGAGGAAAGCACATGTAGTCCCATTGCACAAAAGTGGCAGTAGGTTGGAGGCAAGGAACTACAGGCCAGTCAGCCTCACCTCAGTGGTGGGAAAGATCATGGAGACACTGCTGATAGAAAAGATAGTGGCACATATGGAATCCAGCGGTGCTCAGGATCTGAGGCAACATGGATTCACAGCAGGAAAGTCATGTCAAATGAATCTAATAGATTTTTTTTGATTGGGTGACTAGGGAAATAAATCTGAGCAGGGCAATAGATGTTGCCTACCTAGATTTCAGCTAAATCTTTGACGCCGTCCCACACAGAAGACTGATCAGCAAGATGGGTGGTCTGGGCATGGGTCACAAGGTGATGAACTGGGTTAGGAACTGGTTAACAGACAGGAGACAGGGTGGTGGTAAATGGGGTACCATCTGGGGAGAGGGGAATGACTAACGGGGTTCCACAAGGATGAGTACTAGGACCAGTCCTGTTCAATGTCTTCATGAGTGACATTGCAGAGGGTCTGGAAGGGAAAAAACAGGGTGGATACTCCATAAGGGGTGCAAAAAATGAAGAGGGACCAGGAGAAGCTTGAAAGATGGTCAGAGATGTGGCAACTGAGGTTCAATGCAAATAAGGCAACATAATGCACCTGGGTAGATAGAACCCTGGGGAGAGCTACAGGTTGGGAGGGAAACGAGCTCACTGTCACCAAAGAGGAAAGGGACTCATCTCTGATGACTGTAGGGTATCAAAGCAGTGCACAAAGGCAGCAGGGAGGGGCAGTGGCATGCTGGGGTGCACAGACAGGGGTATCACTAGCAGGAGATGGGAGGTGGTGATGCCATTGTATAAAACATTGGTAAGGCCTTACCTGGAGTACTGTGTGCAGTTTTTGGAGGCCGCACCTGTGCAAGGACATAGATAAGGAGGAGACTATCTAGAGAAGGGAAATAAAGATGGTACAGGGCTTGCACCACAAAACATATGAGGAGAAACTAAGGGATCTCAATATGTACTCACTGGAGGAGAGGAGGCAGCAGGGGTACATGACTGAAACTTTCAAGTGCCTCAAGGGCAAAAACAAGGTACAGGTGGGGGACATTTTCCAATGTGGAAAAAGTACTAGAACAAGGGGGCACAATATGAAATTGGAAGGGGGTAGATTAAGAGGTGTTGTGAGGAAGTTTTTCTACACAGAAATGGTAGTCGATGCTTGGAATAATCTGCCATAGGAGGTAGTGGGGGCAAGCACAGTGGAAGGGTTTAAACATGCCTGAGATGGGTACAAGGGAAGCTTAAAAGGGGAGGGAGTGACAAAAAGCCATTGATCACATAGGGTTAGTGGCTACATACAATGTATAGGGCCTACAGGCACACTGGATGGGCCTAGCGGTCCTTATCGGCCGACAATTTCTATGTTTCTCAGGCTAGTTCTGACTTACTTTATTTATTTATTAAAGTGTTTCACCAGGAAAAAGCATACAGAGCTCAAACAGCTTGTTTCCAGATGTGTCCGGGGAGAGGGGGATAAGCTTAAGATGCATACTAAAAAATCTAACTATTTCCACAAATGTAAAAATACAGAGACTATGATGAGTACACAAGTGGATAACAATATAAAGATTGCAACATATGAGACAGTGAACCAGGCAGGTAGTAAAGGTATGTACTATATTTACAGTTTACAGTAGTAGCAGTTCGGGTAATAAGTGAGCTGGTAGGTAAAGCAGATACACCTTGAAAGAATGGCTAGGGATATGGAACTGAAGAGCGGTTATAAATAGTGAGCACTTCTAAAGGAAATAGGAGTAGGATGAAGTGAAAATAAATGTCATAAGATGTTAAGAAGAAAGTGGTTGGGAAGGAAACTGAGGGTCAGCCACGTTAAGTGCAGTGGCACGAGGGAGAGGTATGGGAGTGGAGTAGAGAGATTGGGGGGTAGTGGAAGTAGATTGAATGGATAAGGGGAGAGAATTCCAAAGTTTTGGAAAGCAGAATGAGAAGGCTGATTGACCAGCAAGTGATTTACAGGATGGGAGCTGGAGGGAACAAAACCCAGAGTTTCAGAGAGAGTAGGGGGATCGGGTGGTGGGTGAGAGTAGGAGTTGAGATGGGGGGATAACCAGAATGTGGATGTAAAGGAGTCACAGTGGGTCAAATGGAAGGGAAGGGAGAGAGAAAGCAGAGAGTACAGTGGTGGGTGGTGGGTAGGGCAGTTAAGAGCAAAGTGGCAGAAGGAGTGAAAGAGGGGATCCAGTGTAGCGAGGGTGGTCTTGGGGCAGCACCATAGACTATGTCGCCAAAATCAGAAATGGTGAGAATCATCTTGGTTTGGATGTCTTGGCAGGCAGGGAGGGGAATGCAGCCTTTATGCCCAAAGAGGGGCACCAAGTTTAGGGTGAAGCTTTTTCTGAATGGCTTCTATGTGCTGGGAGAAATGGAGGAAATGGTCAAGCCAGACAACGAGATACTTGAAGGCAAACATGTCATCAGTTGGGTCTCCATCTAGTGTGTGGTAGGAAGGGAGGGATGGGAGTTTAGAAATCCTTCATCTAGTGCCAAAGCACATAGAAACTGTCTTTTTGGCATTTAGTGATAACTGATTTAACCAAAATCGTTTTTGGACTGAGTCGAAATCCGGTTTAAGCTTGGATCTGAACTCAGCTGGAGGTGACCCAGAGACAAACAGGGTCATGTCATCTGCGTACATGTGGATGTATGCAGATGAGCAGGCAAATGGAAGGTCATTTTTTAATTTATTTTATTTTTTTGTTCAGTCTCAGATTACAAATACCTTTGAGCAAAATGCTGCTAATTTACAAAGGCTCAACGTCCGAGGAAGGGGTTACAGTCAAAACAAAGGAGGTACAAACACATTCGATGGTTACATCAGAACATAGAACATCAGCAATACATATGTGGAACTAAAGATCTAAATGGTGGGAGGGCAGGAGAGGGGAGGCGGAAGGGAGTTAGAAAAGAAGGTAAGAGAGAAGGTGCAATATCTAGGAAGGATAGGAGAATAAGGCAGCCAGAGGCCTTGTCATAGATTGTGAGGAAGGCGGGGGGCTAGGGTGGGAGGGGGGTGTGAGAGGAGGGGGGTAAAGGGGGAAGAAAGGGATGGCAAGAATAGTAGAGATGGAGACCTGAAGGCATGTTGAGTACATGGAAGAGGAGGGTCAGAGGAGAACAAGCAAGGAGGGGGTGGAGTAAAGGAGGAGATGACAGAGGGGGAAAGGGATTGTAATGGCAAGAGTGGGCGACGAACAGGAAGCCTGGTAAGTGCATCAAGGGGTGAAATAGTAGTGGTAGGGGTAGGCTAGGTGGGAAATTGGGTGTAGCAATCACAGGCACTTTCAGTTAGGAGATGCTGCCAAAGCATTTGTTTGAATTGGATAAGACTAGGTAGCATGATCAGCTGGTTGCTTAGATTATTAAACCACAGAGGGGCTCTGTACTGAAAAAATTGTTGGTATTGAGCAGTCCGACAGTGAGGAACTAGCAGGAGGTAAGAATCAGAGGTGTGGGTGAATGGTGTCTTAGGGGATTTGTTTAACAGACAACCAATGCTCGGAGGTAGTAAACCAAGAAGTACTTTTTTGGTCAGAAGGCAAGTTTGGTATTTTATCCTGTTGCTTAGCTGAAGCCAGCCTGATTGGGCATATACTGTAACTCACAGGTGTGTGTGAGGCGATCAGCTCCCGTGATTAGCTGACAGGCCTTGTTCAGTGTGACCATGAGTCTTTTTTGTGACGTGGATGTTGCAGCACTGTATATGATTAGACAATAATCAATGATCAAGAGTACCGAGCTGTGAACTGCAGTCTTCAGGGCTTCTGGGGTCAGACTCCGTCTGTGTCTGTGATGGAGCCCAAGTCTGGTGTTGACGTCTCTAGCAACATTTTCTGTGAGTCGCAAAGGTGAAGTGACAATCCAGGATTAAACCTAGGCACTTGAAAAGTTAAATTTGTTCTAGAGGGTCTCCATGGTTGTTAGTGACTGTGAGTGAGTACGCCTTAAACTTATTCCGGAAGGATGAAAATAACTGGACTTCAGTTTTCTTGTAGTTTAGCACTAATTTAAGTTTATTAAACCAACTGTCTGTACCAGATAAACCTTGTTGAAGATTGTTTTCAAGTGAGATGGGATCTGGATGGCTAGTAAAGATGACAGCATCATCTGCGTAAGAGGAGAGTACGCTGGTTGCAGGCAGCTGGGAGGTTGTTCAGGAAAATACTGAACAGTAGGGGCCTCAGAATAGAGCCTTGAGGTACCCCAGATCAGACAGCCCTCTGCTCCGAGACTACATTTGATATCCTCACCCTCTGAATCTATCACTGAGTTAGCTTCCGAACCATTTCTGAGCGTTTGGAGCAACCCCAGTTTTAGAGAGTTGGCCAAGCAAGAGCGAGTGATTCACTGTGTCAAAGGCCTTTGTTAGATCAACAAAGGCTGCAGCTACAAGCTTGCCTTGATCGTTGGATTGTTGTATGAAGCTAGTGAATTCTAGCAGCAGCGCTGAGGTAGTACTGTGTCCCTTTCTAAAACCATGCTGTTGTGGGCACTAGATAGAGTAGGTTTCCAGATAAGCAACTAGCTGGTTGGAAACTATTCCCTCGAGCACCTTGGAGAGTGGAGGGAGGATAGATATTGACCTATAGTTGCTGTGTGGGGAACGATCACCAGCCTTATGCACTGGAGTTACGATGGCCATTTTTCAAGCATCCGGGAATTGAGTCAAGGTAAGAGAGAGAGGTTTAGAATCTTAGTTATGGATAGGAGAACTTCATCTAAGGTTAGGGCGATAAGCTTAAGTTCAAATCCGTCGCCACTGTGTCCATTTTCTTAGAACCTTAACTAGTAGTTTTCTGACAAGATTGCAGGAAACCTTTTTAAAATAGAAGGGGGGGTGCTCAGTGCTCTGTTCGTCCCCGTGGCTTGTAGAGTGGGCAGCGTTGTCGTCGAAAGAGTTATGTGGGAGGACACTGGTCAGATTGGTAAAAGCATCGTTAAAGGTGTTGGCAATTTCCATCGGGTCAGCGGAAGGGGTGCAGTTAATGTTTAACATTGTAGGCAATACTTTAGATTCTTTGCCAGTGATGTCTTTTAGATTGGACCAGAACTTCCTGCTATCACCCCAAGAGCTGGTAAGCATCTCTCTGTGGTACTTGTGTTTTGCCTGGTGAGTCTCCCTCGTGCACTTGTTTCTAGCTGCTTCATAGGCTTGCACATCCGGCTGTTTACTGTTGGCTTTTGCACATTGCCAGAGGTGGTCCCAAAGCTTCATTTTGTAAAGGAGATCAGAAGAGATCCAAGGGTTCGCAGTACCACGGATCTTCATCTTTTTGAGAGGGGCATGCATGTCACAAGCTGTGTTGAAGACCCATATGAAGTGACTGAGGGCTACATTAATGTTGTCAGTTGTATCCAGCAGGTTCCAGTCCTGGGCACGAAGCTGCTGTTTTAGGAGGTCCAGGTGTCCATGTTTAAGTATCCTGTTGTATAAGGTTTGAGGATGGGGGATATGGAATCTATTTTTCCAGCTGCATGTGATTGGGGAGTGGTCACTGATGGAGTCCGGGTGCACTGTTACATTGGAAAGGTGGTTTGGTTGGTTAGAAATTATCCAGTCGAGGGTGGTGCTAGTCCCTGTTTTATAGTTCATTCTGGTAGGTGTATTGATGAGTTGAGTTAGGTGGAGCGATGTTAGTACGTCCTTTAGGGAGCTGATTGCAGGTGACAGCCAGTTTAAGTTGAAATCGCCCACAATAATTGTCTCAATGAGGTGATTTTGTGAGCAGAGATGGTCAAGGAAACTGAAAAGACCAGTGGCAGGATCTTTGGGTGGTATATAGACTGATGGAACTGACAGTGATTTAAGGTGAACCCCCAGCAGCACTTTTATTGCCAATTCCTGGGTGGTACCTCCAAGATCGAACGTTGGCATAGCATGCCCCTTTAAAGAATTTTTAGGAATATAGGAATATGGCGCATCCACCCCCATGCTAGGACAGTCTGTCCAGCCTGAATATAGTGTACACAGGAAGGGCTACTGCTGAATCAGGTATTTTGGGGGTCAGCCAGGTCTCAATGACAGATAGTATGTCAGGGTTGTGCTGAGTTACCCAGACTTTCAGGGTGTCAAGTTTGCTTAGTAGGCTGCAGATATTAATTGTAGCCAGTTTAGTGGTACCTTGTTTAGGGCAGGCATTGCATGTGGTAGGTGGTAAATGTTTCGGTCCTGGAGGTTAAGAGTGGTCCAATTATGGAACCTTGGGGAACTCTGGTGGTAATAGGGAGGGGATGTGGCGTCTCCAAACTTCACAGATTGTGATCTGTCCATGAGGTAGAAGGTGAACCAATTATTGGCCGAGACTGAAAGACCCGCTGATCTCAATTTGAGTAGAAGGAGGGAATGGGAGACTGTGTTGAAAGCTTTCACTAGATCGACAAAAATGGTGGCAGTGAGAAGACCCTGGTTCATAGCTATATGAATGGACTCCATGAGTTGGAGGAGAGGGGAAGTCATGGAGTGGAGTTTATGGAAGCCAGAGTGGAAAGGGGTAAAAAAGAAAGAGGAATCAAGGTAGGGTGAGAGTTGAAAAAGAACTATGTGCTCTTGGAGTTTGGAGAGGGTAGGGAAGAGTGATATAGGATGGAAGTTTCCAGGAGATGTGGAGTTGCCACCTTTATGGAGGGGGAGGACAGTGGCATGCTTCCAAGACCCAGGAATGGAGGTAAGAGAGAAGCAGAGGTTTAGTAAGGATGTAATAGGAGAGGTGATGGCAGGGATAGAGATGTGCAGCAGCTTTGGGTCAAGTCCGTCAAGGCTGCTGCTTTGCAAGGAGTTGAGGGTTTAAAGAGCTTTCAGAGAGGAGGATGGGGAAAGAAGTGAAAAGAAGAAAGGTAGAGGAGTGGTGGGAGGGAGAGGAGGATGGGGAGGGAGGTATAAAGAGAAAGGGAGGAGAGGAGGGTAGAAGCACAAGTGGTAAAGTAAGTGTTGAAAGCAGAGGCCACAGGGCCAGCCTGGTGGTGCTAAGGGCCGAGGCATCTCTGCCTTACCTCACACCATGCCAGTGACCCAGTTTCAGGAATGGCCTCTGGTCATCGGAGAGCCAGCATTGGGGGTGGGGCGGATCAGGATTGAGCTGCCTGATGACAACTCTCTTTCCCAGGGAGGGGGGGGTCACTTTCCCACAGTCTCACTGCCTCCAAGTGGAGGTCTGGTGGCAGCACAGGCAGGTAGTGGAAGACTAGTAAGATGGGCGTCCCCAGTGTGTGACACATCGTGCCTTCACACTGCGCTCACCTGGGGCAGCGTGAGTGGTGAAGCGGTGGAAATGACTAAACAAATAGAAAAAAAAGAAGAGAGGCCACAGATGGAGGGTCAGAGGTTGTGGAGGTACCTGAATGTAATATTGTGGGGGGTCTGTGTTGAAGGGGGGAATAGGGTATAAATGACTTTCCTGAACTTGAGGGGTGACTTAAATTCCTCTGGAAAGATGAGAAAAGCTCGGCTTTGTCTAGCCTAGTGGGCCTGGTTTAAGAATTCCTCAGGGTACGACACCTGTGCAGGTCAGGATTTCCATGCCAGGTCATGAGCACGATGGCAAGGCAGCAGTTTCGCTGACTACAAAGAGTGTGCAGCTGTGGTTCGGGGAGAGGTTCGCCAGCTGTTTGTCATCTATGCTGAAGCTGCACTTTGTAGACCGGCAACTAAGTGGACGATTGGCAGGTGGGTATGAAACACTGTCTCCTGCATCGACCTCTTCTTCTGGTGGGCTGATAAGGAGCCTTCTGTAGGGCTTAGGGCTCATTCCACCAGACATTCTGCTGCCCCTGTGGCTGCTTCCAGGGACGCCCGTATCAAGGAGATCTGCAGGTTGCTACTTGGAAGTCAGTGCACACCTTCATCTCCCATTACCACATCAACCTTGAGTCATACCGGGATGCTGGTTTTCGGACATTGGTTCTCCAGTCTCTGTTCCCCAACTAGGGGGTGCTTACTTTGCTTCCTTCTCCGAGAGAACTGCTAAGAGTCTGCCAGAAGTATGGATAGTACACCACATCTGTTCCTTGAAATGAGGATTACTAACCTATAACCATAGATCTTCTACAGACTGGTCTCTTGCAGTAGGTTATTACACTTGGTGAATTCTACCAGGTGGCACTATCACACAGCAACTTCTTCCAGCTGTCTTCTTCAGGGGCTGCCCCCCAATATCACTTTCTCAGCCTCAGTGTAAGAGGGGGCGGCCCCATTCAACCACTGTTCATTTTCCCACCGGCTTCAGCCAGTACAGCAGCTAGCTCAATCTTCTGTGTTGTGGTCTTTGACGTGATCTTGAAACCATTTTTTCCTATTGCAGTCCAGGCCTGTGAATGACTCACAGCTACCCTCGGAGACATTGTAAGATGGTATGGGCTGAAGTTTCACTGCTATGCTGATGATACCCAGCTCTACCTGTCTTTTGCACCTGACCAGGATAGTGTTCTCTCGATTTTTAATAACTGCCTCGCTGAAATCCAGGATTGGATGAATTCGAGCTGGCTAAAGTGAACGCGGGAAAGACCGAGGTGATGATTGTGGACCCAGGTTGCTGGATAGAAGGGATGAGGGTTGGTCAGCCCTCTGGACTTTATCTGGGGGTTCCCCCAGATCCTTTCCTCTGAATGGGTACGAGACCTGGGGGTGGTGCTTGATGACAGGCTGACTTTACTATCTCAAGTGTCGGCAGTCGTCAAGTCTTCCTTTTACCACCTTAGGAACATCACCAGGATCAAGCACCTCATTCCATCCAGGGATCTGCCTATATTGGTCCACGCCTTTATGGCCTCGCGCCTTGATTACTGCAACTCCTTGTACTTAGGGCTACCTGGGGTTGATATCTGCCGCCTCCAGCTAGTGCAGAACGCTGCAGCGCGTTTGTTGATGGGGACGTCCTGATCCTCTCATATTACACCTGTGCTGCGCGAGCTGCACTGGCTGTCAATTCAGTGGTGGATCACCTTTAAAGTTTGTTTACTGACTTACAAAGCCCTACATGGACTTGGCCCTGACTACTTGAAAGAGCTTCTTGTACCTTACTGCCCTGAGTGACAGCTCCATTGAGTTGTCGAGGGGTTGCTGGAGATTCTGAGGGTGTCTTTAAAATCTTCTGGGGCCCATGCATTTATGTATGCGGCCCCTTCCCTCTAGAATTCTCTACCCCGTCAGCTGCGGGAGTGCGCAACTGTGGGGGGTTTTAAACAGGTGTTGAAGACTTTTTTGTGGCGCCAGGCCTTTTATGGTATTGAATAAAGGGACTTATCAGACTATATTTATTATCTTATCATCTGTGTTGATTTTATTATTGCTGTCTAATTTTATTGTAAAGTGCCTTGATACTCTGAAAGGCGCTTAAATGAAATTAAGCTAGTATTATTATTTATTATTATTATTATTACCTCGGCTTTCCTTGTTCTCTGGCAGGCCTGTGAGCCGCTCACAGTTACCCCGCTGCTCCTTGGCCCGGCACTCTTGCTGGGACCTGGGACTCTTCTGTGGCTAACGAGGCAGCCCTGCTGTAACGGACCTCGGGGACTCATGCTAAGGGTTCCCTGGCTAAGTGCTCATGTTCCCAGCATACGAGGGAGAGGAGCTCTCACTCTGCACACTCCTTTCAACGCTGCCCATCGACGGTGCCTTCTTCTACTCCTCCACCATCAGTGGTGCTTTCCTCGTTGACAGGGCTGCTCTCCCCATCAATAGAGCCTTTGTTGCTCACTTTCTCATTGATGGGAATGCATCCCCTGTCGACGGAGCACTCAAACACCTGTCTCTCATCGACTGGCACTGTTCCCCCATCGATGGAACATTTCTCGTCGATGGGACAGGTTCCTCCATCAATGGAGCATTCTGTTCCTCATGTCTCGTCAATGGGAGTTATTCTTCCATCGACGGAGCATTCCTAAATCGATGGGATGTTTTCCCTGCAATAGGCCAGTTTGTATTTCTCTCGTCTACTGGAAGCTGTTTCCCCATTGATGGAGTGTTCCTCGTTGATGAGACATCTTCCCCATCAATGGGACATCCTGTGTCTCACTCCTCGTCAACAGGGATGAGTCCCCTGTTGACAGGACATCGTGTTTCTCATTCCTCATCATCTGGGCTGCTCTCCCCCCTCGATGAAATGTTCCCTTTTGTGTTCCTCGTCGAGGAGGTGGTTGCCCCGTCGACGGCGGGGGTGCCACTCCCCGGGACATTTCCTCTTGGGGGCTTCCCATCTCTGTTGCCACCCTGCTCTTCTGGGCACCGGCACCCTTCTCTCCTGTTGTTGGGGGTCCCCTTTCATTGCCGTTCTTGTGCCCCTCAGGTGCCTCTTCTTTATTGCCCTCAGATGAAGTTTCTGGGGCTCACCTCTTGTTCCTAATCCCTCCTCTGGTGCCTTTCTGTGGGGATTGGAATGCCCTCCCCCAGTTTTCCAAATCTGACATCCCCGATGTTTCTTGCCCTCCCCACAGCGCTGCTTTTGGGCACACTCCCTCTGTGGACCTCCCACCTTCCCAGGTGCCTGGCATTACCCGCATTATCCTTGAGGTCTTACAGTCTTTGGGTCATGAGCTGTCACAGCTCCCGCCACCAGGTCCTGTGCCGTGCCGTTCCCCCACTTAAGCGGTTCTGCCTGGATCCATCTATTTCTACCTGCTCCACCCCCCCCCTTCCCATTTATGAGGAGTCTGTGTATGGGGACCTGAACATAGGCGATCCCTTTTGGGAGGACGCTCCTGATGTGGGCTTTCCACATTATGGGGACCCAGATTCCCCATTCTCTGTGTCCTCTGTTATGGATGACACCACGCCTGCCCTTCCTCCTGCCAATTTCCCTGACCCTTCTTTTGCGGATCTGCTGTTGCGGATCCAGGAGGTGTTTGGCTTTCCCCTCTGTGGAGCAGGATAGCCTTCACTGGGACATGGCGACCTACCTAGACCTGCCCAAGGACCCTGTCCTGGTCATCCCTTCCTTAATTCCTGCTTATCTTAATGCCATGACTGAGGCTTGGCATCATCCCTCTTCTGCTCCTCCCACCCCGCGTGGGCCTGATCATCTGTACAGGGCCCCATTGGACCATCCTTATTTGTCCACTTCCCCTATGGCTGACTTTGTGGTCATTGCAGTGGCTCATGACTTGTCCACTCTGCCCCATCATACCAGTTCTGTGCCTCCGGATAAGGAGTCCCAGTGCCTTGATTTTCTTGGCAAGAAGGGTTTACACCTCTGGTACCTTGCTGCTTCACATTCTCAACTATATGGGCCATATGGTCTGGTACCTCCGCACATTGATTGCCTCCACCTTGGACTTGCTTTCCTCTTGCCTCCCTCCCAGGGGTCCACCCAGTTGGCACGGCCCCTGTCCGCCATCTTCTCTCTCTCCTGTCACCTACTTTGATCGGCTCTACGATGTATTGGCCTTGCTCTGCCCATCTCTCTGTCACTGGCATTGCCTTGTAACCCACACTTTGCTTTGGGTGTTGGGATTGGCTCAGCGTCCAGTTGTCAGTCGTTGACACCCTTTTCTGTGGGGACCGGTTGTTTGGTCCTGGTACCCAGGCAATTCTGGATTCCTTCCAGATCTCTGGGCATACTCTGCGGTCACTCCAGGACTTCTTCCGTGTCCCCACGACCTCACCATCGTCGTCGTCCTCTGTTGGTGGGGTGTCTCCTGTTCCTGACCCCTTCACTGGGTTCTGCCTCATCTGCCCTCCATCCCGTGCCTGTCCCTCTGGGAGGGGGGGCTAGGCCCACCCCTGCACATTAGCCACATCTCAGGGCTTTCCCCCCACCTCCTCTTGCAAGCCTAATAGGCACCCAGGGGTCTGTCCGCCCTTTCATTGGAGGCTTGCTTCCCATTCATGGATTCTTCGCTCCTCCTCCTTGCAGCCCTTTTAGACCTTCTGCTATCCTCCCTTGTGGAGCACTTCAGTTGTTCCTTGCTATGGGCTTCCCAGTGCTTCTTGTCCCGGTGCGCTCCACTTCCTATCCACGCCCTCTGTGATTGGGGAGCTCTCCTGGATTTGACTTCTCGCCATGGCCTTTCGACCCCTACTCTTCAGGTTGAATCACTGTGCCTGGCCTCCTGCTTCTGTCTCTTTCAGCCTGCCAGCTTTGGAGTATGTTGTCGCTGCCCACCCTTCGCATGCATGCCTTCCCAGGTGTGGTGCGAGTCGACATGTTTATGACTGTTTGTGATGCTGTCCCTGTCCGGGGCTGTCACAGCCATCTCATGGATTTGTTGTGGCACTCCTCCATGGATACCGCCTGGCCTCTGTTCATAGCCTTTGTCCTGTCCATTCTCATGGACTTTTCCTCTCTGCTTTTGCCTGTCCTGTCCCTGTCACTGGGACTGGCCATCTCATAATCTCCATTCCTTGCCTTTCCAGGCCTTCCAGGTTGCAGCTTGTTTTCTCCATGGCCCACCCTCTGGCCATGCCATCCTGCCTGGTGTCCTGCCCTGGCTATCCTCCCTTCTGCACATAACTGCTTGATACTCTCTCTCAAGTGTAATAACCTACTGCAAGAGACCAGTCTGTAGAATTGCCTTATGTCTGTCCCATGCATTCTTGAATTCCCCCAGTATTTGACTCCACTACCTCCTCAGGAAAGCTGTTCCATGTATCCACAACCCTCTCCGTGAAAACATGCTTCCTCACATTTCTCACCTTAAGGCCTTTTTCTGGACTGGTGAGATTTTTCTTCTATAGTTCTGTCCTATAGTACTCGTCTGGTGGTTCAGTGTCTCCCTCACAAACATCAATCCTGATACAATCCCTGGCATCAAGCAGAACCCCCCAACTCAGATTCTCCCATGTGCTACCTGTTACTATCTGGTCCACTAATCTTTGTGAGGCATGGCTAATGGTTGAGCACAGAATTCCAACAGCCATACCACCTACTGTATTGGTTCTTCAGGCAGGGGCATCTGAAAACTCTGTGAAGGTTACAATATATTGTGCATTGCCTTTCAATCTATTTACATGGTGACTCCCACCCCTTCCCCCACACTGCTGCAATGTCAACCACACAAACCAGGATTACAGTCCCATAGTACATAGAACAACAGAGTTCCTAGTGGGTTACTGTAGCTAAGTAGTCAAATCTATTTTGTGACAGTATATATGACTGTGTGCTGGACCCTTCTTTGAAGTGGGCCCCCAGTAAATCTTAGGCTCTAAGTACAGGTATAGTTTGCTTATGCGTAAATCCGGCCCTGACTCACTAATGCTAGTAAATTTAGCACACATAAAACTATCCCTGATTTATCCTCAAAAATGTTGCTCTCGTCCACATAAAGTTCTCATTTCTGCCACTGATGAGTAGGGAATCCAAATCCTACAAGTCATGACAGCCTAGTTCTTCTAGAATTTATTTTCCTCACTAAGCCACTTTGTAGCTGCTTTATTAGCTGTTTTTGCAAGTTGGTTTATGTCTCCGATTTGGGAAGCAGGGAGTTAGAGAGGTATGCTTTCCTTACTGTTCTGAGCTTTTTATAAGAATTTTGCATATTAGTGTATTTGATGGTCTGTGCAGTACTGGAATTACAGAGGGACTTGCCAGGGCTTAGCCACTAGCTCTCAAGTGAGCCTCGGTAGCTCACACATCACTGCCCTTGACTTACAATGGTAAGCGGGGCTCAATTTAATATGACCCCCCCAGCTCCCAAAGCGTTATCCCAACACTGCACGGTCTGTGTCCTACATTTGGACTGCCTGTCACTGTTCCACAACATTCCATGACAGGGCAGGCTGCTCTACACAGTTTATCATCAATAATTAACAATTATTCGGTCATTCTGTGTAAGCCAGCTCTCTGCTTTATGCTCCCTACGTCAGATCATACCAACAAAAATCCCGGACTTCACAAAACAGGACATCATTTAGCTTAACTTGGGCACGCACAGACACATATAGGACTATCAAGACAGCATCAGACATTGTTCAAGTCTTCTGGATGTTACGCGAGAGCTTTGGTTAAGGCACTGCGAGGACGTCTTTATTGACGGCGACGGGCTGAAAGCCATGGATCCTGTCTCAAGCATCAGCGAGGTCGCCTATTATGGTGGGACTCGGCAGCTGAAGTTTGGCATGTTCGCGGGTACACCTGGCTCACGTTTGCCCTGGGCCTGCTTCTCCAGCTGGCTCGAGGGTAAGAAGAGCCAAGAAGGAGGGTGGAGAGTTTTCCAGAACTCCGCTGGAGAGGTTCTGGAGTCTTCTAGTTTATTTCCGAAAAATAGGGCTTTTGAGGAATCTTTGTGTAGGCATTTCATTGGATCCTGTATTTCTGCAGGTCAGCTTGGTTAGAGGTGGATTTGAAAATGTGCAAAACTTGGTTCCTGGATTTAAAAAAGGAGATTAATTCTTAGATAACTCAAGAGAGGTGTTTCTGTTGTAGTCATGATCTTTTGAGGGGGCATGCAGATCCCAGATTCTAGGAAATGTTGTGTTGAAAGATGCGAGAGCAGTCTATGTTCATGGCAGTGAAAATACCAAACCAGCCTGATAGATTAGACAGGAGAGCTCCGGTGTTTAGTGATTTGAGTGGATGGAACCACAGGTACTTGGGGGGCAGGGTTGGGGGGTAGGATTTCCTGCTTCAGTATGTCACACGGTGGTTGCTGAAGGCATTGGGTAGGGTGCCTGCAGATGAGTATTTCGAGGGATAGGATGCTAAAATCCAGGTAATTAAGGAGTGGTTGGCAGAACAGGGGTTTAATCTGGTTGGCTCTAATAGAAGTTGGGTTAGGTTTAGGGTCTTGATTTCTTGGGTGGTGGATTTGGCATGGAGAGAGAGCTAATCTACATTGTAGTCACCCAGGAGTAGGAGATCTTACTTCAAGAGGGTCCCTTCCGTAGGTCATCACATATTGGACTAGCACCATGTGGCGACTAGACTGCAGGGCAGACTTTTCCAGCAGTACCTGACAGGGGACTGCCCTCCCGACATCACGTGACAATGTCAGCGTGACCCTATATAGTGGGCAGTCCCCATGCCTGACCTCCAGTTCTTTACCACTGTCTCGTGTCAGTTTCCTCGCAATAGACTTCCATAGCGATTGCCATTGAAAGTTTGTCGGTATTATTTAATCCTAACCTTTTTTCACTTTTCTTGTGAATTCTATGTCTTCTTCACAGAAGTGTCAAACTTGTGGCATGCAGATCCCCCACAAGGACGGCCTCCTTAAGTGCATCATCTGTCTAGGCCCGGACCATCCAACCATGACCTGCCCAGACTGCCAACCCTTTAACCAGGCTACCCATAAGAGGAGGCAGCAGGGTCTGGAGGCCCACCTTTTAAAGTCCCAGTTGGTGTCCCTCAAAAAGCAGGAGTGCATCAGAGACTCTTCTTCATCACCTTCTCTTTCCAAACATCGCAAGGAGAAACATAAGGAGTGAGAGCACTCTTCAGAAGGTTCTGTGGTAGAGTCCAGTAGGCCCTCCAACAGCAAGGCCTCTCCCAATGCCACCTTCATCCAAGGCCCAGTCGGTGACGAGGGACCCTGGTAAGACTTTGAAGGCCTCTGCAATGGTGAAGTCAACTGCCAGCTCCTCCAACAGCCACACTGTTACTGCCGCTAAGTCGGCCCCCGGCTCCTCTGGGGGCCACCAGGCCACCGATCAGTCAGCTCCCCATGACACGGGGACCCGCCCAGCCGCACCCATAAATTTGGCTCCTCTGTCTGGTTAGTTGGCCACCTCTGGCGACCGCACAGACATGGCTCTCCCATCGAGGCTTAATAGCAGCACACTCGATGTCCGGACGAGCCATGGGGAAACTGCTCCTCTCCCCCGCCAGTAGGCATTTCCTCTGTGGCTGCTACCCCAATACGATGAGAGTGTGGGTCCCCTTAATGTGGAGCACATCTCAGGGTCTGATCCCCGCTCACCCTCCGGGGTCTCTGGGATGGAGATCCCTCCTCAATCTCCGGCCCTTCACTGGAGCTGCCTCCTGTCCTTTCAGGGAGGATCATTCTGGTCACGGCGAATGCTCCTTTGCATGACACTCTTCATCCATTGGATCCAGCGAAACCTGCTCCAACGCTGGACCCTCCGACGACTGTCTCCGTGATGGGGCCCTCGCATCTGCCTCCGCCGTCAGCTCCTCCAGTAGACCAGGTCCTCCTGTCTGATCCCTTTCATCGGGTTCCAATGCCAGCCTATCAGACGCCGGACCCTTTTCCAACGCTGAACCCGGCAGTGCCAGTCCCGATGATGGCAGCCCCGACATAGGCACCTCCTACACTGGACCTGCCTCCTATATACACTTTGGCAGGCTCTACGTGGTTTCCTCCACTGCCAGGCCCTCTGACGTTGGGTCTATACTCAAGACCCCTCACTGTCCCACATTACCCCTTTGGGTATCCTTTGGACCATCCCCTGGCAGGTCCCCCTCCAGGCTGGAGTGGTGCGGGACACTACTTCTCAGGCTACACTTCATACCTGGGTTTGGGGTGCTTGCTATACCCATGATACCACTGCCTTCCTCCCCATGCTATCCCACCTCCTTCTCCTCCCCCACCTCCTTCTCCTTTCTACCCTCACTGGTGTTCCAACCGGATTTTAAGATCTTACTTTAAGAAGGCTCTTGCAGTAGCTACTAACCAATAGGACTAAGCTGGCAGACGTCAGGACCCCATGGAAAATCTTCTGGCTACCAGTCCCTGGTGGGGACAACCCCCGGCGTCAGCTGAACAATGTCAGCATTCATCAGATAAAAGGAGTGGTCCCACACCCGCCCTCCAGTTCTTTCCCACCATCGGCTCCAACACAGTCGCCTCGTGGAAGATCAGCGCTGCTAGCATTGTGATTTAGATGAGTATTTCTCGTCTTTTTCCTCAGTCTTTGTTTTCTTTTCTCAAATCCCGACATCATCTGTACATGTCATCCCCTACGCCTTCTGAGTCGCATAAAAACAAGAGCGATTCCTGCGGGTCTCAAGTACTGCACAAGGACAGCCATTCCCTGTGCCTCTTTTGCCTAGGCCCGGACCACTTTGTGGAAGTGTGTGGTCACTGCCACAAATTCAGCTCCTCTACCCAGAAAAGAAGGCAGCAGGCCCTGGAAGCCCATATCTTGAAGCAGAAGATGGCCTCCATGGAGAAGGAGTTGAAGAAGCATAGACAGTTATCAGACTCTCCTGAGGAACACCATCATAAGCAGAAGGACAAAGAGAAGCACAGGGACCAGGATGCTCCCTCCACAGCCCTGCAGACTCCGGTCGGGGTTGCAGTTCTCGTGGTTTCTTCCAGCTCTGGTGGTCTCCTCTCCAGCCGCCTTGGGGATGTCCAGGAGTGTGTCGGCCCCTCTGTCGGACGCACATACAGGTCCAACGAGAGCCTCCGGGGTAAAGGAGGCCTCCACCCCCACTCCAGCTACTTTGACAGAGCCCAGCGGTGAGGTTGAGTCTGATAAGTCAGGCTCTGATTCCGCCGTTTCCCGCCCGGACAAGGCTGGGAAGTCGCACATCGGGTTCGACGAGTGCCCAGCCAGTGTTCCCCTGTTGGGCCCTAACACCTCACCCGACATTCGGGGTTCGCCGCAGGTGCCTTCCAGGCTGCTGCTGTCAGAGGTTCCTCCATCCCCTCCACTTCTGGTGGAGAACAAGGATCTGGGGTCTCCTCCGCTGTCAGGGGTTCCTCCTCTGTCGCCGCTGCCTCCGATGCCGGCTGCTTGGGCACTGCCATCCGAAAATCTGACGCCCGGTGACTGACCTTCTGGCCCTCCACATGAGCCTTCAGGGGCAGGGAACCCGGCCCCCCCTTTTGAGCCATACTTCCTGACCCCTCCATCCACTGGGCAGATGCCTGGCCCGTCAGGGCCTCCAGTGGGGCTGTCAGGCTATCAGACACCGGGCTTCCCGACACTGCATTATCCGGAACCAGGTTCCCCGATGCCACAATATCTTAGGCCACAGTACCCAATGCTGGCTTATCCTGGACTGGGTTTTCCAACGTCGGGTTACGGTTACCCGTACTTTCCCTTCCTGGGTTATCCACCACCTGCCCCACTGTCTCCCCAGGTGGACCTCAAAGAGGTTTTGTCCACTTGGGTCGAAGCCAGGTCCCAGCTGGCATCCGAGCTGTACTGACATCACCTGCCACCAGTCCGGCACCGGACCAGGGGCGTCTTCCCCAGGGGCTCCTTTTGACAGACTTCATTTCCTCCCCAGGTCCGCCTGCAGGTAGGCCTTCTAGGGAGTACATCCGCCCTTCAGATATCTCCAGGCAGGTGGATCTCCCTCTCCCCTGCGGGGATACTTCCAGCTCCTCCAAGTCTTCAGATTCTGACAATGGCTACCCCTCGGGACCTGAAGATGAGCCACACACCCCGGAGGCTCCCCGACTGAAGGACTCTCCAAAGTCTCCTCTGGAGGAATCCTCCTTTTTTGGAGTTGCTCCAAAATATCCAGTCAGCCTATGGCAGGAAATTGGTCGACCAGGATATGCAACATCAGAGGCTGGTGGAGTATTTAGACCTGGCAGAGGCAAATCCTATTCTTATTCCCTTGTGGCTGGAGCCTCACGAGGACCTTGTAACCACAATCTGGAAACAGCCATCCTCCTTAGCTACTGTGGCTCATAAGGCGGATAGATTGTACCAATCCCCAGAGGGCAAAGACTTTTTGAGTCTTTAACCCAAGGCTGATTCAGTGGTGATCAGTGCTGCTCATGACAGAACTTCCAGTCCTAAGCATCTTAGCTCCATGCCTCTGGATAAGGAATCTAAGTCCATGGATCAGCATGCTCGGATGATTATCTTCTTCCTTCACCTTGGGGATGCAAGCCCTAAATTATGTGGGCCACATGGGTGACTACCAAAAATCTATTTTAGGACAGATTTCCTCCAACATAGAGGCCCTTCCAGACTCCTCCACTAAAAAGGAACTGGATGAGCTGGTTCATTCAGCCAGATCCACATGTTGCCACATGGTTCGCGCCACTTATAACGCGGTGGATTCGGCGTGACATACCTCTGCCTTTGCTATTGGCCTTCACAGGCACTCTTGGCTATGGCTCTCAGGCTTGGCACTTGAGGTCCAGTCAGCCATTATGGATGCACCATTTAGAGGGTCGGTCCTGTTCAGCAGGGATATGAAAGACATTATCACCAACTTGCAGGATAAGGGGCAAGCCCTGAGGTCTGTACAATGTATGTACCACAAATCTCAAGACCAAAAAGTCCCTTTCAGAGCAATCAAGATGGCAACACAGACTGGTGCAGCCTCAACATCAGCCTCCAAACGAGGGGCTGCTTCTACCGAGAAAGCTCCCCCAGCCAAGGTTCGTAGAACTGCCAGAGCTCCTGCTGACACTCGGCCTACTACCTCCTGACACGTTGCTTCCCCCTCTCCATTTGAATGCCATTCCAGCGTAACTGGTAGGTGGTCAATTCTCTCACCATCTTCCAGATTGGTAGCAGATAATTACGGACTCTTGGGTGCTCCACTTGATTGCTGAAGGGCACTCCATAAAGTTCTCTCAGCCACCCCCTCACAGACTACCCTCTCAGCTCTTCTTATCCCCCAAACCATCTTCCTCTGGTTTGGGAGGAGATTAATGCTCTCCTGTTGAAGGAAGCTCTGGAACCCATTCCACCTTAGTTTTGTGGGGCGGGCTTTTATTCCCATTTTTTCTTGGTGCACAAGAAGACGGGTGACCTGAGGCCCATCCTGGACCTCAGCTGTCTCAACCTTCTGGTGTCTTACAAAAGGTTCAGCATGCTCTCCCTCTCAAGACATCTGCCTCTTCTAAGAGCAGGTCAGTGGCTTTGCACCCTGGAGATGCAGGACGCTTAATTACATATCCTTATCCACCCTGCGCATCACAGATTCTGATGGTTCTGCTTCCAGGAGGAGCACTTTCAGTTCCGGGCCCTTCCTTTTGGCCTTTCCTTGGTGCTCCAGGTGTTCACCAAGTGTTTGGCAGTAGTGACAGCCCACCTGCGCACCCAGGGAGTCCAGGTTTTCCCATATCTGGCTGATTACAGTTCCCTCCCAGGAGGATCTGCACCACTTCCTTACCCTGGAGACTTTCTCCAGGTTGGTATTACGGTCAACCTGGCCATATCTCATTTGGGTCCAGCTCGGTGCTTGCAGTTTATTGGGGCAATGTGGGATACCCAGCTGGGCAAAGAATTCTTCCAACCAGACCAGATCGAGTCCTTGCTTCTGCAGACTCGCTCCCTGATATGTCAGAGACGCGTCCCCACCAGAAGGGTCCTTCAATTCCTTGGACTTATGGCGGTGGCCATTCCAGCGGTTTCTCTAACCAGGCTACATATGAGGATTTCCCAGTGGACCCTAAAAGCCCAGTAGGACCAGGCAGTGGACGATCTGGACTGAGAGGTTCTCATTTCCGACCCCATGATCAGGGATCTCCAAAGGTGTTTGCTCCATGAGAAACTTTAATGGGGAATGCCATTTTGCCAGAAGCTCCCCTCTCAGAACCTGATGACGGATGTATCGGGTACTGAGTGGGGGGCCCATCTAGGGTCCCATTGGACTCGAGGGGGGGGGGACTGGTCACTGGAGGAGTCTCAGCTGCACATCAGTGTGCTCAAGATGAGGGCAGTCCTGTATGCCATTCAGGCCTTCCAGTCCCTCATTCCTCCGGGCCCCCCTGATGGTACACTTAGATAACATGTGCATTGTCTGGTATCTCAGCATATGGGGGACTTAATCCTACCCACTTTGTCAGGAGGCCATGTGAGTCTGGAATGGAGCTGTTCAACTCTGCCTTAACCTGTCAGCGCTCAGAGTTCAAAACACCTTGGTGGATGCCCTCAGCCATTCCTCGGCGAGTGCTCACGAGTGGGAGTTAAAACAGGACATCATAAACGCTCTGTTCTCCCCTTGGGCAATGCCTCAGATCTGTTCACATCCCTATCCAACACCAAGCTTCCCTCCGTCTGCTCGCTTGCTCCAGGGCAAGATGTTTTTTGGCAGGATGCGCGCTCTCTGTCTTGGAAGGGCAGGTTCATTTATGCCTACCCTCCAATTCCATTGATCCTGAGAGTTCTTCGTAAACTCAGGGCGGAGGGTGCGTGAATGATTCTTATCACCCCCTGTTGGCCGAGACAAGTCTGGTTCCTCCTTCTGCACCAGCTTTCAGAAGAGCCTGGTCTTCCCTTCCCTCTTTCTCAGAATCTGTTGACCCAGGATCAAGGGACCCTGGTACATCTAAGTCTCAAGTCCCTACATCTACATGTTTGGCTCCTGCAGACCTAGTGGCTTCCTGCTTTGGGGTTTCCCCAGAAGTAGCCCGTATCCTGGTGGAGGTCAGGAAGCCTTCCACCAGGTCTACTTATGCCATGAAGTGGAAGTGCTTTTTGATCTGTGATGAATCTCAGTCTCTGGAACCCTTTTCCTGCCCCGTGGCTAGAATACTGGATTATCTCAAGTATCTCTTTGACCTGGGTCTTAGATACTGCTCCTTGAAGGTTCACCTTTTGGCCATTTCCGCTTATCTCCTCCCTCTGGGAGACAAGTCAGTGGCCTAACTTTAGGTCTCCAAGGCTTTCCTTAAAGGAGTCCTTCATTTGAAGCCTCCCATATGCAGTCCTCCCGGGATCTTAACGTTATCCTGGATAAACTCACACTGCCTCCTTTCGAGCCAGCAGCAGAGGCGGATCTGCGATTTTTGTCTTGGAAGACCTTGTTCCTCATGGCTGTCACTTGTGCTCAGAGGATTTCTGAGCTCCAGGCTTTGATGTGCCGAATTCCCTATATGATTTTTCATAGGGACAGAGTGGCCATGAGGACTAACCCTAAGTTCCTCCCCAAGGTGGTAACGGAATCCACTCTCAATCAATTGATTGAGCTTCCAGTGTTTTTCCTGAATATTCCAACCGTGGAGAACACCTCCTTCACAACTTGGATGTGCACAGAATCTTGAGGTACTATACCAACTGGACCAAGGACCTAAAGAAACAGACCAGCTTTTCGTTTCCTGCACTCCAAAGAAGGAGGGTTACACCGTTTCCAAACATTCTCTCCAAATGGTTGGCCAACTGTATTACCTTCTGTTACAAGAAATACAACAAACCCCTTCCAGGCCAGGTGAAGGGACATTCTACTAGGAGCATGGCGGGTTTGGCCGCATGCTTCAGAGGCATTTCAGCTGCAGAGATTTGTGCTACTGCTACATGGACTTCCGTCCATACCCTTACCAAGCATTACAACTTGGATGTGGCCTCACGCCACAGGGCGGGGTTTGGCCTGGTGGTTCTGCAGGGTATTTTGTCGTAAGACATCCCCTGCCAGGCCTTTAGTGGACATTTTTTCCTTTTGGCCTCCTCCCTGGCTTCCTTGTTCACAACTGCTTGGGACTCAGACCCGTTGGTTACAACCTACCGCAAGAGTCCTCTCGAAGTAAGATAGTACAGTTACATAAGAACTTACTGTAACATTAGATCTTCAAGAGAGGCTGTTACAGTAGGTACTGCTTTCCCTCCCTCCATCCCCCTGAGTTTCTTATCTCCTTTTCTTGGGGGCTTTTCCTCTTTCTCCTGTCATGCCCTTGTGTCTCTGGTGGGAGAACTGAAGGGCGGGCACGGGTCCGCCCCTTTTATCTGACATACGCTGACAGTCAGCTGACGCTGGGGCCAGTCCTCACCAGGGACTGCTAGCTAGAAGATTTTCTGTGGGGTCTTGATGCCTGCCGGCTTAGTCCTATTGGTTTGTACCTCCTGCAAGAGCCTCCCTCGAAGATCTACTGTTACGGTATGTTCTTATGTAACTGTACTACTTTCATACATTCTTGCTGGCAGGAGGTGCATTCAGAGTTGGTGACAGACCTAGAGAGTAGACTTCCACTGCCCGCTCTCCTAGTCCCCTTCCCTGGTGAGATCGTCCCCGTGCACCATTCATGTCATGGGGACTACCTATAGAAACATTACTCTTCTTGATTTAGGAAACAATCCAGACTTGGGGTGGGGGGAGGATGATACTTCGAATGAACCCTCGGACCACAAGTCCCAGGTCCCTAAGAGCAAGGATTCTCCTAAGTTCTCCCCCCCCGAGGATCCTTTCTTTTCAGACTTACTGAGGTCCATACAACAGCACTTTGATTGGGAGTCTGAGGAGCAGGACCCCATGCGTAAGAGACTCACTGAACACCTTGACCTGGAGTCTCTGTCCCCAGTTCCTGTTCCTCTGCAGATTGGAACTCAAGACCTCACCACTACGGTCTGGTATATCCCTCATTCAATCCCGGCTGTCCCCAAGAGGGCGGACAGGACTTACCAGGTGTCTAAGGATGCCCCCTTTCTCAATGCACATCCAAAGGCTGACTCGTGGTGATCTTGGCTGCTCATGACTTCTCCACAGCACCTAAGCACATGAGCACTTCTCCAGATATGAGTTGAGGCAGATGGACCAGTACGGTAAAAAAGTATTTTCATCAGCCACATGTGCGTTACGGTCCCTCAATTATGTGGCCCATATGATGTCTCACCAAAAAGCTACCTTGACCATACTAGAGGCCTGACTCCAATCCATAGACCTTTAGGACCTCAAGGAGGAGCTCACCAAGGACATCCGCCTGTCCAGGATCTCTTGCAAGCATGCGTTGCGGGCCACCTATGACTCCATTGATTCCGTGGCCCACGCCTCGGCGACTGCCATCTCCCTTCAGCGGCAGGCATGGCTTCGCATCTCTGGCCTCGCTAACAAGGTCCAGACTGCGATACAAGATGCCCCTTAGGGGCTCAGTGCTTTCTGGTGGTGACACCTGTCACAAACCCACTCAGCAGGTCAGGCCCTCTACTCCCAAAGTACCAACCTCCGAGTGCAGTCTTGTGAATAGTTTAACAGAACAAGGTTTAAACAGTGCAAATTCCTACATGCAGTACTTAGATTTGACTCTCTCTCTAAATACCTTTTTACAGTGCTCACCGATGTTTCTTTGTCAGAGTCTAGATAAATGTGTCTCCGTGTAGTAAAACAGAATATTGTCTAACAGCTGTCTATGCCATCCTCTTTGCATGAGGTCACCTAGCTCCTTCCTGTCAGAATATATATAAAAAAATAGATATAAAAACAGAATGTCTTTTTCAAGTATTATATTCTGCAACCACAGCATAACTCATATGTTCTTCAAATGACATCTCTTTGATCTCATCATAAACTTCCCCCTTCCAGGACATGAAAGCATCTTTATGATTTTTGTACTAATACATCACAACCTGCTTTTCTTCCTCTGGATATGTCATAAAAAATGGATATGCTCAACTCAAGATTCTTCTACCCTGTAATTAGCTTCAGGCCTTCCACATAACACCTTGGTATCTAAAACCGGTGTGTGTGTGTGTGTGATCTCACATGCTGGTTCAGCATTTTCTCAAGATTTTCATCTTTCAGCTGAAACCTGGGGGCGGGGGGAGCAAGGTCACTCCTAGAGCACCAGATTTTCAGCAGACAGTCAGTAATACATTTTATATTTTAAAAAATGATACAGCACTCAGAACTGGCTGTCCATGTCACAACACCAAGGACATCATCACGGACCTCCAGGACCGAGGCCAAGCCCTGAGATCCATGCAGTCCTTGTATTGATCAGGCAACCAGCAGCGGCAGCCCTTTTGGAAGAGGACCTGGAGGCAGAGGAAGCAAACCCAGGCCTGCACCAGGGCAAGTGCAAGACCACGGAAACCTTCACCCCTCCTGCCTCCAAGAGTCAGAGACATTCAGGGGGGAACTCCGCCTGCCCGTCCTGCCACTTCCTGATTTCCTCACCGCACCCCCTCCTCAGCCTCAGTGCAAGGAGCCGTGGGGGGGGGGTTGCTTACCACATGCAGTGGCAGAGCATCAACTCCGATACGTGGGTGCTGCACTTAGTGTTGCAAGGACACACACTTGAGTTTCTGGAACTTCCTCCAGAATTTTCTCCCAGAAGGTCAGTTTACTCCCCTGACCAGACTCTTTTCATGAGAGAGGAAATCCAACCTCTGTTGCTCAAATAAGCCATAGAGGTCGTTCCCTTCCATCAAAGGGGAAGGGGGTTTCTACTCCCATTTTTCCTGGTTCCAAAAAAGACACGCAACCTGCGACCCATTCTCGACCTAAGCAGTCTCAATCTGTTTGTTAATGCTCCAGAGCCTTCTCCCTCTCCTTTTGGAGAACCATTGGCTTTGTGCTCTGGATATGCAGGACGGCTTACCTGCACATCTCGATCTTCCCCAGCCACCGTCAGTTCCAGCAGTTCTCTTTCCAAGGGAGCATTTCCATTTCAGGCCCTCCCTTTGGCCTTTCCTCAGCACCCTGAGTTTTTACGCAAGGCCTATTGGTGGACAGTTCGTCGCCAGGGCATAGCGGTCTCCCCTACCTAGATGATTGGCTGATTTCAGCCCAGTCCAGGAAGTATCTCTCAGAGGCCCTGTCAACTACTATGAATTTATTTTTCAAATGGGGGATTACGGTCAGTATCCCCAAGTCATCCATTACTCCCTCCCAGAGGTTGCAGTTCATTGGGGTGGTTTTAGACATTGTCCAGAACAGAGCCTTTCTTCCTCCAGACAGGATGGAATTTCTAATCAAACAGGCCACTTTGGTGGCCTCCTCCAGGACCCTCCCAGCGCAGGAGGTCCTCAGGCTATTAGGTCTGATGGCGGCCTCCATCTCTACAGTTCCTCTAGCAAGGCTCTACATGAGAATCACTCAGTGATCCTTGTGGGTCCAGTGGGATAAACTCCAGGATGATGCCATCCAGTCCTTGTGTCATCTGCTATTCAGAAAGACTTGAATTGTTGGAGGGATCTCTTCACTGTGTCTTTAGGTCTCCCTTTCAGGAGCCAAGTCCTTCAGCCGTCTTTGACAATGGATGCCTCCAACCGGCGTTAGGGGCTCACTTGGGGGAACACCGAGCCCAGGGACTTTGATCCAGCTTGGAGATGTCCTTACACATCAGTATCTTGGAGATGAGAGTGGTCTTGTTCACACTGCAAGCATTTCAGACTCTTCCTCATTGAGGAACACTGCTCATCCAGATGAACAATATGTCGGTCATCTGGTATATCAGCAAACAAGGAGGAACTCGCTGATACCCCCTTTGCAGGGAGGCAGTGAGACTATGTGGAACTGGGCAGTCCAGCACGGTCTGTCTGTGACAGCTGTGCATGTTCCAGGAATGAAAAACGTCCTGGCAGATAGTCTCAGTAGGTCTCAGACCCTCAGCCATGAATGGGAACTAAATCAGGAAGTGGCAGATTCTCTATATTTCAAAGATGGGGCGTCAGGAACTTGACCTTTTCGCCTCCCCATCCAATGCAAAACTTTCCAGTTTTTGCTTGCTTGTGCAAGGGCAAGGTGCTTTCTGGCATGGTGTGTTGTCTTTCTCTTGGACAGGGAAATGTTTGTATGCCTTTCCTCCATTTCCCATTTTTCAGAGAGTTCTCCTCAAACTTCATGCAGAGAAGTCACGAATGATTCCCATCACTCCTCTCTGGCTTAGGACCAAGCACTTGCATGTGTGGCTCCTGCAGACATAGTGATTTCTCACTTTGGAGTTTCCAACAGAGTTGCCCAAGTTTTGGTGGAGGCTAGAAAGCCTTCTACCTGATCCACTTATGCCAGGAAGCGGTAACATTTTTCCATTTGGGCGGTGTCTAAGATCTGGAACCCCTTTTCTTATTCCGCCCCACAGATCATGGAAAACCTCCTTCATCTTTCACATTCTGGTCTTTCCTATTCCTCCTTTAAGGTTCGCTTATTGGACATTTTGGCATACCATGAGCTAGTGGATGGCAAATCCGTGGCTCAGTTGGAAGTCTCAAAAACCTTTCTGAAAGGGAATCTCCATCTGAACCCCCCCCCCATCAGCAGCCCTACACCACCTTAGGATTTAAATTTTGTTTCGGAGATGCTCATTCTCCCTCCTTTTGAGCCAGCAATGAGCTGTAAATTGCCCTATCTTTCTTGGAAAGAGCTAGTTTTGGTTGCGGTTACTTCCGCTTGAAGAATTTCTGAGCTTCAAGCTCTAGTGTGCAAGGAGTCTTATTTGATTTTTCACAGGGAACGGGCGGTCCTCAGAACAGATCCTAAGTTCTTACTTAAGGTGGTGTTGGAGTTCACACTGAACCAGACAGTGGATCTTCCGGCCTACTATTCGACTCCTGCAAATAGAGGTGAGGTGCTCCTGCACACTTTGGATATGCATCGTATTCTCGGGTGCTATACTCATCGATCCAAAGATTTCCAGAAGGATGATCATCTCTATTTCATTCTCCCCTAAATCCTTGGGGAAAGCTGTCTCCAAGCAGTGCCTGTCCAAGTGGTTAGCCAACTGCATTTGCTTCTGTTATCAGAAGTATGACAAGCCTCTGACGGGGTCTGTTAGAGGTCATTGACTAGGAGCATGGCTGCGTCTGCAGCTTTTCTGCGAAACATTTCTGCAGCAGATACAGTGAAGCCCACCAGGATGAAGAGCAGTGCTGCAGAATTCTACAGTACAGGTACTGCAGTAAACAATGTGGTTTCAATAGGAGTTAATCCCTTTTGTCATGCAGTAAACCTATCACACTGCGCTTCATCCTGGTGGGCTTTATTGGTTTTGTGCAGCAGCAACATGGAGTTCTGTCCATACCTTTACCAAGCATTACAGTGTGGACATTGCTTCTAGGCAGAGGGCAGGCTTTGGCCTCGCTGTGCTGCAGGGCCTTCTGTCCTAGGCTGGTTCCATTCTGTTTTTTCCTTTGGAGTTTCTCCTCCTCCCGTGTTTCTCTTGGTCTCTCTTTGGAGGGACTGCTTGGGACTCGGTCCTATATGTGATGACCTACTGAAGGAACCCTCTTGAAGTAAGATAGTACAGTTACATAAGAACTTATCGTAACAGTAGTTCTTCGAGAGAGAGGTTCCTTCAGTAGGTCATATTTTTTCCTCCCTCCTTCCCCCAATTTCCTTTGGGACTCCAGACTGTGCTTTCTTCTCCTGTCATACCCTTTGGGTCTCCAGCAGGAGAACTGGAGGGTGGGCATCACGTGACATCGGATGGGCAATCCCCCATCAGGTATTGCTGGATAAGTCTGCCGTGGGGTCCAGATGCCAGATGGCATTAGTCCAATATGTGATGACCTACTGAAGGAACCTCTCTCAAAGATCTACTGTTACGGTACGTTCTTGCATAACAGTACTTTCACTGGCCTGGCTGAGAGAGGTGAGGGATGCAAAGGTGAAGACTATGCTGAAGGTCAGGACTTTGGGGGAGAAATAGCAGACCCCTATGAAGAGTGGAGAGGTGGATGGGAAGGACAGCTTTAGGAGCAGTAGTTTGTGCAACAGTGGGGAGACTTGTTGGAGTACATTGGAGGAGGGGAGAGAATCATGTACATAGGTGGCTACACCTCTGCCCCTTTTCCCTCTGTCCTGCCTGAGTGGTATGTATCCTAGGAGGTCTGCAAAGGAGTTCAGAATTTTGAATGATAACCAGGTTTCAGATATGCATAGTGCACCTGGGGAATTGCGTGACACCCAGGCCCTTAGATGGTCCATTTAAGGCAGCAAGCTTCTGATGTTTAGATGATAGATGCCAAGGCCATCTGATAGGGTGTCAGTATGGGTGGTAGGGCCGGGGTTGCATTCAACATTGCCAGCCATTAAGAGGAAGCAGAGTAGTAGAAACTTGGAGTAACATTGTTTTCTTAGGCTGTTGAAAGAGCATGTTCTCAGTGTAGAAGTGAGGCGCGACAGCTGTCTGGGGGCTCTGGGGTGAAACGGAGGTGGGTGGAAACTGCCAGGGCAGAGTAGGTGAGGAGAGGGTGAGACAGGTGGGGAAGGGCTAAGGACTGACTAAGGTGGAAGCAAGTGGGCTGGGGGGTGAAAGGAGTGTGTGGTAGATATTTGGGTGAAGGGGTCAGATAAGGGGGAAAAGATGTAGCTAGAAATATGATGGGAAGCAATAGACGGGGGGGGGGGAGACATGTTATTGGAGAACAAGATGGATGGGACAAGAGTGTATGCTGTTATTGTTCTTGGTGTCCCAAGTAGAGCATTGGGAGGGTTCTCTGACACAAATAAGAGGGATCTCAAAGGCGCAAGGAGGCAAAGGGATATAGACCCTAGGTGGCAGTATGGCAGAAAAACAAGAGGGGAAACCACAGGAGATATTGGAATGGTCTCTGCCTGCATACTTCTTGGCAGTGGTAATCCAGTGAAAAGAGTGCTAGGCTGGGGATGAGTCTGGAACCCTTATACCAGGATTTGAAACCCAGAGCTTCCTCATCTAACTCAGTGAATTTGGAATAGGTGGAAATGATCCAGGGGGATGGAAACAATTGTTCAGTTGAGTCGGCCACCAGGCCTCCAGTTAGAAGGGGGAAGGTCCACTCTTACTTCCAGGGAGAGGTGTAAAAGTGGGCTGATTGGTTCTGGATGATCCTTTAAAGGTAGCACCAGCACTGGGTGGGAAGACACTATGCAGTGCCACGCGGCGCTGCATCACCACTGTGGTGTTGTAAACACTTACTGCTGTAGTGCAGGCTACCAGGGAACAGGACGCTGCTCCGATGTGAGGAGAGTGGACGAAAGTGAAGCTGGTAACCTTGTAGGGGAAATTAAATGGACAATGGAGTTATTAGGAAATTTGGGTGGACAAAGGGCCGTAAATGGCAGGGCGTGAAGCAGGGCGGTCTGAATGTGGTATAAGGGGGGGGGAGGGGGCAGGTGACGATTAAGTGCAGGAGAGATGGCAGTAAGATGGCCGATCTGAATGTAAAGCAGACTACTCCGGAGCAATACTGCAGTAACCAAGCTCAATTTAGGTACAGGCAGTGATGGCTGGAGCAAGGGAGATTACAGGAACATATAGTGTGGCTGTACAAGTCACCATGTTAAAGCACTGGTGGAGCTAGGTAGAAAACAGTACAGGCAAACAATCAGACACTTAAGGCATCAGTGAAACTACCAAACATCAGTGTTTACAGTACAGGAAAAATAACTCTAAATTATCAATCTGTACAGTTCATCTGACACTGTGTTGTTGTAAACACTTACTGCTGTAGTGCACGCTGTCAGGGGGGAGGAGGACACTGCTCCGATGTGAGAAGGATTGCCGTCATCCTCAGAAGAACTTCAGTTGTAGTGGATCTCTCAAGCATGCTATCTGTTTGCACAATTGGATCGGAAGACGCAGTGATGGCCTTTAATTAAGCCATTTTCTCAGCCTTCAGTGCAGTTGCACCAGTCCGTACATGACTTTGGACTCTGCACTTGAGATCCCCATGGTTTGATGGTAGCTCAGGGAGCTTAAGTTAAGGGGTTAGAGGTTGGAGCACTGTTGGAAAAGATCCAGGTGAGTATTAAAGAGTGGTTCTCCCTTAAGATGGCAGTATTATTGTCCGACAAGATTGCTGGTGGGAGAAACTGACCAGCTTAGCTCTTCTGGGTGGTAGCGGTCTTAAATCCAGTCTGTCTGCAACCATTAAGACCTATTCGTCCAATAAGTGTGAAGAGTTTGCTCATTTTTTTCTTTGATAGGGTGTTTTCACTTTGGTTAGGGATCTCTTCATCTGAATCACCTTGATTCGGCAGTACTGAGATGGTGAGGGAGGGATGTAGTCAGTTGGTCTGAAGTGAGTTTAGACCAGTTTTGATGAGAGGTCTGTGGGATGGTCCCAGATCTGCTGCCCAGCTATTCTGAGCTGTACCTGTTCCTAACCTACCTAACAGCTGGGTATATGGGGTTTCTGAGTCCAGTGTTCGCCAAACTGATCTGGTGTTCCATTTCAGAGGGGGTCTTTCCTGGGGTGCTGAAAGTGTCTTTGGTGACACCTCTTCTGAAAAAGTCATCTCTGGACTCAGACTGGTAAATGATAGACTCAGCTTTAACCTCCCCTTTATAGACAAGGTTATAGAAAAAGTGATGGCTCTGAAGCTTGAGGAACACTTCATGGCCTTTGACATCTGTGAACGTTGCCAGTTTAGGTTTAGGTTGAGGCACAGTACCGAGACTGCACTGATCAGGGTGCAGAATGATCTTCTTGGGTCTAGAGAGTGAGGAGAGTGGTTGGTTCTCGTGCTCCTTGATCTCTTTCTTTAGTGTTTGATACTGTGGTCAGTGGGTGGTTATTAGATCATCTCAGGGGAGTACTTTTGACTCACAGCATTGTCATCCATTCGTTTGAGTCATACTTTGGAGACAGGACGCAGAGAGTGGTGATCTCACCACAAAAATTGCCTTCTGTCTGTCCCATGCATTCTTCAGTTCTCCCACAGTTTTAGACCCCACAACCTCCTCAGAAAGGCTGTTCCATGTGTCCACCACATGCTCTGTGAAAAAATACTTACTCACATTGCCCCTGAGCCGTCCCCCCTCTATCTTCAAATTGTGACCCCTTGTTCTTGCACATCTCTTTTTTTTGAAAGATACTACCCTCTTGGACTTTGTTGATTCCACTGTGGTACTTCAAATGTTTCTATCATGTCCCTCCTCTCCTCAAGGGTATACATCTTAAGCGCCTTTAGTCTGTCCTCATATGGCTTCTCTTGCAGACCGTGCACCATTTTAGTTGCCTTCCTGTGAACTGCCTCCATCCTGTCTATGTACTTGCGGAGATGGCATCTCCAGGACTGCATGCAGTACTCCAGATGGGGTCTCACCAACTGTCTGTACGGGGGATAACGGCTTTCTTTTTTTTGCTGGTGTTGCCTCTCCCTATACATCCCAGTATCTCCCCAGCCCTCCCTACCACCTTCTCACATTGCTTGCCAACCTTAAGGTCATCTGATATGATTATCCCCAGGTCCCTTTCCATTTTTGTTGTTGTTACTGTCTCCCCCTCCATTGTGTAATCTTCCCCTGGGTTTTTGTTTCTTAGGTGCATTATTTTGCACTTCTTTGCATTGAATCCAAGCTGCCATACTTCTGACCATTCCTCCAACCTTGCCAAGTCCCTTCTCATCCTTTCCACACCTCCTTGAGTATCAACCCTGTTACATATCTTTGTGTCGTCTGCAAAGAGGCATACTTTTCCTTCCAGTCCCTCTGCAGTGTCACTTATAAAGACATTAAAAAGGACTGGGCCCAGTACTGAACCCTGCGATACTCCACTAGTAACCCCTCTTTCTTCAGAGTGGACTCCATTTACAATTACTGTCTGTGTCCTGTTGTCCAGCCAATATTTTACCCAGGCTACCACCCTGGGACCCACTCCCAGGCTGGTTAATTTGACTATTAATCTTTTGTGTGGGACTGTGTCAAATGCCTTGCTAAAGTCTAGGTAGGCCATGTCCACAGCCCTTCCTGGTCTACTACTTTAATCACCCAGTCAAAGAAATCAATTAAATTCGTCTGACATGACCTTCCTGCTGGGAACCCATGCTGCCTTGGGTTCTGTGCCCCACTGGCCTCTAGGTACTCAACAATTCTTTCCTTCAGAAGTGATTCCATCGCTTTCCCTACCACAGAGGTCAAACTGACAGGTCTGTAGTTTCCTGCCTCTGTCTTGCTCCCACTTTTGTGAAGAGGAATCACATCCACCTTCCTCCAGTCCTCAGGTACCACACCATCCTCCCATGATTTGTTAAAAAGAGTAGTCAGTGGTGTCACTAGTTCTCTCCTTAATTATTTTAGAATTCTGGAGTGAATTCCATCTGGCCCCATTGCTTTGTCCTCCTTCAGTTTTAGGAGTTCTTTCAGAACCCTTTCTTCTGTGAAAGGACTGGGATCGACCCCCTCCCCCATCCAGAGTGCTTCTGTTAATTGGATTAGGCACCTCCCCTCCTCCTCTTTTGTGAATACTGAACAGAAGTATTCATTCAGTATCCCTGCTTTTTCACCGTCCCTCTCTGCCCACCCACCATCCATTCTATTCAGCCTCACTATCTCTCCTTTTGTCTTTCTATGCTCCCTCATATACCTATAAAAGGTTTTATCCCCCTTCTTAACCGAGTTGGCCATCTTTTCCTTAGTTTGGGCCTTTGCTATTCTGACTACCCTTCCTGCTTCCTTCTGCCTTAACTGGTACAGTTCTCTGTCCTGCTCCTTCTGTGTTTCCTTATACGTCCTAAATGCCATCTTTTCCTCCCTAACCTTCTCCTCCGCCTCTTTTGAGAACCCTAGTGTTTTTTTCTTTCATTTTGATTTGTTTATTTGCTTCAGACAAAGGCTTGTTGCCTCTGTGATGGCAGTTTTGACGTTTTCCCATTGTTGCTCCACCCCTCCTTCTAGCCTGTTTGCTAGTGCTTTTCTTAGGCACTCTCCCATCTTGCCAAAGTCAGCCCTCCTGAAGTCCAGAACCCTCACTTTTGTATGGCTTGACTCTGTAGCTGAATTTATCGTGAACCACACTGTTTGGTGGTCACTTGTTCCCAAATGGCTACCCACTTCTAGATTTGAGATCCTCTCTCTAGCCCCATTTGAGAGTACGAGGTCTAAGATTGATCCCTCATGAGTAGGTTCCAAAACTAGCTGTCTGAGGCCTGCCACCTGATGGGCATCGAGAATGACCCTGCTTTTGGATGTGGCTGCAGCAAATGTGCTCCAGTTAACATCTGGCATATTAAGGTCCCCCATCAACAGTATCTCCCCTTTCTCTGCCATTCTAACTATGGCTTATCACATCCTTGTCCATTCCTGCCCCTGACATGGGGGTCTGTATACAACTCCTGTGCAAATTGTGGTGCCATTTCCAGTCTCTAAGGTGACCCACAGTGTCTCCTCTCTTCCCTGTTTACTTTTTTGTTCAGTTGCTTTTATCCCCTTCCCTTACATGGAGAGCTACTCCTCCCCCTCTTCTCCCTTCCCCGTCTCTCCTGTAGGTTGTGTACCCTGGTATGTTAACATCCCAGTCATGGTTCTCTGTGTACCATGTTTCTGTGACTGCTACGATATCCAGGCATCCCTCTTTCATCAAGGCCACCAGTTCAGGGCACTTGTTGCGCAGACTACGGGCATTGGTACTGATTAGCCTCCATTTCTTGATGACCTTACCCCTTTTTGCCCCATCCCTGTCCTTATTACATTTGTCATTTTCTCCATTTACCCCTGCCCTTCTCCCTATTGACATCTCTGTGTTGGTGTCTACCTCACTTAGTACCCTGATTTTTTGGGGGGGGCTAGGATTTCCATGCTCCTCTCCAGTGCCTCCCCCCTTGGCTAGTTTAAATGCTTGCCAATGAAGCATTTAAACCTATCACCTAGGATCCTGGTTCCCCTCCTGGACAGATGCAGACCATCATGCCAGTGTATGCCTGCATCCCTCCAGGTCAACCCCCAGTCCCCAATGAAGCCAAATCCCTGAGCTCTGCACCAGTTTTTCAACCACTGATTGAATCCCATGGTGTGGAGCACCCTAGCCTTACCCGTGCCATAGACAGGCAGCACTTCCGAGAAGGTTACCGTGCGTGCTACTTGTCTAAGGCCCCTCCCCATCTCCACAAATGTTTCCTGCACTGCTCTGATCCCTTTCTTAGCACGGGTAATTTGTCCCTAGCTGGACAGTGACATGCAGCTCCCTCCCCTGTGCAGCTGCTCCTGCGATCCTGAGGATTCGCTCCCTGTCCCTCCAAGCCATGGCACCAGGCAGGCACCTTGCCTCCCTCTCCCCTTCCTCCCCCAGTTCTACCTTCCTAACAATGGAGTCCCTAACCAGGAGTTGTTTCCTTCCCCTGTGGGGTCCCATGCCACCCTCCTGTGGGTCTCCTTTGTGGAGGTTCCCAGCATCCTCCTTGGTCTCCACTGTGGGTGCCTCCATAGAGGAACCACACTTTTCCAGAACAGCATATAAATTGTGGAGAGGTACAACTGGAGGGATGTACCTCTGTTCCACCACCCTCACCCTCCCTGAGCCCACTGTGGTCCAATTGCTCCTCTTTCTTGGCAACCTCTGAGGCAATGGCAGTGACCCTGGTGGTCCCTGGGTGGGAGAGTAGGTCCCTCAAATCCTGGCCAACTCAGCCTGGAGATGAGCAACCTCTTCCCTCAGCCCAGAGAGGTGCCTGTAGATGGGACAACACCGCATCCTCCAGAACGTCTCCTGGAAGACTGCTGCTCCACAGCCACTGCACCACTCTCATCATGTCTTATTTCTGGCCCTCACTGTTGTTTGGAATACTTACTCTTTCCTCTTTTTTTTTTTCTCCCTGCTTACTTACTTCCTCTGTGCCCTTTAAGAAACATAGAAGTTGATGGCAGATAAGGACCCTAAGGCCCATCCAGTCTGCCCATTTCTTTTTCTACCTTATAAATGTGCCATCGTCCTTTGCTCTCAGTGGCCTATCTAGTCATATTCATTTGTATTGCCCGCTTATGCTTATGCCTATCCCATGCCTGTTTGAAGCCCTGCACTGTATTCATAGCCACCACTTCCTGAGGTAGGCCGTTCCATGCATACACCACCCTTTCTGTGAAAAAGAACTTCCTCACATTACCCCTTAATCAGCCTCCTTCTAATCTCATGCTGTGTCCTCTTGTCCTGCTATTTTTCTTATACTGAAACATGTTAGACTCTTTCACCTTGTTAATGCTCTTAAGGTGTTTGAATGTTTCGATCATATCACCTCTCTCCCTCCTTCCTGTTCTGTCCTGATCTTCCTGTTCTGAGACAAGAAGTTCCTATATTTCTCAATAGTCTTACTTGCTCAGAGTCAGACCTCCAGTAGTTGGGGGGAGGGACAGAGAGCTACTGTTATCCTTCTAGGATGGTGAGTCTTTGGTGGCTGTGTGACCACTCACTTTCTGCTTCCAAACAGGAAGTTCCTATTGTCAGTCAAATCCTGTGCCTATAAAAGTAGAACTGCCTTTGGGTGGAGGGGAGGGAAGGAGGGCAATATAGTGCCAGTAGAGAAGTTTCGTTATACCAGCAGCTCCTTCCTCCTGGTGTTCTGCCTGCTTCTCTTGGGGATGGATCATTAGATGATGCAGTCTGTTTTCATTGCTATGCTGATGTTACCCAGCTGTATCTGTCTTTTCTGCCCATACACCAGGTGCCATCAAGGATATATATTTGTTCCAGGCCAAAATCCAGGAATTATGTAATCAAGCTGGTTGTGACTCAGGCTGGACAAGTTGGAGGTATTGGTGATTGAACCTGGTCGGAAGAAGGGTGTAGGGGCCACCAGTGTGGAGACCGGCTTATGACTGGCTTTGTCTGGATTGGTGGCTTCTGCTAAGGTTAATAATCTGGGGGTCATTCTGGATGAGAGGCTGACACTTGAGTCTGAGATGTCGAAGGTAGTCTGGAATGGCTTTTGTCATGATAGGAATGTGGCCTTGAGAAGAATTGAGACTTAATTCTTGCAATGTTTTATACCTCAAGATGAGGGACGGTGTCCTAGGACATCTGCAGCTGGTACAGAACACAGCTTCCCAGCTGTTGACGGGTCTTCTGAGGTCATGTTATATAACCCCGATCGAGAAATGCAGTGGCTTCCAGTGATGCAGTGTATCACCCTTTTTTTTTTTTGTAGACTATTTCTGCTCCAGTCTTCGGGGAACTCTCGCCAGTGTCCCTGCTCACCGATGGCTATGCCTCCCATCTGAAGCCTCTCCTGCCAGATCTCCACTCCCAGCCCGATGGATCCCCCAGCTCTGAGCTCACCACTTTCACCCTGGCACTCTATTTATTTTCTAATGCACCAGGCTGGAGTTGGGGGGAGGCTGATGGAGCAAGCTCGACTTATGGGAGCGTGAGCATGGCGCTGGAGGAACCTTTGCCTCTTCCCTGAGACTAGTATTTTCCATGGTAGTTTCCCCAGGAGCTCAGACAGGCAATGACTCCTACCCTTATTCGGCTCAATATTTGCAGTGCCCCCCGGTCTCCACCGGGGGCTGCTAAGATGCTGAGCAAACCCCGGAACTCTCCTCTGGAGAGGAGAGCAGTCTGTCGGATGCTCAGTCCTCTCCCTTCTCTGCCAGCCCCCGGTGGCCAAGTCCATTCCCGTACCCAGGTTGCAGGCGTGGCGCAAGGTGTATCATCCGGCACTTCAACCCACTGTGCCGGTATTGGTGTAACACCTTCAAGGTCAGCGTGCTGACCTGTATGGCCTGGGTCCTGCGTCAAGTGTGTGACCTACTGACACTTTTTCAGACCTCTCACCCTTGTGCTCCACTGAGTTGGGCTTCCTATCCATTCCAAAGGTGTGGCTGTAATCCTCTAGCAATAGGACCTTTTCATCTGCCATCTCTGCCCTTTGGAACGGGCTTCCCAGAGCTGTAGAGACTCCCTTATCAGAGGCTTTCAAGAGGGGCCTGAATTCCTTCCTCCTTCAGGAGTCTTTTGGCACTTTTTAATCTTCAAGACAGAAACTTGCCTGCTGACCAGCATTGCATTATTAGCTCGGGTGTGGGTGTATGCATATATGTGTGTGTGTGTGTGTGTGTGTGTGTGTGTGTGTGTGTGTGTGTATTATATAATTTTCATTCATTGTTCAGCCGCCCTGGAATTGTGTGCTATATAAATAGCATTTACTATCACTGCCATCATTTGTATAATACAGGGTGCGAAATCTGAGTTGGTTCTTAAACACAGGACTCCCAGGTGGCAGTGCAGGTGGTTATAAGTGTATCATTGTAATAATACAAGGTGGGAAATCTGCAGGGGCATTCCTCATGAAACTAGTCAGGGAACCTACTCATGATGGGACAGTAATGCACCTGCTTCTTACAAACCATGACAGTGTTGAAGATGTCGAGGTGAGAAGCCACCTGGGGCCAGTGTTCATCGTGCAGTGTGGTTCAGCATGAGTACAACGAGGGAATAAAAAAACCCTTGTGGGAGGGTCCTGGAATTGGAAAGGTCGGATTTCCATAAAAATAAATAGGTGAATGCCTCAGAGAGGACCTGGATGTGGAGGAACAGTGGGCCAAATTAGAGGCAGTAGTGAAGGTAACAAACCTGAGTCAAACAAGTGAGCAAAAGCAAGAAGAGGAGGAGACCACTGTAGTTCTCAAAATAAGTGTCGGAAAGGGAAAAGCTAGAAAGGTTGCTTTCTGAAGGTATGAGGAGACACAGAGGGAGGAGGCTAGGGAGCTGTATCAGGAGAAGCAGGGGAGCAGTAAGAAGTGTCAGAAAGGGAAAAGCTAGAAAGGTTGCTTTCAGAAGGTATGAGGAGGAGACACAGAGGGAGGAGGATAGGGAGGTGTATCAGGAGAAGCAGGGAAAGCAGTAATACCTGTAAGTACAGTGGCACAAACTGAAGTGAGAATAACCCAGGCAGTAACAAAAGAGGACAAGACATTTTTCAGGTATGTAAGCGAAAAAAAGGAAACATAAGGTATGGATTGTAATGTTAAAAGGTGGGGGGGGGGGAACTGTACAGAGGGTGACCAGGAAAAGGCAGACATCTTAAATACACACTTGTGTTCAGTGTTCCCAATGGAAGGGGATGGAAAGGGACAGCAAATGACACTGGGAGCTTTGATGGGTGGCAGGTGGACACTAGCCCTTTTTCTGAGGTGAGTCCTGAAGGCACTTAGTAACCTGATGGAGGATAAAGCTCTGGGGCCAGTCAAGTCAGGATACATTCAAGGGTGTTGAGGGAGCTTAGAGGTAGTGACTACACCTCTGACTGATCTGGTTAGTGGATCACTAGAGACTGGAGAAGCCGCATAGGACTGGAAGAGGACAGATGTAGTACAACTTCATGGAAGAAGCTGGGAAATACATATCTGTCAGCCTGATATTGGTGGTAGGAAAATTAATGATAACATTACTAAAGGAAAGGATAGCAAAATATCTTGAATCCAATGAATAACAAGATCTGAGGCAACACGGATTAACAGCGGGAAGGTGATGATGCCAAACAAATCTGATAGCTTTCTTTAACTGGGTGACCATGGAATTAGAGCAGGGAGGAGCGTGGACCTGGCCTACCTAGATTTCAGCAGGGCATTTGATACTGTTCCACATAGAGGACTAATCAGCAAGCTGAGTAGCTTGAGGTAGTTAAGGTAGTAAACTGGGTAATAAATTGGTTAGGAGATAGAAGGCAGAGGGTGGTGGTAAACAGAGGTTGCTCCAAGGAATGGAGGTTGACCAGCGGGTACCTCAGGGCTCAGTGCTGGGAATGGTTCTCTTTAATGTCTTTATAAGTGTCATCACAGAGGTGCAGGAAGGGAAGAGCTGCCTTTTCATGGATTACACCAAATTCTGCAACAGCGTGGACACTCCTAGGGGGGTGGAAAGAATGTCCAGAAACCTGAAAAAAATAGAGCAGTGGTCAGGGGTATGGCAGTTGAGTTTTAATTCAAAAAAGTACACATTAATGCACTTGAGATGCAGAAATTCAGGTGCTGAGTAAAAAAAATTGGATGGAGTATTAGTGATATTGAAGCAGGCAGGAGACCTGGGGATAATCATATCAGATGACCTAAAGGTGGGAAGGCAGTGTGACAAGGCATTCAGAAGGGCTAGTAGTGAAAGAGGAATGTGGTGTTGCCCTTCTGTACATTGCTGGTAAGGACCCACCTTGAGTACTGTGTCCAGTTCTTGATACCACATCACAGGGACTGCATTGAAAGCCCTACAAGGAGAGATAAAGGACCTCAATATGTACACCCTTGAAGAGAGGTGGGGGGGTGCATGATAGAGACCTTTAAATACCTCATGGCCTAAATAAAGTACAGGAGGAATAGTATTTTTTATAACAAAGGTGCTCTAAAACAAGGAGACAGGCTATGAAGCTGAAGGGGGGTAGATTCAGGATAGATGTGAGGAAGTATGTCTTCAAAAAGAATTTGAATTCCTGGAACAGCCTTCCAGTGGAGGCAGTGGGGGTTGAAAGCAGTGTTATGGTTACAAAATGGGTGGGATAAGAAGAGGGGAATTGTAGTGGAAAGGAAGGGGGGGAGAGAAAGAGTTGTAAATCAAGTAGGGTCTGCAGCAAGAAGTGCAGGTAGAAATAAAATGGGCAGACTGGGTGGGCAAGCAGCCCTTATCTGATATTAGATGTCTGTATTATGCGTAAAATACCAGGGTGGGGAACCTCAGTCCATTCTCAAACTAGGGACTCCCAGGTGACAGTGCAAGCTTTCATATCTGTATTACTGGTATAAGAGAAGGATGGAAAACCTGAATCTATTCTCAGACCCAAGACTTCCAAGGTTGTAGTTCAGGATGTTGTATCAGTGGTGTTGGTAGGGTGGAAAACCTGAGTACATTCTCTAACCTGGGATTCCTAGGTGGCAGAATAGTGGGTATGTGTGCATAATTGGCATAATACCAGGGTGGAAAACTCAAGTCCATTCTCAAACCCGTGACTCTCAGGTGGTAGTGCAGGGGGCTAGGTGTGTATCATTGGCATAATTTATTTGTTATATAGACCTAAAAGAGTCTTGCCCCTTTCATTAACTCCTGGGCTATTCTCTCCTCCACACCTTTGTGCTTGTTACCGCTTTCACTGCCTCCCTCCGTTTCTCCTGATACACCTCCCGTTCCTCTTCCCTTAGCATCTCCTTATACCTTCTGGATGTTACACTTTTAACCTTTACCTTTTCAGTTACTTCTTTCGAGAACCATAGCTGTTTCTTTGTCATCTTGCTTTTTCTCACTTGCTTTGTGCAGAGGTATGCTGCCTTCATTATGCTCTCTGTTAGCTTCATCCACTGTTTCTCCACTCCACCCAGGTTATCTCCCTTGCTAGGTCATCTCTAAGGCATTCACCCATATTTTTGAGATAAGTTGGAATGAATGAAGAAGACTGATTTATAGAAATATAGAAACATAGAAGTTGATGGCAGACAAGGACCGCAAGGCCCATCCAGTCTGCCCATTTCTTTTTCTACCTTATGAATGTGCCATCGGCCTTTGCTCTGTGAATGGCTTATCTATTCATACTCATCTGTTTTGCTCCCTTATGCCTATCGTATGCCTGTTTGAAGCCCTGCACTGTATTCATATCCACCACTTCCTGAGGTAGGCCGTTCCATGCATCCACCACCCTTTCTGTGAAAAAGAACTTCCTCACATTTCCCCCTTAATCTGCCTCCCTCTAATCTCATGATGTGTCCTCTTGTCCTGCTATTTTTCTTATATTGAAACATGTTGGACTCTTTCGCCTTGTTAATGCCCTTAAGGTGTTTGAATGTTTTGATCATATCACCTCACTCCATCCTTTGCTCTAGGGTATACATCTTGAGCTTCATTAATCTGTCCTCATATGTTTTCTGATGCAGTCCCTGCACCATTTTGGTTGCCCTCCTCTGGACTGCCTCAGTTTGGTTAATGTCCTTGTGAAGGTGTGGCCTCCAGTACTGCACGCAGTACTCCAGATGTGGCCTAACCAGTGTCTTGTAAAGAGGGATTATTACCTCCCTCTTATGACTTGTGATACCCCTACTGATACACCCCAACATCCCTCCAGCCTTACCTACGCTTTAGTGGTCTGCTTGGATGATATCAGGTCATCAGTGATTATGACGCCAAAGTCTCTTTCTTCCCTTGTGACTGCCAGCAACTCCCCTCCCAGCCTATAGGTGGTTTCATGGTTTCTCTTCCCCATGTGCATGACCTTGCACTTCTTTATATTAAACCCCAGTTGCCACTCTTCTGACCATTTTGCTAGTTTATCCAGATCTCTTCTCATTCTGCCCACCCCATCTGGCTCATCTACTCTGTTGCAGAACTTGGTGTCATCTGCAAACAGATTCACCTTACCCTCCAGTCTATCTGCAATGTCACTGATGGAGATATGGAAGAGGACTGGCCCCAGGACTGATCACTGAGGTACCCCACTTGTGACTTGCTTCTCTTCTGACTGTATACCGTTTACCACCACTCTGTTTTCTGCCCATGAACCAGTTTGCCACCCACTTGACCAACTTCTGACCCACCCCGATCCTACCCAGCTTATTAATCAATCTTCTATGTGGAACAGTATCAAAAGCTTTGCTGAAGTCATGGTAGGCGACATCAGCTGCTCCCCCTTGGTCCACCACTCTGGTTACCCAGTCAAAGAAATCTATGAGATTCGTTTGACAGGACCTTCCTTTTGTAAACCCATGCTGTCTTGGATCTTATGCTCCTGTGGATTCCAGGTGTTGCACTATCCTTTCCTTAAGGAGTGCCTCCATAATCTTGCCCACTACTGAGGTAAGACTGACTGACTAGTTCCCTGCCTTCTCCTTGCTACCACTCTTGTGGAGCAGGATCACATGAGCCCTTCTCCAGTCTTCTGGGACCTCTCCTGTGCTCAGAGACTCACTAAACAGTTCTGCTAATGGCTCTGCTAGTTCCACCCTTAGCTCCTTTAGTACCCTGGGATGTATGCCATTAGGTCCCGTTGCCTTGTCCACCCTGAGCTTATCGAGCTCTTGTAGAGCCCTTTCTTTTGTGAAGGGACTAGTGTACACCTCCCTCCCCCCTGTGTCCATGGTGCTGACCTGTGGACCCTGCCCTACCTTCTCTTCACTAAATACTGAGCAGAAGTATCTATTTAGGATAGTTGCTTTTACATGGTCCTCCTCCTCCTCACATGCCGCCTTATCCTCTTTGATCTTAGCAATACCCCTCTGGACTTTCTCCTTTCACTAATGTATCTATAGAAAGTCTTGTCACCTTCTTTTACTGTTTGTGCTAGTGTTTCCTCAGTTTGGGCCTTTGCCTGCCTTACTGCCTTCCCTGCTTCCCTTAGGGAAGTTTGGTATGCCTCCCTGTCTTTATCCTGTTGTGATCCCTTATATTTCCTGAAGGTCAGCCTTTTGGCTCTGACCTTTTCTGCTACTGTTTTTGAGAACCAAAGTAGTTTCCTTCTTCTTTTGCACTTCCTTTTCTGTCTAACACAATGGGACGTTGCTTCAAGTATTGCATCTTTAATGCTTGCCCAATTTGCCTGTACGCCCTCACCTGTATTTCTTTTTGCCAGGGCTAGCTTAACTCTGTTGGCCATCTTACCAAAGTCTGCTCCTCTGAAGTCCCATATTTTTGCCTTGGAATGGGATGATTTAGTTCTAGTGGCCAAACTGAACCATACCATGTGATGGTCACTGGCCCCCAGATGACCTTCTACCTGGAGCTATGTGATCCTTTCCCTGTTAGTCAGTACTAGGATAGCCCTGTCTCTTGTGGGTTGTTGTACCAGTTGTTTGAGGCCGTCCCCCTGTAGGGAATCCACCATGTGTCTAGTTCTGGCACGTGTTCCTGCTGGTATTGACCAATCCGTATCTGGCATGTTGATGTCTCCCATTATCAGAACCTCCCATTTCGCTGTCATGTTTTGTATATCTTCTAACAGTAATGTGTCTATGCCTTCCCCCTAGGCTGGGGGCCTGTAGACAACCCCAGTTCGTATGGTTGTCCCATTTCCTGTTTCAAGGGTGACCCACAGTTCTTCTGGCTCCTTATGCATATTCTGAATTTCTGTAGCTTTGATATTTTCATTGCCACTCCACCCCCCTTTTTGCATCTCGGTCTCTTCTGAATGGTACATAGCCAGGTACTGAAGTCTCCCAAGTGTGGTTACTGGTAAACCATGTCTCGCTTATTTTTTATTTATTTAAGAGTTTCACCAGGAAGGCATACCTAGCAGAGTACCACTTGATTCAAGATGCATCCTGGCTAATGGCTACTATGTCCAGTTTAACCTCTGTCATTATTGACTGCAGCATTTGTGTAGTTGTTGGGTGAGGTCTGACATTTCTCTGCTGCGTCGTATGGGGAGCTAGGCCTCTTTCCTTACCTGGTGATGCAAATGAACTGCAAACATGCTGCACTCCTGTTTGACCACTAGCTGAGGGGGGGAGGGGTGTTCTTCCCATTCGACGTGTGGGGTGCTGTACCCCCTCCCCATTTGCTAGTTTAAATATTCTGCAAAGATGTCAAACTTCTGCCCCAATGCACTGACTTCCTCCTTAGTCAGATGTTGGAACTTTTGCTCCCAAAACTGTTGCCAGTTCCCTACAAATTAGTGTCCTTTTTCCTGGCACCAGCCCTTGAGCCACATGTTTAGCTCCCCTATCTCCCCTTCTCTGACCTTCCGTCCATCTGCCCGCCTCTCCCAGATTGGCAGGATCTCAGAGAAGGAGATGCCGGACGAAATGGGTGATAGTTTGTCACCCAGCCTGATCAGGTGTTTCTTGGTCTCCACGACTGACCGCTTGGCGAGATCATAAGATAGAAAAGTTACATACTTAAAAAAAAAAATTAAAAAGAAACCAGACTGGGACCCACAACTGGGGTGACAGATACTATGCCAGGAGCCTCAGACCAATTCAAAATATTCCCCCTTTCTCTGCTCTCTTTTTCTTCTGCCTGGGGTAAATCCCCTCTATCCAGGTATGTCACTTTTAGTTGCTAAATGCAGCCTGTACCCACTGTATACCATCCAGTTCAAACTGTATCCCTGTCTGTGTATGGGTGTTTGGCACTGGATTGGATCAGCCTGAACTAGACCTGGTGCAGGGTACATCCCTGTTGCTTGCAGGAGGAGGCGGGTCAGCCCTTTACTTAGTTTCTCCTGGCTATGCCAGACAATCCTTTCAGTTCTTGTTTTGTATGCTTTTTCCCGAAGAAATATTCTGGCTGTGATATTCAACAGGCTGAACTATAACTGTGGAGATGGTTACATATTTACTCTTTTAGGGTTGAACAGCCCTGCAATGCCACATTAACCAGTTGCTTGTTTGTCCCATCCTTTCTTCAGGGAGGGAGAGGTCTCTGACTGGTGACATGCTGTTTGCTTACTCGGGGGTCTCTTACAGCTCATCAAGGTGGCACACTTGTGGCATTTCTATTGCAAATGGGTCCCATTTTTGAATATTTCAGCTTTCTGTGTCAGCCAGAGTGTACATGTATACATGGCATTGCCTTATTCTCACTACCCTTTCCAGTCTTCTCTTGTTGCCTGGTCAGTGGTGCTTTGAAACTCTGGTTTCATAACCCATAATTACCTACCTGTGCTGACATAATGTAGCCTTGTTTTTCTATCTAGAAGTTGGTAGTCCAGTTTTCTTGTTTCCTTATTTTTTCTATACTCTCTCCCTATTCATTTGGGCTAATGTGTTTTCTCAGCCCTCTCGTAATCTTTCCCCCACTTTGTTTCTTTCCTGGCAGACAGAACCAAGGTTGGTGACGGAGCCAGCAAAGGTAATTTGCTAGTAAGTGGCATCACTTTGGGATGCACAGGTGCCCTGCCCAGCAGTCATTGCTGGCCCCCTGGCCAAAGATTTGCTCTTGCAGGTTCACGGTGTCTTCGGCACAGACCCGTAGGGGGTAAGCTACTAAGAACATATTAAGGAAGGCCTCCAGTTATGGTAAGTACATAACTTATTGTTTAGAAGAGAATAAAATCTGGCTATTGAGGCCACTGATGTACTGTACTCTGATAAGTGGTTCCATAATACAGCTGCCCTGAGACTATAGGAATGACCTCTTGTCATCATTCTGACATTTGACACTGAGAAAAGGTGTAATTCTTGAATACAGCCCAAGAGTTAAAAGATTAATATAGAACATAACTCCTTTAATTCACCAGTACCGGTGTTATGTAAATATTTATGTCAATGACAGAACTGAAGGATAACTGCAGAGCAAATCATCTAACATTTGGGAGTTGGTTGAGCAAGCCCCCCACCCCCATCCCCAAAACAGCACCTGATTCTCGGTTTTAGCAGAAGGATGTATTGCAGCTTGGAAGAGCAGCGAGTTACAGCTATCAGCAGCACTGTTTCTGTCTGACTACAGAGTGAATTAGGGGACATTTTGGAGTTGACTGAGCAAGTTTTTTGCTCCCACTTCCCTTGAAAGTTAGCACTTGATGCTCATCTTTTGGGGAGGGACTTTTGTAGCCTGGGAAGAGCAGGTGTTTTAGTCACCGGTGACACTATACTGTATGTGACTACAGAGTAAATCAGAGGACATTTTGAAGTTGTCTGAGCAAGTTCTTTCTCCGCTTCCCCCTGAAATGGTTAGCACCTGAAACTCAGCTTTAGCAGAGAGAATTATTGTAACCTGGAAGAGCAGCGAGTTTTAGCTGCTAGCAACATTATTTGTGTTTAATTGGTGTATGTGTGTGTATATAAAATGGGCTAGAAAACTTGCATCCTGTGCAGCAATATCATTGGACAAACACCATCAGGTGACCGTGCGTATATCAGAGCGCGACCGCACACTTGCACTTTTACCCCCCCCCAAAAAAAACAATTTTGACATTTTATAAGATAGATAAACCACTCTGAGGTGTTTGGTCGCACTCTGATATACGCACACCTTGGGTGGTTGATGCATTCGGCCTGTGGCGTCTTGCATAACGCACACTAAGGCATGCGTATATCAAAGAGCGACTGCACTCCTCAGACTCAGAGTGGTTTATCTATTACATACATATATATGTGTATATGGCGCAATAGCGCCTCTATAGTTAGGGTTGCATAAGCAGTTTAATGTTAAACCCTACATTTTGCACTTTAATAACTTCAACCATTCAACAGATTTGCACAAAATTTGGTGTGCGCAGTTCTGTGGGATCAGTCTCATGACCTGCTAAGCTTTGCTTTGATCAGATGTGCAGGTTCTGCTCAGCGCATAGTGAAATGTGTATTATTTGCTTTTTTATGCCCATTTTCCCAGATTCTTTATCGCTCTGCACCCACACCATTTGGGATTTTGACTTGAAAATTTCAGGGTAGGTACAGCTTGCTACAAGAAACAAGCCAGCTTTGGTTTGGTGAGAAAATATTAACCTGTTCCAAAATTTTTCAGTTTTGAAATTGTGGGTTCTGAGCTTGCTCAGTTCAGTCTTTGGGATAGCTGCACAACTTCGAACAAGGATCTTGGCTCACAAATGGGGATTTTGACAGCTCACAAACCAGGATCTCAGTTTGTGAGAAAATAATCCCCATTCGTGAACTGCCATCTTGTTTTTACTTTTAGCCCCAAACTGTTATAACTTGACCCACAGGTATATCTTCATTAAACAAAGACTTGGGTTTTGTTCAGGGCAAGGCCCTCTACAAACCCATGTCTTTGTTTAACTTCAGTTAATGTAATCCCGGCCATTTTTTACTATGTGAAATCCACATTCATCACTTACTTACGATCCCCATTTGTGAGCGGTCACAATAGCAGTTAGTGAGATAAGGACCAGATGTCCCTATCTCACGAATGGGGATTTTGACACCTCACAAACAGAGATTGAGGTGTCAAACTGCCCATTCATGAAATGAACACCAGATGGCCAGATCTGGCCAGCTGGTTGTGAGATGGAGACCAGATGATCAGATAGGACCATCTGGTCCCCATCCCAGCCCCAAGAACAGGGATTGTTGACTTCTAGGGATTCCCTAGAAAAGAACGCCTGGCATGACATCAGGGTGCCCAATCCCTGTGTCAGCATACATCTTGGCCCCCCTCCCAACCACCACCACCAGCAATATGGCATCCTGGGAGCCCACCCCAGTGTGCCAAATATAATTATTTAGTTAAATGTTTATGGTTCCGACACTGGGATGCCCACTCCCAGTGTTGGATGATTCCTGTCCTCCACCCCCAAAGTCAGCTGCCGACATCGGTGCCCAATCCCTTTGTCAGCTTGTATCCCCCCACTCCTGTGGCACAGTTGGAGCACACCCCAGTGTGTCCACAATTTATTTATTTTTTGTCAACCTGGAAAAAAAGAAAGCCGTCCCCAAAGTGTTTTTTTATTTTACCTGTGAAAAAATAAAACAATCCATTGTTGTCTCCCATCCTCACCTCCCACTGTGCACCCAACCCCTGCCCCCACCCCATATTTACCTTTGGTTGTCAGTACTGTCATCTTCTTCTGGACCACGACACATCTGTACTCTTCAAAGCTGAACTGCAAACTGAGGAATCCAGTAAGTGCTGTATAATGGGAATCAAAGGTAGGGCCTCAACTTAGGTTGATAATTCAGCTATGTTTTGCAATTTTGGCCCCAGATTTTCAACATGGGGTTCTTGGGACCCCGCCTCATGACCACTGTCACTTTGCTGGTCCCAGAAGGTGATTTTGCGGTCGCTGCGACGAATTGCCTTTCAGGACCAAGTGATGAAACAGCAGTGCAACTGTTCATGAGGTGGGGTCCCAAAAAGCCTGTGTTGAAAATTTGGGGCCAAAACTGCAAAAAATGGCCATGTTACAAGCATGCATTGTGCAGTTTCTACGTATGCTTGTAACTTCACTAATTTTTTATTTATTCACTCCAAATTTTCAACATTGGCATTTTTTCACACCTCCTCGTGAACAGTACAGCTGTCATTGTGGTTACATAGAAACATGACAGCAGATAAGGACCGCTTTGCCCACCCAGTCTGCCCATTTCCCTACCTAATGGATAAGATGCAGATCCTAGTTAACCAACAGCCTACTTCTTCCTACCCCGACCCCCTAGAATTGCCTTATGACTGTCCCATGCATGCTTGAATTCGACCACTGTTTTTGACTCCACCACCTCCTCCAGTAGGCCGTTCCATGCATCCACAACCCTCTCTGTGAAAAAAAACATGTCCTTACAGTACCTCTGAGCCATCCCCCCATCTTCAAATTGTGTCCCCTTGTTCTTGCACACCTCTTTTTCTGAAACATGCTACCCTCTTGGACTTTGTTGATTCCGTTGAGGTACTTGAAAGTTTCTATTATGTGCCCCTTCCCCCTTCCTTTCCTCAAGGCTATACATGTTAAGCTCCTTAAGTCTCTCTTCATATGTCTTCTAGTGCAGACCCTGCACCATTTTAGTTGCCTTTCTCTGGACTGCCTCCATCCTGTTTATGTCTTTGTGGAGATTGGGTCTCCAGTACTGCATGCTGTACTCTAGATGGGGTATCACCAACTGTCTGTACAGAGGGATAACAGCTTCCTTTCTCCTACTGGTGATGCCTCTCCCTATGCATCCCAGTATCCCCCAGCCCTCCTTACTGCCCTCTCACATTGCTTGTACACCTTTAGGTCATCTGATATGACTACCCCAGGTCCCTTTCCATTTTAGTTGTTGTTAGTATCTCACCCCCCATTGTGTACTTTTCCCCTGGGTTTTTGTTTCCCAGGTGCATTACCTTGCACTTCTTAACACTGAATCTAAGCTGCCATACATTGGACCATTCCTCCAACCTTGCCAAGTCCCTTCTCATCCTTTTCACCCCACCTTGTGCATCAACTCTGTTGCAGATCTTTGTGTCGTCTGCAAAAAGACATACTTTTCCTTCCAGTCCCTATGCAATGTCACTTATAAAGACATTGAAGAGGACCAGTCTTAGTACTGAACCCTGCGGTACCCCACTAGTAACCCCCCTTTCTTCAGAGTGGACTCCATTTACTATTACCCTATGTATCCTGTTCTCTAGCCAATTCTTTACCCAGCCAATCATCTTGGGACCTACTCCCAGGCTGGCTAACTTGTATATTAATCTTTTGTGTGGGACTGTGTCAAATGCCTTGCTAAAGTCTAGGTAGGCCATGCCCACAGTTCCATGTCATAAGGGCAAATTCAGCATGCCGAACGCCCTTATGGCAACCCCACACTGCTGAAATTCAATTTCAGGGATGTGGGATCTTACCAAAAAGTAAAACCCAGTGCCACGAAAACTTTTGGGTTTTGCTTTTGTAAATGGGGCTAAGCCCACCCGCACCCCTTTAGGATTCCCTGAACTTCAGGGGGGTGCATATCAGAGGGGATGCATTTAAAGGAAAAAACACCGTCTCGGGCCAGGCGCAACATAAAACCACTGCCACCCGTCCTGAACCCTGTCCCCACCACCCAAGCTCGACACATATCCCACCATGCCATGGCCAGCTAGCCAGAACCTCACGGCACAACCCCTCACATACCGTCCAGCCCCATCCGTTGGCCTCGCTCCTCCCCGCACATATATCCGCGCAATATCCTGTTGCCTTTTCGCAACAACCCCCATCCGGTCGCCTACCCTATACCCTCACCGTCGGAGCACTAGCCGAAAGTGAGTCGCCGTTTTGGCAGGCACCTACCGTTAGTACTCCATATCATGGTATACCTGTCATTGTTCACATCCTGTCCGAAATGTGGTTTCCTACCTGAGGTGCAGAATGGCGCAATCACTGTGCGCAATTAACTTTTGGGATGGATTAACAAAATCAGAGTGCCACTGCACATAAGGGAGATTCCAAAAAGCCTATGTTGAAATTTTGGAGAAAAAAATCCAAACAATGACGACGGTACGAGCATCTGTTGCGCAGTTATTCGTACGCTAGTAATTTCGCCAATTTGTTATATTTTGACTCCAGATTTTCAACGTTGCCATTTTTTCACTTCTCCTTGTGAACAGTACAGCTATCATTGTTCAAATCCTGCCCAAAAAGTGGTTTCACACCTGAGGCACAGAACAGCGTGATCACTGTGCGCAGTCAACTTTTGGGATGGATTAATGAAATTAGAGTGTCACTGTTCATGAAGGGAGGTTCCAGAAAGACCATGCTGAAAACTTGGTAAACAAATTCCACAAAATGGTGCCGTTATGAGCATGCGTCACCCAGTTTATACTCACACTCATAACTTCACCAATTGTTCATGTTTTCAATGCAGATGTTCAGCATTACTAGTTTTTCACACCACCTCATGAATACTACAGCTGTACTTTTTCTAATCCTACCAAAAACCTTTTTCTAGGAGCGTGGATATGTTGTTCATCCACACTCTTTGACTTGTCCCTTTCTCCTTTAAATCTTGCCAGAAGTCTTCAAGCTGGCTCCTCCCACCACCACCGGTGGTAAATACTAGAGCTCCGCCCATGATGCAGACCTTCCTTTCCGCTGGAAGATGCAGGTTCCCTCGTGCTACTCTAGCAATTCGTAGGCCCTGGCTTCACATCGGTTTTTACCGCAACTTTCTCTTAAACTCATTAGAGTTACTGATTCCGATTTCTGCACATCGGATATGGAGGACAAATTGTCCCCTGGCTTTTGCCGGTGTACCTGCAGCCAGAAGATGTCGCGCACCGATCCCCACCTACGTGCTTGTGTTGCCTTGGCGTCAGACATGACACCTCATCATGCACTTTCTGTCTGGTTTTCCATCCCAACGTTCTGGACGACTGCAAGGCGTGCCTAAATTTGGGGAGACCAGAGAAGAGGAGCCTGCCGGTGAAATCTACAGAGGCGAGGTGGGCAGTTTCTGCGGCCGTGAGATCCGCCGAGCCGTTGGAGCAGATGAAGGCATTCGAGGAGGAAGCGGCTCAAGCTTTGGCCAGTCAAACCTTTTTTTGTTCCACTCAACCTTGGCTCTACTTTCACAGGATCTTTCAAGGAGTTGTGCCAGTCTGTTTCCACCAGGGGTGAGGCCCCCCCGGGCTCGCACTCCTCCTGCCCTGGAAGAGGGTTAAGGACTCTAAGTCGTCTTCTTCTAAAAAAAAGACGCTCCTGGGACTGAGAGAGATCTGAGTCCCAGGAGCACTCGGTCTCGACTCCGGTGGAGATTGCATCCTTTGCCGTCAGCATTACAGGCCTTCCATCTGGCCAAGGCACCGAGACCGAGGAAACTGCCGAACCAGCTGAGATTACACTCGACCCGATCGACCCTTTATCACCGACTCCGGTCGATGATTCCTTAGAAAGGTCTCTGGTCCTTTCTTTTCCTGATGAGGAGACACATTCTTCGGGTGCCCTCATCAAGGAAACTGTCCCGGAACCTCGGTTTTCATCGACTCTGGTGTCTCCCGATCGACCAAGCCGACCCCGTCGGTCTCGATCGAGGATCAGGACCCCTTCGGTCGAACGGTTGAAAAAGGGGCATAAACATTCTAAAAAGAGGCGCCAACACCGATCTTCATCCTCCTCAGACGAGGAGAGGCTTTGACGGAAACTCCAACACTATGAGGATCTTATATGGCAACAGCTGATTTTGACTGGACAGAAGCCGGCTCCGCCGGCCGCACCAGCCATCACTTGGCTCCCGTCTCCCAGGCTGACACCGACCCCTCCATAACTGAAGGCCTTGGTTCCACCACCTGTGGGGCCGGCCCATATCCCAGCTCGGCCTATTACGGTCTCTCCACTGATTTTGGTGGAGCCACCGCCTAAGCAGCCTCAGGAAGGGGCTCCCTCGAAAGAGGACCAACCAGACACCAGGCTTCCCTGATGTCTGTCGATCACGGTTGTCCCCGATCGCCCTCGGTCCATCGAGGGAGACCTAGGTGGGAGACCGTTGTATCCCAACTCTTTGGACTCAGATGACACTGGTTTACACTCGCATCCTGGGGATGATGAGTCATCAGTGGCAGGATTGGAGGAATGTCCTTTCTCTTTTCAGGGCATCCTCTGCCTGATCTCCGAATCCACCGGAATCCCCCTGGAGCCTATCCCAAAAAAGGCGGAGTACCCCCTTACGGACATCCTCAAAAGGGGGGAGATACCCCGATGGAGGCCTTTCCAGTGGTCGAAGCCATTGTTGGCCCGGCCCTTGAGCTTTGGTAGCGTCCTGCTTCCTGCCGAGCTCCATCCGGCCGCATGGCCCGCAAGTATACGGTGCCCAAGGCATCCCTGGTGGGGTTCACAGAACATCCCTCAGCCGAAAGCATAGTGACTGCTTCTGTGTTCAGACGTACTGATAGCTCAGCCGACACCAACCGCCCCCCCCCGGACAAGGAGTCCAAGAAAATGGACCATTCTGTCCGGAAGCTTTATGCGGCCTCCTACTTAGGCCTTTGTCAAGCCAGCTCGGCTGTTATCATGGCACACTTCTCTCATGCCCTCCTAGGGTCATTAGATGAAGTCCTTCCTCATCTCCCGGCAGATATGCAGACCACGGTTAAGCAGGTCCGTGATCAGGGCCATGCTGTTGCAAAACAGCAGCTCCAGACTGCCCTGAACATTGGAGATTCCTGTGCTCGCTCCTTAGCAGCTGCAGTGGCCACTTGCCGCAGGGCTTGGCTGAGGCTATCCTTCCCAGCGGATACCCAGCACAAGTTAGCTGACGTGCCCTTCCTAGGCACCAATCTCTTCAATCCAGGAGTGGCTGGTCACCTCCAGCGCATAGACCAGTCCAATGCCACATTGGATGCTACCTCTGCAAAGGGTTCTTCGGGCAAGAACCAGCAGAAGTGCAAGAAGAAGCCTTTTTGGCACTCTTTTCCTGCGGTTAGGCAGCCCTCCTATCAAGGAGGCCAGCAGCAACAGCAGGCTCAAGCTTGGTGCCCCAGGCCCAAGCAGGGTCCTCAACAGCCCTGTAAAGGTGGCCGAGGTGCTGGTCCAGGAGCCTCCTCCTCCTCTAAGCCTGCTCAGTGACGGGTTGGGGGTTGCCACCCCAACACCCGTCACGCCAGCTCTGGGTCCTCCTGTGAGGGGCAGACTCCGCCACTTTCTTTCCGTCTGGTCTGATATCACTTCAGACAGGTGGGGTTCTAGAAGTGCTCGGCCAGGGACTGCCTCTGGAATTTGAGCAGTACCCTCCCAGCCGAGCCCGCGCCTCTCGGGAGGAAAGGATCTCAGCTTGCACTCATTCGGCTCTTTGAGACGACATTGCTCAGCTCCTCTACAAGGAGGCGGTAGATCTAGTGCCGGATCCTCCTACAGACACAGGCTTCATGTCCAGGTACTTTCTGGTGCCCAAGCGGACAGGGGGTTGGTGCCCCACCCTAGCTCTCCATGACCTGAATCAATATCTCAGGTCTCGCACCTTCCAGATGGTAACTCTGAACCAGATCATACCATCCCTGGAGCGAAACATGTGGTTCTGTTCACTGGATCTGCAGGATGCGTTCTTTCACTTCCCAGTCCATCCATCCCATCAGCGGTTCCTCCTCTTCAGGGTCGAAGGGACCCTATATGAGTTCCGAGCCATGCCGTTCGGCCTGTCATCGACCCCAAGGGTCTTCACCAAGTGCATTGCAGTGGTGGCAGCCCAACTTTGGAGTTGAAGAGTCGGGATTTACCCTTACCTTGTTGACTTGCTCTTGGCAGGTTCTTCCCTTCAGGAGGTAGAGAGGTCCAGGAATCTGGCCCTCTGCACCTAGTCCCAACTCGGCCTCCTTATCTACGAGGCCAAGTCGGAACTAATGCCCTCTCAGGTGATGGGCATCATCGGGGTAGAGCTCTGCTCTTGTCAACCCAAAGCTCGGCTCCCAGCGGAGGTTCTCTCCTCTTTTGCCCAATCATTTTTGGTTGGGTACTTCCGCCCTGCCCGGGACTTTCTGCGCCTTCTGGGTTACATGGCAGCATGCACCTCGGTGGTCTGTTGGGCCAGGTGGCACATGCACCCCCTCCAATGGGAGCTGGCTGCCCAGCGGACTCAGCGCCATGGTCATTTCGACCAGCTGATCACTGTAACTCAGAAGATGTGGGACGCTCTCCAATGGTGGATCACCCTAGACCAGTTGCAGGAAGGGATCCCGTTTGTCCACCCCGAGCCGACAGTCGTTCTCACAACCAATGCCTCTCTCATGGGCTGGGGAGCCCACATGGGGGGACTACAGGGCCCACAGGTTCTGGACCCCTGAGGAGTCCCTATGCGACATCAACCTGTTGGAGCTCAGAGCAGTCAGACTGGCATTGTCAGCTTTCACTCCTCAGCTCCAGGGTCAAGTGGTTCAAGTCCAGACGGACAATACCACGACCATGTACTACCTCAACAAACAGGGCGGCATGCACTCCCGTCTGCTGTGCAAGGAGGCGCTCCATATCTGGACCCTCTTAAGCCGGTTGGAGACAGATCTCCTAGCCATCCGTGTGGCAGGAGTCTCGAACCAAATGGCAGATGCTCTCAACCACCTAGGCCAGACATCCCATGAGTGGTCTCTCCATCCAGAGGTAGCTTACAGTCTGTTCTCCTGTTGGGGCAAGCCATTGGTGGACCTGTTTGCCTCAAGGGAAAACACCAAGCTGAGGCTGTACCATGCCCACCCCCCTCAGCAGGGCTCGCTGCAAAGGGATACCTTCTCGAGGCCATGGACCCCAGGCCTCCTCTATGCCTTTCCTCCATTTCCCTTGATCGACAAGGTGTTACTCAAGGTGAGGAAGGACAAGGCGAAGGTGATCCTGGTAGCCCCAGATTGGCGCACTGGTTCTGGTATCCAGATCTCCTCAGCCTCAGCTGTAGGCCCGCGGAGCAGCTTTGTACGCATCCAGACCTGATATCACTAAACCAGGGGAAGGTATTCCATCTGGACCTTCAATCCCCGCACCTCACAGCCTGGTACCTGAGCGGCTAGAGTTCCATGCCCTGGGTCTTTCTGAGGATGTCTACACTGTGGTGGAGGCATCTCATAAGGAATCAACCAGGAAATGTTATGCCTGCAAATGGAAAAGGTTTTCCATTTGGTACCAGGGTAAGAGTCAGGACCCCTTATCCTGCTGTTTGGCTAACATTCTAGACTACCTTTGGTCTCTCTTCAAATGGGGTCTACGGTCATCGACCCCTAGGGTGCACCTGGCAGCCATTTCTGCTTACCTGGCGTGGGCCGGTCAGCCGACATTGACACAGGAGACAGTGGTTGGGCGCTTCTTCAAAGGCCTGGATCACATATCCCCTCCGGTGTGTGAACCTCCTCCTCCGTGAGATCTCTTGCTGGTTTTGGCAAAGCTCATGGGCAAGCCATTCGAACCCATGCTCAAGTGTGAGCTGTCAAACTTGTCGTGGAAGACAGCCTTCCTGGTGGCTATCACGTCAGCCAGAAGGACAGGGGAGCTCCAGACGCTTTCGGTGTACTCCCCTTAGCTGGTGTTTCACAGGGACAAAGTTGTCCTGCACCCCAACCCACCCGAAATTCCTTCCGAAGGTGGTTTCAGAGTTTCACCTTAACCAGGTGTTGACTCTGCCGATATATTATCTTAACTACACCTTGGATGCCGAGTACAGGCTCCATACTCTGGACCTGAGACATGCTCTCTCCTACTATAAGGAGAGAACGGCAGGAATTCGTGGAGAGGTTCACCAGCTGTTTGTCACCTACGCTGAAGCCGCTTCTGGCAGACCTGCAGCCAAACGGACCATAGCAAGATGGATCACATCATGCATAGGTCTGTGTTATGAGTTGGTGGGCAAGGAGCCTCCCAGAGGGATAAGAGTTCATTCTACCCGCCATACTGCTGCATCGGTGGCTGCTTCCAGAGACATCCCTATGCAGGAAATCTGTTGGACTGCTACATGGAAGTCAGCAAACACCTTCATTACCCACTACCACATCGACCTTGAGTCACGCCAGGATGCTGGTTTTGGGGCCTCGGTTCTCCAGTCTCTGTTCCTTAAGTAGGGAGTGTGCGCCTTGCCTCCCTCCTCCCAGATAACTGCTAGGAGTCTGCCAAAGAGTGTGGATGAACAACATATCCACGCTCCTAGAAGAACAGGTTACTCACCTGTTACAGTAGTTCTAGGAGTGGTATATATTGTTCATCCACACGCACCAACCCGACCTCCCCAGTTTTAAGTGCACAACCTTGCTTCCAGTGGGCTATGTTCTGGCGTCATGGGGCAGAGCCAAGGTATTTACCACCCAGGTGGGTGGGATGAGCCAGTTTGAAGACTTCTGGCAAGATTTAAAGGGGAAAGGGACATGCCAAAGATTGTGGATGAACAACATATACCACTCCTAGAATTACTGTTACAGGTGAGTAACCTGTTCTTTTTACACCTCTGGCACAGTTGCACAGAATTACATTTTGATAGGGATTTGAACATTTTCTTTACTGGGTAGATTCAGTGCGGTGATAAGACTGTTATGGTGAAAATGATTTAAGTGGCACAGTTATGACTATTTGTTGCAATTTTGCTATGCCTGCGTGTAACTTAATGTGTGGAAGCACAGGAACCAGAGACCCCTGTTTTCCACAGCTGTATACGTATATGCATCTGTAAAGAGATAGGAGCGCAGGGTCCAAAAGGACCATGCGCTTTCACCTGTCACATATGAATGCTGTTATATATCGATACTGTTGTACTATCTGGATGGAGGGAGAAGAGTGCAATGCGCTCCCACTGTAACATATGGATACTGTTGTACTCTCTCAGTGGAGGGAAGGCTCCCGCTGTAACATATGGATACTGTTGTACTATCTGGATGGAGGGAGAAGAGTGCAGTGCGCTCACACTGTAAAATATGGATATTGTTGTACTATTTCAGTGGAGGGATGGCTCCCACTGTAACATATGGATACTGTTGTACTATCTGGATGGAGAAATGGCTCCCACTGTGACATATGGATACTGTTGTACTATCTGGATGGTGGAAGACCCTGCGCTCCCTCAGTAAAATAAAGAGAGTATTATAATATCTCAGAAAATAAGGAAAGAAATTGCAAAAAACATTGTTAATGCATCAGTTAGGGGTACAGCAACAAAAGTAAAGAAATAATGCGTTAGGGTTGAGACCCTAACCCCTTCACCCTAACACCGTAGCCCACCCCCACCCTTCACAGACCAGCAAGTGATGGCATGTGCCCTGGGGTCATCGGGCCTAACTCTCACCCCACTGTCCTATACTGCACCATGTCAGCTTTCTTACACATGGAATGGGGTGAGAGACCCGACGACCCCAGGGGACACCGCATCACCTGTTGGTCTGTGGAGAGTGAGGGTGGGGTGTTGGGTTGAAGGGGTTAGAGTTTCAACCATAACACATTATTTCCTTACTTTTCTCACTGTGGGCCAGATATTCAAAGCTTTACGTGGCTCACAATCTGTTTGCACAGTAATAGCGCAGGATTAGCGTGGAGCTGCCATATTCAAAACGTGAACTAGCACATGCAAACAGCAGTAGCGCCAGGCAAACCATAATGATATGCAAGGGGCATAGTGAACATGAATACAGATGCTTTGAGATATTCAGCAACTAGCGCAGCGCTAAGGTGTTTAGTGCGACATAGCGTGACCCTTAATGCGGTACAAATTGCTGCCCAGGAAAAGCTGGTCTTAACCCTGGGCAAACAGCTTTTCACATCATTGGTGCACTGTGCGGTGGTTGTGTGACCCTAGCATAACAGTATGACACTTAGAAAATGCCAGACATGTAGGACACATGCTGCTCACTGATGGCACCACCATGATGCCAACAACTGCCACCAGTCCCAGCCAAGCACAGACAGTAAGGGGTGATCCGACCCACAGGGGACATCATGGTAGTGTGACCATACAGCACACACCTGCAGACCATATGTCTGTGTTGACCAACAGATGCCAGCACACACAGGCAGCACTATGGGCATGGTGGCCATTGAGGGGAGGGTGTATGGGTGGCCAGACCTCGCCACAGCCCAGGTGTGGCCACAGGACTGGGACACATCATGCAATGCACATGGGCCAGTAGTGGGAATACCCCACCACCTGTGTGCCTATTGGAACTTACATGCCCCCCCAGCCACATACCGCACAACTGTACAGATGCCATAGGACACACAGCTGGCCATGTATATGTCACTGTGAGCATCCCATGTCACAGGTGCAGCATCTGTGGAGCACACAATGGCAAAACAGTACAGTCCACTGTCAGTAATCACCTGCAAGCTGGGTCTGTCACTGGTACAGTGCAGTGGTCATCGCTGCCCTACATACCATAGGCATTGCTGTGACCCTCACACTATCAGCCCCCTTGCTACTGTAGGGTCTGCTGTGCACTGTAGCATGGCCTACAGTGTGACGGTTGCATGCAGCACCACCACCGCCAGTACCTATGCTGTGTTCTCCCCTAGGGCACACAATGCTATGTTGTACTGCATACATGTAGCCTGCAGCAACCGTCATGCACTGTCAGACTGACCTACAGGTGGAGCTGTGGCCAGACCTGGCAAGCCCCTGTACTTCCAGACTGACCTACAGATGGAGCTGTGGGACCCAGCAGTTACGCAGGGCAAACTGCATGCAAATCAGGACATAAGGAGATGCTAATCTGGCTGTTTGCCCAGAGACTACCTAAGTAGGCTCATTTGCATGTCACGTCTGAATATGGCAAATCTTAGCACCGGGCAAACAGCTTAGTTCCACGCTAAAGCATACAGCGCTAACGGTTCAGGGAATATTATGCAGTTTTGATTGCTGTTCTTTCACATCTGCTGCTGCCTACAGCTGTACTGGGTCCACGAATCTGCTGGCACACACATTGGCCATATAGATCCTCTCTACCGACCCTCACGTCGCTGTGCACTGTGTTGTTGTGGTTTGCACTTCCTTTTTGCTATATTCAGTGCTGTCATATTCCAGGGCTATGATGCCCTGCACTTCCAGCCCAGTTTGCACAGCCTCTTTCCCATGCTATATTCAGAAGCTGTTTGCCCCAGGCTATTCCTTTTGAATATAGCTTGCTTTGTGCTTCAGGCTACGTTTGTCCCCCCCGGCAGTGTTAACATAGCCCAGGGGCAAAGTTTTGAATATCTGGCCCTGTAACTCTAACTTTTGCATTAGCAAAGTTTTTCTGATATATATATATATAAATAATGTGTGTCTGTAGTATGTATGTGTGTGTATATATATATATATATATATATATATCAGGGTTCGACAAATCCCATAGCCCAACTCTGGACTACACGATCCGTTGCGTTGGACAAGTAGATTTGCAGTCCTCACTTGTCCGCGGACAGCCAGCTCAGAGCATTTATTTTTTGCACCCTTTGGTTGTCCTACGTGCCTGGAGTGCCTGACTGCCTGCATACTAGTGTCCACTGGGTGTCTCCACTCGTTGATGAGTTCGGACAGTGAGCGTCACATGTCCTAGTCATGTGGGAGCCGACTGAGAGCCGCCGGGTGGAGTGTGGGCGTGTGACAGAGTGGGACACTTCTTCCGAATCACTCTCCACCCATGACAGACCAGAACAGTTTTGGAGGAACCAGGACTGACAGGTGAGTAAACTGGTTGAAACTGGGAGAGTTCCCTGTCAGTCCTGGTAATTCACACAGGCGGCGATAGGACAGGAGGTGGTAGCACAGACAGGGGAGAGGAGATGCAGTGTGAGAGGCTGAGAGCGCCATTTGCAATAGAGCAGCGCTCAGCGCGGGACTACTAGATGTGTACTAGTCTGAGTGATTGTTCAGTTTAGATCTCAAGTTGCCAGCTGGAAATAATTCAGCTGTGGGAGACAAGCTCCCATCTTTTCTCTACTACTGGTGGCAGAAAAAAAAAAGAACAGTGAGGAGCAGAGCAAAATAAATGGGGAGACCAGCCGTGTATTTTGTCTCCTGCATGCAGTTTTGGGGAAGGGGTTTGCTTTGCCTCCTTGGTCAGTCAAATGATGGCCAGATAACTGAACAGCCTGGACAAAGCAATTTGCAGGACTTCTTTCAGCTGGGGCAGATAAAAAAAAATACATAAAGTTAAACAAGTGAAATAAAAAAAGATTTTAAAGAACATGCAAAAAAGCCTTTGTGAAGGTTGCTGCCTTTTGGTGTTGGGAGGGGAGTGAAGGGGGAAGGTATCCAGTCCTGAAATGTTCTGTGGGTGGCTTGTAAAAGAACTAATAAAGACAGCTAGTAGACAACTACAGGACTACTGGTACTAGCTAGTAAAAAATAACAGATTGTGAAAAAAATATATACAGTATATATATACATATACACAGCATCAGTCTGGCCAGCATCCTCAGTCCTGGCGACCTCTGACCAAGTCCATGGCCTCGGTGGTCCAGAAACCTGGAGGGAAGGGACCTGATGGCTCCTTAGCTGGATCCTCCACCTCCAAGCCTGCTCAGTGACAGGATGGGGTTGCCAGCTTTATGCCTGCCGCACCTCCCCTGGGTCCCCCTGTGGGGGGCCAGCTCTGACACTTCCTTTCTGCTTAGTTTGCTGTTACCATGGACAATTGGGTTCTGGAAGTAGTCAGTCAGGATCTGCCTCCGGAATTCGAGCAGTACCCTCCAAGCAGAGCCCATGCCTCACGAGAGGACTTGGTATCTGTAGACACTCAGTCAGCCCTTCAAGACAACATAGCCCAGCTCCTCTTCAAGGAGGTTGTGGTCAGAGTTGTGGATCCTCTGGAACACCCAGGGTTAGCCTCCAGGTACTTCCTGATGCCAAAGCAGATGGGGGGCTGGTGTCCCATTCTAGATTTGCATGACATGAACAAATTCCTCAGGTCCCACACCTTCAGGATGGTAACTCTGTCTCAGATCATACCATCTCTGGAGCAAAACATGTGGTTTTGCTCTCTGGATCTTCAGGATGCATTCTTTCATGTCGCAATCCATTCATCCCACCAAAGGTTCCTTCACCTCTGAGCATTGGGAACTCTTTACGAGTTCCAGGCCGTGCCGTTTGGTCTCTCCTCTGCCCCCAGGGTCTTCACTAAATGCATTGCAGTGATGGCAGCTTATCTGAGGTGCTGAGAGGTCTGGGCGTACCCCTACATTGATGACAGACTGATAGCAGGTCCCTCCAAGCAGGAGGTGGAGCAGTCCAGGGACCTGGCCCTCCAGACCTGCATCGACCTTGGCCTCCTGGTCAACAAGGCCAGGTCAGAACTTGTGCCCTCGCAGGTGATCAGCTTCATTGGGGCAGAGATTGACTCGTGCTGAGCCAGAACTCAGCTCCCATCAGACAGGGTGGAAGTTCTCTCCTCCTTTGCCAATCATTTCTGGTAAGCACTTGCACTCTGCCTGGGACATCCTGCATCTTTTAGGTTACATGGTGGCATGCACCAGCATAGTCCGATGGGCCCATTGGCATATGCACTCCCTCCAGTGGGAGCTGGCCAGCCAGTGGTCTCAGCACAAAGGTCAGTCAGCTGTGCACTGTGACCTAGTGGATGTGGGGCACTCTCCAGTGGTGGATTGTCTCACAGCATCTGCAAGAAGGGATCCCATTTATCCGCCCCGGGCTGATGGTCATCCTGATGACAAGTACCTCTCTGATGGGCTTGGGTGCCCATCTGAGGGAACACAGAGTCTATAGGCTCTGGACCCCTCAGGAGTCCTGATACCACATCAACCTGCTGGAGCTCTGAGCAGTCCAGCTGGTGCTAACTGCCTTCACTCCATTTGTTCAGGGTCAAGTAGTCCAAGTCCAGATGGACAACACCTCGACCATGTACAACCTCAACAAACAAGGCAGAATGCACTCCCTACCCCTGTGCAAGGAAGCCCTCCACATTTGGACTCTCGTGCGAATCCCTGGAGGCAGATCTCCTAGCCATCCATGTAGCAGGAGCCACCAATCAGCTGGCGGATGCCCTCAGCTGGATTGGTGAGGCATCTCATGAGTGATACCTCTATCCAGAGGTAGTGCACAGTCTGTTCTCCCAGTGGGTCACCCCTCAGGTGGACCTGTTTGCCTCTAATGAGAATGCCAAGCTGAGACTGTTTTATGCCCACCCCCCTCAGTAGGGAATGCTGCAGGGGGATGCTTTCTTAAGGCCTTGAATCCCAGGCCTCTTCTGTGCCTTCTCTCATCTTATCTTAATCCATAGTGTGTTACTCAACATTGGGAGGGACAAGGCGCAGGTGATGCTGGTGGCTTCGGACTGGCCCCACCAGTTTTGGTACCCTGATCTCCTCAACCTCAGTAACAGGCTCCTGGGGTATCTTCCCATATGCCCAGACCAGCTCTCAATCAATCGGGGTATGGTTCTCCACCAAGACCTTCAATCCCTGCACCTGACCGTCTGGTTCCTGAGCAGCTAGAGTTCCAGGCTTTGGGTGTCTCTGAAGATGTCCTCACTGTTGTGGACGTGTCTAGAAAGGAATCCACTGGAAAATGCTATGCCTTCAAATGGTAGAAATTCTCTATTTGGTGTCAGGGCAAGGGGTTGGACCCTTTGACCTGTCCTGTGGCTAGTATTTTGGACTATCTGTGGTATCTTCCCAAGGGGGACTTCAGTCAATGGCCCTTAAGTTGCACCTGGCAGCCATCTCTGCTTACCAGGTGTGGGCTGGTCAGTAGTGGATGGCACAGGACAAGGTGGTCTGGTGCTTTTACAAAGGCCTTGATGACATTTCCCCTCTGGTGTGTGAACCACCACCACCGTGGGACTTGTTGCTGGTTTTGGAAAAGCTCATGGGCAAGCCATTCGAACTGATGAAAGGGTGTGAGATGTCTCACCTGTTGTGGAAGACTGCCTTCCTGGTGGCTATCGCATCAGCCAGAAGGATCAGTGAGCTCAAGGTGCTCTTGGTGGAGTTTCCTTACCTGGTCTTCCACAGGGAGAGGGTTGTCCTGCATCCCAACCCAAAGTTCCTCCCAAAGGTTGTGTTGGAGTTTCACCTGAATCAGGTGATGACTCTGCCAGTATTCTTCCTGGATCACACCTCTGAGGCCAAACACTGGTTCCATACTTTGGACCTGAGGCTTTGGGATACACTGTGTATGAAAAGCACTATATACATGCTGATTCTTCTTCTTCTTGAGGAAAGCGCTCCCTTATTATAAAGTGCACACAGCTGGAGTTAGAGGAAAAGTTCGGCAGCTATAGGTCACCTACACTGAAGCTGCACCTGACAGACCTCCAGCCAAGCAGAAGTTTGGCAGGTGGATCACATCCTACATTGATCTCTGCTATAGGTTGACAGGTAGGGAGCCTCCCAGAGGGCTAAGGGCTCATTCCACCCGCCAAACCGCTGCATTGGTGGCAGCTTCTAGGAATGTCCCTATCCAGGAAATCTGCAGGGCTGCCACCTGGAAGTCAGCACACACCTTCATTTCCCATTACCACATTGACATAGTCACACTGGGATGCTGGTTTGGGGCCTCAGTTCTCCAATCTGTGTTCCCTAAGTGGGGGGAGTGCCTTTCCTTCCCTTCTCCTGGAGAACTACTAGGAGTCTGCCAGACAGTGTGGCTAGAACATCATATCCACGTCCCTAGAAACGCAGGTTACTCGCCTATAACAGTAGATCTTCTATGGAATGGTCTCTTGTATCGGGTCATTACTCTTGGGAGTTCCACTAGGTGGTGCTATCACGTGGCAGCTTCTTCCAACAGTTCTCTCCAGGGGCCAACCTCATGACATCACTTCCTCAGCTTCTGTATAGGAGTGGGCTGACCCAGGTAACCTCTGTTCATTTTCCAACCAGCTTCAGCCCACACAGCAGCTAGCTCACTCTTCTGTGTTGCAGTCTTTGAGAATTTGGATCCACTTTTTTCTGTTATATGCCTGTGAACCACTCACAGCAGCACCTGTTTTCCTTGGCCCTGCACTCTTGCTGGGTCTTTGGGCACCTCTCTCATGGCTGATCAGGTAGCCCTGCCAGAGCAGACCTCGGGGGGGGCCCTGTCCAAAGGATTCCCTGACTAAAGGCTCTTGTTCCTGGCATAAAAGGGAGAGGGAACTGCACTCCTCACACTCACAACAACGATGGCCATCAACAGTCCCTTCTGCTCCTCTTCCATCATTGATGGAACGTTCCTTCTCGATGGGGATGCTTCCCCCATCAACGATGCCTTTGGTGCTCCTTCCCTTGTCGACAGGAACGTTTCTCCTATTGACAGAGCCTTCTCAGATGCATTTCTTATCGAAGGGGACTGTCCCTCCCCCCATCAACAGAGCATTCCTTGTTGATGGGACAGCTTCCCCCATCGACAAGAGCTCTCCAACCTCTGTTTCTCATTGTCGGGAAGTGTTCCCCCGGCAGAGGAGCATTCCTCATCAATGGGGCTGCTTCCCCCATTGACAGAGCCTTCTGCAATGCATTTCTCATTGACTGGGCCTATTCCCCTGTCGATGGAGAGTTCCTTGTCGATGGGGCTGCTTCCCCCATTGTCGGGACTTCCCATTTCTCATTCCACATTGACAGGGATGCTTCCCCCATCAATGGAATGTTCTTTGTTGCCTTTCTTCTCGGTGGGAGTGGTCCCGCCATTGATGGCAAGGGGCTCATGTCCTGGGTCCCCCATCACTGTCACCCCATGACCTTTTTGGATGGTGCCTGGGTGCCCCCACCCTTTGTGGCCTCCCCGGGTGATGCCTATGGGCACCCTCTGGCTGTGGACCTCCGGTCTTCCTAGGTGCCTGGCATTACCCGCATTGTCCTTGTGGTTCTGCAGTCCTTGGGGTATGATTCAACTCCGGTTCCCACACCGGTTCCTATGCCCCAGTGTGCCCCCTCCTCCCCCCTACCTAAGTGGCTTCATCCAGTTCCAGACGTCGCCCCTTGGATCCCCCCTGCCCCTTTATGCGAACTCCAGGTCAGAGGGTCCTGCTTTTGGAGCTCCCTTCTTGGAGCATGTTTCAGATGAGTACTTCCCCGATGTTGGTCTCCTGGGATCCCCTTACTCCATGTCCTCTATTCTGGATGCGGCTCTGTCTGCCCCTCCTGATGCATCTTCTTCTGCGGACCCTTCCTTCATGGATCTGATGTTGCAGATCCATCAGGTTTTTGAGTTCCCCTCTATGGAGCAGGGTTTCCTCTGCCGGAACTTTGCTGCCCACCTCGACCTTCCTGAGGACCATGTCCTGGTCGTCCCTCCCTTGATTCCCGCTTATTTGAATGCCATGACTGAGGCTTGATGTCACCCCTGTTCTGCTGTGCCTGACCCGCCTAGGGCTGACAGGCTGTACATTGCCCCATCGGATCATCCTTATTTATCCACCGCTCCTGCGGCTGATTCCATGGCCAGTACGGCGGCTCATGACTGGATTGCTTGACCCCGACACACACCAAGTCTTTGCCGGCAGATAAGGATTCCTGGTGCATTGATTTTCTTGGTCAGAAGGTTTACACTCTAGTACCTTGTTGATCCATATTCTCAAATATATAGGAAATATGTTCTGCTACCCCCACATCTTGAGTGTTGTTATACTTGGGTTATGCCCCTATCGTCCCACATACACCTCACACTGTATTCCTGGTCTATTGTACTGTGGTACTGCTATTTTGCACTATGCTAATACTGATCATGCATGATTCATTATACCTCACTATAATACATTTATCTAGATTATGTTTGTCTTTTATAGATATTCCATATATAATCTACCTAATCACTGATAAGATGACTCAGAGGAATCATCAGTGATTGTTGTATACTTATATTCTCATATAATTATATGTAGTGTGTATTTTACACTCAGGCAGATATGCCTGTCAGCAGTTCTCTTTGTCTAAGCAAGCTGACACAGAGACAGAAGGCCTTTGTTATGTCTAATGTTTTATACTGTATGTAAGCTCAAAATGCTGCATGTAGTTTGAACTGTCAGCATTTCTTTTGTCTAAGCTATAATGCTAATGGAAGCATATTCTGTCTTATATGATACTCATTAGTAATTCTGTCTCCTGGAGAATGACTTAGGACAATACATATTGTTTCTCATATCTGTACCTATGTTGTAATCTCTGTTGCTATGCTGTTATCTGTAGTATTTAGCTATCCGCAACCCACTGTAGTTTCTCTAGGTGTTAGAAACAACACCTCTAGAAGGGCAGAGAGCTGGAGCGCAGGGAGAGATTGAACAAGATCTTGGAGAACCTAAGATCTACAGTTCTGGAGATTATGTACATTCTTCAGGAATGGTGAGAAACCCAGCTCCCTCGTGATTTTCTCTGTCACATGCTTGACGTAAGTAGCGTAATAAACTTTATTAGTACTCCTTGCTTGTTTACGAATGTTTCTTAGCAGACTCCGAGACACAAGACTCTGTATTATTATTATTATTATTATTCTTTTTATTGTTTACCCTACACACCAAGAGTGTTTAGACAACAGTGTCTCTGCTTCAGAACTTCTTTCCAACTTGTCTCCTTCCCCAGGGAAGGACCAGTTGGTGCAGCCCTTGTCTGCCGTCTCCTCGCTTTCCCATCACCTGCTTCGGTCGAGATACATTGCCATCGACACCTCTACACATCACTCTGCCCATCACCTTATGGCACCACACCTGGCTTTGGGTATTGGTTTTGGCCCCAGATGTCCAACTGAAGGTTGCCGATGCCCCTTTCTGTGGTGACAGGCTGCCTGGTCCTAGTACCCAGGCCATTCTGGATACCATCCAGGCTTCTGGTCATACCCTGAGGTTGGTCCAGGAACTCTGCCGTTCCCCCAGAACCCTTCCTCCTCCTCTTCCTCCTCCTCTCATGGTCAGGTGTCCAGGTCCCATCCCTCTTACCAGAGTGCTGCTCAGGATCGCAGTAGACCTTATTGAGGGACATCCACTGGGTCCACCCCGCCATTCAGTGCCCATCACTCAGGTGGCGCCAGGCTCGCTCTTGCTCATTGACCGCACCTCCGAGCTTGCCCCGCCTCCTCTCTCAAGCCTCGGAGGCTCTTTGGGTCCTTTACACCCATTCTTTGGAGGCTTGCTGCCCGATTCTGGATGCTTTGCTCCTCTCTTCGGTTCATTTGGAACACCTGCTATCCTTCCTGTTGGAGGCCCTTCCATTGTTCCTTGCTGTGGTATTCCCAGTGCTTCTTGTCCTGGTGCACTCCACCTTCTCCTGTCTTCAACCTTCTAGGAGTCTTCCATCCTTTCCCACCCTTCGCCTGCCTACCTGGGTGTGGTGCAAGTTGACCTGCCTATGACTGGCTATGACGCTATCCCTTTCCTGGGACTCACGGCCATCTTATGGATTTTTTTCGATCTCTCCACAGCTCACACCTGTACTCTGCCTGCTTCTTTCCTTTATGTTCTCCCAAACATTCTAATATACTTTTGTCTGTCCTGTCCCTGTCACTGGGACTAACCACCTCTTTCCCTCCACTCCTTGCCTTTCCAAGTTTTCATGGTTGGGGGTTGCTTTCTGTCATGGCCCACCCTCCGGCTGTGCCATCTTGCCTGGCTTCATGCTATTCCTGTCTTCCATTTTGGACTTAACTGCTTGGTACTCTCCCAAGAGTAATAACCTACTGCAAGAGACCATTACGTAGATCATTATGTAAGAACTTACCATAACAGCAGATCTTCCAGGGATGTCTCTTGCAGTAGGTCCAGCCTGCCCTCTGTCCCCCTGCTTTTTTTCTTGGGGTACCCAGATCCCAGGACATTGAGTTAGGACTCCCTGGTCCGTCGGTTTCCCTCGTTCCCCGCCTTTGTGTGCTGAAGCTGGCGGGGAACAGAGGTTGCCTGGGGCCGCCCACTCTTATACAGAGGCTGAGAAAGTTAGGTCATGTGGGCAGCCCCTGAAGTGGACTGCTGGGAGAAGCTGCTATGTGATAGTGCCACCTAGTGGAACTCCCAAGAGTAATAACCTACTGCAAGAGACATCCCTGGAAGATCTACTGTTACTGTAAGTTCTTACGTAACTAACTTTCTAGGACTGGTAAATGATGCTTATCCACATGGACCCACCTAACCTCCCCTGCTTCGGTGCGCACATTCTGCTTCCAGCGGTCAAGATCTGGCTTCATGGGGTGGAACTGAGGGAATTACCACCCAGATGGGTGGGAGGAGCCAGCTTGAAGGTGTTTGTGGCAAGTCTTAAAGGGAAAAGGAACTGCCAGATAGTGTGAATGAACATCATATACCACTCCTAGATCTATTGTTACTGGTGAGTGACCTGTGTTTTCTGAGGTTAAGTCTCAGGAAAGTTGATTGAGCTCTCAAAAAGATTGCAAAAATACAACTGACACGTGTTTCTTTATGAATATACTAATTAAATACTTATTTTTAGTCAGCAGGACGTTTGAGTGCAACAAGACTTTCAGCCAGCGGTCAGTGCTTGGGAATTGCCAGCTGATTCACACAACACAGAAACTACATCGGTATCCTCAGTGCAGAAAGAGTTTCCATGACCTACATCTTATCACTGTAGAGCAACAGATTCATGAAAGAGAGGGGCATTTTAAAAGAACCAAACATCAGAGCACTTTAAGCAAGTTAAATCCAGTTAAATGTAGTGGCAAGAGTTTAACTGTACAGCATAAAACTATAATACACCAGCTTCACAAGAAACCATATACATGTCCTCAATGTGACAAGAGTTTTGCTGCACAGAGTATCTTTATGAATCACCAGCGAATTCACTCTGGTGAGAGACCATATAAATGTGATGACTGTGACAAGAGTTTTAACCAGAAGGGTAACCTGATGAAGCACCAGCGAATTCACACAGGGGAGAGGCCATATAAATGTGGTGACTGCAACAAGAGTTTTTACCAGAAGGATAACCTGATACAACATCAGCAAATTCACTCTGGTGAGAGACCGTATAAATGTGATGAATGTAACAAGAGCTTTGGCCAAAAAAGAAGTCTGATAATTCATCAACGAATTCACTCTGGAGAGAGACCATATAAATGTGATGCATGTGACAAGAGTTTTGGTGAGAAGAGTACCCTGAGAAAACATCAGCGAATTCACTCAGGAGAGAAACCTTATAAATGTGCAGAATGCAGCAAGAGTTTTCACCAGAATAGTCACCTGACAAAACATCAGAGAATTCACTCTGGAGAGAGACCATATAAATGTGCTACATGTGACAAGAGGTTTGGTGAGACGAGTACCCTGAGAAAGCATCAGCGAACTCACTCTGGAGAGAGACCATATACATGCACTGAATGCAACAAAAGTTTTGGCCAACAGACTATCCTGAAACAACATCAGCAGCAGCACTCTGGAGAGAGGCCATATAAATGTGCTGAATGTGACAAGAGTTTTTACCAGAAGGGTAACCTAATACAACATCAGCAAATTCACTCTGGTGAGAGACCGTATAAATGTGATGAATGTGCCAAGGGTTTTGGTCAAAAAAGAAGTCTGATAATTCATCAGCGAACTCACTCTGGAGAGAGACCGTATAAATGTTCTGAATGTGACAAGAGTTTTGGCTGGAAGTCTAACCTAATATTACATCAACAAATGCACTCTGGAGAGAGACCATATAAATGTTGTGAATGCGGCAAGAGTTTTGCCAGCAAGGGTTACCTGACCATACATCAACGATTTCACATGGGGGAGAGACTGTATAAATGTCCTGAATGTAACATGAGTTTTGTCCTGAAGGATACCCTGATAAATCATCAGCGAATTCACTCTGGAGAGAGACCGTATAAATGTGAAAAATGCAGCAAGAGCTTTTGTCGGAAGGGTGACCTGACAGTGCATGAACAAATTCACTCTGGAGAGAGACCATATAAATGTCCTGAATGTGACAAGAGTTTTGGCTGCAAGTCTAACCTAACATTACATCAACGAACGCACTCTGGAGAGAGACCATATAAGTGTTGTGAATGCGGCAAGAGTTTTGCCAGCAAGGGTAACCTGACCATACATCAACGATTTCACATGGGGGAGAGACTGTATAAATGTCCTGAATGTAACATGAGTTTTGTCCTGAAGGGTACCCTGATAAAACATCAGCGAATTCACTCTGGAGAAAGACCATATAAATGTGAAAAATGCAGCAAGAGCTTTTGTCGGAAGGGTGACCTGACAGTGCATGAACGAATGCACTCTGGAGAGAGACCATATAAATGTTCTGAATGTGACAAGAGTTTTAGCTACAAGAATAGCCTGATAATACATCAACACACGCACTCTGGAGAGAGACCATACAAATGTTGTGAATGTGGCAAGAGTTTTGCCCAGAAGTGTGACCTGATAATACATCAACGAATGCACTGTGTCGAGAGACCATATAAATGTGGTGAATGCAGCAAGAGTTTTGCCCAGAAGCGTGGCCTGATAATGCATCAACAAATTCACTCTGGAGAGAGACTATATAAATGTGATGAATGTGACAAGAGTTTTGTCCAGAAGGGTAACCTGAAAATACATCAACAAATTCACTCTGGAGAGAGACTATATAAATGTGATGAATGTGACAAGAGTTTTGGCTACAAGAATAACCTGCTAAGACATAAACGAACACACACTGGAGAGAGACCATATACATGTGGTGAATGCGACAAGAGTTTTACCCAGAAGGGTGGCCTGATAAAACATCAGCGAATTCACTCTGGGGAGAGTATGCAGAAAAGAAAGCCACTCTTACCAGCATAGCAACAAAAACTGCAGATATATTTGAACAGATATAGACAGATACATCCCGATATGGCACACATCACAAAGAAAAGAATAACCACACAAAAGTGGAATGTAATGAAAAGTACATAATTCAGTGACCTAGAAAGACAACAAATCAAAATAGAACTCCTTGAACAGTTAAGGAAAGAAGGATTTGAGGTAGGGACTCAGCCGCCACCATTATCATCTGATATGCCACTACAGCAGACAACTGCTCAGCCAATACAGTTGCATGAAACAACACACAACACATTTACTAAAGACATTTAGCAAAGTGCACATCAAGTGCCATGTGCCAACAAAACAGCTGATGTTTCAGTTCAACCCACACAGAGCGTGGAAGAGCAGGAAATGCTAATTACAGGAACAACCCTAAATCAAAAGGAAGAAAATGTGAGAGAAGACCTGCTGGACTTAATCGACATGGACAAATATATCAAAATACAACCAAAGGGGAAAAATTGCAAAAACTATGCATGACGCACACACACACACACACACACACACACAGTTAGGGAACAAATACAACAGATAAACAAGGTTATTGGAACCATCCAGAGGGATCCATATGATGTCACTGAGATAAACAGAATCCACTATTGTGCAGCGAGACTAATAACAAATAGAGCAGTACCACAAAAACAAGGAATCAAGAACAAAAAGATAAGGAAGTGTAGCATACCACCATGGAAAAAGCTGATAGAAAGGACAATTATGGAGTTAAGATCAGAAGTATCACTGCTGGAGGAGTTTAGAAAGGGTAAAAGATCAATGAAAGTCATCAGGAAAGTGGATGAAATCAAAGAAAAAACACTGTATTAAAACAGATCAGGATTTAATTTTACCATCTTGAATAACAAACTCAAGATCTCTGCTTAAGCTGAGAAGCTCAGGAGGCATGTAGAAAGGAACCATGAGAAAACGCAAAACAGATGGTTTAGAGAAGACCCGAATAAATTTTATAGAGAGCTGGGAAAGAAAGCAACCAAAGTAAAAACACCACCAGTAAAGAAATTAATTGAGAAATTCTGGTGAAGCACCTATGAAGACCCAGTTGAACATAATAAGGAAGCAAAGTGGATACAGGAAATAAAAGACAGCATAAGAAATGGCACTACTAGGGATATGAGTGGCCTGATGTAACAGTTAAGGAGACAGAAGCAAAGATAAGGAAGGTCCCCAACTGGAAAACCCCAGGCCCAGATGCAGTACACAACTTCTAGCTAAAAGTACTAACACCAAGATTTAACCACCTGTAAAAACTATCTATATGTACAGTACATCCTGAGTTGACACCCATCTGGCTAGCAACAGGGAATACCACACTTCTTATCAAATCTGAGCCTGCCAGTCTCCCTAAGAACTATCGTCCAATAACCTGTTTGCAAACAACATATAAATTATACACTGGAATTGATGCAGACAGAATCTACAATCATCTAGATTGCAATACTCTCATGGCAATAGAACAAAAAAGGCAATAAAAGAAAATCATATGGTACAAAGGACCATCTCCTGTTGAACAAAGCCATAACGAAGAGCTGCAAAAAATGGAGAAATCTTAGTGTAGCATGGTTCGACTACATCCCACACTCCTGGATCACTGAGCTACAAGATACATCCCACACTGAAAAACTTTATCACAATCACAATGAGAAAGTGGCAAACCACCCTGCAATTAAATCATGAGAAAGTTCAAATCACCATCCCAAATATAAGCATCCAACGAGGGTTATTTCAAGGTGACTCTCTGTCACCACTTCTGTTCTGCCTTGCCTTCAATCCCTTATGTAGCCTAATCAACAACCTAGGTTATGGATACAGCTTGAACCCCAGAAACAAAAACAATCAACAGCTAACATCTCACCTTCTATTCGTACATGACCTAAAATTTTATAGTTCATCCATCAAACATTTGAAAGAACAGCTACAAATTGTTAAGACCTTTTTCTGATGATATACGGATGACATTTGGCCTAGACAAATGTGCCAAAGCAACATTTATAGCAGGAAAGTTAACTCATAAAGAAAACATGAATCTAGCGGAAGGCTGTGACATAAAAGAACTTGAGCAAGAGGGAGTGTATAAATACCTGGGAATAGATGGAGCAACAGCACAACATGAACAAATGAGAGTAAAAAGTAAGCAAGGACTATTTTAGAAGGTTAAACCTCATACTGAAAACTGCTTTGATAACACGAAATAAAGTGCAAGCTATAAATTAACTCACTGTTCCAGTGGTATCCTACAGCTTTGATGTGATAGACTGGCCACAGAAAGTATTGAACCAACTAGATATGAAAACAAGAAAACTGCTTCATGCTCACCAGTTAATATACAAAAACCAGTGCATGCCAAGATTATACATCCCAAGGTCGGAGGGAGGCATGGACCTCCTTGAGATTGATTACACATATAGCTCCACAATAGTGGGGCTACATACATGCCTACTGACATCCATGGATCTAAATCTAGTCAAGGTCCTGCATCATGAAAGAAAATAAGCCTAAAATAACTTCACTCGTCAAATTAGGAGAAGCCTACAGGAGGGTAGCAGATATGGATGTTAATCCACTAGTAGATAAGTAACAGCCAGCAACAGAAAGTGCAAAGAATCAGAAAAGGGAGTATAAGGACTGAGACCAACAGAAAAGGAAACACAACTGGAAAGCCCATAATTATAGTGGAAAATACAGGGATCTACTGGGACAATCACATGAGTGGTTAAAAAGAGGTGAATTTGGGTCACGAGATGAGAGACTAATAATGGCGGCCCAAGATAGTGGACTACGCACAAGATGGCTCACAAAGTCCATATAAAAACAGGAGAAACTGACGTATGCAAGTTCTGCAGTACAGAATTAGAAACAGTTATACATCTCATGGCTGGATGAGAAAGTACTCATGGCAGAAGGCCTGTATACTGAAAGACACAACAACGTAGCAAGATTGAGCCACTAGACACTGTGCAGACACTATAACATACAAGTAGCAGAGAAACACTGGAAATATGAACCACAAAGAATCACAAAGAATGAAGAAGTAATGATCACATGGAATCACCCAATAGCAACAGCCAAGAAAGTGGAAGCGAGAAAACCAGATATTGTAATACAAGAAAAAAGAACAAAGGCAGCATTGCTGATTGAAATAGCCACCCCTAGTGGCTACAGTGTCCTGCGTATAGAGAGACACAAAATCATCAGATACCAAGATATGCAGTCAGAAACCAAACTGATGTGGAATAAGGACACACAAATTGTTCCAATAGTGCTTGGAGCAATGGGACTAATCAAAAAGAATTTTCAGGCACATTTAAATATGCTACTAATTCTTGAGACACCTTATGAACTTCAAAAGGAAGCCATCTTGTGGGCATGGCGTGTGCTGAGAAGAGCACTCTCAGCAAGCTTCAAAGACTAATACTTTATTAAGTTTTGAATATATCCTGGCTTAAGAATGGGGTCCATTCTCGTCATGGTACTATAAATTCCTGAACATTTGTAGACACTAACCCCAAGAGAGACCATATAAATGTGCCGAGTTTTGGCAAGAAGGGTAATTGATAAAACATTAGTGAATTCACTCTGCACGTGGAGCAATAGGGTTAATCAAAAATAACTTTCAGGCACATCTAAATATGCTGCCTGAAGGAATACTACCTGATAGCGTAACAGATTTAGGTGTTTAAGAAGTTGGTACCGCTTCACCCTTGAACGGGCCCCTTTAACATTCCAAGTGACATATCTCATAGTGTAAAGATGGAGTTTATCTAATATAACTAAACAAAGACCCCCACATGAGTAAAAATCTTATGAAAACAGTACACAGAATCCTCTGTGGAAATAGCCCTAGTGTTTACAAATCTATAGGGTACATCCCACACTGATAAACTTCATCACAACCACTGTGAGAAAGAGACAAACCACCCTACAATTAAACTATGAAAAAGGTCAAACTATCATCCCAGGCATAAAGATCCAGTGAGGAATATTTCAAGGCAACTCCTTGCCACCACTTCTGTTCTGCCTTGCCCCTCAATTCATTAATTAGACTAATCAGTAACCTAGGATATGGATACAACTTGAACCCGCAGAAACCAAAGCAATCAACAGATGACATCGCAGCTCGTTTTTGTAGATGACCTGAAGCATTATAGTTCACCTGACAAATGCCTAAAGCTACAACTACAAATTGAGACCGTATCTGATATACAGATGACATTTGGCCTAGACAAATATGCCAAAGCAACATTTATATTAAGGAAAGTTAACTTATAAGGAAAGCATCAACTTGACGGAGGGCCGTGACATAAAAGAACTCAACCAAGAAGAAGTGTACAAATACCTGTGAACAGATGAAGAAGCAACAATACAACATGAACAAATGAGAGAAAAAATCAGCAAAGAATATTTCTGTAGGCTAAAGCTTGTACTGAAAACTGCTTTGACAACACAAAACAAAGTGCAAGCTGTAAATCGGCTCACCCTTTCTGTGATATCATATAGCTTTGGTGTGATTGACTGGCCACAGAAAATGTTGAACCAGCTAGTTACTGGTTAATACACAAAAAACAGTGCATTGCCAAGATTGTACCAGAGTCTGCAGAATGCACGGGCCTCTGCAAGATCTTTCATACATACAGGTCCACAACTGTGGGGCTACAGAAATGCCTACTGACATCCTTGGACCCAAGTAGTGTCCTGCATCATGAAGAAAACAAGCCTCAGACAACTTCATTCATCAAATTAAGAGAAGTCTTCAGATGGGTAGCAGAGATGAGTGTTAAGCCATCAATAAGGTACAGCCAGCAACAGAGAGTGCAAAAAAGCAGAAAAAGTAATATAAGAAGAAAGATCTATATAGAAGAAAGGATAACTGGAAAACCCAAAAAGTACAGCAGAGAATACAGGGAGCTGCTGGAGCAACCACAAGCCGATCAAGAACTGACCCATGAGTGGTTAAAAAGAAGTGAATTTAAGCCACAATATGAGGTTGATAATGGCAGTCCAATATAGGGGACTTTGCACAATAAGGCTCACAAAATCCATAGAATAAAATGAGAAAAACAAACAGGTGTGGGTTCTGTGGTACAGAATTAGAAACAGTTGTACATCTTATAGCTGGATGGAAAAGTAATCGTACCTGAAGGCCTGTATACTGAAATACAGAACAATGTAACAAGACTGATCTGTTGGAAACCATGCCAACAATATAACACATACCCTGTGGGTAGCAGAGAAACACTGCAAAACATAAACCACAAACACAGAGGATGAAGAAGTAATGATCACATGGGATCACAAGATACCAACTGCCAAGAAAGTGGTGAGATAACCAGTCATTGTAATAGAAGAAAAAATAAATGTGGCATTGCTGATCGAAGTAGCCACTCCTAGTGACTACAGTGTTCTGCACACAGAGAGGTACAAAAGCCAAGATATTCAAAGGAGATGCACCCAGCATAACTGAGGTGTGCCGGTACAACCCCTGGGCCATATTCAGATGGAAGGGATGCACTGTACAATGTCGAATGCAGCACAAAGATACTGTATGCGGCAAATCTCCAGGGAACATTCCCATGCATATGTGGCACATCACAGTATTCAGCCAAGATGTGTGGTGCATCTGTCCTCATATCTTGGAGATGTAATGCACAAAGTTAAGCATGTAATAAAACACTCCTAACTGGTAGCCACCCACAGGTGGGCTGCTGTGCTGCAGAGTGCAGCACAGCAACCACCAGCCCCATGGTGGATAGCCCCCCCAATCCTTGATTGTAGTCTACAATAATTCACAACCCTGCTTCTGTTATAGTCTAGTCGCCCCCCCATCTATCCTGAGTGTAAAAATAAAATCAAACCCTGTGTCCCTGGTAGTCTAGTGGCACATTCTCTCCCTGCCCCAAATCCCCGATTGTATCATTATAACAATGTAAAACATTCACTGGTAGTCTAGTGTCCCTCTCTCCCTGCCCCATACCCGATCATAGGGTAATTTGAAAGTCCCTGTGACCCTGGTATTCCAGCGGACCTTCCACTAACTGAGGTGACTACACCCCACCCCACTCCCCCCCAGCCCAGCACGGCCAGTTGGTCACAGAGCCGGCGCGCAGCACATCCCTCCACACACCACCACGGCTGCCCACCAACTGATCCATCAGTGAATGTCAGCTTACAGTACACCGAGAAGCCCATTGATAGACGTTGTGGACCAATGGGCTTGCAGTGTATACTGTAAGCTTTCATTCACAGGTAGCATTGCTGATTGAAGTAGCCACCCCTAGTGACTACAGTGTTTTGCACACTGAGAGAGACTAAATCATGAAATGCCTAGATATGCCCTGCCGGCCTAGTGGCATGGAGGGTAAGGCATCCTGGGTGAGGTGAGGGAGGGTAATTTAAGGGATATATGATTGAGGGCGGAGGACGTGTTATCTGGTGTTTGTATAGTTAGATGGAGTGGGTAGTATGTATATTTAGGTTACATTTTTTTATTTATATTATCAAGGTTTTAATTATTGGGTATAATTTGTTTTATTGGGTTCTTCTACTTTTAGGTTAGTATCCTTGGCTGGAATGTGTTGTGGTGTTGGCCCTGTACGAATCAACTATGCTATCTCTCTGCTTTATGACCTCCACTCCTTCTCTGACCTCCCAATTTCATGCACTGTTGCTAGATGCTGTAGGGAGGTCAGAATTACGATGAGGTGGGTTGGTCATTGTGGGCAGGGGGAAGCTGAGGAGGGGGTGGTGAGGGGCATTGGAAGTTGTAAGGTCCAGGAGATGTCCTGGGTTTAAGCAGGGCTGTGGGCGATGCCAGACATGTTTGGTTCCTGTACCCAGGGGTCCCACCAGACCGAGTGGGCAGGTAGCCAGAGGGCCGACTGCCTCCTCTAATCCTCTCTGGGCAGTGCTTTGCAATGCCAGGTCAATAAGGAACAAGAGCGCTATTTTTGTGGACTTGATTTCCTTTGTTGACCTGGCTTGCATCTTGGAGACCTGGCTGGGTGATGCTGGCCCTGTTTTTGAGGCTGCCGTTCCCGACGGGTACTCCGTGGAGCACTGCCCCAGGAAGGACTGCAGAAGGGAGAGGAGGTGGCCATCATTTTTAGAACCTGCCTGGGCTTCTTGGTGCACCCATTTGGTAATACCAGGTCTTCTGCATGCATTGCCGTACGTGGGGGTCCAGGTGCAGGTTGCAGAATTCTCCTCATTTACCGCCCTCTGGGGCCGAGAGGAGAATTCCTGCAGGAGGTCGCGGACTTCGTCGTCGACCAGGTGTTGGAGTCTCCCAGGTGTTTAATCCTGGGGGACTTCAGTGCTTAGGTTGACGATGAATCCTCACAATTCGGTTGCAACCTCCTCCAGTTGATGTCTTCACTGGGCCCAACACAAACAGCTGCTTCTGCGACCAGTCGGTGTGGCCACACACTCGATCTGGTCTTCCATCTAGGTCTAGGGGTTGTTAACCTCAGGATTGATTAGGTTGTTTGGTCTGATCATTGCACCATGGGGTTCATGTTTGGGACCTAAACCATTCATTCATCCCCTGTGGAGATGGTCAGCTACCACCCTTTAAGGGGCTCGCACCCAGAAAAACCTTTAGTGCTGGCTGACCTATCTAGAGTTGAAGCAGCCTGTGGGGCTGGTGCCGGTGAGACAGTGGCCACCTGTAATAAGCTGGTGGCTAAGGAACTGGATACCATCGCCCCGGTCTGTATGCAACCCAGATCCTCTCACTTGAGATTCCCCTGGTTTGATGGGGATCTCAAGGTGATGAAGATTAAGGGTCAGAAGTTGGAGCGTAACTGGCAGAAGACCCAGCTGGAGCAGACAAGACTGGTCCTGCATGCTCACTTTGGTGAGTTCCAGGAGGCAATCTCCTGTAAGAAAGCAGAATTCCTGTCCAGGGAGATTGCGGCAGGGAGGAACAGACCTTCTCATCTTTTTCGAACTGTGGATAGGCTTCTTCATCCTGCCTGTCTACAGCCAAAGAAGACTTTTTTTATCCACCTTGTGTGAAGAGTTTGCTCTGTTCTTCTCTGACAGTGTGTTGTCTATCTGGTCGGGAATTCCATTAGGGAGGCCTGTGCCCCGCAGTGCTCAGACTAGTAGGAGCAGAGACACTCTGCCTATCTGGGAGGAGTTTATACCAGCGGAGGTGTCTGAGGTGATAGAGCTGAAGCACACATTTTGTGAACTGAACCCAGCCCCGTCGCATTTCTTAATGGGATGCGCTGAGGCTGTTGGCCTAGTGTTTGTCAGGATTGCCAGGTGCTCGATAATGGAGTGGGTATTCCCAGTGACCTTGAAAGAAGCACTGGTTAGTCCCCTTCTTAAGAAGTCCTCTCTTGACCCAGACATCCTGGTGAATTACCGTTCCATCGCCAACCTGCCTTTTTTGAGCAAGGTTGTAGAGAAATTGGTGGCACAACAGCTCAAGGATCGCCTCATGTCCTTCAACATTTATGAGCCATTTCAGTCGGGTTTTTGGGCTAGACACAGTACATAAACCACTCTAGTTAGAGTGCATAATGATCTGCTCAGGGCCAGAGATGGAGGAATAGGTCAGTTCTTGTGCTTCTTGATCTCTCATCAGCATTTGACTCCGTGGACAGTGTCGTGCTTCTTGACTGGCTCTTTGAGTTTTGCGGACTCATCAGGGTTGTCATCATATGGTTTGACTCCTATCTTTCCGATAGGGTGCATCAGCTGGTGATAGGGAATTTCTCCTCCTCCCCAGTGCCCCTATTGTGTGGAGTTTCACAGGGCTCGATCTTGTAGCCAGTGCTGTTCACAGTGTACATGCTGCCCGTGGATGAGATCATTTGACAATACAGCGTGGCATTTAACTGCAATGCAGATGACACCCAGCTGTATTTGTCATTTGCACCCAGAACAACTGATGCTGCTGACATGCTTAACACCTGTCTGGCTAAAATCAGTGACTGGATGGCTTCCAGCTGGCTGAGGCTAAACCCAGATAAGACGGAAGTGCTAGTGATCGAGCCAGGTCATGGGCATTATGGGTTGCAACCTGGGGTGGAGACAAGTCTTTTCCTGAGGTCTTCTCCATTGGTTACTTTCCTGAGGGTGCAAAATCTAGGAGTGATCCTGGCTAGGAGGCTGACATTTGAAGATCAGGTGTCGTCTGTGGTTGAGTGGATTTTACAACTTGTAGAACATCACCAGGATCAAGCCCCTCGTTCCGCCTGAGGATCTGCCAACTCTGGTACATGCCTTTGTCACCTCTAGGCTTGGCTACTGTAACGCTCTTTACTTTGGGGTCACGGGATGGACCCTCCATAGCTGCAGCTGGTGCAGAATGCAGTAGCCCGGTTGCTGACAGATCTGTCTAGGTCCTGTCATGTGTCCCCAGCCCTGCACACTCTGCACTGGCCGCCAGTCAGGTGGAGGGTCCTTTCCAAGAAGGACTTGCTCACTTATAAGGCCCTATATGGGCTGGGTCATGGCTACCTGTAGGAACTCCTGACACCTGCGACCTCTGCTCGCTCCCTTCATTCCCCTGCAAGGGGCCTCCTGGATGTTCCCAGGGTTTGGCTCAAGACATCTAGTGATCGAGCTTTCAGTGTCTCTGGGCCGACCCTGTGGAACACGTTTCCAGCAGTAGTCCGGGAGGTCCCCTTGATTGGTGTTTTTAAACAGAAGCTAAAGGCACACCTCTTCAGTCTTGCCTACGTAGAATGATTAAGACTATCAGAGAATTTTATTACTGGAATTTTGATTTTGTTTATTTATTGGATTTTAATTAATTGTTCTATTTGTAATTTTTTTGTTGGGTGCCCGGAGCCTTCGGGATTGGGTGCTATAAAAATAAAATTTGCCTTGCCATACCAGCGGCCCATGTTTGTGGTGCAAGCAGTTTCTGGGGGTCGGACGGGGAGGAGAAGGACTGAGCATCACAAAGACAGCTGTCCTCGGGGGGGGGGGATCAGTGATCGGTGCCTCCCTGGCCATAGCAGACACTGGGGGCTGGCACACCAATGCTGTATTTGGTGGCAGAAACAGGGTAGACACCTGGCATGCCACACAAGGATGCATGCATGACACCACCATTAGTGTCCCTGAACACCCTAACTCTGGCAGAGAAATCAAAAAAACATCTCTGGCTGGATGTAGGAGGGGTTTGCAGGTCCCGCTCCCTGACCAGAATTGGATCCGGTCATCGGTTGGGGCTGGGGACCTACCGCCAGCATTGCCGGGGGGGGGTAAGCCCTGGGAGAAGATGGTCAGTGAGACATGGTGGATGTTGGGCAGATGGGATAGAAATACCTAGATATACAAACTGAAAGTAAACTGGTGTAGAATAAGGACACACAGATCATTTCAGTAGTTCTCAGAGCATCAGGGTTAATCAAAAAGAACTTTCTGGCACATCTAAACATGCTACCAATCTCTGTGACACCCTACTAGCTGCAAAAGTAAGCCATCCGTGGGATATTGTACATGCTGAGAAGAACGGTCTTAGCAAAAATTGAAGACTAATCCAGTACAGATTTCCAGATTGTTTGAATATACCCTGGCTTAACAACGAGGTCCATTCTCGTCACAATGCAAGAAATCCCTGAACAGTTGGAGAGATTAACCCTTAGAGAGATAATATCAGTGTGCTGAATGCAACACGAGTTTTGGCCATAACAGTTGTCTGATAAAGCATCAACAAATTCAAATGGAGTAGAGTCCATATACATGTGCTGAATAAGAGAAGAGTTTTATACAACTTTGTAAACTCACAAAACATCAGCAAACTCAGTCTAGAGTGGGAACATATAAATGTGCTCAATGTCACAAGAGTTTTAATACACACAATAAAAACGCATAATGCATCAATGTCACACAAGGGAGATGCCATAGAGATGCACCAAATGTAACAAGTTCAGAATCACAGAAAAGCCCCATAACACATAAGCTATGTCACATGGAGGAGAGGTTGTATAAATATTCTGTATGTCACACATTATGTCTGTCATCTTATATACCATTGCTATATTATCCTTTCTAGGGACGTGGATATGTTGTTCAATCCACACTTATTGGCAGGTTCCTTGCCGCTTTAAATCTTGCCGGAAGGTCTTCAAGCTGGCTCCTCCCACCAACCCAGGTGGTAAACTCGGCTCCGCCCCATGATGCCAGATCTTCCTTACCGCTGGAAGCTCAGGTTCCCTCCTTGGCGCTCTGCATTTTAGGCCTGGATCCACACTCTTTGGTCAAACCGAAACTCATTCTTAAGTTTAAAAGACTTCGGTCTTCCTTTTCCCTCATGGCTGCGATGGACAAATCGACTCCCGGATTTCATCGGTGCCCATGTGGGCAGAAGATGTCCCAGGCTGATCCGCACTCCATGTGCGTTTATTGCCTTGGACTCGCCCATGACTCACAGGCTTGTGAGTTATGCAAATCCTTTTCAGCTTTGGTCTTGGAGGACCGCGCTACCTGATTGCTGTTGGGGCGACCCGAGAAACGTTATCCTCCGGTCAAGTTGAAGGAGGCCCGTTGGGCGGTGTCTGCGGCTGCGGGCTCGGCTGAACAGCTGGAGCAGATGAACGCCCTCGAGAAGGAGGCGGCCCAGGCCGCATCATCATCATCCTCAGTCGCGGCATTTATCCCGCTCTCCTTGGGCTCCTTCTACACAGCTTCTTTTAAGGAGCTTTGCCAGTCCCTCTCCACCAAGGGAGAATTGCCTTCAGGACATTCCTATCAGTCCAAAAAGAAGGACTCCAAAGGTAAGTCCCACCATCGACGTTCATGGGAGCAGGAGAGGTTCCCTTCCCCGGATAGTCGACACTCGACTTCGGTTGAGGTTGCGGCTAACGCCACTGGCTTCACGGTGTCCCCATCAGGTCAGCCGGCTGTGACAACTGTCGATGTGGTCGAGATTTTTCTTGACCCGTCAGACGGTTTGTCGACTGGAGAAGCCGACATCCCTTCTTCACCGGTTCCCCCAGTTGAAGCCGAGGACTTGCCTGTGCCGGAGTCCTTGGTTAAGGTCCCTGAACCGAGGGAGGAGCGGGTTTCCCCCGCCCCCTCTCAGACCCACCCTCAGAATCCCCGAAGGTGTTGTTCTCGGACCTCTTCTGGGTCCAGCCAATCCCGCCGACGTCGGCGGTCTCAGTTTCAGGACCATGGAAAGCGGCGGCGCCACTCATCCTTGCGTCCTCTTCGGAGGATAGGCTCCGGCGCAAGTTGCGTCGGCGCTATGAGAATTTAATATGGCAGCAGCTCTTATTGTCCGGGAATAAGCCGACTCCCTCGCCTTCTCCGACCATTAAGTGGCTGTCACCAGAGCAGCCGAAACAACCCCTTGTAGTACTCCAGGAGCCGAAGCCGGCACCAGTTGTTCAGCCAAAACCAGCTGCGCCACCCATTGTGATGGAACCTCTGCCTCCACAAACGAAAACTGGGTCCCCGACCAAGGATTCTCGGTCGGGTCAGGGTTTGCCCCATGGGTTGTCGGTCACCCTCACTCCTGATTGACCTCGGCAGGTGGAGGGTGGCTCAGGCGCTCGGCAGCAGTTCGCAGACTCCTCGAGTCTGGCGGCGACTCCTTGTTCTCCAGGCCGCTTGACTTGGAGTCCACTGGGGTCAGTCGGTGGGCGAAGCCCATCCTCGTTCCTTGGAATGCTTGACTCATCTCAGAGTCCACTGGGATGAAGCTCGAACCGTTCAAATGGGCAGTATCCCTCACGGAGATACTGGACCGAGGGGATCCCCAGAGGCCTTCCTGGTGGCGAAGCCATTGTTAGCCGGCCCTGGAGCTGTGGCAGTGGCCAGCTTCTTGTCCAGCACCTTCGGCCAGGATGGCTCGGAAGTATGCTGTCCCTATCGGTTCACTCTCCGGTTTCTCGGAGCACCCCTCTGCGGAGGGGTTAGTGACCGACAGCGTTTTCCGGCTTCGGAAATGCTCGGGATGTGGACAAGCCACCCGATAAGGAGTCCAAGAAATTGGACTACTCTGGGTGGAAAGTCTATGCTGCTTCCTCCCTAGGCCTTCATCAGACTAGCTCGGCCGTCCTGATGGCACACTTTTCACACGCCCTTTTGGGCTCCCTGGATGAGGTGATTCCTCATCTCCCGGCTGACCTTCAAACGACGGTCAAGCAGGTGCGGATTCAGGGAAGGGCGGTGGCCAAACAGCAGCTCCAAACTTCCTTGGACATCGCTGACTCGTGTGCCCGGTCAGTAGCGGCCGCAGTGGCCATGCGCCGCAGAGCTTGACTGCGGATCTCCACCTTACGGCAGATACCCAACACAAGTTGGCAGACGTTCCCTTCCTGGGTACCGACTTGTTCGGTCCCGGGGTGGAGGGTCATCTTCAACGGATCGAGAAGTCCAACGCCACCTTGGACTCGGTCATGTCTGCCCAGAAGGACAAAGGCCACCAGCAGCAGCGTAAGCCCTTTCGTCCTCCAGCCCCTGTGGCATGTCCGACCCAGCAACACCAGCATCAGGGCCAGCAAGCTCGCACTTGGCACCCCAAAGCCAAACCTGCTGCTTCCTCCAGCAGGAAGCCGGAAGGAAAAGGTCCAGGCGGCTTCTCAGCCGGCCCTTCCTCCAAGCCTGCCCAGTGATGGGTTGAGGAGTGTCACCCCCAACCTCTTTACTCCTCCCCGGGTTCCCCACATGGGGGGACGGCTCCGTCACTTAATTTCCTTTCCACCTGGTCCGACATCACCACAGACCGCTGGGTGTTGAAAGTGGTAGGCAGGGGTCTGCCTCTGGAATTCAAGCAGTCCCCACCCTATTGAGCCATCACCCCACGGGGGTCTACGGGTTCCGCAGCCTCTCTGTCGGCTCATCGAGCCGACATTGCGCTGCTCCTCCAGAAGGAGGTGATCAGGGAGGTGGCGGATCCTCCTCCAGACCCTGGGTTTGTGTCCAGGTACTTCCTGGTCCCAAAACGGACAGGGGGCTGGCGCCCCATTCTAGACCTACATAACCTGAACAAGTTCCTAAGGTCTTGTACCTTCAGGATGGTCACTCTGGCTCAGATCATCCCATCCTTGGAACGAGGCATGTGGTTCGGTTCTCTGGACCTCCAGGATGCGTTCTTTCACATCCCAATCCATCTGTCTCACCAGCGATTCCTCCACTTCAGGGCAGAGGGATTCCTTTATGAGTTCCGGGCCATGCCCTTCGGCCTCTCTCCAGCTCCCCGGGTCTTCACCAAATGCATGGCAGTGGTGACAGCATTCCTGCCGCACCAAAGGGTCCGGGTGTGCCCTTACCTGGATGACTGGCAGATTCCAGCCCCCTCCAAGTTGGAGGTGGTGCAGTCCAGGGATCTGGCCCTCCAGGTCTGCTCTCAGATTGGCCTCCTCATCAACGAGGCAAAATCGGAACTCGTGCCATCGCAGGTGATTCAGTTCATTGGGGCAGAGCTCGACTCTCTTCGAGCCAGAGCACGGCTCCCAGCAGACAGGGCTGAGGTCCTTTCCTCCTTTGCACAATCATTTCTGGTTGGGCAATTGCGCCCTGCCCGGGACTTCCTGCGCCTTCTGGGCCTCATGGGGGCTGGCCCACCAATGGTCACAGTGCTCCGGTTCTCTGGACCAGCCAGTGACAGTGACCCAGGAGATGTGGAATGGCCTCCAGTGGTGGCTCATTCCAGCTTACCTGCAGGACGGTATCCCATTTGTCCGCCCAGAGCCGACTGTCACTCTGATGACCAACGCCTCTCTGATGGGTTGGGGTACCCATCTGGAGGAGCTCAGAGCACACAGCCTCTGGTCCCCTCAGGAGTTTCAATGCCACATCAACCTGCTGGAGCTTCGAACGGTCCGACTAGCCCTCACCGCCTTTGCTCTGTTTGTACGGGGTCAAGTGGTCCAGGTCCAGACGGACAACACCACAACCATGTACTACCTAAACCGTCAGGGCGGAATGCACTCCTTGCCTCTGTGCAAGGAGGCTGTCCACACTTGGTCTGTCATGAGCAGACTGGAGGCGGATCTCCTAGCCAACCATGTGGCAGGAGCCTCCAACACTCTGGCCGATGCCCTCAGCTGGATAGGTGCTGCATCTCATGAGTGGTCTCTCCTGCTGGAGGTAGTACAAGATCTGTTCTCCCACTGGGGCACTCCTCAGGTGAATCTGTTTGCCTCCAGGGGAGAATGCGAAGCTGAAGCTGTTCCATGCCCGCCCCCCTCAGCAGGGCTCGCTGCAGGGGGATGCCTTCTCGAGGCCATGGACCCCGGGCCTCTTCTACGCCTTCCCTCCATTTCCCTTGATCCACAAGGTGCTTCTCAAGGCAAAGAGGGACAAGGCACAGGTGATTCTGGTAGCTCCAGACTGGCCCCATCAGTTCTGGTATCCAGATCTCTTCAACTTCAGCTCCAGGCTCCCGAGGCGGCTTCCAGAATGCCTGGACCTGATCTCAGTCAACAAGGGGAAAGTACTCCACCTGAACCTTCAATCCCTGCACTTGACAGCCTGGTTCCTGAGCGGCTAGAATTCCAGGCCTTGGGTCTTTCCGACGAGGTCCTCAACGTTGTTAAGGCATCCCGTAAGGGAGTCGACCAGAAAATGCTATGCCATCAAATGGAAGACATTCTCCATTTGGTGTCAGGATAAGGGGTTGTACCCTTCCTCCTGTTCTTTGGCTAGCATTCTGGACTACCTGTGGTCCCTTTCTCAGCTAGAGCTTCGGTTGACGACCCTTAAGGTGCACCTGGCAGCCATCTCTGCCTACTGGGCGTGGGCCGGGAAGCAATCGGTGCAGGAGAAGGTGGTTGGGCACTTTTTCAAAGGTCTCTTGATCACATATCCCCTCCGGTGCGAGAACCTCCACCTCCATGGGATCTACTGCTGGTATTGGCTAAGCTCATGGGCAAGCCATTCGAACCGATGCACAGGTGTGACATCTCCCACCTGTCATGGAAGACCGCCTTCTTGGTGGCTATCACGTCAGTCAGAAGGATGGGAGAGCTCCAGGTGCTTTCCATCAAGTCTCCTTATCTGGTCTTCCACAGGGACAAGGTTGTCCTGTGCCCCAACCCGAAATTCCTTCTGAAGGTGGTGTCAGAGTTTCACCTTAACCAGGTGTCAACTCTGGCGGTGTTCAACCCCAATCACACCTCGGAGGCTGAATATAGGCTTCATACCTGGACCCTAGAAGAGCTCTCTCTTATTATAAGGAGCAGACGGCTGAAGTTTGGGGAGAGGTTCACCAGCTGTTTGTCACCTACGCTGAAGCCGTACCTGGCAGACCTGCAGCCAAGCAGATGATAAGCAGGTGGGTCACCTCCTGCATAGATCCCTACTATAGGTTGGTGGGCATGGAGCCTTCCAAAGGGCTAAGAGCTCATTCTACCTGCCATACCGCTGCTTTGGTGGCTGCTTCTAGGGTCGTCCCTATCCAGGAAATCTGCAGGGCTGCTACCTGGAAGTCGGCACACACACCTTTATTTCCCATTACCACATTGACGCAGAGTCACGCTGAGATGCTGGTTTTGGGACCTCGGTTCTCCAGTCCTTATTCCCTAAGTAGGGGGTGCGTGCCTTGCCTCCCTCCTCCCGGAGAACTGCTAGGAGTCTGACAATAAGTTTGGATTGAACAACATATCCACATCCCTAGAAATACAGGTTACTCACCTGTAACAGGAGTGCTGGGAGTGTATATGTTGTTCATCCACACAACTCACCCGACCTCCCGGGCTTTGACACGCCACCTGGCTTCCAGCGGGCTAGATCTGGCGTCATGGGGCGGAGCCGAGAGTTTTACCACCTGGATGGGTGGGAGGAACCAGCTTGAAGACCTTCTGGCAAGATTTAAAGCGGCAAGGAACCTGCCAATAAGTGTGGATGAACAACATATACCACTCCTAGAACTCCTGTTACAGGTGAGTAACCTGTATTTTCTGAGTCCCTGCTCAACCTCCTTCCTTTTTTCATGCATGCATGGCTGGATGGGAGGGTGCCTGATGGTGCGTAGTCAGCAGTGCATCACCAGCACCTCTACCTGCCGCCACCTGGAGCTTCTGTAGTGCAGCACTGTGAACTCTATCTCCTGGGAGGAGAACATCCAAAGAGCACTTTCACGCTCCTTGCTGGCTTTTGCTCATTATGTCCCAGGTGTGGGGTGTGAATCTGGATTGCTAGTCTGCCAGAGTGATCCCCCATCACTCGGAACAGGCTGAACAATCAGTTTAATATCTAAGTGAATTAGTATAATTTGAACTGCAGAAATAAAAATAATTTTGAAATTATATTTTATTTTCTATATATAGATGGCTTAAAGCTTTATAGCTTATGTGACAAACACCTTAAAGAGCAGCTGCAAACAGTCAAGTCCTTCTCGTGTGTGACATCATTTGTATTAGATGTGCTAAAGCAAAGCTCACTAAAGGAATTGCAACCTATACTGAAAATACAATTTAAAAGAGGCCTGTAACATAAAAGAACTTCAGCACGGGTGAGTGCACAAATACCTGGGAACAGAAGAGGGAGCAGCAAAGCAACATGCACAAATGAGAGAAAAGATCTGCAAGTTATACTTCAGATGATTGAAGACTGCTTTGACAGCATGCAGCAAAGTGTAAGCTACAAATCAACATGGCCTTCCTGTGATCTCATACAGTTTTGATGTACAGTAATAGACTGGCCAAACAATGAGCTGGACCAGTCGGATAGAATAACAGAAAAATGTCTTTATGGTGTTCAGTTAATCTAGCAAAAAAAAAAAAACAAGATATGCCGTTATTATTTATTCCAAGATCTGAAGGAGGTATGGGCCTTCTCATATAGGCTGATGATTATGGGGCTACAGGCATATTTATTGGCATTCCAGGACTCAAACATAGTCAGAATCCTGTATCATGAAGATAACAATCCCAAGACTGCTTCCATTACAGAATGATATTAAGCCTTCAGGGGACAAGAAAGCATTGATTGACCAAGGCCATCAGCATAGGAAAGACAGTTGCAGAGCCCAGATCTACAGTTTGATAAATGTGCGTAATATGACAAGAGTCTTATAGCACAGAGTAACCCTTTAACACCTTGACAAATACTTATGGGACTCACACCGTATAAATGTGCAGAATGTGGTGAAGAGTTTTATAGTACAGAGGAACCTGTAACATGTCGGTGAATTCTCATGGGACTGAGACCATATAAATGTGACAACAGTGTTATAATGCAGTAACGTCCTAGCACTTAAGAAAATTCACATAGGGTGAGCTTATAGAGAAGAGAAACTGCATGACACTGAATTTACATGGGCGAGAAAATGTACAAAGCAGCAGAAAAAAGACAGAGACTAACATCCACAAAATAAGTAAATTGGGAGTGTAGATGATGTGACTGAGCAGTAGGGATAGTGCTGAGGGCCTGTCGGAGACGGGGTGAAACCAAATAGAGCAGAGCCAACAACTACAGCGGAAAATGCAGGGATCTGCTGTAACAGCATTACATGTTGACCAAGAGCTGAGGCATGATCTACAAAGAGAAGAATTCTAGTCCCAAGATGAGATGTTCATATTGGCAGTGGAGTCGCACAAGATGGTTCCCAAACTGAAGAGGAAAATAGGCACAGGTAGGTTCTGTGGTGCAGAGTTGGAAACTTTCCTGTCTAAAAGACGCAAGACTGGTCTACTTGAAACTTTGCAACCACTGTAATATACAGGTAGAAGAAAAAAAATGGAACTATGACCCTGAAAGAGAATAAAGATGCAATGATCATATGAAATGACCCGATACTGCCAATTGAGTGGATGACAGAAAACTAGATGTTGCAATACAAGAAAAATGAACAAAGTTAGCACCATTATTTGAACTATCCATTAACAACTACAGTGTCTTGCAAATGAAAAGGCAGAAGATCATCAAATATCATTATATAAAAATTAAAACAAATGTTGTCGGAAGACACAAATTCTCCAGTTGACATTGGAGGCAGAAGTATAATTTACAAGACAATTTAGATGCATCTGAATATGTTAATACCGGAGACACTTTGTGGATTCATGAAAAACAGATATTGTAATATGAGAGTAATGAACACCACCCTGCCTCTCAAAATTTCCACTGCAGATGGCTATAGTGTCATGTGCAAGGAGAGACATAACCTCATATAATGTATGGGAGAAGCTTGTTAAGTGCTGAATTCACACCATTAATTTTCTTATAAATTCATCACTAAGATGTTTTGATAAACCCGTCTCTACTATGTCACAGCGATGAGTTTATAAGAAAGAATGCCAGCTTCAAGAAAAATTCTGTCTCAGAACACGCTGCTGTATCTCAGAAAACCTTGTATCCTGACCCCACATAATATACATCGGCCAACCGGATTTCTTCAGTTTGTTCATGGACTAAACCTTTTTCTTGAATCTTTTGACCACTGCAGCTTAGTCTCTTGTAAGTAACTCTAAAAAAATAAATCTTTGAAAACACAGATTTCACGCCTGTTTGTTTCTACTACTATTTAAAAAAAAAAATGTTGCTGGTTGTGGGAGTGGGGGAGGGCAGGGGTTGAGAAGGGGGGTTACAGTCTGCTGTCTCAGAAATCTCCAAAACCCGATACAGTATAAAAGATAATGTATTGGAGTTTTGGTCAGTGACAACGCTGAAATCGCTTTTTGGGGTTACCACAGAAACCTCTCTAGCTGCACTCCTGAGGTTTACAGTTGTCATGGTGACCTCTCAAAGCGATTATAGTGTTGTTACTGACCAAACCCCATACATTATCATCTAGGAAATATTAAGACATGAAAATTGAAACACAAAAATTTAAAAAAGCAGAGAAATAGTCCCAGTTATCAGTGGAACTACATAACTAATTGGAAAGAACTTTCAGGCATATCGGAATATGGTACCAATTATTGTGACACCTTATGAACTAGAGAAGGAAGCTACTATCTGAAGAACTTTACATATACTGAGATGTGATCTTTCACAAAAAAATACTACAGTACTGAATTCCAAATTCTGAAAAATAAAAAGATGCCCTGACATAGGAATGGGGCCAGTTTCAGTCATGACACTAGAAAACTCTAAACTTTGGAGACATTTCCCCTGAGCTGGACTAAAACCAACCAATAAGAGGTGTCTGGTACCACTGGAGTTGGATACATAGCTTTGTTGGGTATAAAACCCTGATTAGTTAGTAATGTTTAGAGGAGATGCTTGGTGGAGGGAAGGGTTGGAGCATGGATCTCCTAAACTGCTTCTGCCAGCAGCTGGAGTCCTAGAGTTGTAACATTTTGTGTTTTGGTGGATTACCGCTCAGATTAATGCTGTACCATGATCTGATAATGTACTTGCTCATAAATCTCTCTAGAATGAAGACTAGCACATGCTCTGGCAGTCTATTCCAAGTGTTCACTTGCTGTGGGTGACAGGGCCTTCATGATGTTCCCATTCCTCCATTTAATGACATTGAGTGTTCCCCTATCTTTGTATTATTTTGCATCTTAAAGGGCAGCACTTGGTTTATTTTGTGGCCAAACTTCTTGATAATTTGTGCAGGTCAGGTGGGACAGCATGGGCTCTGGACCTACTCTGCACAGTGACAGGAGGCAAATCTGTTTTTGGAACACCTGTCCCTAAACAAAAAACAAGCATTGGTCAGTTCCCCATCATATCTCAGTGCTTACATGTTAAAGGCCAGCACTTGGTTTGTTAATCAGTCTCACTTGCACCAGGGTGACCAAGATTACACATTTCATTCCCCTGCCCATTTTGTTTACACTTGGCTTGACATGATCCTTGCATTACATGTTCTAGGAGCTGACCTGGTAGCTGCCCTCCTTAGTTCAATAGTTATCATGCCCCAGGCCACCTTAGTCTGAGGACTGGGCAGTGCCAGACTTGATTGAGGGCATGGAGACTCAACCCAGTGCTTCTACAACAACTTGAATTTCACAAGGCAATTGAGAAGGCCATCACCAACGTCTTGGCCTGTTATCCAGAGGAGGATACTTCCCACTCCATGAGGATATAGTCCCTCATGGGATGGTTATCTCCGTCTCATCTCATGAGAAGAGATTGCAACGTCTTGAATTAATAACCATGGAGACAAAAATCACAACATGCTAGTATATCCACAAGTAGAACCAGATTCCCACCCTGTGTTGTAATTTACAAAAATTAAAAATGGAACTTATTAATTTATTTTGTTTTTTAACTAAGTGCACTGATGTCGAAACTCCAATTTCAGGAATGGCTTGGACACCAAAAGTATAGTACATACTAAAACATACATAATGCTGTATAATACAAAAACTACAGCAGCTACAAGTGACATCCATTAAAGATTGCATGTTAAGTATTGCTAAACATGACAAGAAGAAACACTTATAGGTTCCATGTGATATCAGCGATCACAAAACCACAATCGCCGTTAGGGCGAGTGTACATCGCAAAAAAAATAAAACAACGACGTACACTGCCAGCAAGACAAGTAGGGTGACACTGCCTTATGTTATTTATGTCCCTCTCCCTTAGAAACAATAACCAACTCCAGGGCAGTGCATGTCGAGGGGGGGGGAGAACCTTACAAAAAAAATTACTCCCACTCACACAAAAGTACAAAATATTGTGCTCCTCCCCAGCCCTGAACCCTGCAACCTCCCCACTGTAGCCAGCCACCCTCACCACCATACCACATGGCCAGCTCAACAGCCTCTTGCTGCATTACCTCCCACATACCTTCCCTCCTCTTCCATTCCTGTCCTGTGGTTCCAGTTACCTTCCTCTTCGCCCATCACTACCCTTTCAGGGTAGCTAACATTCCAGGTACTGAGATCGAGTTGCTCAGTCTCAGTTGCTGTATTCACAGTATACCACATTTAAATGGTATGTGAATGTTTAGCAGTATAGATCATTTGAACACTGGCACTGAAGCACAGTACTAAGGGTTATTGTTGTGTCAGGGTGTGCAATCATTCAGATGAGACATTAAACTGAGGTCCCTTCTGCTCACCTCTGGTGCTCTCCTGGTGGTTTCCAAGTGAAAGGAAAATAACCCAAAGCCCTTTTCACAAGAGCAGCTGATTTTTCCTGGTGTCCTGCCTAGCATTCCCCTACACATAAAACTCGTTCATGCAATTGTCCAGGACTGTGCGTGGGTGTTGATGTGCGAAATAGCTGCCACTACACAGTTATAGTCACATCACTACCTGACTCTAATTGTTTGTGAAGTACTTTGTGATACAATATGCACAATAAGCAATAAATAAATACTAATTATTATTTAAATGATCTCTCAGTATAACTCACAGACCAACTGATCATGTGACCTGTAATCACACTGCATGCAGAGAAAAAAGTAGCCATTTCAGGCAGTGCAGCAGTAGGATTTGAAATAAATGGAAATAAATCATATGCAGATATTATTTCCCAACTCCTGTGTTAGTCTCTCCCTACAGAGGGAGGAAGGACACTACTTCAAATGAGCAATTTAGTGGGGGCTCATTTCCAGTCACACAGAGACTGGAACCTGTTTCCAGAAATGTTATGCTGTCCCTCTATATATCTTATGGTGCATGCTGCCTAGGGATGATTGAGGTCTTGTGGGCAAGGGCAAACTCTTGAAAATGTCTTGTGCGTCTAAGACAGGTTTAGAGGCCTCTATATATTTTTTTCTGAGATTGTTCATGCAATTTAAGAACTGCACGAAGGCTGGGCACTGTGACTGGATGGATTCTTAATTGATTTGTTTAGGTTTTTTGTGAAGCACTGCAGGTTCCTTTGTCCAACATGATTACTGAGAGTTTCCTTAAAGGAGACTTCCCCCTCCATGAGGTCCATAACAAGTACAGTCCTTCAGAAACCCGGTAAGTAACCTACCTTATGCGTCTCCTACCTCCCCTGCTCTTTAACACCTGATTACAAAAGCATGGCTAAACTCATTACTAACAGACTTTAGAAGGCTTTACATTATATAATCCATCCAGATCAATCCAGCTTTCTGGTAGGGTGTCAGAGAAAGCATCCAGCAAACTAGAAATGTTTGGAATGTGGGCAACAGAGGTAACCATTGAGCTTGTTTCTGACTTTGGATAATTGATAGGATTCATGGTAACATACAAGCCAAAATAGGCAATAAGCCCATGTGCAGCTCACCCTTGACTCAAAGGGACTATCCTCCTATGGACTGTAAGGCACAAAAATGTGTCAGATCAGTTTTATTAAAAATATGTATAAAATCAAGTTGTTATACCAATGTTTAAAACAATACAATAGCATATAAATACATTTCCCTATTGCACAATACAATGTGCAAATCCAGCATTTTAATATATATCTCAAAACTTCATAACAAGCATAGTTAATCATAAAGTGTATTTTGTTTTATTATGTCCTGTACACTCCCGGATTGTGCCTGAAAATTGTCATGCTGTTGGCTAGTGCAACTACCTGGTTAACAAAAACTAAATACAGTGAGTGTTATATTCTGTAATCTGTTAGCATAACTTCCTTAAAGGATAACATAAGGCCCTTGTACTCACCACTTATCAAGTGAAATTGTACAGACCGTATTAATCATTTAGTTAAGACCTAGCTTACTGGAATTTACACAATGGGTTGGATATTCAAACTACGCTATTCTGTGGAGCAAGCCCTTGCACTGCACAAAATAGTTGCGCAGCGATGTGGCTGGGACGATATTCAACGGAGTTGCGCTATTGAGCAACTCCTTTGAATATCACCTCCCAGCCACAGCCACTGTGCATGGCGCAGTGGAACTTGCGCCACCGCAAGTGGTCAGAGTGGAGCAGTCAAGATAGAAATTTAGAAACATAGAATTTGACGGCAGATAAGGACCGCTTGGCCTACCCAGTCTGCCCGTTTCCCTGCCTACTGGATAAGCTGCAGATCCTAGTTAACCAGCAGCCTACTTCTTTCTACCCCCACCCCCTAGAATTGCCTTATGACTGTCCCATGCATGCTTGAATTCCACCACTGTTTTTGACTCCACGACCTCCTCCGGAAGGCCGTTCCATGCATCCACAACCCTCTCGTGAAAAATACTTCCTTAAATTACCTCTGAGCCCCCCTCTATCTTCAAATTGTGCCCCTTGTTCTTGCACACCTCTTTTTTTGAAAGATGCTACCCTCTTGGACTTTGTTGATTCCCTTGAGGTACTTGAAAGTTTCTATCATGTCCCCCCTCTCCCTCCTTTCCTCGAGGCTATACATATTAAGCTCCTTAAGTCCATCTTCATATGTCTTCTGGTGCAGACTCTGCACCATTTTAGTTGCCCTCCTCTGGACAGCTTCCATCCTGTCTATGTCTTTGTGAAGACTGGGTCTCCAGAACTGCACACAGTACTCCAGATGGAGTCTGACCAGCTGTCTGTACAGAGGGATAATAACTTCCTGTTTTCTACTGGTGATGCCTCTCCCTATGCATCCCAGTATCCCCCCATCCCTCCTTGCTGCCCTCTCACATTGCTTGCCCACCTTTAGGTCATCTGATATGACTACCCCCAGGTCCCTTTCCATTTTTGTTGTTGTTAGTATGTTTGTTGTTGTAAGATGCGGTGGCGCAAGTACCATTGCGCCATGCGCAAATTTACGATATTCAAAAGGTGACATGCAAATGGGGCCATAATTCATGCAAGGCGCAGGGGGCCATTTGCATCTATTTATGGCCCCATTTGCATGCCATTAGCATGCAGGTGTGCCGATCCCCAAGGGCTTGCGCCTGGCGCCCTGCCAGGCAGCAGCCATCGGGGACCGATGCCCCCTGCAGCCCGATTGCGGGCATAAGTGAATAAATCCCCCCACCCCCTGACTGGCCCAATTGTGGGCATATGTTTAAATCCCCACCCTCCGACTGGCCCAATCACGGGCATATGTTTAAAATCCTCCCACCCCGACTGGCCCGATCATGGGCATAAGTGAAAATAAACCCCACCCCACTAGCCCGATCGCGGGCTGAAAAATTCAGCCCCCAAGAACATATCCCTGGTGGTCCAGTGGACGCGAGAAGCCCGATCGTGGGCTGAAAAAGTTCAAACCCCAAGAACATATCCCTGGTGGTCCAGTGGACGCAAAGCCCGATCGGTGAGAAGAGTTCAACCCCAAAGAACACATCCCTGGTGGTCCAGTGGCCCCCACTCCACCCACCCACGGAGCCCCACCACCCCGCTCCCCCATCAGCCGGTAGACGGCAGCATCCCACCTGCCACCCCTGCGCCCACTGACTGACTGCCGGTGGGCATACTGCACGCCCGATGGTTCAAGAGCAAGAGCCAATGGGCATGCAGTTCACCGGCAGTCAGTCAGGGTGGCAGGTGTGTGGGTGCTGCCGCTGACGGGGAGCGGGTGGTGGGCTCCTGGGTGGGTGGGGGTGGGAGCCACTGGACCACCAGGGATGTGTTCTTTGGGGTTGAACTTTCCAGCCCGCATCGGCTTCTCATGTCCACTGACCACCAGGGATATGTTTTTTTGGGGGTGAACCTCTTCGCCCGGCTATCGGGCTTCGTCCACTGGACCACCAAGGATATGTTTTTGGGGTTGAACTCTTTTCGCCCGCGATCAGGCTTCGCGTGTCCACTGACCACCAGGATATGTTCTTGGGGTTGAACCTTTTCAGCCTGTGATCGGCTAGTGGGGTGGGGTTTATTTTCACTTATGCCCACGATCTGGCCAGTCGGGGGAGGGGGTTTTGAACTTATGCTCACATCAGGCCACCTCGGGGTGGAGGGATTTTAAACATATGCCCGCGACCGGGCCAGTCGGGTACTATATGCCCGCGATCGGGCTGCAGGGGGGCACAGGAGAAGTTAGCCACCATACAGGTGGAACTGCTGTGCTGCGCCTGCAATGCGGCAGCTCACCTGTGGGTGGCCCCACTTACTCCTTTTTTTTTGGCTCAGAGTTGTGCAGGCGCAGGTTGGGGGTGGCGCCTGCACAACTCTGCACAGCCCGCTGAATATCGGGCTGTGTAGTTTATGCATGGTTTCTCCCCCTCCGGTTCAGCATGCCTTCATTGGCATTGCGCTATTGCTCAGCTTGACTTGGGGGGTGCAACTGCCTCCTGCTGAATATGGCAGAATGGCGCAATTTCGGACTTGCGCAGGTGCAACCCTGTTGCACATGGCGCAACCCTTTCGAATATCCAGCCCATTATCTTGTAAGCGTAATTTACAAGAGCAAATATTTTTGCATTATTTTTCTGATTGGTATCAAATATTGTATGCCCTTTATTAATAGCATCTATCCCCATGTTATACAAACTTTTTTCTTCAAAATTTTTGGCAATCCCATATTATAAGTTTGACATTTTCATCACAAAAACAAGGTACTTCAGCAAGCTGGACATTATTTGGTTTCCATACAAGTCAACCTTTTGGTTAGTCAGTGCTTTCCTGTGATTTGAATTCTCACATAATGTAAGATATTTCTCTACATAAAACATATCTTTTGTCAATTTTAGAGTATTGTACCTAGAAGATTCTCTGATGTTTCCCATATCTCCCTGCATGGCAATATCTGTAATTCTCTGTATAGTTATAGTAAATGCTACATGGTCCATAGAGGGGTTTAACAAGGTATCATATGGTAGATCAGCTCTATTCAGTTCCTGGTTTAACTTTACCAGCCAACATTGAGAGTCCTTGCTTAAGTTACCAAAGTTACTTACTTACTACTTGCCAGCAGAAACAAGCCACATGGTATATCAAGTCTGCTTGAGTGTGCAGCTAGTACCCCACTTTCTGCAGCTCCCTCCTAATTACTCCTCACACAGATGAATGCTGACTGACCTTGAACCAGTTTAAGCTGTTGGTGATATTTTTAGTGAATGGGGTAAAATTGGCCAGGACACAGGGGAAATTTCGCTACTCACAGGCTGGGGGAGCCCATGTCGGTCATTCTGCAAAATGGCTGATGTCCAGGAGGATGGTGATGAGGTGGAGGGAGTGTTGGAGTGCTCCCGGTTTCTGCAAACTATACTCTAATTTTGGCTAAAGAACAATCACAGACAACTGCACCAGCACCTGGAGGAGAAAAGCTGCTATCTGCAGAAGCAGAGGAAACTATGGAAAACACTTTGAATAAAATAGAAGGTATGGAGGACTTGAACCTAGAAATAAGGAACTCTGCACTGGAAACCTTGGCAACAGAAACATACTCTGAGGACCTCTTGCGTCACATTTATAGTATGAACAAGGACTTTCTAAGCAAATTGATGCAGGCAGATAATGAAAACACTATGGAAATACCTAACTCTACCTATCCTGCAGTAGCTACATCTGGGAATCCTCTGGAATTACTTAACAAAACGGAGCAAATTTTGGCAGCTCCTGCCTCTTTACATCTGCGAGAGAGCCATCGCACTAATTCTGAGTCTGAATGGACTTGGACTCCCGAAGCTGCTCTCCATTCTGCGGGGTAGTGCCAAGAAGTAAACAAAGCTCCCTGGACCTCACCTGGCCCTGTTACAGCACAGGAAATCATTTCAGAAGCAAAAGGGCTTTTGGACCTACAGAAACAACTCGTGCAAATAGGACTGAGAACAGAACATCAGTTCCCCCCACAACAGCAAACTACAGAAGAAAGTACTGCAAACATTTCATCTGCTACCCGGGCAATGCCTGACGTCGGTGCACAAGACATCGCAACGGGCCCTAGCATGCTGCACAACACCCCGAAACTGTTTCTTCAGACTCTAAGCAAAGTAAAGCTACTGAAATTGAACATGTTATGTCTTGAGCAACAAGTGAGACTAGAAACGCTGTCCCTTCAAACTTAGTGATTTATTCACTAATCTAGGGGAACCTGCACAGCGGAGGAAAGATAGACTGCACTCCATAGCATGTTGCGGGACTCGGGGATAGGGGCCTCAGAATTGTTTGCATTTGTTCATGTACAAGGGGAAGCTATTTATGATTTAAATTTAAAAAATGTGTATTTTCTGGAGAAATTTTGGGAAAAATATGAAAAAGTGTAAACTCAGCCACTATGTGCCTCCTTTATGGTCATCCTCCTTACCAAACCTTCCACTAATTACTTTACTGTTTCGCAGTGAGGGGGTGAGTATAGTGGACGTTCAGTATTGGCTAAGGCAGCACTGTGATATACTAGAGGCCCCTCATCCAATTTTGGATGAGGACCTGGATGGACAGGGGGATGGAAAATTAAGGTCCAGTTGAAACAAACTGACAGAGGTATATTACATTTACCTGCAAGCTTTTACATAGGTAAAGATTGAGGCCTGTGTTTTTACCCAGGCCAGCCCCGAGCATGTCACAAATGTGGGACTCGAACCTATTTATGCAGCACATGTGACAAACCATGCTACAGTCCATTTGTCGTACGGACATGTGAGTTTAGGATGCCCTAATCCATTCAAATATAATTTATGCAATGAGGATGGGCATCCCTACTATCAATGTCCATGGGCAGATCATAATAGAATAGACTGACTTCTCCAGGACCAGATGGCTTTAATCACTGAATCTCAGATGCAGGCCCTTCAGCAAAAAATGATCTCACTCTCCTCCGCTCCTATACCCTCACCTGATAATACCCTTCCCCGGGCCCACAACTACTACTGGACAAGAGCGGCCATCATCTCCCCCTCCAAAGCTTTCAGTGGCTCCAACTATTGCAAAGACTCTTTTAACATTAAAATCCTCTACCGGGTTCTTGACACTGTTCTTTCCCCACTGACCGACCTCCTTAACCGCTCTCTGTGCTTGGGGCAGTTCCCAACAGCCTGGAAGACTGCTACAATTACCCCAATACTAAAAAATGGAGACAATACCAACCCCAACAACTATCGGCCCATCTGCACCCTTCCCCCTTTCTCAAAAGCCCTTGAAAAAATCATTTCCGACCAACTCACCGAGTATCTGCAAGCCCACAATTTATTATGTAGTGAACAACATGGCTTGAGATCAGGACATAGCACAACCACCGCCCTCATCAGATTCTCCAATTTTATTCATTCTGCCCTTAACTGAAAACATCTTGCCGGAGCCATCTTAGTGGACCTCTCTAAGGCTTTTGATACAGTCTCCCACCCCCTCCTTCTGGACACACTCCACCGCACCGGTCTATCATGCGAACCACTCTCTTGGTTCAATAGCTACCTTACTTCTAGATCCCAATGTGTTAAGATAAATGACACCCTATCTTCCACCCTGCCTGTCCGTTCAGGGGTCCCCCAAGGATCCATATTGGGCCCCCTACTCTTCAGTATCTACTTAAATGCACTACCCAAATCCTACTCCAGTAACTTACTGTTATATGCTGATGATGCGGTTCTCTACACTTCGCACCCTTGCCCTGACAACCTACAGTCCTCCCTCCAAGACACGTTCCATCAGATTGAAAGTTGGTTCACCAGTCACAGACTTGTGGTCAACATCAAAAAAAACAAAACCCATGCTATTTGCCCACCGGCAGAGCAAGGCCAAGGACACTGAACTAAAAATCCTCTCCTATGCTCATCTCTCTCTGGAACAAGTACTCACTTATAAATACCTTGGCCTTACTTTTGACACCTCGCTATCCTTCCATGCCCACATTAACATCCTAACCTCAGTCATTAATACCTGCATTGGCCTCCTATACTGGCACAAAGACTGCCTGACACCAGAGGCTCTCAATCTGGCTGTCACCTCTTCTGTCCTTTCTCTCGTTGACTATGGGCTTCCCATCTGCTCTGCTGTGGACAACACCTCCCTACACAAAATTCACAAAGCTATTAAAGTGTGCCGACTCCTCCTAGGTACAGATAAATGCTCCCATACTTGCACCCTCTACGCTCTTACAAACATTCTCACCATAGAGGAAAGACTACAATACCAATCCTGTCTTCTCACCAAAAAAATCCACCTAGGGTTAACTCCACTGGGGGTTCTCTGCCTCACTACTCTCTTGTTCCCGCATTGTGACCACTCGTTCTGCCAAGAAACATCTGTGGATTGTGCCCAGAGTCAGAACCTCCCTAGCTCACAGATCATTCCTCTATAAAGCTCCTGCCTGGTACAGTGAGCTCCCCCAGCCAAAACCGCAATTCCCAAGTTAGGGCACTTCAAGTCCATCCTAAAAAACACATTTTCTCCTTGTGGCAATGCCAATGCTGCACTAGGCCACTCCACATTGACATTGCAATCAACTATATAGGACTAGCTGTATAGAACATCGCTGCTGATCTCTGTCTCTGCTATGTGACAATGCCCTAGAGGCTGCACCCACACTGTAACTATGTCACCTGTACTAATATCAGTACCATAGCTACTACATGTATAGGTCAACAGTCACCCCGGCTATTATATGTAAATACTTTGCTTAAACTGTGTTGTCTCACTAATGTATTGATCACTGTTCCTACTATATGACAATGCCCCAGAGGCTGCACTTGCTGTGTAATTGTTCCTCTGTACTAATATCAATACCCTAGCTACTACATGTATAGATCTTCAGCCACCCTGGCTATTATATGTAAATACTTGAAATGTGATGTCCAACTCATGTACTATCTCTGAATGTATGACTATGCAGACGCGGAGCCTTTGTAAATGAGTCTATGACTCAAAGGGTTGTAATTCCTATGACCGACTAAATAAAAATAAATAAATAAATAATATTTCTTCACCCACTCCAACCCCAACTGCTAGTACTATTGACATACCTCCTGAGGCGCCCCATATACAAATCACAGCTAACATGCCTTCCCCCCAAGACACTGAACAATTTATGACAGTTCCCCCTTCTAAGCAGGGAAAAAGGAAGGCAGACAGTTGCACCCCACAAAGGACAATTCTCACTAAGAATAAATTCCAGGCATTAGCAAAAAGAAGACAATGGGGGATATGGAAGGAGAGGATGGAGGCTCAGATTCCTCTGTTGCTTTTTCTTCCAGAATGGATCTATCTTCTGACTCGCAGCTAGATCCTTCTCACTTCACAAAGGGAAAAAGGGCCCATGAAGAGGTTACTTGACACTAAAACTCACTTGAACTAATTTCTTTTCCTCATTTCTAAGCAAATGCTTTTCAGCCAAAAGATACACTGCTTTACATTAAATGTGTGCAGCATTAAATCTTTTAAGAAACAAATTTCCACACTACAATATCTTACAGATTTACAGCATATTTATTTTATTCAGGATACTCGTTTGAAGTTTTCATTCGAAATTAAGTAAAGAATCACGGGAGGGAGGAACCCTCTTTTGGTCCTTTGGAAAGGATAAATGCGATGGCTTGGGGATTTTATTTTCAGGCTTTACCATTCAGATTTCTAGGATACTGGACATCCACCCAGGATGAGCTCTCCTGATAGATTGTACATATAAGCAAAATAAATTTAGACTCCTAAACATATAGGCACCACATGGCATCACTTCCAGGTCTGAGCTATTTAATAGTTTACAACTTTATTTATATACAAATAGGCAAATTTACCTCGGGGGTGATTTTAATTGTGGACTCACACTTACAGACCGGGGAGGCTCCACACAAAAACTTTTTGCAGATTCCATTGCTTTAAATAAGGTAATAAAAACTGCTACACTGATAGATGGATATGTTTCATTTCATAATATGGGGGCAAAGACTTATCACAGGGGTCCCCATGCTACACAGATAGATTACATTTTTGTATCTCAAAATATTAAGGTAACACAGGCCTCAGTCGTTCCATGTGAAACTTCAGATCACATGGGGATTTCTTTATTCTGTTCCCCTTCTGGTAAATCATTCCTAGACAGACACTTTTCCAGATGGAAATTAAATTGTTCCTTGCTTTCTGACCCAGTAATTACAAACCATTGTCAGGAATTGTTAAGAGCGTGACTGTCTGTATTGGACTTGTATCTTTCACCTTTGCAATGGTGGGAAGATACTAAGAAAGACATTAAAGACGTTTTCCTTCACAAAGGAAGGAAAAAGGCATTAGATGCTTCCCTAAAATATTTATCTGTTAGAAATAAGCTTCTACAAACTATATCCTTTTCTTATGAGTCACAGGTAGACTGCTCCCAACAGATAGGTAAAATTAAGGAGGAAATGGGAAAATATCAGTATGATCGAGTCCTTTCTTTAAAAATGGAAGCTCAATATGGAACACTGGTTACAAACCCTCTTTTGACATCTTTAAGAGCTGCACAGACAGGGTGTCAGCTATACATATTGAGCACTTAGAAGACCCAGATTCAGATATTATTTATGATACTCTATCAGAAATGAAAAAGATAGCTAGTTCTTATTTAAAAAAAAAAACATGTTTGGTTTAGCCTCCCCCCTCCCCCCCGGCTACCTCTATAACAGATTTGGTTTCAGACATCTTAATTCCCTCAGTCCCTACGCACTTGCTTAGCGCACTGACTCAGCCTGTATCCATAGAGGAAACTCTGCAAGCAATAAAAAGACAGAAAAAAACACACCTCACCAGGAAAGGACGGTTTGACAGCAAAGTTATGCCAGCACTATGGGGTTTATTTTTCCCAAGTTCTGACAATAGTATATAACACTGTTCTATCTACCCACTATATACCAAATACTTTTTCAGTTGCCATAATGATTTTATTATATAAAAAAGGCAATAAGGCAGATATTAAAAATTGGAGGCCTCTCAGTTTACTTAATACTGACTACAAAATCGTCACTTCCATTTTATTAAACAGATTACTCCCTGTTGCAGAAAAAGTAATCTCAGAAGGACAGTATGACAGAAGGACGGAATCCTTGGCACTTTTTTTTCTCTATCTACTCCCTTATGCCACTCAAATAGTTGATACAGTTTTCATCATGGGTCCTTCTGAAGCCTTGGTCACCTCCCAGGCACTGAACCAGTTTCTGAGGGCTGAAATGTTAATAATTTGTACCTTTCTATAGAGCCATGGATAAATGTGTAACTCTAACTTCTGTGTCTATGAAAGTTGTATATACCACAATAATGTTACAGTATGTGATCCCACATGAATACTTGGAATGTATATATTGCACCTACCACTTACTTGTAAGTTTGCTTTTACCTTAGCACATTTTGTATACTGCACCTTTAATCTATGTATGTATAACTGTCATTTGACAACAGCAGGTCCACCTTGTAAATGAGCTTGCTCAATGGTGATCGCCTGGATAAATAAAGATTTGATTTGATTTGATTTGAGTATTGTGCAATTCCCAGTAGATCCATTATTAATAATCTTACTTTGCTTAGAGACATAATAGCATGCAGCACCCCTTCCACACCAACCATGCTAATTTCATTAGACCAAGAAAAAGCTTTTGATTGGGTAAATCATAACTATCTATTTCAAGTCTTACCTCAATGTCACATTCCTCAGATGTTTATTTATTGGATTAGATTATTATACAATTCAGCCTAGATACAACCATATGTCAATGGCTCCCGGGCCTTGCCTCTTTGGACAGAAGGGGTGTGCGCCAAGTCTGCCCACTTAGTTCGCTTTTATTTATTTATTTATTTCTACAGCATCCATTGTTACCTAGGAATATACTTCCCACTGAAAACCCTTTTCCATCTGTTAGTGCCTATGCAGATGATCTTTGTATATGCACTACTCATTCCATGCAGGAAGAAGTTTTACCTTCAGTGTTTTCAGCCTTTGAAGCCATCTCTGGATCCAAATTAATTTGTTCTAAAAGTATGGAGGTCCAGGTACCTCCTGAAAATACCATCTTTCAGGAATTCCACTAGTACCTGCACCAATTAAAATTTTAGGATTGCTTTTTGGCAGCACAGATGATGCTTCCTATAATTGGAATATTGTTTTGAATAAGGCTATGCACTCCATTTCTCTGTGGAAAGGTCATACTACAGCCAAACGCAAAAAAGTATTCCTATTGAAGACTTTAATACTGCCATTATTTTTGCATTTGGCTTCAGTATTTCCAATCCCTTTCTCACTAGAAGCCCGACTAATTAACATTTTCTTTCAGGGTTTTTGGGGTAGTCATTTGAACCCTATAAAAAGATCATACGCATACCAAGATTATGGTCATGGAGGGGTAAGAATGATACATCCAAGTGTCGTCTTCCATAGTTTATTCATGAAGGCTACAATACCTTATTTACTCCAAGTACATCCGCCCTGTCTGGTATTCAGTAATACATATGAAATCATGAGCAGTGTGTCAGGCCTGGCAGCACCCTCCCTATGAAATCCCTAGGAATTTTAGAAAATCAGGCATACCTAATTGTCTAGCTCCTAACTTTCTAAAAAATAAAATAACAGCTATCCCCTGCTACAACATTATCATCATCCAGGAAACAGATTTACTATTCCATTATAAGTACACATTTCTCTGACCCACCCAAAATTGTGGATTTGCAGGGTATCCCTGTAAATGAAAATACAGTATTTGCCCAATTAATACATAAAGGGATCTCTATATTATAGTTTATTTGCTATAACTTGGCTAGCTTGCCATGGAAGATTAGGGTTTTGGGGTAATTTAAAGCACAGACCAGTGGAAGATCGTATGTCTCCCCGAGATACATGTCCAAATGTGGTTGAAACCATGTATCATTTTTTTATTGAATGTCCCTATAGCCAATCAGTATGGACCCAGTTGCTCCATAAATGAAAAGAAAAAGTTCTTATGAAATTGTCTTATGAAATTATGATCTATGGGATATTTCCACATAAGATGAAGCACCACCACCCAGGAACACTTAGTCTGAGTTTTGCATTATGTCATTTTTATTTATGGCAAGCAAGATGTGCTTTTCTTTTACAACAGAAAACATTTACAGCAGTACAGATTGTTACACAAATTTTGAATAATCTTCTCTCTATTTATAGAGCTGAACAGAAAGCCTTGAATGTCACAGAGTTTAACAAGCATTGGAAAAATTGTTTATGGATTTTATCCACCTTTCCCTGATGTGCTGAATTTAAAGGAATGTTAAAGGATAATTGAATTATAATTTATTCTTTTTCTTCCCTTGATTTCTTAGGAAACAGAAGTATAAGGCATAGCTTTTTTCTTAATTATGTTTCACATGTCCACTGTTTTGAAATTATCTGGAATTCATTGTAAGACTTGTTATTTGAGATTTTATCTTTTGTTTATTTTTTCAATAAAACATTCCCCTACTCTGTCTGCAGGGGTGCTGTCACTTCCTGTAGACAGGATGGTGCAGCCCAGTTTGATGGTGGATGGCCAGTTGGTAGGAAGAGGTGATACTGGATCTAGTACAATGGATGACTTGATGTCTACTAAGCAAAGTATGGATTTACTTGAAACCAGTAAGTAGCATGAAGTGACGGACATGTCTGGAACAGTGGAAGGAGTTCAAGGACTAAGTACAGTTGTCATGGATTCTGATGTTCCACCCTAGAAGATACTGATGGATATTAACCATGTTGAACAGGCTGCAACATCTGGAGTTCAGGTACAGAAAGAAGCTTATCAAGAAACTTTGTTCCGAAATGTGATAAAATTGAATAAGGAATTTGTAGTTAAATTATTGCAAGAAGACATTGATGTGGCTGCAGCTACCAGCACCCGTCAATCTTCTATACTGACTTTATTTACCCTGGTTGCTTACAAAGATGAGCAGGATGCTAAAAATGCAATACACTTGACTTCAGAAAAGGTACTTACTCTAAGAAAAGGAAGATACGTAGACACAGTTGACAAACCCCAGGTCTGGTCCCTGGATGCCACATTGCGAGTGGCTGGCTGGAATCGTGACCGTCATTCGAACTCCTGGGTGTCCGTGTGCCAGTCAGTGCTGCCCAAATCATTAAGGAGTGCTCACCAAAGGTGCCAAACAAAACTGTAGGTCTTGTCACAAATGTTCTGAAACCCGCACACCCAGCTGACCCTTCTGATCTGCACTCCCAATGTTGCTAGGGAACCTGGTCAGCATATAGGAGATTTCTCTCAAGAGAACACAGCTCGGGACTTGGATTTGGGTCAGACTGAAGGTACAAATTAAACTGTAGACAATACTACTGCTGACCAACCCAAAAAATTCTTCATGGCCGATTCATTTAAGAAGAGAGAAGAACAAACCTAGAGAAGAAATGTGGTTTGGTTGAAGTTTAATGGAGATCCAATAAATGCACTGGACAGAAAAATTGTATTGTACTCAGTGTTAAAAGACCAAATGGGGATTACTCCCTCAGAACTGTTTGCTGTAATTCATGTTAAAAGGGAAGTCAGTTATGATGTGAGTTTTAAGACTAGTCAAATCCTAGATAGGTTATGGGCCAAGCACCCACAGGTCCAATATTCTCCAGTTTGGCAACCTCTGCCCCCAAATTCCTCTCACCAAGCCTTCTGTTAAAGTCATTACTCTTTTGTTTGTAATGAATGTGTGAACATAGCTGATGTACAATATTGTTTGCAACAATGGTGCACAGTTCTGGAAGCCACAACCCCCATCCTAGATGACGATCTGGTATGGATGGGGAACTGGAAAGTAAAAGTCCAACTTAAACAACTGGACTCAGGTATTGTTCATCTTCCAGGAAGTTTTTATATTGCTAGAGACAGGCCTATGTTTCTACCAAGAGCAGCCCAGAACTTGCCACAAATGCGGGGCACGTACTCACCTTAGTTCATTATGTGAAAAACCATGATGTAACCTGTGTTTTGAATGCGGTCATTTCAGGCTACGGTGTCCCAACCCTCTTAAGTGTAACTTGTGTAAAGAATTGGGTCATATATGCAGGAATTGCCCTTGGGCTGAAAGGACTAGATTAGATAGAGTCCAGCAAGATCCTGTTCAGTTGATTGAAAAATGCCAGGTACAAGCCCTTCAGAACCAAGAAAACTCCAAACAGCCCCCAGAGAGTGAAACTATTTCTCTTTCACCCCTTCCAGCTGAGGTAGGTGCTTCTGTGATGGATTTAGCAGTCCCCCACCAGTGAAGCCAATGACCTGGGTTATCTCCCTCCCATTCATAACCCATCCTCTGAGGTCTGTGACAGTGTAGGTATGCCTCCCAAACCCAGTGTAGGTGTGCCTCCCCATCCAATGCTGGAGGCTAAAAAGAAAAAAAAAAGAAAAGCTGTTCACCCCCCAACCCAAAGAACAGGATGGTAATCAGAAATCATTACCAAGCCTTAGCAAAAAGAAGATAGGGTGACACGGAGGGTAAAGGGGATGATTCTGACTCATCCACCGTACCTTCTAAATTAGACCCCCCCCTTCAGAGTCTCAGACACTGTTAAAAAGAAGTCTGGGAAATCCTACTAGAAAGGGTCATAAGCCAGCCCAACTTGGCATCTGAATGAGGAATGAGTAGCACCTTTCTTTCCTAACCCTTAACATATGCAGTAGTAAGGTATACAAGAAGAGACTTACAACTCTTCAATTGTTGAAGGACTTTGCAAATGACTTTGTCTTTATTCAAGATACAAGGGTAAAAACACACAAAGTCTCACACTCAAAAAACTTTGATCGTTGGGACCATATTTTTTGTCTCATGGCCCGGGCACGTGATGGGTTTATGCCACCCACAGCATAGCATCCTGTTCTGCACTTTTTTCTTTAATCCAACCTTATCTGCACATGAGAAAAGATTATTTTGGGTGGAGATTTTAGTTGTCACTTGTCATTAATGGATACAGGTGGCTAGACCACTAAGTTATTTGGTGATTCAAAACATCTAAATGATGTCATAAAGATAGCAGGGCTTGTGGAGAGATATTTTTCGGTTCCCTCTAACAGTGCTAAAACTTTCTCAAAGGGCTCACTCGCAACACATATAGATTACATATTTATCTCCAAATCTTTAAATGGTAAACAAGATCAGGTTACTCCCTGTGAATCTTCAAACCACCTAGCGGTTTTATTACACTGCACCCTGGGACCCACTTGCCCTTCTCTCTCCCCACACAGGTGTACTTCAAAATGGATGTTAAATAACATTCTGTTATCTTACTCGGATATGGAGGAAAATTAGCAGATTTATTGTCAGCAGTTTTTTCTGTGATAGAGGCCTTTGATTCACTCACAGGTTGGTGGATACTAAAATTGAGTTAAAAGCTTTCTTTATTAGACATTCTGTTAAAAATACAACATCCACTTATTTGCAGTACTTAAAATTAAGATATAATATATGTAAAAAAATGTCAAGATCTTCTGAATTAAAATTAGATTTAACCAGTGAAATACAGGAACTTAAGACAGAAATGTTTCAGTACCAATACAGTTGAGCTGAATCATTGAAACTTGAACCACAATTTGGCACCCAAGGCAAAGGCCCTTTTTGGACATTTATAAGAGTTGCCAGAATAGAATAAGTCATACTAGAATTGACACAGTTCTTGACTCATGTACCAAACTGCAGCACTCGCATCACAATAAAATCCAAAAAGTCTTATAGGTTTATACTCAGAAAGTAGTTGGCACTCCCTCCTTGGCAACTGGTGATCTTGGATATTTAATGAATTTAAATATCCCCCACATAGATCACGCGTTCCTTTTAGATTTAACCCCCCAGTCATCCTGGCAAAAGTTACTGCAATTTTTGGGAAATTAAAGAAAAACTCAGCACCTGGAAGTGATTTGACTTGCCAGTGAGCAATACATTAAATATTCTAATTATTTTGCTCCAATCTTGGGTGATGTATTCTCTTATATTTTATCTTCAGAAACCTTTCCTGATGTTATGTCTCAAGCGTTGGTAATCTTATTGTATAAAAAAGGTGATAAAAGGGATTTCATCAATTGGAGACCAAATAGTCTTCCTAATGTGGACTACAAAATCCTAGCATTAATATTGTTAACTCACCTCTCCAAGGTAGCTAAATCGGTTATTAGTAATGCACAATCCTGTGCAATAGAAGGCAGATCGATGTTTACAAATCTGATATATCTAAGAGGCTTGATGGCATCTATTTCTGATCCTAAAATAAAATGATTGATCTTGGTTTTAGCCCAAGAAAAGGTTTCTCATCATGTGGATCATAGCTACCTATTTAACGATCTTACTTCGAGAGGGTTCTTGCAGTAGGTACTAACCAATAGGACTAAGCCGGTAGGCGCCAGGACCCCACGGAAAATATAGCTAGCAATCTCTGGCAGGGACCACCCTCGACGTTAGCTGATTGACATCAACATGCGACGCTATAAAAGGTGCAGTCCCCCACCCACCCTCCAGTTCTTTCCCGCCTTCGGCTTCAAACCATTTGCTTCGTGGAAGAGTAGCCCTGCTAATATCGCTTCCAGATGAGTATTAACTAATTTTTTCCAAATTCTTTCAAATTTAAAGTGTTCTCTTCATGTTAATAGTCTTCAATATCGGCTGTGCATCTCATTCTTGCGCCTTCCGAATCGCATAAAAATAAGTGCGACTCCTGCGGTTCCCAACTCCCGCATAAGGACAGCCATTCCCAGTGTCTCTTTTGTCTAGTTCTGGACCACCACATGAAAGACTGCAAACACTGCCGCAAATTCACTCTGCTACCTGCAAAAGAAGGCAGCAGGCCCCGGAAGCCTATGTTTTAAAGAAGATGGCCTCCATGGAAAAGGAGTTAAAGAAGCTCAGGCAGGCGTCAGACTCTCCCGAAGAGCACCACAAAAAGAAACGGGGCAAGGAGAAGCACAGGGACCAGGTCTCTTTCTCCACAGCCCAGCAGACTCTGGCTGGAGTCACGGCCCTCACCATTTCTTATCCTCTGAGGGATCCTTCTCCGATGGCCGCCCTGGTGGTGTCCAGGAATGTGTGCGTCAGTCCCCACATTGACCTCGTGATCGAGCCTGATGGGAGCCTCCAGGGCAAAGGAGGCCTCCACCCCACTCTGGTTCCTGATCCACAGTCTAGCGGTGCAGGTGGGTCCAGTAAGTCGGGCTCTGGCATTACCATTTCCCACCCGGACAAGGCTGACAAGTCACCTGTCAGCACTGATGAGCACCCGGCCTGCGTTCCTCCATCGGGACCTGATGCTACACCTGACGTCCAGGGATCGCTGCAGCAGACTGATGTCCAGTTGCCATTGGAAGCTTCCCCGCTGCCCTCCTTCTCTGGAGTCTGCTCCTCTGTCCCCTGTGAGGGCAGAGGAACAGAGGATGTCGCTGCTGTCCAGAGTGCCACCCCGACACTGGTGCCTACAATGCCAGATCTGATGCTGGCTGCCCTGATGTCTCCTTCCGGAGAGCCTTTGCCCAGTGACCAGCCTTCAGGCCCTCCACACGGGTCAATCAGGGCAGATCTGCTGGCCCCCCTTTCCACCCCCTGCCCACTGGACCAATGCCTGGCCTGTCAGCTCCTCTGGTAGGGCCATGGGCGGGACCATTGGACTACTCAATGCCGGCTACCTGACGCTGCATATGCCAACACTGGGCTATTCGGCACCTCAGTACCCGAGACCTCACTACCCAATGCCTCAGTGACCAACACCGGCCTATCCTGATCCGGGTTTCTCATTGTCTGGTTATGGTTATCCGTATTATAGCTACCTAGGTGACCCCCCCACCTTCTCCACCTCCCTTCCGGTGGACCTAAAGACGGTCCTATCCACCTGGTGGGCCGAGGCATAGTCCCAGCTTATATTAGAGCTCAACAGACATCAGCTGCCGCTGGCCCCTGTGCCAAACCCAGGACGTCAGCCTTCAGACATGCCCCCACCGGACCTGGAACCCAGACCAGGACTGCCTTTCGGTATGCCGACCAGAGAATTTGCTCACCCCTGGACACCTCTCAGCCTGTGGACCTTCCTCTCCCATTCAAGGACTCCTCCAGCTCACCAGAGTCCTCGGATTCTGATGGGGACTGTTATCCCTCTTGCCCAGATGATGACCTGCACACTCTAGAGACTCCCAAACCGAAGGACTCCCCAAAATCCCCTCTGGAGGATCCTTCCTTTCTAGAACTGTTGCAAAAGATCCAAGCGGCTTATGAGTGGAAATCTGTGGAACCGGATGTGCAACATCAGAGGCCGGCTGAGCACCTGGACCTGGCTGAAGCCTCTCCCACACTCCTCCCCCCATGAATTGGGCCATATGAGGATTTAGTAACCACAATCTGGTAGCAAAGCATATATATATATATGAAGATAAAGCGGGGAGAAAAATGGGTGGAAGAGGGGGTGGATCAAGCAGAAGTACTGAATGAGTACTTCTGCTCTGTTTTCACTAAAGAGAGGGATGGTCCACTACCAATATGGGCTGGGAAAAGGGGGGAGGGGGTGACAGACAAATTGATCATAGGGAGTAGAGTGCTAGAGGGGATGAGGGCGCTAAGGATGGACAAAACACCAAGTCTTGATGGCATCCACCCCAGGGTGCTGAGGGAGATGGTGAAATGGTTGGCAGAGCTGTTGGCAGATCTGTTCAACACCTCCCTGGAAATGGGGTGTGTGCCTCAGGACTGGAGGATGGCCCATGTGGTGCCCATACACAAAGGTGGGCCTAGGGAAGCGCCAGGAAATTTACAGCCAGTCAGCATCACATCCATAGTGGGGAAGCTTATGGAAACAATAATGAAGGAAGGGCTGGTGGCATTCCTTGTGAGTAGTGGCCTCCAGGATGGGCGGCAACACAGGTTCGTCTCAGGGAGATCTTGCCAAACCAACCTAAAAGAGTATTATGACTGGGTAACAAGGGAGCTAGACCGGGGTCATGCAGTAGATGTCCTGTACTTGGACTTCAGTAAGGCCTTTGATACAGTGCTTCATGGCAGACGGGGGGGGGGGAGTTGGTGTGGGTGGGAGAAAAGCTGACAAAGTGGATAGAGAACTGGTTTCAGAGGAGGGTGCAGAGGGTGGTGGTGGGGGAGCTCTCAGCACCCAGAGCAGTGACAAGCAGAGTTCTGCAGGGATCAGTGCTGAGTCCAGTGCTATTTGGGCTCTTTATCTCTTATATAGCACATGGAGTTGGGAGCAGGGTTAGTCTGTTCACAGATGATACCAAAATGGGGGCAGTGGTGGACGAAGAGGACAAATGGAAGAAATTGCAGAGAGACCTAACCAAACTAAAGACATGATCAGAGAACTGGCAGCTGGGATTCAACACGAAGAAGTGTAAGGTGATGCACCTTGGGGCTAAGAACCAGAGGAGGGACTACTGGTTGGGGGGTGAGGCTGGAGATCACAGAGGAGGAGAAGGACCTTGGGGTGTTGAGAACAGGGAGCATGAATAACTCAACCCAATGCAGGAGAACAGCAGCTAAGGCATACAGGATGCTGGGGTGCATCGAAAGGGGTTTCTCATCCAACCATAGGGATGTGATCCTGCCTCTCTGCAGATCCCTGGTCAGATGACATTTGGATTACTATGTGCAATAATGGAGGCCATACCTGAGGAAATATATAAAGTTACTGGAGGGGGTGCAAAGGAGGGCAACAAAAAATGTTAAAGGGGATGGAAGGAAAGGAATATGAAGTCAGGCTGCAGAAGCTGAACATGTACACACTGGAGGAGAGGAGGGATAGGGGATATGATTGAAGCATTCAAATACTTGAGGGGGGGTAAATAAACCTAGCACCGAGAGGCTGTTTAAACTGAGGAGTGGAAGGGAGATGAGGGGGCATGGGCTAATGTTGGAAGGGGGATGCTTAAAGAGGGAAATGAGAAGGCACTACTTCACTGAGAGGGTGGTGTCTAGCTGGAGTGCGCTGCTAGTGGGGGCGGTAGCATGTAGGACACTCAGAAGCTTTAAGAAGGAGTGGGACAAGGCAAGAGGAAGGGTCTGGGGTGGTGATGGGGTGGGAGGAACTGTAAGGGAAGGGGTTGGGGCAGCTGCAGTCTAGGGTGCTAGCTGCACACTCAGGCAGACTTTAATAGACTAGTAGGTCTGTTCTGCCGGCATGTTCGTATGTTCATAACTGTCCTCCTTGGCCACTCTGGCACACAAGGCAAAACCGACTTTACCAATCCCCAGAATAAAGGACTTTTTAAGTCTTCCATCCCAAAGCAGATTCCATGGTGATCAGTGTGGTGCACGATGGCATCACGAATCCTAAGCATCTCAGCTCCACCTCTCCTGACAAACACTCCAAGACCATGGACCAGTATGGCAGGAAGTTATTTTCTTCCTCCACTTTAGGCATGCGAACCCTTAATTATGGTACCCACGTGGGAGACTATTAGAAGTCCATTTTGGGCCAGCTTTCGTCCAAAATAGACTCCCTTCCTGACTCCTCCGTGAAGCAGGAGTTGGATGATGTAGTTTGCTCTGCCAGGTCCGGCTGTCGATATATGCTCCGAGCCACCTACGATGCTGTGGACTCGGCAGGCCATAGCTCCGCTTTTGCCATCAGTCTCCGCCGACACTCTTGGCTGAGGCTTTCCGGTCTAGGCCCAGAAGTTCATTCAGCCATTATGGATACCCCTTTTAGGAGGCTGGTCCTTTTCAAGAGTGATACTAAAGACATTTTATAACCAATTTGCAATATAAGGGACAGGCCCTTAGATCAGTCCATTGCATGTATCGTAAGCCTCCGGGGCCAAAACAGCCCTTTCAGAGACAGACTCATTGCCAGCAGTGGCAGATGCAGCCCCATCGTTAGCCCAAATGGGGAGCTTCCCAGTAGCCAAACCTCCCCCCCCAGTCAAAACCTTTAGAGCTGCGGGGAGCTTCCGCCACCACCTTGCTCTCCACCTCCTGACTTGTTGCCTCTCCCTCTCTGACTGGACCCTGCTCCAGCTGAGCTGGTAGGCAGATGATTCTCTTTCTCCACCTGCTGGAATGGGAGAGGATAATGACCGACTCTTGGGTGCTCCAACTGATTGAGGGGCTCTTCACAGAGTTCTCTCAGACCCCCCCTCACAGACCTCCCCTGCCTTCTTTGTATCCCCCCCAACCACCTTCCTCTGGTTCAGGAAGAGATAAATGCCCTCCTCTCGAAGGCAACCATAGAACCTGTCCCCCCTCAGTTCCTTGCAACAGGTTACTACTCCCACTTCTTTTTGGTGTCAAAGAAAACAGGTGACCTGAGGCTCATTCTGTATCTCAGCTGTCACAACCTGATGGTGTTTTACAAAAAGTTCAGAATGCTCCCCTTCCAGAGCCTTCTTCCCCTTCTAAGGATGGATCGGTGGCTTTGCACACTGGACATTCAGGACTCTTACAACCTGTCCCACCGCAAGTTCCTCAGGTTTTGTTTCCAGGGGGAACATTTTCAATTCTGGGCCCTAACTTTTGGCCTTTCCTTGGCTCCCCGGGTGCTCAAGTATTTAGCAGTGGTGGCAGCCTCCCTGCAAACATGGGGGGTCCAGGTTTTCCACTACTGGATGATTGGCTGTTTGCAGCTCCTTCCAGGGAGGACCTGCTTCACTGTCTTGCCATTACTCTGGAGACTTTCTCCAAGGTGGGCATTACCATCAGCTTTGCCAAATCTCATTTGGTTCCCTCCCAATGATTGCAGTTTATTGGGGTCAGTGTTGGATACTTAATTGGGCAAAGCCTTCTTCCCTGTGGACAGAATAGAGTCTTTGCTTCTACAGCTTTGTTCACTGACTTCCCAGAAGCGCATCCCCGTCCAGAAGGCTCTTCACCTCCTCAACCTTATGCTGGCTGCCATACCTACAGTGCCTCTGGCCCAGGCTGCACATGAGGGTTTTGAAATGGACCCTCAATTTCCAGTGGGACCAGTCAGTGGACGACTTGGACCAAGAGATCATCATCTCAGATCCCACGATCGGGGATCTTCGTTAGGCGTTTGTCCTGGGGCACCTCTCTCGGTGAATGTCCTTTTGGCCCGGTCTTCCCTCCCATGTCCTGATGGCAGATGCCTCAAGAATGGGTTGGGGGACTCACTTTGGGCCCCTCATGACTTGAGAGCGTTGGTCCCTACACGAGGCACAGGTACACATCAACGTGCTCGAGATGGGTCCTTTACGCCCTTCAGATGTTTCAGTCCCTTATCCCTCTCGGGCCCCTGATGATATACTCGGGCCGCATGTCAGTTGTTTGTTACCTCAACAAACGGGGGATGCATTTCTACCTACTGTTGGGGGGCCATGAGGGTGTGGTCCTGGGCCTTTCAGCACAATGTCCACCTGACAGTGCCCGATGTGCCAGGAGTTCAGACTCTCTGGCAGACGCTCTGTTGCTCCTCGGCGAAGGCTCACAAGTGGGAACTAAAGCAGGCCTTCGTAAATGACGTATTTGCACATTGGGGCATGCCTCAGTTAGACCTCTTCATATCCCCATCCAATGCCAAACTTCCCGCCTTCTGTTCAGTCATTCCAGGGCAAGATGTTTTTTGGTAGGATGCGCTGTCTCTGTTTTGGAGGGGCAGATTTGTTCATGCCTTCCCTCCAGTTCTACTGATCCTGAGTGGTCTTCACAAGGTTTGGGTGGAAGGGGCGTGAATAATTCTCATCGCTTCCTTTTGGCTGAGGCACGTCTGGTTCTGTCTTCTGCATCAGTTCTCAGAAGAGCCTTCTCTCCCTCTTCTGATCTCCCAGGACCTGTTGACCCAGGATCGGGGGACCTTGGTTGATCCAGGCCTCAGGTCCGTTCAACTACATGCTTGGCTCCTGCAGATGTAGTGGCTGCTCACTTTGGGGTTTATCCAGAGGTGGCTGCTATCCTGGTGGAGGCCAGAAAGCCTTCCACCAGGTTCAATTGTAGCATGAAGTAGAAGTGGTTTTTGATCTGAGCTGAATCCCAGTCTCTGGAGCCCATTTTTTCATTTCATTTTTATTTTTTTATACTTGCAAATCCAAATGAACAAACTGACCATTTTCATTGGAGACAAGTTTAAAACTAAAAACCACACAAAATATTAACAAACATAATACAAACAAAACATTCAGTCAATAAAATTTCCTGCCTGGTGGCCAGGATCTCGGATTACCTCAGGTACCTCTTCAACCTGGATCTGTTACCCCTCATTGAAGGTTCACTTGTCAGCCATCTCCGCTTATCATCTCCCTGTTGGAGATAAACAGTGGCTCAGCTAGAGGTCTCTAAGACCTTCCTTGAAGGGGGTTCTTCACCTGAAACACCCTATACACAGTACGGCTCCTTCTTGGGACCTCAATTTCATTCTAGAAGAGTTCATACTGCCTCCTTTCGAGCTGGTAGCTGAGGCACATTTGCCTTTTTCTGTCTTTGAAGACTTTATTCCTCATGGCAATCACTTCTGCTTAGAGGATCTCTGAGCTTCAGGGCACTTATGTGCCGTGTTCCTTACCTAATTTTTTACAGGGACAGGGACTGGGTGGCCATGAGAACTAATCCCAAGTTTCTTCCTAAGGTGGTGGATGAATCCACCCTCAATCAATCGATTGATATCCTGTGTTTTCCCAGAATACTACAACTGAGGGGAGCATCTCCTGCACACTTTGGACATACATCGGATCTTGCAGTACTATACCAAAAGAACCAAAGACCACAGGAAAGCAGACCAGCTGTTTGTTTCCTTTGGTCCAAAGAAGGAGGATAGTGCTGCCTCCAAAGTGCTGTCTCCAAACAGTGTCTCTCCAGATGGTTGACTAATTGTATTACCTGTTGTTACAACAAGTACAATAAACCCCTTCCAGGCCAGGGGAAGGGTAATTCTACCAGGGGAATGGCGGCTTCTGCCACATGAAGGCATCTCTGCCTTAGAGATCTGTGCTGCAACTACCTGGGGCTTCTGTCCATACTATTACCAAGCATTACAGTTTGGATGTTGCCTCTCGACGCAGAGCAGGTTTTGGCCTGGCTGTTCTGCAGGGTCTACTTTCTTGAGCCAGCCCCTGCCAGATCATTAGTGGACAGATGGTTTCTTCCTCCTCCCTGGCTTCTCCGGGTTCAGTACTGCTTGGGATTCAGTCCTGTTGGTTAGTACCTACTGCAAGAACCCTCTCAAAGTAAGATAGTACAGTTATGTAAGAACTTACTATAACAGTAAATCTTCGAGACAGGATCTTGCAGTAGGTACTGCTTTCCTTCCCTCCGTCCCCCTGAGTTTCTTTTTCTCTTTATTTTTAGAGGGCATGTCCTCATCTCCTGTTATGCTCAATGTGCCTCCAGTGAGAAAACTGGAGGGCGGGTGAGACACGCCCCTTTTTTACTGACGCACACTGATGTCGGTCAGCTGACATCGGGGCGGCCCCTGACAGAGACTAGAAGATGTTCCATGGGGTCCTTGTGCCTGCTGGCTTAGTCCTGTTGGCTAGTACCTACTGCAGGAGCCTCTCTTGAAGAACTACTGTTACAGTAAGTTCTTACGTAACTGTTCTTTTTGGAGGTATACCATATCCCAAATAGTTTTATAAGATATATTTCTGTACTGTACAAATCAACCATAATTATCCCTTATGTTAATGGTATCCAAGGCTTGCCCTTTGGGGGGAAAAAATGGGTTTGACAGGGTTGCCCACTCAGCCCCCTGTTGTTTGTCTTTCAAATAGATCCATTGGTTAGGAGAAGCTCTAGAAACCCTGGAATTCCATCTGTTCCCCTCCCTGATGGTTCCTTTGCCCCCAAAATTAGTGTGTATGAAGATGACCTCTGCATCCGCACTACACCAGAGCTAAATGAAAGCGTTTTTAAACAAGCAATAGTGGAGTCTGAAAATGCATCAGGATCTAAGTTCAATTACAATAAGAGTCAGGCATTGGTTCTACTCCTCAGCCACTAATAGAGGGCCCAGAAAGTTTTGCAAATATACAGATATCACCTCAATCTATTAAAATCTTGGGTATCCAATTTGAGAGTTGTGATGATGCAGCTCCGAACTGGTTTCAGGCTCTTCCAAGTGTGGAACCGATGTTCTCAATCTGGAAGAATAAGACCATTGCTAAAACGAGAAGGGTCTCCCTGTTATACACTTAATTGTTCCCTTATTTTTACACATCGCTTGTATCTTCCCTACACCCCTTAATATGGAGACTAGATTAATGGATATTTTCTTCCAGGGCCTCTGGGGTAGCACACTCAGCCCCATCGAAAGAGGACATACCTATCATGACTACCCTCTAGGTGGAGTACAGATGGGGTTAACCCTTTACTATTTTTCTATAGTTTGTTTTTTACCTTAATTTTCTTCCACTGTTGTCACAACCCGTTCAGGAAGGATATAAATATTTAAGTTTTAATCTAGAATAAGCTTTTCATGAATGGTTATACCCCCCCCCCCCTTCTGTTCTACCTTGGAATTTGAAGAGGTTTCAACTTCTGCCTTATTTACATGCAGCATGTGTGAAACTGAAATTGTGGCATGTGACCCCATAGTCATTACAAAGTAATTCTAGGAAATCCTTCTGTCTTTAATAGTCACTTCTGTGAGATTCTGCAGGTTCTAATCAGCTATGCCTCCAAAATTTCCACTTTTCTCCATCTTCTCCCAGCTTACAGATAAAAGGTTACCACCATGACAGACTAGAAGTCCAAGGTAACCACAAACATGAAGCAGTGGAAGAACGTATGTGTCCAAGGCTCACATGCTTAGGGGTAGTAGAATCCCAAACTAATTTTTATTTGGAATGCCCCTTTGCAACAGAATGTTGGTTACTAACATTAAAATCATGGGGCATAGATACAGCCTTGTATATTACATATGAAATATTGATACTTGGGATATAATCTGCTTCCATGAGCAAATACCATCCGAGTATACTCAGAATTTTCTTTGCTCTTTGTAAATATTATCTGTGGCAGGCAAGATGTGCCCTTCTTTTTCAATAGCAAGAATTTACCTCACTGCTGGTCTTACTGCAAATTAAACAGAATTTAACAATACTGTTTAATGAGGAATGCAAACAGAATATTAAGGCTAGGGGTTGGTGGAAGCATTTTGTATAGCTGCAGAATGTTGGGCAATGAAGTAGCAATATCATGTACTTTATTTTATTGTTATTGTGATCATTATGTATTTGATTCTCTTCCTTTTTTTTCCCTTTCCTTTCCTTTATGTACTATTGATGCCCTTTTTTCTTTTCTGGAACATGATGTTGTAACCAGTGTTTATTGATGTGTAAAATTTGATTTATTTTATTTCTGAACTAAAACATTTCTCCTACTTTTTTCGATATGCACCATGGGATCTTTAACATCCACTTGAACTACCACCAGAACAGGCAGATGGGACCACGGTTTAATGTCTCATCCGAAAGACGGCATCGCAGAAGTGCAGCACCCCCCATGCTACAGTACAGTACAGTGTCAGTATTGAGGTATTAACCCAAGTGCCAGGTGTGGGAATTGAACCCACAGCCCCGTGACAACCCAAGTGTCCTGGTAAACGTATCTCTTTACTGTTAACTAACAAACTATTTTCTGGGCTATTAAAACAGTGTTTTAAAATAACAAATATTTCTCTTCAAAATTGTAAGTTTTAGAGGTACTGTTACAGCTTCTGCACGAACTACACTATTCATTGTATAAAAGTGTACACCTAGTATGTTTTTAAGAAAAGTAGATTGTAGTAATTCTAAATCTTACTTCAAGAAACAGCTCTTGCAGCAGGTTATACCATCAGGACAAAGCCAGCAGGCTGTAGGACCCCACTGAAAACTTGTAGCTAGCTACATCCAGCGGGGGATTGCCCCAGATGTCGACCCCACCCTGATGTCGGATACCTCATAAAAGGGGCTGTCCCCCAACACCCCCCAGTTCTTTTGCTGCCATCGACTCGCAAGCATCGGCTCCATGGACGCTATCAGCTAATGAATGACGCCAGAACTTTCTACTCTAAAATCTTCTTCTGAACAGTGCTTCTCCCTTTGCTTGTCATCTTCCCTGGCCCCTTCCATTGAAGGACACCCCTCTAAGTGTGCGTGTGGCAAACAGATCCCATTCAAGGATCACCACACAGCCTGCATTCGGTGCCTAGGTCCCGACCTAGGCACCCAACACCAGGGCCTGCCCCATTCGCCAGCAGTTCAACAGCCACACACACAGATCTGCTACCAGAAGGCCCTAGAAACCTTCCTGTTCAAACAAAAGCTAAAAGAAATGGAGAGAGATACTTCCTCCCTAGGAGAATCATCCCACAGGTCAGGTAAGCACAAGGAGAAACATAGGGAGATGGAGAGAGATTTATTGCCATCTAACTGCACCTTGGACTCCCGAGCCAGCTCTGGCTCTGCCTGCTCAGACAGGTCCCCTTTCCGGGCCAAGTCTCAGCCTCCTCCCTTAAAGATTCGGATGACAGGGGCTCAGGTACATCCTCTTCCCTCCAACCTCTTAAGATCCAGTCTAAGGATGCTTCCCTTAGCCGGACTTCAGGTTCTTCCAGCTGATCTGAGGCTTCAGAGAGGCACCATAAGACAGATTCCAAGTCAGCCGCGAAAGTGGGCCCTGACTCCCTGGACCGGCGCCAGGATGCCAACCATTAGTTGGTCTCCCAACCTCCGAGGAGCTACTTGGACACATCAACTAGGCAGACCACCTAGCTGATGTCCTTAAAATGGACATCAGATGAAAAACAGTGGACCGATGAGACAACCACCAAACACCCAAAGGACTCCGCTCCTTGGGCTGACACCCCTCCGTCTGCCCTAGACACTTGTCATCCGGATCCATCCAAGGATGAAGGCACTGACATTGGTATCCAGCTGGCTACTGATGACCTGAAGCTGGGGACAGGGAAGACCAGAGGTTGCCTCAAGGCCTGATGCAGAATATTCCTGCTCGCCAGGACCCAGAACCTGCTCCTCCTGCCAGGGCAACCCTGATGCCGGGGCTGTCAACTGGTCTCAATTTACAGGAGGTCAGGAAGTTATTCTCCTGGTGGGAGACCATCAGGAAAAATATGGTCCTCGCTAAACCCATGGGGGGAGGAACTGCCTCAGCCCAGTCCTCTGACCCTTGATGCATTCCCCCAGGGATGAACCTTCTCTGCCTAGGGGCAGGTCCTGAGAAAAATGAGACAGACAGGTATCTTGCAAGAGGCACTATTCCAGAACCCCTTCTAGATCCCCAAGCTCCCACAGACACAAGAGGTTGTGTAGAAGGTGGGGCTCCTCTTCATCTGGAGAGTTCCACCCAGACACCTCGGATACATCCAGGTCGACTTTGCCTTTTAGTGTCCCTTCACCCGACCAATGGGATCTCCCTAAATCATCCCCGGATGACCCCTCATTTATGGACATAATGAGGCATATTCAAGAAAACAAGGGTGGGACACACAAGACCTAGATCCCAAAAGGCAATGCCTGGCCCGATATTTATATCAAAAGGACCCAAAGCCTGTGGTGGTTCCACTGTTGGTGGACACTTTCCAGGATGCCACCAGAGCTGCATGGAGACACCCACACTCATCACCCGCAGTCCCTAAAAAAGCAGACTGCCTGTATAGGGCTCCCTTAGAGGACCCATACTTGGGGCAACAACTTGTGGTGGACTTGTTGGTCATTACAGCCATGCATGACAGATCTCAAAGGCCCCAGTACCTTAGCATGCAGCCCCTGACCAAGAATCCAAACAACTGGATTTGATAAGAAGGTGCATGTATGTGGTTGCCACCTGCTCCAAAATGTCCTTGAACTATCTAACCCATATGGTGCAGTTTCAGATCTCCTCATGGGAGCAAGGCCTAGACCTTGATAAGGACATCCTAGAAAGGTGACAAGAAAAAGGAGCTTCTGAAGCTTTTCCAGACAGGCTCCAATGTGGGGACACAAGTCTTAAGGGCCGCCTATGACTCCGCAGATTCTGCCACTAGAGATGCAGCAGCCAGCATTTGCCTAAGGAGACACTCTTGGTCGAAGGTCTCCTGCTTCACCCCAATAATGCAGAAGGGCATCCTGAATGTGCCATTCAATGGTTCTGTCCTTTTTGGGGATAAGTCAGAGACTGGTAAAGCCGTCAGGTCTGTGCAAGCCATGTACAGACCGAGACAGAGGTCCTTTTGGAAAGGCCAGAACCGCTTTCACCAACAAGGCCAACAGCCCAGGTCTGGCTAGCAGTCTGGGGGTAACTTCAGTCGTGAAAGTCAGCCCTGTTTTTCTGTTAGCCAGGGACAGCAAAGCACAAGGCCTGACCAGCCTTCCAGTCAAAACCCCACCACAGCATGACTCATTCCTGACCCCTACCCCTCCTCTGGATCAAATGGAAGAGAAGGTCAGGTGTTGCTTTGCTCACCACCTTCCCAGGTGGCAGAAGATAACTTCCAACCAATGGGTGCTACAACTCATCAGATGAGGAAACTCTGTTGAGTTCTTTGGCCACCCTCCATCAAGACCACATTTGCTGTCCCGTTATTCAGAACAGCATGCATTGCTTAGCCAGCAGGAAATCTCTGCTCTCCTGGAAAAGGAGACCATAGAGGTGATTCCACAGAACCAAAGGGGAAGATATATTACTCCCACTTCTTTCTAGTTCCAAAGAAGATCGGGGACCTACACCCAATCCTGCATCTCAGCCACTTAAACACCTTGGTAGCATACAAAAGCTTCCGCTTGGTCACCCTCCCGGATCTCATCGCAATGCTCAGAAATAACGCTTGGCTTGTCTCCCAAAATATGCAAGATGCGCAACTTCATATTCTCATCACTCCACCACACATAATGTTTCTGCAGTTTCAGTTTCTGGGATGCCACTACCAGTTTCAGGCCCTCCCATTCAGCCTTTCATCGGCTCCACAAGTATTCATCAAATGCCTAGCAGTAGTGATGGCAGCCCTCAGAAGACAAGGCCATTACGTCTTTCCATATCTGGATGACTGGCTTCTCTTGGCTCCCTCACAAGGGGTACTACAAGACACCTATACCCTGTTTCGAATCACTGGGCATCACCAACAATCTGGAGAAGTCATTGCTGGTTCCCACACAGAAGCTACAGTTTATAGAGGCGATGTTGGATACCCATCAAGGCAGAACCTTTTTACTGGAAGACAGGGCAGAAAGGTTACGGGTACTGATTCGGTCAATCAGCGCCAGGAAACAGGTTCCTGCGAGAACTGTGCTATGCACGCTCAGGCATATGGTGGCATCGATCGCCACAGTTCCTTCACCCATCTTCACATGAGGATCATGCAGTGGACCTTCAAGGTACAGGGGACCAATGTCAGAATGACCTTGATTACCCAGTTCAGGTTCTGAATTCCGTCCTCAAAGCCTTTCGATGGTGGATCAACCCGGAGCACCAAGCATGAGGTGTTACTTTCTCCACTCCTGTACTGACCCTGCCGCTCACCACGGATGCATCGGCGTCTGGGTGGAGGGTTCACCTGAATGGCACAAGGACACAGGTCATGTAGTCCCAATCAGAAGCACATCTCCATATCAGTGTCTTGGAGAAGAGGACAATCCTGCATGCACTTCAGGCCTTACACTCCGACATCCCCCCAGGCCACTTGCTGGTCCAGATGGACAACATCTCAGTGGTGTACTACTTCAGCAAACAGGGAGGCACTCATTCCTACCAGCTTTGCTGGGAGACTGTGAGAGTCTGGAACTGGGACATACAGCATGGTATAACCCTCGCTGCAGTTTATGTTCCTGAAGTTTGCAACACTTTGGCGGACCTTCTGAGCAGGTCATGATCCAGCACCCATGAATGGGAACTCATTCAGCCCATCGTGGACCAATGGGGAATGCCAGACTTAGATCTGTTAGCATCCCCATACAATGCGTAACTGCCCAGTTTCTTCTCGCTAGATCCAGGGCCTCGTGTTTTCAGGCGAGATGCATTGTCCCTCTCTTGGATGGGCAGGTTCCTCTATGCTTTTCCTCCCTTCCCTTTGATCCAGAAAGTTCTTCTCAAGTTACAAGCAGAAGGGGTGACCATAATCTTAGTAGCACTATTCTGGCCCAGACAGTTCTGGTTTCCGCTGCTTCACCAATTGACACAGGAGGCTCCAGTTCTCCTTCCAATCAGCTCTCATTTGGTGTCCCATGAAAGGGGTCTCTGGTTCACCCAAACCTCAAGTCCCTGAACCTGCATGCTTGGCTCCTAAGGACATAGCCATTCATAGACACGGTGTGTCTCAGGGTGTTGCTGACATCTTAGCAGCAGCCAGGAAACCTTCCGCTCACGCCACCTATGCCATAAAGTGGTGCCGTCTTTGTCTCTGGGCTGTCACACAGAGTTTAGATCAGCTCTTCTGTTTGGAAAAGTGTGCTGGGCTGCCTTCTTTCCTTATTTAAAATTAGTCTAGTGTATTCTTCTTTAAAGGTACATCTTTGTGCCATCTTGGCCTACTATGTGCTGATTGGCCAGCATCCTCTGGTGCAGCTGGAGGTGTCACAGGCCTTCTTACGCGGGGCATTCTCCACCTAAAACCATCCATTCAAGAGCCGGTCCTGCCTTAGGATCTACTACTTGTCCTAGAGCAACTGACTCTGCCACCTTTTGAACCAGCCATGAGTTGTGAGTGATGCCTTCTTTCATGGAAGGCATTATTTTAAGTTGCTGTTACCTCAGCCAGAAGGATTTCAGAGCTCCATGCACATATGTGCAAGGAACCTTATTTAATTTTTCACAAGGACAGTGTGTCCTTAAGAACTAATCCCAAGTTCCTCCCCAAGACAATGTCAGAACTTACGCTTAACCAGGACATTGATCTGCTGGTGTTCTTCCCTAACTACACCAACAAAGGAGATGCTCTCCTCCACACCCTGGATATTCACTGTATGCTCAGATTTAATCTGAGCAGAACCAAATGCTTCAGGCAATCAGAACAGCTCTTTGTTTCCTTTGCCCACAGGATGACTGGAGCTCCAGTGTCCAAACAAACTCTCACCAAGTGATTGGTGCATTGTATAACTTTTTGTTATCAGCAAAGGAACAAACCCTTACCAGGACAGGTACAGGGTCACTCTACCAGGGCAGTGGCCACTTAATTCGCTTCACTATGAGATGTGTCCACCTCCTCCATTTGCGCAACAGCTACTTGGAGCATAGTTCATATGGCTCGCAGTCCTCCAGGGGTTGCTTTCATGAGAGGTCTTCTCTTTTCACCTCTTTCAAGCTCCTTATTTCCCACTCCCTGCTTCAGTCTGATCTTGGTACTACTTGGTACTCAGTCCTTATTGTGTAACCTGCTGCAAGAGCCATTTCTTGAAGTAAGATAGTACAGTTACATAAGAACTTACCATAACAGCAGATCTTCGAGAATAGCTCTTGCAGCAGGTAGTTTCCCTCCCACCTTCCCCGGCCTCAGGAGTTTGTCTCTCTTCATGAAAATTTAGGTCATTTGGTCATTGGTCTTCCTCTGGAAGTGGATCTTCAGCTTCCCCTCCTGTATCGTATTGCTTTGCCAGAATCTCTGGTAGGAGAACTGAGAGACACTGGGGGACCACCTTTTTTATGAGGTATCTGATGTCGGGGCAGGGCTGGCTTCCGGGGCGATCCCCTGCTAGATGTAGCTAGCTAGATGTTTTCCATGGCATCCTGCAGCCTGCTAGCTTTGTACTTTTGGTGTAACCTGCTGCAACAGCTGTTCTCGAAGATCTACTGTTACGGTAAGTTCTTATGTAACTGTACTTTCTTTAATGTTGGCATATCGACCCCACACCTCTGCACCATATAGTACTTTAGTATTAATTTTTGCATCATAGCACCTATATAAAGCTGTGAATGAGTCTTTTGCAAAAGATCTAGTAAATCTATTGATACCCAACATACTACATCTAACGTTATCTTTAATATGTTTTATGTGTGATTTCCACTTTAAATCTCTGCTAAACACAACCCCAAGTATTGGAATTCTTTGACCTTTGTTATACATAAACCATTAATGTTCCAGGGTTTTAGCTTTTTCTTTTGTGAGCCAAATGTCACTATCTTCATTTTTTCTATGTTTAAAGTCAGTTCCAGTTTCTTCAAGCTTTCCCTAACTGAGCTTAATGCCCTTTTCAACCCAAGCAGTGTCTGAGCTAAAGTAATAGTTTCATCTGCATACATGAGTATTTTCACTGGGATTTGATTAATTTTGGGAGCAAAAGTGTCGACTTTAGAGATATCTTCCACCATGGTTTCAATATAGATATTAAAGAGTGCAGGGGCCAACAGGCACCACTGTTTGACCCATGTTTGCTTCAGTTTGTTCAGTTAATGCCCCATCCTTCCCAAATGTAACTCTAAGCAACGTATCATTATGCAACACAATTAGCACATCTAGTACGTTATGTTCTAGACCTTTTGATTTCAGTATATGCCACAGGATTTCTCTATTAACAGAATCAAATGCTGCATTTTGTATCTGCAAAGGCTGCATATATCTTCCTTTTCTTTTGCTTGACATATTTGTCTAAAGTAAAATTCAGTACAAATATATGATCCTATGTAGATTTTCCATTTCAGAACCCTGCTTGAAATGGTGACAGTACATTCTGCTCATCTGTCCAGCCCAACAGTCTATCTAGTATAATTCTGGAAAACAATTTTAAACCAACACTCAGCAAGGTAATTGGACTACAGTTCAATGGGGTAAACAAAACATGTCTAGGCCCTTCCTAAATGTCATCATATTAGCACTGACCACCACCTCTAAAGGCAACCTGTTCCATAGATCTTCCACCCTCTGTGTGAGATATCTCACTCTTTTCCTTGTTCTATATTCTTGACCTTTTAGCAGAAGGTCATACAATCTCACATTGTGTTCTGTGATCCAGTCCCAGGCACTCCCAAAGGTCATTTGTATTGTATGCCCTATAGACTAGGCACATGTCTCCCCTCAAACACATATACTCAAATGTGTATAGTTCAAGTGCTGGTAGTCTGTCCTCATATCTTAAATGTTTTACCAACTTGTTTGTTCTAGTAGCCCTTCTCTGGATGCCTGCTAGCAATAAGATGTCATTTTTTGCTATTGGAGATGTGAATTATACACAGTACTCCAAGTGGGATCTCACCAACAATGGCAATAGCACCCTTCAATCCCTGCTACCTGTATGCCTCAATATGCAGCTGAGTATTCCTCTAGAATTTTTTTTGTCATTTCTAGGCAGTTTGTATTCATCTTAAAGTCACTGGTGATTATTTCCCCCAGGTCTTTCTCCTCAGTGATCTCCCATAATATCCTCCCCCAGTTAAGTATTCTGCCTTTTTATTAGAGCTGCCCAGGTGTATGACAGCACATTTATCCAAACTATATACCAAGCCCAGTGTTCTAGTCTTGTTAGTTCTGATTATGAATGTCAGTGGAATTCTGTACCACACACCCAAGTTTGGTATCATCTGCAGATTTCTAGAACCAAACCCCCTCTCCACCCCTCATGGATGTAATGTATATATTAAGGAGGGAGAGCCACATCACAGACCCATGTGGCACTCCACTAGACACCTTCTTCCATTTTGAAGTACACCCTCTCAGGCTGACCTGCTGCTTCCTATTTGTGAGCCATGATAGTATCCAACTGATGATATTCCCATACAGGTCTAGGTTATTCAAGGCCTCTGCAGGTTCCTTATGTGGCACCTTATCAAACACCTTACTAAGATCCTGAAAGATGACATCTTCAGGCAGGCCTCTGTTGTGTTCCCTGCTCACCCCCTCATAAAATTGTCATAAGTTAGTTTGGCAGAACCTGTTAGATGTGAAACCACCTCTTGCATCCGCGGTACTAAGATGATCCTTGATAACTTCCTTTATAATTCCCTCAAATACTGCACCTTGCCAACACTGATACTAAACTGACAGGTCTACAATTACCACTCTACCTGTATCCTTTCTTAAATATACGCACCACAATTGCCTCCCTCTATGAGTTAACCACTTTCCCTGACCTTAATTAGTCTTGAAAACCTTTGGTTATAGGTCGCGTCAGTTCCTCCACCAACTTGTAGAGAACTTTTGGATGGACCCATTCAGGCCTTGGGGACTTATTGTCATCAAGACTCTTAATCTAATCCTGATGTCCTTCTCCTGTAATATTCTGGGTGGCTCACCACAAGTCATTTCCCCTTCAGTTGTTATGTCTGTTTTATCTGTAAATACAGACACAATACTCATTCAGCATTCAGTTATCTGTGGCTTTGTCATCTGGTATTAGCTCCCCTCTGATGTTAACCAGTGGGCCCGCCCTCACATTGACTCCCCTGATGTAGCAGATGTTAGCATAAAAAGATCACATCTTACCATTCTTACGTACTTTTTTCATTCCCTTGCTGTTCTTTTATATGCAACCCAGTACTGTTCAGTATTTCCTCTTTGCCCTCTTATACACTTTTTTTTTAATTCATAAGTGTATTAACTTTCTTATTAAGCCAAAGGGGCTTTATTCCATTTTTATTATATTTCTCCTTCTCTTGGACATATTTAGTTAGCAGTTGGTTTAACTTATTTATAAGTACTACCCACATTTCATGTCCTTATCCCAGTTCCAGACGGTAATTTCCCCACACATGGCCTTGAAGTCTGCCTCCCTGAAGCATTTTAAGTATTTATTTTGATTTTTGTGTGTGAATTAATAATAACAGACTTTACCATGTCATGATTGCTCTTTTCAAATCAGTACATTACCTGGCAGTAAGAAAAATGGAATCCTCCAGGTTACCTACAACCAAGTATAGAGTCTTATTCCCCCAGTTGGAAATTCACTGAATTGTTCCAGTTCCATGTCTCCCAGAGTACTCATAAACGTCTTTTCTAAATTTTTTTTACCCATACCTGTGTCCTAGTCAATTGGGGGTAGACTAAAATCCCTCATACTCAAGAGTCCATCATCCAGGTTAAAGCTGCCTAATTGCTCAATCAACCTATCATCCAATTCTTGTATTCATGTTGGTGTTTTATATATTAAACCAAGAATACATTTTTTGCAGAAGTCCAATTTTATATTTAACCAAAGTTGTTCTAGCTTGCTACCTTCTCCCATTCCTGTGATTGGCTCTAGTATGATGTTGTCTGCTTTGTAAATAGCCACCCTCCTCTTATTATATGCTGTCTTTCCTTACTGTATAGGCTGTAGCCTGTGATGTTCCCATCCCACTTGTCTCCTGATTGTCACCAGGTCTCAGCTATGGCACATGCTGCAATATTCTCTTGTGCAAGGACCTTCTGTAAGTAACATTTCTTTATCATAAGATTCCAAGCATTAAGTAACAAACACTTCCAGACTTTATTGTGTTTCTTACCTCTTGTATTCTTTTTGGGAGTGAACCTCGGTATTAGAGTTAAAGAGTCCACCCTTCTACCTCCTGACTAGTGTCCATCATTTTTCTTATCCTGAGGTGTAGTACCCAAGAGCCATATTTATTCAGATGCAGCCTGTCAATTCTATACAGTCTTTGGTCTCTGAAAGCATCCCATTTTCTAAGGAAGGAAAAGCTCTCACTCCTACTTCAGTGTCTAAGCCACCCATTTAGTTATGCTGTGCTTCTGTTTTTTCCTATCCCTGCCCTTGGGACTGGCAGAATTTCTGACACAATAATGCTACATCCCTTTTCTTTTAGAATCTTCCCCAACTCCTCAAAGTCACTCTGTATATCTTCAATTCTTCTTCACCCAACATTGTTTTTACCCACATGCATTACCATTATTGGTTTCAATGTACCTCTTAAATAACCTCCAATAGTCTTTTTTACATCTAATGCTTTACTTCCTAATAATAATGCCACTTGTGTATGTTCTTTTCTACCCTCACAGATTACAGAATCTGTGTACCTTAATATGAAGTCACCGACTACTGGGATGTTTCTTTTCTGAGACATAGATTCAATAAAAAACTGCATTTGTATGCTCTTTATGATTGTTGCACTGGTGGCTTGTACCTGCTTCCTGAGTGTCCATACCAGAATGCTGATGATTATGTAAATTTGGACCTGCATTCCTTTGACTCCTAGCCCCATTAAATAAGCCCTCATATTGGTTATTACTATTGCAAATTGAATCAGCACAATGAATTCCTTTTTTCAGTGGTGGTGTAAACCTATTAGTGAATTCTTTATTGATGGACATAATTGTCTGTCTTCTCCTCCTTTTCTTTTGAACCTGGGACCTTACACCATTTGTCATCACTTTCTTTCTCTTCATTGTCCAGTCTGTTATTTAAAACTCCTTTTCTCTTACCCCATCCAGCTCACATGACTTAGATTGTTGTAACCCATTGCCATCCCTTGATATTAACAATAAACTTTTCTTATTCGTGTATTTTTCTTTCAGCCTCCAAGCTATTGTTCCCCTGTGTCTTGTGGCCTCCACAAAGTTAATGTACCATAATAGTCCAGATGTTTTCTGAGGTTGTCTATCTCCTTCTGCTACTTGTAAATAAGGATGCATTTATCACATACAAAATGGCTAAGGCTTGTACCCCTAGTATACATATTACATGATTTACATATGCACAATGAAGAGAAGGTTTTGACCATGTGGCGTGTGGGTATATGTATACCATGCTGGAGTGTTTGTCTTCAGACAGTAACTGTTTCCCTGGGTGAGAGCCCTTTATAATGCCTCTAGTCTGGGGCCTAGTATATGGCCTTCTTCGCCAATCCTTTACATTGAGTAGGGAAAGTTGTCAGGGATGTCTCTCTCTTCATTTTTACAGGCACTATCCCTCAAACTGTTGGTGGCTGCCATATGGCAGAACCCTCTGATTGAGGGGTTGTGCCAGGGGAAACTGCACCAGAAAATATTTATTTATCAAAAACTTTGGAGAATTACCATTGAGCACAACTGCTCATTGACAAAGGGTCCCCGTCAAACACTTAGTCAAAAAAAAAAAGCAAGTACAGTAAGCAGTTACAGAGGAAATGCAATCAAATCAGGCTCAAATCACCTAAGGAAGAACAATTACACACAGTTTTGAAAAGAAAATCCATACAGATTATTGCATAAGAAGTTACAGCTAATGTGCAGAGAGAAACCAAATGAAACTGTTTAATGGTTACATGGAGACTCAGCAGTATAGCAGGCAATTTGTTTAACCAGTTAGTCACATATCACTATCTGCTGAAGGTTTATTGTTATTTCTCTGAAATCCCAGTGTTTTTAAAACATTTTATTGAGTAAGGTTATGTACACTTACATCACTGAATCATCAGAAGTCATACACTGATGCATGTTAATTTCAGTAAACTGCAATACATTTCATCATCTGGATTGCACAAATCGATCATTTGAAAAATACATTTACATTGAAAAAAGTATTGAGATAGAAATACATCTTAACAGGTGCACATCACACTGGGATGGTGTCTTCGAGGCATAGGTCAAGAAGTATAGAGAAAACCCAGGAGCAGTTGTAAAATTCCACAAATCTGTTTATTTGTAGTTACAATAACATAAAATAAAATAAACCTATTCAGAATAATTATATACAGAAGCAAAATAAAATCTCTTGTAAAAAAATATTTCTTGGAAAAACATCTCCCTTGCAGCTCAGCTTAGCTGTTTTTATAAGACTTTTTCAGCCCCCATCCTTTGCAAGCATCCTGCTCTTTGTCAATTTCAGGAGCTGCTAGAACATTGAGAACTTCCTAAGGTCTCCACAGCCTTTGCAAAAGGCTCAAGCATTTGCACTCTAATGACTTCTAGCTTTTTACAATTATCGCAAATTATAAATATATACATTTCAATAGTAACACAATTTTCTAAATAAAAGTGATCCCATTATCAGTTTAATTTTCATATGCTGATTCTCATATATTTTATATTAGTGGATATAAATATGCAAGGGAGGAAAAACAGACAGCAAGAGAAAAAAGAGAGAGTGAGGCAAAGGATTGCGAGACTGTTCGGGTTGATCAAGTCCGAAGTCTCACAGGAAAATGTGGTTGTGCAACCAGACAGAAGAGACAGAAAAGGAAAAGAATATAGATCCTTGCATTAAAACATTTTCTCCAAAACAAATGGGACGGGGTCCTATTCCATCCTGTCACACATATCCCCTCTCTTTAAGTGGGAACCTGTTTTATTAAACAGGTTTCCAAAACTCTTTATTTTCTAATAACACTTGTTGCATTCAGACATTAAGAACATTTGCACCCATGTTTTTAACAGTATGGCAAAAAGTACAGTTCAAACCCGTACATTAGGGTTTTTTTTTCCAGCTATCAGAACCCTCAATTCCTGATCCATATCTTGACAGAAAATCAGCATTACTATTCTCTTTACCAGATTTGTGAGTCACAGAGAATTTAAATGTCAGCAGTGCCAGGTACCACCGTGTGATTCTGGAATTTTTATCTTTCATCTGGTTAAGCCAACAGAGATGATTGTGATCAGTTACAACAACAAAATCAGTTTCTAGCAAATCAAATTTGAGAGACTCCATGGACCACTGTGCTGCTAACACTCCTTTTCAATAGTGGAGTACCTTTTCTCTCTGTCATGCAATTTCCTATTTATATACAGAATAGGATGTTCTTTCCTATCTATATTTTGGCTTAGGACAGCACCTAGGCCTACCTCAGATGCATCTGTCTGTAACAGAAATGGTTTCTCAAAGTCTGGGCTTATTAAAACAGGTGCTGAACATAATGCAGCCTTTATGGCTTGAAAAGCTTCATCACACTCTGGAGTCCATTTCACCTTATTTGGGTACCTTTTCTTTGTGAGTTCAGTGAGGGGAGTAGCTAATTCAACAAAGTTGGGAACAAATCTTCGATAATAACCAGCTAGTCCTAAAAATGACCTAACATGTTTCTTTGTTTTAGGTACAGGGCTGTTAGCTACAGTTTCTATTTTAGAAATCTCTGGTTTGTCTTCTCCATTTCCCAACACATAGCCCAAATATCTAGTTTCCTCCATGCCCAATGCACATTTGGTAGGATTAATAGTCAGACCTGCATTTTTGATAGCTTGGATAACTGCTCGTAGGTGTCCCAAGTGACTTTTCCAGTTGGGACTGTACACCACAACATCATCCAGGTACACAGCACAATAACCAGTGTGAGGGGATAAAATTACATCCATGTACTGCTGGAATGTAGCTGGTGCAGCACATAAACCAAAGGGCATGGTGGTGAACTGATAGAATCCTATAGGAGTGGTAAATGCAGTTTTATCTCTGGATTTTTTAGTTAAAGGTATTTGCCAGTAACTCTTGATGAGATTGAGAGTACTGATATACTATGCACTCCCCAGTCTGTCCACCAAATCATCCATTCTGGGTGTAGGATAACTGTCAAATTCTGAGACTTGATTACGTTTCCTGAAATCAAGGCTGATTCTAACACTCCCTTCTTTTTTGTTTACAATTACCATGGTTGATGACCAAACACTCCTCGAATCCTCAATGCTACCCAAGTCTTTTATTTTTTGTATTTCCTTAACCACATCAGCTTTTTACCTCTCTGGCAACCTGTATGACTTTTGCCTAATAGGACAAGCATTCTTTGTCACTATTATGTGCTTAACCCCTTTTCCTCAGCTTGGTACCATAGTAAAAGTACTGTTAAATGTTTTTAGCATATTACGAATGTCTGCAGTTTGTTCTGAGGTTAAGGAAACATTCACCATTACAGCATCAGCATTTACAGTTTGTTATAGTCTATCATAAGCTACATCAATATCTTCCTTACCAGTTTCTGGCAAAACTAGCAAGGCAGCTTTTGGCATTTTTTCAACCCATTTCTTGAGGAGGTTAGCATTGTATATCTTAGAAGGATTTTTCTTTTTGGGTCTCAATCTTATAGTTAACAGTGCCAGTACATCTAAGAACCTTATATGGCCCTTGCCACTTCATTAACAACTTATTTTCTGTTGTGGGTAACAGTAGCAAAACCTTTTCACCTGGATCTAAAACTTTTTCTTTTACCCCATGGTCATAATATACCTTCTGCTGGTTTTGAGTCTCTTCCTGATTACTATGGGAAAGTTCAACATATTTTGCCAGTTTCTTTCTACGGCACGCATATAAGAAGATATAGATTGTTTCTGAGTGGGGTTCTCTTCCCATGTTTCCTTTATCACATCCATTGGCCCTCTTGGCTGCCTAACATACAGCATTTCAAATGGTAAAAACTCTGTTAATGCATGTGGCACTTCTCTGTAAGCAAAAAGTAGGTAAGGCAAATAATGGTCCCAGTCTTTCCCTTCTGCAAACTTTTTTAACATGTGTTTTAAGGTTTGGTTAAAACGCTCAACTAGACCGTCTGTCTTAGTATGATGGGGGAAGTTCTTATGGAAGTGATACCTAGCAGTCTGTACAGCTCCTTAAGCAGTGCAGCACCAAAATTATTACCCTGATCAGTAATACTTTCTTTAGGTATGCCCACTCTGCTGAAAATTTTGACTAGCTGTGCTGCAACATTTGGGGCTGTAACAGTATACATTGGAACTGCTTCTGGGTATCGAGTAGCATAGTCACATACTACCAGGATAAATCTGTTACCCTTTTTACTTTTGTCTAAAGGACCAACCACATCCATTGCAGTTCTCTCAAAAGGCACATCTATTAAGGGTAGGGGCACCGGGGCACCTTATCTTTTCTAGTGACTGGGGCTACTTTCTGACACTCAGCACAGGAATTACAATAGGCAGCAACATCTTCATGAATTCCCAACCAGTAAAATCTATACAGCAATCTGGCTAGGGTGTGATCCCTCCCTGAGTGACCAGCCATAGGATTACCATGTGCTATCTGTAACAGTTCTGTTCTATGCTTCTGTGGTATAACCAGTTGTTCTGTCTGTTCCTGTGTCTGAGGTTTAACCCAAACTCTGTACAGTAATACATTACATTTTTTATACATTGGTGCACCTTATTTTGGTTTTACCCCAGCTGCTTGAAGTAACCCTGGAGAGAAACATTGTTAGCTTGCTCTGAAAGAAAATCACAATCAGTTATCAATTTAGTGTCAGCATTTTCATATTTTAATCCTTCATGTTCATCAGTCATTTGTTGCCTCAATTTTTTCAGGCTTTGTCTTTCTTTCCTGGATTTCTGGATCTTGGAGCTATGCTCAAACAAGTCTGAATCAAAATCACTGAAAGGAAAAGTGTCCCCACCATCTGAAATTTTCTTTGCCTGAGCTCATCACCACAGCTGCTGAAACATCAGGACTTACTCCCTCTTTGATCAATTCAGTAAATCCTGGAAAGTAATTTCCAATAATCACAGGTACAGGTAAATTTGATACTACCCCCACTTTCATTTGGTGTGACACACCCTTAATGGTCAGAGTCACTGGGTGGTGGGATAGTATCAAGTGTCCCTATGGATGCAGATGATACCAGTACCTCGTCCTTTTGCACAGTATTTTCCCAACACTTTAACATACACTAGGGTCTGTCTGTTTCCTGAATCAATGAGTCCCTTTAGAGTCTTATTCCCCACCTTCACATCTGTTAGGTACTTGCCTCAGTTTGCCAAGGACAAATCTACTCCAGTGCCACTCTCTTTATTACAGCAGTTTCTTGCAAAATGGCCTGGCTTATTACAGTTATAGCAGATAACATCTTTTGGCACAGATTTGCTACCCCCACCAGAATTCTTAGCAGGCTTGGAATTTAAATGGGAAAAAGAGTTTCTTACCAGTGCTTGGCTGTTACCTCACTGCTGTGGCATCTGTCTGGCCATTTGGTAGTCCTCAGCCAAAGAAACAGCTTTTTCCCCATTCTCTGGTCGGTGTTCCTTTACCCACAGCTGCACATCTGTATGCAAGATGTTGATGAATTGCTCCATGGCATACATGTCAATGATCTGTGGGACTGTTTTGCTCTCCGGTTGGATCCACTTCATCATGAATTCTAGGAGTCAAGTGAAGGCTTCTCGAGGATTATCAACCGAGTTGTACCTCAGAGATTGAAATCTCTGCCTGTACGTCTCTCTGGAGATGTACCTTTTCAGGATTTCTCTTTTCACCAGATCATAGTTTTCTGACTGTGCAATGTCCATAATGCTGTAGGCAAGCTGGGCTTTCCCTGTCAGGTAGAGTACCAGTCTGATTGTCCATTGCTGCTTTGGTCACTAGCAGGCTGTGGCAACTCTTTCAAAGGTTGTCAGGAATGCCTTAATATCATCTGAGGGACACAACTTCATAGGTTTAATGGCCTTTAGGTTGCTTGCATTTTGTTGCTCATCTGGGTCTGTGCCAGATCCTCTGCCTTCGATAGCTTGTGAGGCATCCAGCCATTGCTGTTCCTGTCGTAGCGTCACTTCTTTCAGCTGCTGATCCTGTTGCTGCATCTCTTCTCTCCTCAATGCTTCTAACCATTGAATTTATTTTTCTCTCTGCTTCTCAGTCTCTTTTTGTTATATAGCCCACCATTTCAAAAAGTCCACCAGGCTTTTAGGTTCTGTCATTGCCTGTTCTTTTTCCATAACTTGCGCTGGCTGTACAATCTCAAACTGGACTTCAGCTGAAGAATCCATACCTTTCTCTGTGCTTCCCTAGTACTAGGTCCAGTACTCATGCACAAATCAAGGTCAGGAAGCATAGAGGAAACCTAAGAGCAGTTGTAAAATTCCACAGAACTGTTTATTTGTAGTTACAATAACATAAAATAAAATAAACATATTCAGAATAACTATATACAGAAGCAAAATAACATCTCTTGTAAAAAATCTTTCTTGGAAAAACATCTCCCTTGCAGCTCAGCTTAGCTGTTTTTATAAGACTCTTTCAACCCTCATCCTTTGCAAGCATCCTGTTCTTTGTCAATTTCAGGAGCTGCTAGAACATGGAGAACTTCCTAAGGTCTCCACAGCCTTTGCTAAAGGCTCAGGCATTTACATGCAAATGACCTCTAGCTTTTTACAGTTATCTCAAATTATAAATATATACATTTCAACCGTAACACAATTTTCTAAATAAAAGTGATCCCATTATCAGTTTCATTTCCATACACTGAGTCTCATATATTTTATATTAGTGGATATAAATATGCAAGGGAGGAAAAACAGACAGCAAGAGAAAACAGGGAGAGTGAGGCAAAGGATTGTGAGACTGTTTGGGTTGATCAAGTCCGAAGTCTCACAGGAAAATTTGGTTGAGTAACCAGACAGAAGAGACAGAAAAAGAAAAGAATACAGATCCTTGCATTTAAACACTTTCTCCAAAACAAATGGGACAGGGTACTATTCCACCCTGTCACAGATGGGCTAACAGCAGGGTTGTAGAAGTTAGAACTATTTTGCCATCCTGATTCCGTTAGACAGGCTATATAACCTGTTCTGTAGCCTTTAGTAAGGGATCCCAGATCTTTGAAATAGGGTCTGCTGACCATTTTCTGAAAGCTGGGTTATTTCTAGTTAAAGGCAACTATCCAGATTTGCTGACCCACTGAGAAACTTCTCAGACCCCTTGCTGTGTTATTATTTTGTGCATTAATGAGTAAAATGGAGCATAGTGGGGAGGCCCAGCCCAGTTTATAGTGCCTATGATCAGCACCCAGAAACAATTCTAGGAACTATTCAGAGAGTTTTGTCAACAAGACTTGTTCCATGATATTGTGGACCTCATGCCAGAATTGGCTGATTTTGGGACAAGTCAGGGTCATACATAGAAAGTTACCCTCCTCTGGTGCTTGGGGCAGTTGGATGACTTCAGAGTTTATTACATGTAGCTGAGCTGAGGTAAAAAAAAAGTGTAATAAATTCAGCTGGATTAGCCTGTTCTTACGACAGCTTGCCAAATGGGTGGCAGCAGGCTTCCAAACTGTGTTAGAGATGGGTAGTCCAAGATCCTCCTTATATCTGGCATGACTACCTTCCATGGGAAGGGCATCCCTCCTGCATTATTTCATAGTACATAGAAAGGGCCTTTATCACTGGCTGGGGGGATGCATACATCTTCTCCTCTATTTGGGACAGTGTTGGAAGGACTCCAGAGGTGGTATCATTCCCACTCACTTGATTACTACATAACATTTGTCTGATCCTCAGGTAAGCAAAGAGCCCATGTTGTAGCCTTGCAAAGTCTCTCAGACCTCCCCCCCGTACAATATATGTGTAAGAAAGATCTAACATTTCCCACTTGAATAGGATTTGGTGGAGGAAGACATTGTAGTGTGGTAGGTCCTTCAGTGCAAATACATACAAGTGATACAGTGCAGGACATAGAGTATAGGAATACAATGACAGTATACAGTATACAGTTTTCATTGAGGAGAGCAGTTATATACAGCACAGTTACACAGTTAATTCCCATGTGAATAGGATTTGGTGGAGGAAGATATTGTAGTGTGGTAGGTCCTTTAGTGCAAATACATACAAGTGATACAGTACAGAACATAGAGTACAGGAATACAATGACAGTATACAGTATCCATTGAGGAGAGCGGTTATATACAGCACAATTACGCAGTTAATTCCCACGTGAATAGGATTTGGTGGAGGAAGACATTGTAGTGTGGTAGGTCCTTCAGTGCAAACCTCAGGGATACCTGTCCTCAGATACTGGACATCCAGTTAAGCAGTTTGCAAGCTGTTATCAAAATCTGAGGTACCACACCTGTAAAAGGACTGGCTATCTGAAATGCTACCATATGCCATAGAGAGGTTGAAAGAACCCGTCTCCTTAAAGATCAAGTCCATAGGTTTTAATGATTTTTTTCTTATTTTGTTTGCTTTCCAGGTTTCCAGTATAACAAAAAAGGACTTTTGATGTTACACAGTTGTGACTCCTGTGTGTTTTTAATTTTTCAAGCAAGCATTACATTTCTTATTTCAAAAGTGATCCCATTCCCAGACACAGGCTTTTATCTTTTTACCATGTCCTGTCTATTTGAGTCAGTTCATGACCTTAAAGAGCTAGTGTACTGCCTGGAAACTGCCAGCAATTAATTGTAACTTTCAGATGTAGTCAGCTATCACTTCTTATATCTCAAGTATTTATTCTTTTCTGTTTGCTAATTAGAAGATTTTCCACCTGGCAGTACTGGGGTGATGTGTGGAGAAACACTCTGGAGGAGAAAAAAAGTCAGTTCTGTTCCTCCCACTACATCAACACTGAGACCACACTGGCTATGACATCACTAGCAACCAATGAGAACCATTTCTCACTGCCAGGTTTCACTTTAATATAAGGCAGTAGGGACTGGCTCTCTCTGGTTACCAGTGATGTCACAATTTCCTGCATTTTAATTGGTAGCTTGTGAAAGTCACTGCTCAGACTACAAGAATTGTGGTGCCTCAAGGTGTTTGGTCTCATTTCAGACGATGTAGTGGGAGGAACAGAACTGACTTTTTTTTCCCTCCCTATAGAGTGCTGCTCCACACATCACCCCAGTACTGCCAGGTGGAAAATCTTCTAATTAGCAAATAGAAAATACAAAAATACCTCAGATATTGGAAGTGATAGCTGACTGCATCTGAAAATTGCTATTAATTTCAAGCAGTACACTAGCTCTTTAAAGAAGCAGTGAAGCACATTAACATTCTGACATGTTTTGTGCAGTGACAGTACATACTGAACAAGATTAATTACTAATTTACTTCCCAGACAGAGCCTGGCAACTACTACTGTCATGAGAAGGAAAGTTAATAGAAGAGTGTGAAGAAAAACACTTTTTTAAAAAAACACATGCTACGCATTGAAGCACTGAGTCAGTCCGTTTGAATTTTCCTGGATGATCAGCTAATCTCACTTCGAGGGTAATTCTTGCAACAGGTAATACCATTAGGACCACATGGAAAACATCTAGCTTGCAGTCTATGATGGAGGACCGTCCCCAACATCGGCTCCACCCTGATGTCAGATGTGGTATGAGGGGGGTGGTCCCCCGGCACCACCTCATTTTTTTTCTTGCCGCCGACCCACTAACATCAACTCCACAGACGCGATCTTCGCAGTCTACCACCATTTTGCACTTCATGCAGTTTATTGTTTTCATTGTCTTTCAATCACTTTTTCAAGTGCATGTCTTCATCATCTTCCCAGTGGCGGATGTCAAAGTGCATGTGCGGGAAACAGATCCTGGCGAGAGGTGGCCACTCCACCTGCCTAATCTGCCTAGGCCCCAATCACTGGCCTGATGACTGCCTGCACTGCCAAAAATTCAACAGGAAGACCCACTTACGCTGCTCAATATGCTCAAATCCTACCTGCTGGAGCAACAAGTGGCTGCCATGCAGAGGACCCAGTTGGGACAGAGTTCTTCCTCCTCAGCCAGGGAATCTTCCCCAAAGAGAAAAGATCAGGTGGGAAGCACCACCATAGGGATAAGGAGAAAGACAGGTTGGAGTCCCACCTAAAGAACCCTCACAGGACTTCTTCTTCCTCCACCTCCGATGGAAGATCAGAGTTGGTTCCCCCATTAACCATGGCCATTTCAAGGGTTTTACTGAAGAAGAATACTGCCTCATCATACTCTAAAGATAGGGAGTCTGCATCTCAAGGGTGTTCACCTGCCCAAGTCCCCTTAGTGCACAGATCCCACAAGCCTTTGCATGGGTCAATGCAAGAAGGACAGGCTCTTGCTTTGGGCAAAACTTCTGAACCTGCCACCAGTAAGCATTCTGGATCATCTAACAGGCACAAGGGGTTGGATGACTCCACTAGATGACAGGAGGTTGTCAGATGCCGGACACCTGCTCCACCTAAGGAAAGGGTGACGTCTGCCTCTGAAGGTAGGCAGACTGCCAGCCACTCCAGTTCCGTGTTGGAAATGGACCAGGTGCCACTGTCCAAAGAGCGACAATCTGCCCTGGAGGACCAGATGTCAGCCCCGGTGCCCAAGGCTCCAAAGGACAAGACACCAGGGCCTGTGGATACCAAAACATCTCCCCCCACCTGCTCCCAAGGAGCCAGATGCCAGACCGCAGGGGGGGCTTATTGCCACCAGACAGAGCCTCATAGGACCTGATGCCAGAGGCACCCACCGACAAGGTGCCCTAGGACCAGATATTGGTACTCAAGGAGCCACAGGGTCTGATGCCTGGCTCTTGTAATGTACCAAACCAGATGCCTTCACCTCCAGTCGTCCCACTGGCAGAAGTAGGGGTGCTTTTTAATGCATAGTGGAACACCATTAAAAGAGACTTACTCCCAAAGCACAGGGACCCATCCCTGGTCCAGCCACCACCCAGGGGAATAGTTGTCCAGGTGACCTTCTCTGATGACAGAGCAGCTGCCACCTGATAAAGATGACTGACGGACACCAGTTCAGGCAGCAAGAAGAGGTATCTGTTGTCCATCCCATCTACTAATGGATGCCTGCCCTCTTCTTCAGGAGAGGATGCTGGAGACTCCTCCTCAGTGTACTCCTCCAAGGATGAGCTACCCATACCTTCCCCCAATCCAAGAAGAGCTTCGTTAAGGTCACCTCCAGATGACCCATTCTACTTGGACATTATGAGGCATATCCAAGCCCTGTATCAGTGCGATGCAGAGGAGCTGGACCCTGAATGCCACCATCTGACAAAATTCCTGGAGGCTACTGCCCCAAAACCCTTGGTTGTTCCCCCACTGATGAAGCCCTTCTACAATGTCATTAAATTGACCTGGAAGCATCCTGCTACCACAACAGCAGTGCCAAGGAAAACAGACAGGCTCTATAAAGCACCCAAACGGGAGCCTTTTTTAAGTGAGCAACCAAATGCTGACTCTATGGTGCTCACAGCTGCACATGGCAGAGTGCAACAACTGAGGCACATAAGCACCCAGCCCACAGATCCAGAGTCTAAGCAGAACCAGATGGGCTACAAGGTCTATTAGTAAACTACCTGCATGTTCAGGTAACTGCATTTCCTGGCCCACACGGTTACATATCAAAAGTTAAGTGGGCAACAGCTATGGATCTGGCTATAGCACAACTAGACTCAGAGGGCAAGGCAGAGCTTCTAGCCATCATCAAATTTGGCATGGATGTGGACAAACACATGCTGAATGCTCTTATGACTCCACAGATGTGGCAGCAAGGGCAGCAGCAACAGGTATCAGCATGAGGAGGCATGCCTGGCTGAAGGTTTCTGCCAGGATCTGCAGGATGCCATCTTGGACACACCTTTTCAGGGACCTATCCTCTTTGGTCAAGAAACAGAAAAACTCATAACAGGACTACAAGATTCTGACAAGGTGGTGTCTGACATCCATCGCATGTACAGGTCAGAACCGCAGGCAACCCGGTGCCATCCCTTTCAGAAAAAACAGGGACAGCAGAGAAGATGCCAGCCGCAGCACAGAGGAGACTTTAAAAGAAGAGGCCCCCCCAGTCTTTCAAGTGCCCAGGGCCCCAGAACTCCCAAGTTGCCCAAACCTCCCCTGCCCATCCCTTCTGCAACTGCATGACTCCCTACCACCCTACCTCCTCTGGAGGAAGTGCAGGGGGAGGCGGTAGGAGGGAGATTCTCTCTTTTACCAATTTTGATGGTCCAATGTCACTTCAGACCAATGGGTCCTCCAGATAGTCAAGCAGAGATACTGTCTGGAATTTACCAAGATTCCACCTGACAATCTGCCTGTCCCCTCCATGTGGCTCTCCTGTGGGTAGAGATACTTGCTAGGAAAAAGAGCTATCCAGGAGGCCCCTATGCCAAAAGTGGCAAGGGGTATTACTTCCATGTCTTCCTAGTCCTGAAGAAGACCGGACACCTCCATCCCATTCTGGATCTGAGCCAGCCGAATACCTTCATCCAATACAAAAAGTTCGGAATGGTGACATTAGCAAGCCTGTTGCCCAAGCTTCATCACAGAGACTGACTTTGCTTCCGGGATATGCAGGATGCTTATATGCACATAAAGATCCTGCCATCCCACAGGAAATACCTTTGCTTATCCTTCCAAGGAGGGCACTACCAGTTCAGAGTGCTTCCATTCTGCCTATTTTTTACTCTAAATTTATTTTTCAGACTGGGGGTTATGGTCAGTATTCCCAAGTTGTCCCTTACTCCCTCCCAGAGGTTGCAGTTCATTGTGCAGAGCAGAGCCTTCCTTCCTCCAGACAGGATGGAAACTGATCAAACTGGCCACTTTGGTAGCCTCCTCCAGGACCCTCCTAGCCCGGGAGATCCTCAGGTTACTAGGTCTGATGGCGACTTCCATCTGTACAATTCCCCTAGCAAGACTCCACATGAGAATCACTCAGTAGTCCTTGAGGGTCCAGTGGGATCAACTCCAGGATGATCTGGACCATCCAGTCCTTGTGTTGTCCACTCTTCAGAAAGACTTGAATTGGTGGAGGGATCTCTTCAATCTATCTTTAGGCCTCCCATTCAGGAGCCAAGTTCATCAGGCATCTTTGACAATGAATGCCTCCAACCTGGGTTGGGGGGCTCACTTGGAGGAACACCAAGCCCAGGGACTTTGGTCCAGCTTGGAGATGTCCTTACACATCAATATCTTGGAGATGACAGTGGTCTTGTGTGCACTGCAAGTGTTTCACACTCTTCTTCCTCAGGGAACACTGCTCATCCAGATGGACATTATGTTGGTAGTCTGGTATATCAACAAACAAGGAGGAACTCGCTTGTACCCCCCCTTTGCAGGGTGGCAATGAGAGAGTAGAACTGGGTAGTCCAGCATGGTCTGTCTCTGACAGCTGTGCACATTCCAGGAGTGCAAAACATCCTGATGGACCATCTCAGTGGGTCTCAGACCCTCAGCCATGAATGGGAACTAAATCAGGAAGTGGAAGATTCTCTATTTGAAAGATGGGGGCATTCAGAACTCGACGTTTTTTTGCCTGTCCATCCAATGCAAAACTTCACAGTTTTTGCTTGCTCATTCCAGGGCATGATGTTTTCTGGTACGACGTGTTGTCTCTCTCTCTCTCTTGGACAGGGAAATTTTGTACACCTTCCCTCCATTTCCCATTTTTCAGAGGGTCCTCCTCAAACTTCAGGCAGAGAAGACACAAATGATTCTCATCGCCCCTCTCTTGCCGAGACAGATTTGGTTTCTGCTTCTACAGCAGCTGGGAAAAGAACACCCAGTTCGGCTTCCATTGATGCACAACCTCTTGACCCAGAATCTAGGCTGGCTCATGCCTCCGGGGCTCAGGACCCTGCACTTGCAAGCATGGCTCCTGCAGACATAACGATTTCTCACTTTGGAGTTTCCAACAGAGTTGCCCAAGTTTTGGTGGAGGCTAGAATGCTTTCTACCCGATCCACTTATGCCATGAAGTGGAAATGTTTTTCCATTTGAGTGGCATCTAAGAGTTGGGACCCCTTTTCTTGTTCCACCCCACAGATCATGGAATACCTCTTTCATCTTTCAGATAACTAATCAATATACAGGGAACACCTACTCAGGACCCACTCGCCTTAGCCAATGCCTTCAATGAAGCCTTCTCGGACCTCTCTGGGACACTCCCCCCAGACTTCTTTGATGACCCTTCACACTCCAACCTCTACTACTGATGCTCACCCTCACTCAGACCCTCCTTTTTACTTCAAGAAACTTACCACCTCATGAGTCAGGAAATACCTCCTCAAAGTGGTCGGGGAAATCGAGACATAGTGCAGACACACTGGACCTCAAACTGGTTGCCCTCACTATTGATGAAGTTCTCCTTCCCATAACCAAGATCCTGAACATGTCACTCTGCCACTCGCAATTTTCACAGCTGTGGAAATCTGCCATCGTGACTCCTGTGTACAAAAATGGAGATAAGGTATTGCTGACAAACTACAGGCCCATCTCAATTCTGCCACCGCTTTCCAAAGTGCTAGAACACATAGTGGCTGACCAGCTGGTCGAATATCTTATAAAATACTCAGTCCAATGCCCAGAGCAGCATGGCTTCTGTAAAGGTCACAGTACCTCCACAGCACTACTTGAACTCACTGGGTTTATTCACTGGTCCCTGGACCAAGGAACCCTAGCAGGGGCAGTATTCATTGACCTCTCAAAGGCCTTCAATACTATCCACAACTCCCTCCTCTTAAACCAATTAATCTCCATTGGTCTTTCTGCAAAATCAACCCTCTGGTTCAAAAGATACCTAGGACAATGTACACAAAGAGTGAAAATAAACAATGTCCTCTCTGATTGTCTGCCTGTAAAATCTGGGGTCCCACAAGGCTCCATATTGGGACTGCTCCTTTTCAGCATCTTTCTCAACAATCTATGGTGCCACTGCCCACAGCAGATGCTACTCTGTGCAGATGATGCAGTAATCTTCTCAAACTGCCCAGACCCAGAGAATCTTGAGTGCAAGCTGCAACAAAGCTTTGGGATTGTTGAAAAATGGTTCCAGGACCACAAACTTATCTTAAACAATAGAAAAACCAAAACCATGATGTTCTGCAGGACTCGAAGCAAATATAAGTCATACGCTCTCAACATTAGCACATGATCTGGAACTCTGCTCGAACATATACAGCACTTTAAATATCTTGGGGTCACACTTGACAGCAGCCTGGCCTATGACCAGCACATCAGCAATGTGGCTAGGACTGTCAACCACAAAGTCGGTCTCCTCCACAGGCACAAGCACTGTCTCACCTCGGACGCTCTTAGACTAGCAATCAACAGCTCTGTTCTCTCTGTCAGACTGTGCTTTGGTCATCTATGGTGCTGCTAGTCCCACTGCTCTCCGCAGAATATCAGTAGCACTGAACAAGGCCTGCAGGCTGCTCACAGAAGCTGAGCGTCTCACCCATACATGTGTCCTCTATGCGCAAATGGGCTGGCTCCACCTTAGTGGGAGGCTACACTACCAAACCTGCCTGCTGGCAAAAAAGGTGCTACTTGGAATTCTCCCCCATGGCACTGCAAACCTGCCTCAGCCACACAGCAGCAACACACAATGGACAAGAAGTGCTAGCACTCATCTCTACCATGTTCCTCAGCTTCAAACGATGCAGGGTCAGCACTCTTTTGCCTACAGAGCACCCCTCTGGTTTAATGCCCTCAGCCAGGACATCTCTGCTCAACCTACTCTGGACCACTTCAAGAGACTACTACGCCAGCAGCTTTCTGCATCCAGCACCTGTGACTGTTACCACTAGTCCCTCTGCCTATGGGCTCTGACCCACGTATACGCGGCTCACACCATGGCATGCTCAGGCCATCTCTACCTCACCCTATACCCCCTCCCCTACCTCTACTACCCCCACTTGGTGGCTCAAAAACTCTGCTTGGCCACCCACCTCATGCATCCACTCCTCACATCCCTCTTGACAAGGTCCATGACTGCAGAAACTCCACTTCCCACTCTACTCCCCCCTTCCGTCATCTCTTAGCCCCCTCTTCCCTACTGCCTACTTCTTCTCTCCACTAATCTACTGCCTCAGTGAACTGACTCCAATCTCCTTCTACCTGCAACTATCCTCTCCTATAACTTACTGTAAACACAACAATATGGGTGTCTTGCCCTCTGTAGTCTCTTCTTGTTAATATTAACCTACTTGAATAATCCATTGTAATTATACTCTATGTTGCTTGAACCCTTATAATGCTGTCTTCCCTCCTATTGCTGTGGAACCTTTGTAAAAGAGCTCTCAGCTCAAAGGCATTTAATCTTAGATCCTAATAAATAAAAAAATTGGGGTCTTTCCTATTCCTCCTTAAAGGTTCACTTATTGGCCATTTCCGCGTACCATGAGCTAATGGTTGGCAAACCCATGGCTCAGTTGGAAGTCTCAAAAACCTTTCTGAAAGGGATTCTCCATCTGAAACCTCCCATCCACAGCCCTGCACCACCTTGGGATTTAAAATTTGTTTTGGAAAAGCTCACTCTCCCTCCTTTTGAGCCAGCAATAAGCTGTGATTTGCGCTATCTTTCTTGAAAAGTGCTATTTTTGGTTGTGGTTACTTCCACTCGAAGAATTTCTGAGCTTCAAGCTTGCGTGTGCAAGGAGCCTTATTTGATTTTTCACAGGGACTGGGCAGTCCTCAGAACAAATCCTAAGTTCTTACCTAAGGTGGTGTCGGAGTTCACACTGAACCAGACATTGGAACTTCTGGCCTATTATTTGACTCCCGTGAGGCACTTCTACACACCTTGGATGTGCATCATATTCTCGGCTGCTATACACATCGATCTAAAGATTTCTGGAAGGATGATAAGCTCTTTGTTTCACTTGCCCCCAAATCCTTGTGGAAAGCTGTCTCCAAGCAGTGCCTGTCCAAGTGGTTAGCCAACTGCATTCGCTTCTGTTGTCAGAAGTATGACAAACCTCTGCTAGGGTCTGTTAGAGATCATTCCACTAGGATCATGGTTGCATCCACAGCTTTTCTGCGTAATGTTTCTGCTGCAGATATTTGTGCAGCAGCAACATGGAGTTCTGTCCATAACTTTACCAAGCATTACAGTCTGGACATTGCTTCTAGGCAGAGGACAGGCTTTGGCTTTGCTGTGCTGCAAGGCCTTCTGTCCTAGGCTGGTTCCATTCTGTATTTTCCTTTGGAGTTTCTCCTCCTCCCATGTTTTTCTTAGTCCCTCTCTTTGGAGGGGCTGCTTTGGACTCCATCCTATATGTGATGACCTACTGAAGGAACCCTCTCGAAGTAAAATAGTACAGTTATGTAAAAACTTACCATAACAGTAGATCTTCGAGAGGTTCCTTCAGTAGGTCATATTTTTCCCTCCCTTCTTCCCCCAATTTCCTTTGGGACTCCAGACTCTGCTTCCTTCTCCTGTCATACCCTTTGGGTCTCCAGCGGGAGAACTGGTGGGTGTGCATGGGGACCACCCACTGTATAGTGTCAGGCTGACATTGTCACGTGACATCGGGTGGGTGGTCCCCTGTCTGGTATTGCTGGAAAAGTCTGCCGTGCAGTCCAGATGCCAGATGGCGCTAGTCCAATATGTGATGACCTATTGAAGGAACCTCTCTCAAAGATCTACTCTTATGGTAAGTTCTTAACTGTACTCTCACTGGCCTGCATGAGAGAGGTGAGGGACGCAAAGGTGAAGACTATGATAGAGGTCAGGACTTTGGGGGAGTAATAGCAGACCCCTACAAAGAGTGGAGAGGTGGATAGGAAGGACAGCTTTAGGAGCAGCAGCTTGTGTGACGATGGGGAGACTTGTTGGAATACATTGGAGGAGGGGAGAAAATCATGTTCATAGGTGGCTACACCTCTGCCCCTTTTCCCTCTGTCCTGTCTGAGTGGTATGTATCCTAGGAGGTCTACAGAGGAGTTCTGAATTTTGGATGATAACTAGGTCACTCAGATAAGCATAGCATGCCTGGGAAGTTGAGTGACACCCATGCCCTTAAGATGGTCCATTTTAGGCAGCAAGCTTCTGGTGTCTAGGTGATAGATGCCAAGGCCATCTGATAGGGAATCAGTATGGGTGGTAGGGCTCAGGTTGCTTTGAACATTGCCAGCCATTAAGAGGAAAAGGAAGCAGGGTAATAGAAACTTGGACCAACACTGTTTTCTTAGGCTGTTAAAAGAGCATGTTCTCAGTATAGTAGTGAGGGTGTGTCAGGGGGAAGGAGCTCTGGGGGTGAAATGGAGGTGGGTGGAAAGTGCCAGGACAGAGTAGCTGAGGAGAGGGTGAAGACAGGTGGGGGAGGGCTAAGGACTGACTAAGGTGGAAGCTAGAGTGGGCTGGGGGAGGAGAAAGAAGAAAAAAATTACTCACCTTAATAATGTTGTTTCTTCTAATGGAGTCTTGCTATATTATGACATGCAGTATAACCCCAGGTTAGAACTGCTCCAGAGGTGAAAGAGTTAACTTTCCATGCAGGGCATGGAATCTTGAGCGCGAACTCGGTTGAACACTCTGTCTGTTGTAGCTCAAACTTAAACTGTCAGATCTTCGAGCAAAAACTCACTAAGGTTCTGTGTGGAAGCCGTAAACCTACACTAGCCACTGGCTACTAACTACAAAAACACATTTTTGATCTTGATCCCAAAACAAAGACTCAAGTCGGGGGATTCAAGAAAGAAAAAATAAGCAACACCTAAGCACCCTAGAAAGGGTGAAAATAAAATGGGCATCAATGAAGTGCCAACATTGCACTGCCCACCCACATCCCAAAAATAGAGGTTCTGAGAGGGGCAGGCTGGGGGGGAGGTCATAATATAGCAAGACTCCATTAGAAGAAACAACATTACTAAGGTGAGTAATTTTTTCTTCAAACAACATGAAGTCTTGCTATATTATGACATATGCTAAACTTATGCAGTACCTCCATGGAGGAGGAACAGAACGTACTTGGAAATAGGCTCTGAAGCACAGCTGTGCCAAATCGAGCATCACTCCTAGCCTGGATATCCAGGGAGTAATGCTTAGTAAAAGTGTGAACTGTTTTCCAGGTAGCTGCTTGACATATCTCTAGGATAGGGATGTCCCTGGCAGCAGCCAGAGACACAGCTGTACCTCTGGTAGAGTGAGCCCTCAGGCCTGAAGGAGGAACCTTACCCAGTTTTTCATAGCAGAATTGGATACAAGAGACAATCCACCTGGCAATGGATCTTTTAGTGGCAGGTTTCCCTTTACCAACTTCACCATAAGTGAGGAACAATTGGAGGGATTCGAACCTGTGACCCTTGGTATGTTCTATATAGTAACTAAGGGCTCTTTTGACATCTAAACTGTGCAATCTCCTCTCACCAGAGGAGAATTGGTCAGTGAAGTACACAGGAAGAGACATGGATTGATTAAGGTGAAAGTCTGAAACCACCTTAGGCAAAAACTTCCTGTTAGTCCTGAGGACCACCTTATCCCTATGAAAGGAGATAAAATCAGGCTCCACTGACAATGCTTGTAGCTCACTTATGCACCTGGCAGAGGTGATGGCTACCAGAAACACAGTTTTCCAAGTCAAGTACTTAAGCTCTGCTGAAGACAATGGCTCAAAAGGGGGTTGCATAAGCTGAGCGATGCAAATATTAAGATCCCAAGCAGGGGCAAGGTCCTGAACGGGGGTTGGTGTGAAGCAACCCTTTAAAAACTTGGAGAACACAGGGTGAGCTGAAAGAAGAGGGCTTACCTGCTGATAAGAAGGCAGACACAGCTGCCAAGTGCACTTTTAGGGTAGCTGGTCTGCCCCAAGGAATTCAAATGCACCAAATAATCCAGGATCGTGGGCACGCCAGCAGATTCTGGGGAAATATGTTTACCAGCACACCATATGGAAAATCTCTTCCATTTTGAATTATAGGTAGCCCTGGTGGAAGGCTTTCTAGAGGCCTTCAATATATCCAATACACCTTGGGAAAGGTGTAGGTCAGCAAACTCTAACTCTTCAAGAGCCATGCCTTGAGATTGAGAGATTTGAGGTTCGGATACCAAACTCTCCCTTGGGCACAGGTTAACAGGTTGTGATTCCTGGGAAGACACAGGGGAAGGTGGACTGCTAAGGACATGAGGAGTGGGTACCAGGACTGCCTGGCTCAATCTGGAGCAATCAGGATCATCTTGCAGGATTGAGATCTGATTCTGACTAGCACTTTGAAAAGAAGGGGGAAGGGGAAAAGCAAGAGAAACTTCCTTCCCAACTGAGGAGGAAGGCATCCAGAGGGACTGAGCCCAACACTGGGGGTCTGCAGCAAAAAAGGGGAAGTTGGTGATTGTCTGGGGCTGCAAAGAGATCTATTTGCGGGGTGCCCCATCTGGCAAATACTACCTCCAGTACTAGGGGTCCAGTGCCCATTCGTGATGGCCTGGGGAAATCCTGCTGAGAGCATCCTCTAGGACATTGTCCTTGCCTGGGAGGTGAACTGCCATAAGGGAGGCGTTCAGAGAATAAGCCAGAGACCACAACTTCATTGCTTCGGTGCACAAGGCCGTAGACCGAGTGCCCCCTTGCTTGTTGATGTACCACATTGTAGTGGTATTGTCTGTTCTGACCTGAATAACCTTGTTCTGAACAGATGTGGAAAAAACCTGCAGTGCTAGAAAAACTGCTCTGAGTTCCAGCAAATTGATGTGGAGCAGAGATTCCTGAGGGACCACAGCCCCTGGGTGGAAAGGTCGCCCATGTGAGCTCCCCACCCCAAGAGGATGCATCTGTAGTAGGGTCAAGGATTGAGACTGGGAGTGAAGGAACCCCTGTCTCAGATTGTTCTGATCCTGCCACCACTGAAGGGCCTGGATCAGGGTTCTGAGTCACTGGAATCAATTTGGTTAGAGGATCTGTCCTTTGAGACCAAAAGGCTCTCAAATGGAACTGTATGTCCCTCATCTGAAATCTCGCTCCCTGCACTACTGCTGTAGAAGCAGCCATGTGCCCCAGGAGCTGTAGAAAATGCCTTGCTGGTCGAGAGACCTGCAGGGTGAAAGAAGAGGCCAGAGACACCAGGGTCCTTGCTCTTTCCAGAGGAAGGAAGGCTCTGGCTTCTTTTGTGTTCAGTTCTGCGCCTATGAAGGTGAGAAGCTGGACAGGCTCCAGAACTGACTTTGGAAGATTGAGAAGGAAACCTAGAGATGTAAGCAGTTGCTGGGTTACTTGTAAGTGTAGTTTGACCTGTTCTGGAGACTGGCCTACAATGAGCCAGTCATCCAGATAAGGAAAGATGGCAATCTTTTGCCTTCTTAAATGAGCAACTGCTACTGCCAGGCATTTTGTGAACACCCTCGGGGCCGAGGTGAGGCCGAAGGGCATTGCTCTGAACTGGTAATGGCCTGAGGGCAGTTCGAATCTGAGGTACTTTCGATGGGAGCTTCTGATGAGAACATGGAAGTAGGCATCCTTGAGGTCCAGGGAGGCTAGCCAGTCCCTGGCCTTAGAGAGGTAAAATAATCCCAGGGTCACCATTTTGAACTTTGGTTTTAAAGGTGCTTGTTTAGATACCTGAGATCCAGGATGGCCGCCATTCTCCTGTCTTTTGGGGTAAGGAAGTACCTGGAGTACAACCCTTGCCCTGGTGTATGGGTGGAACCCTTTCCACGGCTCTGAGAGCCAGGAGGAAGAAACTTCTGCTTCCAGGGCAAGTGCCTCTGATGGGTTTGCAGGTGGAAAAGACCTGGCTCTCATCTTGAAATTTTTGAAGCTGAGAACCAGTCCTCTTACTACTTCCAGGACCCACTTGTCTGATGTTAAAGACTTCCAGTCCTGGACAAAGTAAGCCAGCCTGCCCCCACGGTAGTGGAGAATCAGCCCTGGCCACCCCATCAGGAGCCTGTTTGCAGGGCTTTGGGTTGAGGGGTAGAAGCAGGCTTACTAGAACCCTTCTGCCCCTTCCTCTAAAGAACCCCCTCTGGGCATAAGCAGAAGAGGAGGCCTGGGCTTGGTAAAAAGGCCTATGAAAAGGCCTGCCCCTGACATGCTGCCTTTGAGGAGTGACTTGCCTTTCTTTGGCCTGTGCACTCCTATAGGTGGTCCTATACTCATCCATTTTCTTCATATAATTCTCTGTCTGCTCCCCAAACAGAGAATTGCCCACAATAGGAAAATCCATAGCCTTAGACTGAGTATCCTGTGACAGGGCAGTACATCTGAGCCAGGCCATTCCTGCAAGAGACACAGATGTAGCCATGACTCTTGATGAAACATCATTAGAGTCTACTGCAGCATGAAACTGCACCTTGGATGCCTCAATACCATCCCAGCCACCTGCTCCAGCTCCCTGGCAAGCTGGTCAGGGCCTGTTTTACTAAGAGCCGGAAAGTATCCCACCTGGATTTCTGGTACCTAGCTGCATAAACATATAATTTGCCTGTCTGAGTCCCAAAGATGCTGCCATGTACTGTTTCTTTGCCATGGCATCCATCCTCCTGGAATCCTTTTCAGGAGGGTGAGAGGCTAGAGGAATATTAGCCTTGTCACAGGCTGCAGCCTGCACTACCCCCACATGGCTGCACTGCTGGGAGAGGAACCCATATCAGAGCCTGATAAAGCATACCTCTTGTCCATCCTTTTATCCACAGGAGGATAGAATGAGAGTCTTTAGAATTTTACTGTCTGTTTCCTAAAAGATTTGTGCAAGGGAATAGACAGTCTCCTAGACTCTGGAATATCCATCATTCCACAAAATCAGGCTCTTCTTGATCATCAACAGCTTCTTCAACAGGGAGTTGCAGAGTCTCAGCAACTTTCTTGTAAAACAAAAAATGAGAAGGGGACTCAGATAGCCTGGGAGGGGACACTCCTGAGGGTCTGTCTGGAGAGATGTCCGGTTCAATGGGCACATCCAGACTTTCAAAATCACACTCACTCTCCTCATGCCCTCCTCCCCTTCCTCCGGTTCACAAAAATCCTCAAAATCATAATCTTGAACCGGGGAAACCGTCCGAACCGAGCGCTTCCCTAATGGTGTCGGTTCGGACGGAACTGGGGAAAGAGACTGGACAATTTGAATAGCTTTGGCTATTTCCTCAGTGGTTGGAGAAAGAACTTTTGGCTCCAAACTAGCTGACTTTCTAGTCCTTTTAATGGAACTGGCTCCTCAGAACTGGCTCTTCGTTTGCCCGAGGAAGTATCGCCCTGGTCAGAGGGCACTCCCTCAGGTTCGGTTGGAACCGAACCAGGCTGGCCATCCGGGTCAGCGGACTTTTTGGCCTCCCTTTCCCTGAGCCTACCAACTCTCTTTTCCATGGTGGCAGCAGGAAAATTCTTACAAATCTGGCAGTCTGCATTGAGGTGGTCAAACCCCAGACAATATACACAGGTGGTGTGTGGGTCAGCCTTAGCAAAGGCTTCCCCACAGAGGCCACAGTGCTGAAACCCAGTGGGTCCGGTTTTTCTTTTGGGTTTCTCAGACATAGTGCCAGTCTAACCAAAACTTGCCCATTAATGGCAATCCGCCAAGTAAGACTTTCTTATTGGTTCCCAACCGTGTCACGGGTCGTGGAAAAAAACGTAATAAAATCCGTTCTTTTTAGAACCAATAAGAACCGGGAACCGCACTCTAAAGGACTAGAAAGTAATTTTAAACCCAATCTGATCGGTTCAAACCGAACCGAAAAGACGTTTACAAGTTCCACACAGAAGAAAATAAAAGCCTATCTATTACTTACAATACCACAAACAGAGCTTGAACCGACGATTGCGGTTAAATTTCGGTAAAATAAACCGAGAATTACACTTTAAAACCGACAAATGAACCGAGCAGCAGGAGGAATCTCCGGAGCGACTGTTCAGTGAGGCGGAATAAAGAATCTGACAGTTTAAGTTTGAGCTACAACAGACAGAGTGTTCAACCAAGCTTGCGCTCAAGATTCCATGCCCTGCATGGAAAGTTAACTCTTTCACCTCCGGAGCAGTTCTAACCTGGGGTTATACTGCATATGTCATAATATAGCAAGACTTCATGTTGTTTGAAATGTGTGGTAGATGTTTGGGCAAAAGGGAGAGATAAGGGGGACAGAGGTAACTAGAAATATGATGGGAAGCAGTATACTGGGGGGGAGACATGTTAATGGAGAACGAGAGGGATAGGACAAGGGTGTATGCTGTTATTGTACTTGTTGTCCCGGGTAGAGCATTAGGAGGGTTCTCTGACACAAATAAGGGGGATCTCAAAGGTGCAGGGAGGCTAAGAGATATAGACACTAGGTAGCAGTGTGGCAGAAAAACAAGAGGGGAAGCCATAGGAGATATTGGAATGGTCTCTGTCTGCAAACTTCTTGGCATTGGTAGCCTAGTGGGGAAGAGTATTGGGCTGTGGGTGAGTCTGGAACCCTTAGACCAAGGTTTGAAACCCAGAGCTTCCTTATGTAACTTGGAGAATCTGGAACAGGTGGAAATGATCTAGGGGAATGGAGACAATTGTTCAGTTGAGTCAGTCACCAGGCTTCCAGTTAGGAGGGGGAAAGGTCCACTCTTACTTCCAGGAGAGGAGCAAAAGTGGGCTGATTGGTTCTGACTGATTCTTTAATGGTAGCACCAGCACTGGGTGGGAAGACACTATGCAGTGCTGCATGGCGCTGCGTCACCACTCTGATGTTGTAAATACCTGCTTCTGTTGTGCAGGCTACCAGGGAGCAGGACACTGCTCTGATGTAAGGATGGTGGGTGAAAGTGAAACTAGTAATCTTGTAGGGGAAATAAAACAGACAAAGAAATTAGTAAGACATTTAGGTGGACAAAGGGCTGTAAAGGGCAGGACGCGAAGCAGGGCGGTCTGAATGTGGTGTAAGGAGAGGGAGGGGCAGGTGACAATTAAGTGCAGGAGAGATGGCAGTAAGATGGCCAGTCTGAGTGTAAAGCAGGCTACTCCAGAGCAATGCTGCAGCAACCAAGCTCAATTCAGGTACAGGCAGTGATGGCTGGAGCAAAGGAAATTACAGGAACATATAGTGTGGCTGTACAAGTAACCATGTTAAAGCACTGGTGGAGCCAGGTAGAAAACAGTGCAGGCAAACAATTAGGCACTTAAGGCACCAGTGAAACTAGCAAAGATCAGCGCTTACAGTACAGGAAAAATAACTTTAAATAATCAATCAGCACAGCTCATCTGACACTGTGATGTTGTAAATACCTGCTGCTATAGTGCAGGCTATCAGTGAGCAGGACGCTGCTCTGATGTGAGGAGGATTGATGTTGTCCTCAGAAGAACTCCAGTTGTAGTGGATCACTCAAGCATGCTGTCTACTTGCACGATTGGATCAGAAGACGCAGTGATGGCCTATGATTAAATCATTCCCTCAGCCTTCAGTGCAGTTGCACCAGTCTGTACATGACTTCTAACTCTGCACTAGAGACCCCTATGGTTTTATGGTAGCTCAGGGACCTTAAGTTAAGGGGTTAGAGGCTGGAGCACTGTTGGAAAAGATCCAGGTGAGTATTAAAGAGTGGTCTCCCATAAGAAGGCAGTATTCTTGTCTGACAAGATTGCTGGTGGGAGAAACTGACCAGCTTAGCTCTTCTGGGTGGTAGCAGTCTTTTAAATCCAGTCTGTCTACAACCAGTAAGACCTATTCATCCACTTAGTGTGAAGAGTTTGCTCATTTTATTCTCTGATAGGGTGTTCTCAGTTTAGTTAGGGATCTCTTCATCTGGTTCATCTTGATCCAACAGTACTGAAATGGTGAGGGAGGGATGTAGTCAGTTGGTTTGAAGTGGGTTTACACCAGTTTTGATGAGAGATCTGTGGGATGGTCTCAGACCTGCTGCCCACCTATTCTGAGCTGAACCCATTCCTGACTGCCTAACAGCTGAGTATATGGGGTTTCTGGGTCCAGTGTTCGCCAAACTGATCTGGTGTTCCCTTTCAGATGGGGCCTTTCCTGGGGTACTGAAAGTGGCTTTGGTGACACCTCTTCTGAAAAAGTCATCTCTGGACTCAGACTGGTAAATAATATACTCAGCTTTAACCTCCCCTTTAAAGACAAGGTTATAGAAAAGGTGGTGGCTCTGAAACTTGAAGAACACCTCCTGGCCTTTGACATCTGTGAACCTTGCCAGTTCAGGTTTAGGTTGAGGCACAGTACCGAGACTGCACTGATCAGGGTGCAGAATGATCTTCTCGGGACTAGAGTGAAGAGAGTGGTCAGTTCTCATGTTTCTTGATCTGCCTTTAGTGTTTGACACTGTGGACTATGGGTTGTTGTTAGATCATCTCAGGGAGTACTGTTAACTCACAGCACGGTTATCCACTGGTTTGAGTTATACTTTGGAGACAGGACACAGAGAGTGGTGATCAGGAGTTTCCCTCACTCCAGATACCCCTGCTGTGTGCAGTGCCCCATAGGTCAGTCTCTCTCCTGTTATGTTTGCGGTATATGTGCTGTCCCTTCGATGGCTCATTAGATGACACAGTCTGGTTTCATTGCTATGCTGATGTTGCTCAGCTGTATCTGTCTTTTCTGCCTATACACCAGGTGCCATCAAGGTTATTAACTTGTGCCAGGCCAAAATCCAGGACTGGATGTAATCAAGCTGGTTGTGACTCAGGCTGGACAAGTTGGAGGTATTGGTGATTGAGCCTTGTCAAAAGAAGGGTGTAGGGGCCACCAGTGTGGAGATCGGCTTATGACTGGCTTTGTCTGGGTTGGTGGCCTCTGCTAAGGTTAATAAGCTGGGGGTCATTCTGGATGAGAGGCTGACACTTGAGTCTGGCTGTTGAAGGTAGTCTGGAATGGCTTTTATCATGATAGGAATGTGGCCCAGATTAAAACCTTTATCCTCCCTCAGAAGACTTGAGACTTAATTCTTGCAATGTTTTATACCTCAAGGTGAGGGGCGGTGACCTTCGACATCTGCAGCTGGTGAAGAACACAGCTGCCCAGTTGTTGATGGGCCTTTTGAGGTCATGTCATATAACCCCAATCATGAAATGCAGTGGCTACCAGTGATGTGGTTTATCACCTTCATTTTTTATTTTTTTTTGTAGACTATTTCTGCTCTGGTCTTTGGGGAACTTTCTCCAGTGTTCCTGCTCACTGATGGCTCTATCTCCCATCTGAAGCCTCTCCTGCCAGATCCCCACCCACTCCCAGCTCGATGGATCCAGGGTGGGGCCATCTTCACCCTGGCACTCTTATCTGTGATCTAATGTACCAGGCTGGAGTTGGAGGGAGGTTGGCTGAGCAAGCCTGACTTATGGGAGTGTGGCCATGGCTCTGGAGGAACCTTTGCCTATCCCTGAAACTGGGGATTTTCCATGGTAGTTTCCCCAGGAGCTCAGATGTGCAATGACGTCTGCCCAGGTGTGCCGCTGACACCTGCCGCTGTTCCTACCCTTATTCGGCTTGCTATTTGCAGTGCCCTTGGTCTCCACCGGGGGCCGGTAAGATGTCAAGCAGACCTCAGAACTCTCCTCAGGAGAGGAGAGCAGTCCATCGGATGCTCAGTCTCCTCCCTCCCTCCCCTGCCAGCCCCCCAGTGGCAGAGTCCATTCCCATACCCAGGTCGCCAGTGTGGCATGAGGTGTGGCATCCAGTGCCTCAACCCACTGTGCTCGCATTGGTGTATCACCTTCAAGTTCAGTTTGCTGACCTATAAGGACCTGTATGGCCTGGGTCCTACATTAAGTGTGTAATCTACTGACTCTTTATCAGACCTCTCACCCCCTGTGCTCCACTGAGGTGGGCTTCCTGCCCATTCCAAGGGTGAGGTTGTAATCCTCTAGCAATAGGACCTTTTTATTTACCATCTCTGCCCCTTGTAACAGGCTTCCCAGAGCTGTGAGAGATGCCCTCATTGGAGGCTTTCAAGAGGGGCCTGAATTCTTTCCTCTTTCAGGAGGCTTTTGGCACTGTTTATTCTTCAAGCCAGAAACTTGCCTACTGACCAGCATTGCATTATTAGCATGTGTGTATGTATGTATGCGTGTGTGTGTGTGTGTGTGTGTGTGTGTGTGTGTGTGTAACATATATATAATTTTCTTTCATTGTTCAGCAGCCCTGGGATTGTGCACTATATAAATAATACTGCTATCATTCGTATCATACAGGGTGGGAAATCTGTGTTGGTTCTTAAACACAGGACTCCCAGGTGGTAATGCAGGTGATTATGAGTGTATCGTTTTAATGATACAGGGTGGGAAACCTGCATGGGTATTCCCCATGAAACTAGTTGGTGAACCTACTTGTGATGGGACAGTAATACACCTGGTTCTTACAAACAGTGACGGTGTTGAAGATGTCAAGGTGGGAAGCCACCTGGGGCCAGTGTTCATCATACAGTGTGGTTCAGCATGAGTACAACTGAGGAACCAAAAAACCCTTGGGTGAGGGTCCTGGAATTTGAAAGGTTGGATTTTTATAAAAATAAATAGGTGAATGCCTCAGAGATGACCTGGGTGGGGGGAGGGGGGAACAGTGGGCCAAACTAAAGCGGCAGTAGGGACGGTAACAAACCTGAGTCAAACAAGTGAGCAAAAGCAAGACGAGGAGGAGGAGACCACTATAGTTCTCAAAAGAAGTGCCGGAAAGGGAAAAGCTAGAAAGGTTGCATTCAGAAGGTATGAGGAGAGACAGAGGGAGGAGGATAGGGAGGTGTATCAGGAGAAACTGAGAGAAGCAGGGAGAGCAGTAAGAAATGCAATGGAACAAACCGAAGCAAGAATTACCCAGGTAGTAACAAAAGGGGACAAGACATTTTTCAGGTATGTAAGCGAAAAAAAGGAAGAATAAGGTATGGATTGTAAGGTTAAAGGGGGGGGGGGACTGTACAGAGGGTGACCAGGAAAAGGCAGACATCTTAAATACATACTTGTGTTCAGTGTTCCTAGTGGAAGTGGAATGAAAGGGACTGCAAATAACAGTGGGAGCTTTGATGGGTGGGAGGTGGACACTAGTCCTTTTTCTGAGGAGAGTCCTGAAGGCACTCAATAACCTGATGGAGGATAAAGGAAGCTCTGGGGCCAGTCAAGTCAGGATATATTCAAGGGTGTTGAGGGAGCTTAGAGAGGTACTGGCTGCACCTCTGACTGACCTGTTTAGTGGATCACTAGAGGCTGGAGAAGCCACAGAGGACTGGAAGAGGACCAGTGTGGTACCACTTCATATATGTGGAAGCAGGGAAGAGGCTGGCAAATACAGGCCTGTCGGCCTGACATTGGTGGTAGGAAAATTAATGATAATATTACTAAAGGAAAGGATAATGGGATATCTTGAATCCAATGGATAACAAGATGTGAGGCAACATGGATTCACAGCAGGGAGGTGATGATGCCAAACAAATCTGCTAGCTTTCTTTAACTGGGTGACCATGGAATTAGAGCAGGGAGGAGCGTGGATGTGGTCTACCTAGATTTCAGCAAGGAATTTGATACTGTTCCACATAGAGGACTAATCAGCAAGCTGAGTAGCTTGAGGTAGTTAAGGTGGTAAACTGGGTAATAAATTGGTTAGGGGATAGAAGGCAGAGTGTGGTGGTAAACAGAGGTTGCTCAAGAAGGGAGGTTGACCAGCGGGTACCTCAGGGCTCAGTGCTGGGACTGGTCTTCTTTAATGTCTTTACAAGTGTCATCGCAGAGGTGCTGGAAGGGGAAGTCTGCCTTTTCGTGGATTATACCAAAATCAACAACAGGGAAGACACTCCTGGGGGTGTGGAAAGAATGTTCAGAGACCTGAAAAAAGTGAAGAAGTGGTCAGGGGTATGGCAGTTGAGTTTTAATGCAAAAAAGTACACATTAATGCACTTGGGATGCAGAAATCCAGGTGCTGAGTTAAAAAAATGGATGGAGTGTTAGTGACATTGAAATAAGCAAGAGACCTGGGGGAAAATCATATCAGATGACCTAAAGGTGGGAAGGCAGTGTGACAAGGCATTTAGAAGGGCTAGCAGTGAAAGAGGGATGTGGTGTTGCCCTTCTGTGCATTGCTGGTAAGGACCCACCTTGAGTACTGGGTCCAGTTCTGGATATCACATCACAGGGTCTGCATTGAAAGCCCTACAAGGAGAGATAATGTACTGTGTATGATAATGTAATGATAATCAATATGTACACCCTTGAAGAGAGGTGGGGGGGTACATGATAGAGACCTTTAAATAACTCATGGGCTAAATAAAGTACAGGAGGGGGAGTATTTTTCAGAACAAAAGCTGCTCTAAAACAAGGGGGAACAGGCTATGAAGCTGAAAGGAGTAGATTCAGGAGAGATGTGAGGAAGTATGTCTTCACAGAAAGAATTTTGGATTCCTGAAACAGCCTTGCAGTGGAGACAGTGGTGGTGAAAGCAGTGGTAGGATTACAAAATGCATGGGATAAGAACAGGAAAATTGTAGTGGAAAGGAAGGGGGGGGCGAGAAAGAGTTGTAAATCAAGTAGGGTCTGCAGCAAGAAGTGCAGGTAGAAACAAAATGGGCATACAGGGTGGACAAGCAGCCCTTAACTGCTATCAGATGTCTGTATTATTTGTAAAATACCAGGGTGGGGAACCTCAGTCCTTTCTAAACTAGAGACTCCCAGGTGACAGCGCACGGTGTTGTATCTGTATTATTGGTATAAGAGAAGGGTGGAAAAACCTGAATCCCTTCTCAGACCTAAGACTCCAAGGTGGTAGTGCAGGATATTATGTGTATCAATGGTATGTATAGGGTGGAAAACCTGAGTTCATTCTCTAACCTAGGATTCCCGGGTGGCAGAATAGTGGGTATGTGTGCGTGATTGGCATAGTACCAGAGTGGGAAACCCGAGTCCATTCTCAAACCCAGGACTCCCAGGTGGCAGTGCAGGGGGTTATGTCTGAATAATTGGTAAAGTACCTGGGTGAGTAAACTTAGTCCATTCTCAAACCCGTGACTCTCAGGTGGTAGTGCAGGGGGTTAGGTGTGTATCATTGGTATAATTTATTTGTTACAGTCTTGCCCCCTTTCATGAACTCCTGGGCTGTTCTCTCCCTCCACACCTTTCTGCTTGTTATTGCTTTCACTGCCTCCCTCTGTTTCTCCTGATACACCTCCCTTTCCTCTTCCCTTAGCATCTCCTTATACCTTCTGGATGCTACCCTTTTAACCTTTACCTTTTCAATCACTTCTTTCGAGAACCATAGCTGTTTCTTTGTCATCTTGCTTTTGCACACTTGCTTTGTGCACAGGATTGCTGCCTTCATTATGCTCTCTGTTAGCTTCACCCACTGTTTCTCCATTCCACCCAGGTTATCCCCCTTGCTAGGTCATCCCTGAGAAATTCACCCATCTTTTTAAAATAAGTGGGAATGAATGAACAAGTCTGATTCAGGGACGATAGAAAAGTTACATACTTAAAAAAAAAAAAAGAAACTAGACTGGGACCCACAACCGTGATTCTCTGTCCAACTAAAAAAAAAACTGGGGTGATTCAAATTACAACTTCCTGTTGCTAGCCTTGCTTGTAGAGCAGAAAGCAGCTAACTAAAAGAAGCTACATTTTCTTATTAATTTAACACTTACATCTTAGCAGGAGTCAGTGTCTGTTGAGTTTAAGCAAACAGATACTTTATTAGAAGTAGAAGGGGTCTTATTTAGGGTTTAAAAAAAAAGAAGGAAAAGAAAGAAAGTCATTGTGTGTTAGGGTTGCCACCTTTGGATGAGATGAAAACCGAATAGTAAACCACACCCCAAACTCCACCCCTAACTCCGCCCCTTTTATGACTTATGAGGGCATCGCTTGGACTCTGATTTGCTTGATTTATTCAGAATTGCTGCTGATATTGCATTCTGTACAACTTCTTTAAAGTACATCATGATTATTATTTTTGGTTTGTTTGATTAAAGTACATCACGAGTATTATTTTTGGTTTGTTTGATTTAGATTTAAATATTTTAAATTTCAGTGTGTGTTAACATTTGGTGGGGTTAGAGATGGGGTTCAGGGGACTTTCCATCCCGTGTAAACAGCTTAACTGTCACATCGAGTGACTACAAGGACACGTCTGACAACCGACTATTTTGGAACAGGTGGCCTTTTCTGGTAAAACTCTTTCAATAAATAAATAAACTATACCAGTAATGGTGGACGAGCTGTAATTATAAATATCATCTGCCATTTTAAGATGTGCTACTGTCCTTCCCATTGCTCTTACTCTAAAGCTATTTGTAATGTCACATAAATTTTTTAAAGTGGTAGGACCTATTCTGTGCTGTTAAATACCCTATTGTATTTCCATATCAGTTGTACATACCAGATAGCACGATATGTGATATGTAGCGTGGAGGCAGTATAGCGCAGTGGTTTAAGGCTCTGAGCTGCAGTTCTGGAGATCAGGGTTTGAATCCCACAGCCCAACCTTGAATACTGTGTGACCCTGCAAAATCATTTCACTCCCAGGTTCCACCTGTAAACAAGCTTCAGCTTAGTATCTCTCTTCTGGTAAAAAAAAAAAAAAAAAGTTTGATAAATTACCTAAATTTGCAGTGCCATCAAATCTAGATTGTGTTCCTTTCTCCCCATCAGCTACTACCCTCTCTCTCTCACTTCCTTTTCTCATTTCTGTAGCTTAGCGTGACATTAGCCACGCTACTCTGTGCTGTTCATCTGAGATGCCTGGAATGGTCTTCCTGGAATATCCAGGTAGTATGAAAATTGACAGCAATAACTACTGAGGAGAGAAAGGTGTAGTACTGCTAGAAATGAAATAAAATATTAGATTATTAATTTAACAACAAATGGGGTAACAAATATTAAAATATAGGACAGACCCTAAAAGAAACAATGGTGAGCATTTAAAGGTATAAAAGTATTCCTAATCACATCAGTCAAAGACCATACTCACAATGCAGCCTAGAAAGGATTAGGTTGATTTGCTGCTAATGGTCTTAATAGCCCTACTTTACACCTCTTAGATTTATTTGTATACAAACAAAGGCTTACATGACATCAGAATTTGTTTGTAATATGAACATGCAAGTAAAATGGTGAAGGATTTAACAGAACCTGTTTTACAAGTATGTGAGCATTCAAAATGACTGAAAAAGTACTATCTCTGAATAAAACCCAGATTAGCAGGTAAAGTTTCTGAAACACATTGTACAGTCCACACTGGAGAAGAGGCTACCCTAATGTGGTGCCTGTCTGAATGTCTAAGGGTTTCAGAAAAATGAAGGCGTTAATTAAGGTGGTATTGTTTACCCTTCCCATAAATAATCTTCCAATTTGCTGGTGTGAAGTTGAGGTGACAACTGAGCAGACAGGGACACATTTGGCTCTTTAAGTGCCCTGCACTTGAAGGCACTTCCTGATTAGCATGCACTGCAAGCAAGCAATCACCTAAAATGTCAGACACTTGCTTACAGTCAGATGAGAAGAAAATAAAACAGTTAGTGGGGAATCTCACAAGTGCTGCTTGACCCACCATAAAAACCGAATTTGCAAAGGTGAAAACAGGAGGACCGAATCTGGACCTAGAAAACCGAGTCATTCGGTCAAAAACCGAGTAGGTGGTAACCTTAGTGTGTGTTCTGTGCTGGGAAGGGTTCTGCATCAGTTTACTTTGCTAAACCAGTAGGAGGAAGGAGAGAGAGAGAGAGAGAGAGAGAGAGAGCTTAATTGGTGGTGTGGCTTAGACACTATAAAAGCAGGTGACTCAAATTACAACTTCCTGTTGCTAGCCTTGCTTGTAGAGTAGAAAGCAGCTAACTAAAAGAAGCTACATTTTCTTATTAATTTAACACTTTTATCTTAGCAGGAGTCAGTGTCTATTGAGTTTAAGCAAACAGATACTTTATTAGAAGTAGAAGGGGCCTTATTTAGGGTTTTAAAAAGTAGAAAGAAAAGAAAGAAAGTCAGTGTGTGTTCTGTGCTGGGAAGGGTTCTGTATCAGTTTACTTTGCTAAACCAGTAGGAGGAGAGAGAGAGCTTAATTGGGGGTGTGGCTTAGACACTATAACAGCAGGTGACTCAAATTACAACTTCCTGTTGCTAGCCTTGCTTGTAGAGCAGAAAGCAGCTAACTAAAAGAAGCTACATTTTCTTATTAATTTAACACTTATATCTTAGCAGGAGTCAGTGTCTGTTGAGTTTAAGCAAACAGATACTTTATTAGAAGTAGAAGAGGCCTTATTTAGGGTTTTAAAAAAAAGAAAGAAAAGAAAGAAAGTCAGTGTGTGTTCTGTGCTGGGAAGGGTTCTGTATCAGTTTACTTTGCTAAACCAGTAGGAGAGAGAGAGAGCTTAATTGGGGGTGTGGCTTAGACACTATAACAGCAGGTGACTCAAATTACAACTTCCTGTTGCTAGCCTTGCTTGTAGAGCAGAAAGCAGCTAACTAAAAGAAGCTACATTTTCTTATTAATTTAACACTTATATCTTAGCAGGAGTCAGTGTCTGTTGAGTTTAAGCAAACAGATACTTTATTAGAAGTAGAAGGGGCCTTATTTAGGGTTTTAAAAAAGAAAGAAGAAAGAAAGAAAGTCAGTGTGTGCTGTGCTGGGAAGGGTTCTGTATCAGTTTACTTTGCTAAATCAGTAGGAGGAGGGAGAGAGAGAGAGAGAGCTTAATTGGGGTGTGGCTTAGACACTATAAAAGCAGGTGACTCAAATTACAACTTCCTGTTGCTAGCCTTTTTTCTTACTAATTGCCCTCCATCCCACCCCTCCACCCACTCACCCTAAGCCAGTTCTACTTTTATAGCCACTGGATTTGACTGTCAACAGAAACTTCCTGCTTGGCAGTAGGAAGGGAAGGATCATAGAGAAACATTGGTTTTGTCAACCCTAAAGGAAAAAAGTAGCTCACTCCCCCCCCAGCTGCTGGTGGTCTGACACTGAGCAAGGAAGAAGGAGGCTACTGAAGAATATAGGAAGTTACTGTCCCAGAACAGGAAGGGTGAGAGTTGTAAGGAGAGGTGAGAGTAAGCATACAGAGAAACAGGAGAGGGACACAAAATAAGACATGATAGGGTGGCGCAGTGCAATGGCTGTGGGCGGCAGTATTCAGGGAGACATTCTGGAGGCGTGATGCTGCCCTGTTGCAAGCACCACTCTGGTCTGAGGAGGAGGTTGCCCATCTCCAGGCTGACCTGGCTAGGATTCGTGAAACCTCCTCCCCCACCGAGGGACCACCAGGGCCAATGCCACTACCTCAGAGGTTGCCAAGAAAGAGGAGAGGCTGGACCAGGGTGGGCTCAGGGAGGGAGAGGGTGGTGGAACAGACTGGCATCCCTCCAGCTGTACCTCTCCACAATTCATTTGCTCTTCTGGTGGATAGTGGTTCCTCTACGGAGGCACCTGCAGGGGAGACCAAGGAGGATGCCAGGAACCTTCACAAAGGAGACCCACAGGAGGGTGGCATGAGACCCCACAGGGGAAGAAAACAACTCCTGGTGGGGGACTCAATCATTAAGGGGTTAGAAATGGGGGAGGAAGGGGAGAAGGAGGTAAGGTGCCTGCCTGGTGCCATGGCTTGGAGGGACAGGAAGCGAATCCTCAGGATCATGGGAGCAGCTGCACGAGGGAGGGAGCTGGATGTTATTGTCCACCTAGGGACAAATGACCTGGCTAGGGATGGGATCAGAGCAGTGCAAGAGGAGTTTGTAGAGTTGGGGAGGGGCCTTAGACAAGTAGCGCATACAGTAACCTTCTCGGAGGTGCTGCCTGTCTATGGCAAGGGTGATGCTAGGGTACTCCTCATCAGGGAATTCAATGAATGGTTGAACAACTGGTGTGGAGCTCAGGGTTTTGGCTTCATTGGGGACTGGGGAGCCACCTGGAGGGATGCAGACCTATACTGGCGCAATGGTCTGCATCTGTCCAGGGGGCGAACTAGGATCCTAGGTGAGAGGTTTAAATGCTTCATTGGCAGCATTTAAACTAGCCAGATGAGGAGGCACTGAAAAGGAGCAGGGAAATCCCAGCCTCCCCCCACAAACAACAGTAATTAGTGAGGTAAACACCAAGGTAGAGAAGTCATTAGGGAGCAGGCCAGAAGTAAATGTAAAAAAAGGCAAAGGCAGTAAGGACAGAAATGGGGCTAAAACGGGTAAGATCATCAAAAAGTGGAAAGTGATGAGTACCAATGCCCATAGTCTATGTAACAAGCTCCCTGAACTAGTGGCCTTGATGGAAGAGGGTTGCCTGGATATTGTGGCAGTCACAGAAACATGGTACACAGAGATCCATGACTGGGATGTCAACATAACAGGATACACAATCTACAGGAGGGACAGGGAGGGTAAAAGAGGAGGAGGGGGAGTAGCTTTTTATGTAAAGGAAGGGATCAAAGCAACAGAACTAAAGAGTAAACAGGAAGCAGATGAAACATTCTGGGTCACCCAGAAGACAGGAAATGGCACCACAATCTGCATGGGGGTTGTATACAGACCCCCATCTCAGGGGGAGGGAATGGACAAGGAAATGATAGAAGGCTTCAATAGAATGGCAGAAAAAGGGGAGATATTGTTGATGGGGGACCTGAATATGCCAGATGTTAACTGGAGCACCTTTGCTACAGGCACATCCAAGAGCAGGGTCATTCTTGATGCCCTACAGGGGGCATGCCTCGGACAGCTAGTACTGGAACCCACTTGGGAGGGAGCAATCTTAGACCTGGTACTCTCAAATGGGGACGGAGAAAGAATCTCAGATTTAGAAGAGGGTAGCCATCTGGGAACAAGCGACCACCAAACAGTGTGGTTCACGATAAACACAGCCATACAGTCAAGCCATACAAAAGCAAGAGTATTGTACTTTAGGAGGGCTGACTTTGGGAAAATGAGAGAGTGCCTCAGAAAAGCACTAGCAAACAGGCAAGAAGGAGGGGTGGAGGAACAATGGAGAGTAATCACAACAGCCATCACAGAGGTAACAAGCCTTTGTGTAAAGCAATTCAACAAAACACAACAAAGGAAAAAAACGCTATGGTTCTCAAAAGAGGTGGCAGGGAAGGTTAAGGAGAAAAGGATAGCATTCAGGAAATATAAGGAAACACAGAAGGAGAAGGACAGAGAACTTTATCAGTTAAAGCAGAAAGAGGCTGGGAAGGCAATCAGAATAGCAAAGGCCCAAACCGAGGAAAGGATAGCCAACTCTGTTAAGAAGGGGGATAAGACCTTTTATAGGTACATTAGGGAGCGAAGAAAGACCAAAGGAGGAATACTGAGGCTTAATAAAGGGAGGGAATGTGGGTAGAGGGTGACAATAAAAAAGCAGGGATACTGAATGAATATTTCTGCTCAGTATTCACAAAGGAACAGGAGGGGGAGGTACCTAAACCAAATAAGAGAAACACTCTGAAGACAAGGTCGATACCAGTCCATTTACAGAAAAAAGGGTTCTGAAAGAACTAATAAAATTGAAGGTGGACAAAGCAATAGGGCCTGATGGGATTCACCCAAGAATTCTAAAAGAACTAAGGGTAGAACTAATGACACTGCTGACTACTCTCTTTAACAAATCATAGGAGGATAGGGTGGTACCTGAGGACTGAAGGAGGGTGGATATGATTCCTCTTCACAAAAGTGGGAGCAGGACAGAGGCAGGAAACTACAGACCAGTTAGTTTGACCTCAGTGGTAGGGAAAATGATGGAATCACTTCTGAAGGAAAGACTTGTTGAGTACCTAGAGGCCAGTGGGGCACAGGACCCAAGGCAGCATAGATTCATGATGGGAAGGTCATGTCAGACGAATCTAATAGATTTCTTTGACTGGGTGACCAAAGTAGTAGACCAGGGAAGGGCTGTGGACATGGCTTACCTAGATTTTAGCAAGGCATTTGATACAGTCCCACACAAAAGATTGATACACAAGTTAGCCAGCATTGGAGTGGGTCCCAAGGTGGTAGCCTGGATAAAAAATTGGCTAGACAACAGGACGCAAAGGGTAGTAGTAAATGGAGTCCACAGTGAAGAAAGGAGGGTTACTAGTGGGGTACCGCAGGGTTCAGTACTGGGACTGGTCCTTTTTAATGTCTTTATAAGTGACATTGCAGAGGAACTGGAAGGAAAAGTATGTCTCTTTGCAGATGACACAAAGATCTGCAACAGGGTTGATACACCAGATGGAGTGGAAAGGATGAGAGGGACTTGGCAAGGTTGGAGGAATGGTCAAATGTATGGCAGCTCAGATTCAATGCAAAGAAGTGCAAGGTAATGCACCTGGGAAACAAAAACCCAGGGCAAGAGTACACAACTGGGGGTGAGATACTGACAACAGTAAAAATGGAAAGGGACCTGGGGGTAATTATATCAGATGACCTAAAGGTGGGCAAGCAATGTGAGAAGGCAGTAAGGAAGGCTGGGGGACATTGGGATGCATAGGGAGAGGCATCAATAGTAGAAAACAGGAAGTTGTTATCCCTCTGTACAGACAGTTGGTGAGACCCCACCTGGAGTACTGTGTGCAGTTCTGGAGACCCCATCTCCACAAAGACATAGACAGAGTGGAGGCTGTCAGAGGAGACAGCAAAATGGTGCAGGGTCTGCACCAGAAGACATCTGAAGAAAGACTAAAGGAGCTTAATATGTATACCCTTGAGGAAAGGAGGAGAGAGGAGACATGATAGAAACTTTCAAGTACCTCAAGGAATCAACAAAGTCCAAGAGGTGGCATCTTTCAGAAAAGAGATGTGCAAGAACAAGAGGGCACAATTTGAAGATAGAGGGGCAGGCTCAGAGGTAATGTGAGGAAGTATTTTTTCACAGAGGGTTGTGGATGCATGAAACAGCCTCCCTGAGGAGGTTGTGGAGTCAAGAACAGTGGGGGAATTCAAGAATGCATGGGACAGACATAAGGCAGTCCTAGTGGGGGGTAGGAGGAAGTAAGCTGTTGGTTAATTAGGATCTGCAGCTTATCTGTTAGGCAGGAAAATGGGCAGACTAGGTGGGCCAAGCGGTCCTTATCTGCCATCAAATTCTATGTTTCTATGGGGTGACAGATCCTATGCCAGGAGCCTCAGACCAACCCCAAATATTCCCCCTTTCTCTACTCTCTTTTTCCTGCCTGGGGTAAATCCCCTCTATCCAGGTATATCAGTTTTAGTTGCTAAATGCAGTCTGTACCCACTGTGTACCATCCAGTTCAAACTGTATCCCCGTCTGTGGATGGGTGCTTGGCACTAGATTGGATCAATCTGAACTAGACCTGGTGCAGGGTACATCCCTGTTGCTTGCAGGAGGAGGCAGGTCAGCTCTTTACTTCGTTTTCCCCTGGCTATGCCAGACAATCCTTTCAATTCTTGTTTTGCATGCTTTTTTCCTTAAGAAATATTCTGGCTGTGATATTCAGCAGGCTCATCTGTAACTGCGGACATGGTTACATCTTTACTCTTTTAGAGATGAACAGCCCTGCAATACCACATTAACCAGTTGCTTGTTTGTCCCATCCTCTCTTCAGGGAGGGAGAGCTCTCTGACTGGTGACATGCTGATTTCTTCTTGGGAGTCTCTTAGAGCTGCTCCAGTTGGCACACTTGCAGCATTTCTATTGCAAACGGGTCTCATTTTTGAATACTTCAGTTTTCTGAATGAGCCAGAGTCTACATGTATACACGGCATCGCCTTATTCTCATTACCCTTTCTAGTCTTCTCTTGTTGCCTGGCCAGTGGTAATTTGAAATTCTGCTTTCATAACCCATAATACCTACCTGTGCAACCATAGTGTAGCCTTGTTTTTCTGTCGAGAAGTTGGTAGTCCGGTTTCCATTTCTTTAGTTTTCCTATATTCTTTCCCTATTAATTTGCACTCATGTGTTTTCTCAGCCCTCTCTTAATCTTTTCCCCACTTTGTTTCATTCCTGGCAGACAGAACCAAGATTGGTGAGACAGCCAGCAAAGGTAATTGGCTAGTAAGTGGCATCACTTTGGGGTGCATAAGTGCCCTGCCCAGTACTCATTACTGGCCCCCTAGCCAAAGATTTGCTCTCGCAGGTTCCCTGTGTCTTCAGCACAGACCCGTAGGTGGTAAGCTGCTGAGAACATATTAAGGAAGGCCTCCAGTTATGGTAAGTACTTAACTTATTTTTTAGAAGGGAATAAAATCTGGTTATTGAGGTCACTGGTGTAGTGTACTCTAACATACTAAAATGCCAGCAGAATAAGCCTAACGGTCTCTCAAGTCTGCTCAATTTTCAGCACCCGCACTGAGGGCCGATTTTGGTCTCCCCCTCTCCCCCTGTTGGGTTACACTGTCCAAACAAGTAGTTGTGGACAACAATACCTTCTCACCAATGATTCAAAGTCTCGGTTCACATTTAGAAATGGAAGAAAGACGCAGCCCACAAAGAAATATTGATTGTGCAATTGCAGTTGCCTGGGCTGCTATTTATTCTTACAAAACTTCCATGAAAAAGGTGAGCACAGCAGGACCTTCTGCAAAGCAGTGAGAAACCCCTAGCACTTCGACTCTCACGAGTCTTCACAGGGGGTGTAACATACAGACATTAGAACCAATTTAAATCACTGGTTCATCAATATTAATGAGGTAATTAAACAGACATTTAGAGTGCATTTAGACAAATATTCATCGCAACAATCTAAAGTGCAGTAACAATATCATGTACACCATTTAAAGGGGGAGAGAGACAAAATATATACTAAAGTAATAAATGTATACTAGAAGTATCATGTCCTGACCAAACAGCTTCATGTTATTCAAGCTCATAATAAGCACTTTTATATGATTCAAGATTAGAGGGTCACTCTGAAATCTGTATTCTTTAAATATCCTGTTTGAAAAAAAGAAGAAAAAACATGACTTATAGTGTGAACACAATACTCTTATCATTTTGAAAAGGCTAGGTAGCACTGTTTACAGTAAAGGTTCTACACAATTGAGACATGATTTTTAACTTCAAAATGTGTCTTATTTAGGAAAAATAATACATAACCTTAAAATTAAATCCTAAATAAGTACAAACAAAATTAACAAAGGCAGATGTCATGGTAAAAGGAAATCACTTTGTAAGAAATGGCTTAATTTCCCATTTGCCATTCAGTCCATCAGGTTTGACGCTGTTCATTTTAAAAATCCACATGCTGTCCTGTCTGAGCAAAAGTTTTGCCCTATCCCCTCCCATAGGCTAAGGAGCAACATGCTCAAAGCCCATAAATTTCAAGTCATTTGGTGATGAACTCTGGAAAAGCATAAAGTGGGCTCCCACTGGTGTGTCCTGACGTTTGTTAAGCATAGATCTAACGTGTTCCTGGAGCCGTTGTTTTAAAGGTCTCACAGTTTTGCCAATATATAACAAATTGCACGTACACCAGAGGGCATACACCACACATGTGGTATCACACGTTATCAATTCCCTCACCTCTATTTTTTTTATTTAGTTCCCTGGGGTGGTGGAAAAAATCATGGACAATTGTCCCATATTTGCAGATGTTACATCTCTTGCATGTAAAAAAGCCTTTTGCTCTATTTGGGAGCCATGTTTTTCTTTCAGTAATTTCAATTTTTTTCTTTTGTCTACCATGGACCACGTTGTCTTTAATACTATGGGCTCTACGAAATGTGATCCGTGGCTTAGCACCCACAGCGTGCTCCACTTGTTCATCACCCAATAGAATGGGCCAGTTATGAAATATAATGTTGCCTATGTGCCCAGCTACATGGTTATACTCTGTGACAAATGTACAATTAGATACAGCTGTTTCATTTACTTCTTTGCGTTTCAAAGTGAGCATCCTATCAATTTTTGTAACTTTCTCATATGTGTTTTTCAACATCTGTGCATTATAACCCCTGTTTTGAAATCTTTCTAAGAGCTCTTTTGATTGTATTTCAAAATCAGTATCAGTGCTGCAATTTCTTTTAATGCGTAAAAGTTGACTATAAGGGATGGATTTCCTTAGGTTAGGGGGATGGGTGCTCTCTGCATGTAGCACTGCATTTGTAGCCATTTCTTTTCTAAATGTTTTCGTTTTAACACAGTACTGGTTTTCTATATTGGTGGTAATATCCAAACTTAGATCTAAGAAATCAATTGACTTTTGGTCAAACTTGAACATGAATTTCAAGTTCAGATCATTTCTATATAAAAATGCTACAAAAGCACTGGCTTCACTCTCATCCCCATTCCAAATGCAAATAATGTTGTCAATAAAGCAATACCATGTAACAAGGTTTTTCAAGAAGGGATTGGTTTTGTTAAATATGGCAGTCTCTTCCCAATCTTCTAAAAATAGATTAGCATAGCTGGGTGCCATAGAGGCACTCATAGCTGTGCTGCATTTTTGGTCAAAGGAAGTCCCCTCAAATTTAAAGTAATTATGTGTAAGGATGAAATGTAATGCTTCTAAGATAAAGCAGCTTGGTATGTCACTTTTTTCTTGGTAAAGATCTAGATATTTTTTAATTGCACATAACCCATCTGTGTGACGTATGCTGGTGCATAGGGCTTCTACATCTGTCACTAACCAGTTGTATTTTTTATGTCCAGTTACAGTCATTTAATTTTCTCAACAAGTCAGAAGTGTCCTGAATGTATGAAGTAAGGTTACTTACAAGTGGTTGTAAGAAAAAATCTATGAATTTACCCAAGTTTGGGGTTAAAGAACCTACCCCTGAAATAATGGGGTGCCCTGGCGGGTTTCCTTTGTTCTTATGCACTTTCGGTAATACACAAAAGTTGGGAACTCTGGGAAATTCTTTTCACAGAAAGCCAAACTCTGCTTCAGTTATTTGGGAATCATTGACTGCTTTTCTAAGAAGCAGACTAAGCCTTTTTCTATACTCAGCAGTGGGATTTGATGTTTTTTTTTTATAGTTTGTTTCATTATGTAGTAGATTCCAAACCATCTTTTCATAAAACTCTCGACCCAGTATCACAATATTGCCGCGTTTGTCGGCTGATTTAATTACTATTGTGGTATCCTTGCTAAGTCTACTGAGGGCTTCTCTTTATTTTATGCTGAGGTTCTGGTTTTGTAAAGTAACCCCATCATTCAAAACACTTATGACCTTTTTCATTACCATTTGTTCATAAACATTCAGGGTAATATTATATGTTTTGGGGCAAAACTCAGACACTGGACAAAATAGATTTTTTCTTTGCTTTCTAAAATCATCCCCTATGCTGAACATTTTATTACCTCTTGTATTCTCAGGGATAATTCCATTTGAAGACTTCCCTTGTTCCATTAGAAGTTCTTCAAGTATATGCAAGTCAGACTCGAGGGTGCTAGGTTCTGTGGCTGGATTCAAACCTGAAAACGTTCCAGTGCTATTCCCGGACCATACTTCAGACTCCAGTGTGTTCTGTTCTATAGCACAGTTAAAACCTGAAAATACTTTGCTATCAGTCTCAAGTCGTATTCCTAGTTCCAGGTTTGTAGAAACGTTATCCGACATTTCATTAATGAATGGTCCTGTCGGATGTTCATAGTAATCATAATCCGGTTCTATTTGATTTATTGCTGCCAACAGTATATCCAAGTCTAAATCATCTGGGACAGACACTGCTTCTTCATAGTTATATCCCATGTTGTTGTCTAGTAAGTTCACTTCAGTTAGAGACCCAATTTGATGTTGTTTAAAGAAATTAAGTCTTAGATGTAATTTTCTAAAAAACCTTTTTAGATCCACTAAAATCTGAAATTAATTTATCTGTGGGGTAGGAACGAAACCCAGACCCCATTTTAACACTAATTCTTCATGTATATTGAGCTCTCTTTCTGATAGGTTTAATATCTGTAAGTTATATTTCTCTTCCTTTCTCTCAAAATCTGTTCTGGTCCTGAGTTTTTGCTTTCGCCTTCCCCCGTCTTCCTCATCTGGTTTTCTTTTTTTCTTTGTCTGTTGGAGCCGGGCACTTCTAAAAACTCTGGTTTCTTCCTAACGTTTGTTGTTTATTAGGAACTCTGTCTCCTGTTGTAGTGATTTTTGTGTCAATTTTATTTGAAAATCTAACTTTTGACCGTGATCTTCCTCTACTTTGTGATCTGTCTTCCCCAGCTTAATATATCCCCTCTTTCGTAATCTCCAGAATCTCATTTCAATTTTGTAATTTTTCTTTGGATTACTTCAGCCTCATGATCTCTTCTTTTATTTTCAAGTTGAATGTTAAAATCTTGAAATTCAATACTCATTTTAAACTTTTGAATATTCGTCTTTCAAGTCTGCTCAATTTTCAGCACCCGCACTGAGGACTGATTTTGGTGTCTCCCCTTCCCTTCTTCGGGTTATACTGTCCTCAGTCCCAGATGTTCCACCTGTATTGGGCCTGGTCAGATTTACCCTCCTCCTGTACCTGTCCCATCCCCTCTTAAACCCATCCACAGTCTCCACCTCTACCAGCTCCCTGGGCAGTGCATTCCATGGCTCCACCACCCTTTCAGTGAAATAACATCTCCTCCTCTCCCCTCTGAGTCTGCCCCCTTCCAGCTTACACCCATGACCTCTCGTTGCTCCACCCTCCTTCCTTTGAAGCACCCTGACTGGGCCTCCTTTATTGATCCCTTTCATGTACTTAAAAACCTCTATCATGTCCCCCCATCCCTCCTCTCCTCCAGGGTGTACATGTCAAGCTCCTTGAGCCTCTCCTCATAGGTTCTTTCCCCCAGGCCCCAGATCATTTTGGTTGCCTTCCTTTGGACCCTCGCTAGGATTGTAATGTCCCTCTTTAAATGTGGTCTCCAAAACTGTACTTAATACTCGAGGTGTGGCCTAACCAAGCAGTTGTACAGTGGAAGGATCACTTCTGCCTTTCTGGAGGTAATCCCCCTGGCGATGCATCCCAACATCCTATTTGCCCTTGCTGCTGCCCTCCTACAGGTCTCTGAGTTGTTCATTTTGACATCTACCACTACCCCCAGGTCCCTCTCACCCTCCGTGACTTGAATCATGTCTCCTCCCAGGGTATAAACCTGGTCTGGATTTCTGACTCCCAGGTGCAGAACATTGCACTTCCCCACATTGAATTTTAGTTTCCATTTTCCCAACCACCTTTCCAGAGCCTCCAGGTCCTCCTGCAAGGCCACCCTCCCTTCCTTCCTCCTCATACACCACTGCATCCAGCTTTGAGTCATCTGCAAAGAGACTCATCTCACTCCTGATCCCCCTCCAGATGTCTGAGATATAGGCATTGAACAGGAGTGGCACCAGCACTGACCCCTGGGGAACCCCACCAGTAACCCACCTTGGGGATGAGGCTAACCCTCCAACCACCACCTTCTAAGTATGCTCAGAGAGCCAATTTCCTATCCATCTTAACAACTGTCTCCCTACCCCCATTTCCTTCAGCTTAGCCAGCAGGCCACTGTGGGGTACCAAATCAAACGCCTTGCTAAAGTCCAGAAAGAGGATGCCCACTGGCCTATCCTGGTCCAGGGCCCTCATCACCCAGTCATAGAACTCAACAAGGTTTGTCTGGCATGATCTTCCCATGACAAAGCCATGCTGCCTATCGTCCAAGTACCCAGTTTGCTTCAGTAACCCCACTAGCCTTTCCTTGACAATATCCTCCATCACCTTGCTGACCACCGATGTCAGGCTAATGGGCCTGTAATTTTCCACCTCCTCTCTTGATCCCACTTTGTGGATCAGCATGACATGGGCCACCCTCCAGTCTTGGGGCACCCACCCAGTCCCCAGAGAGATGTTGAAAAGCTCTACTAGAGGGACTGCCAGGACATCCGCTAGTTCCCTCAGCACCCTGGGATGTATCTCATGTGGCCCAGGTGCTTTCTCCGTCTGAAGCTACCTGAGGGCTTCCCTTCCTCTCTTTACTGGGATTTCAGCCTCCACATCCTCCCCCTTTTCATCCTGCACTGCTGGGCCCCCACCTGTCCGTGGTGGCCACTCCCTTTCCCCAGACCCATCAGGGCCCCTGGTCTCTACCAGTCCCACCCCTTCCTCCAGTTTGCCCCTGCTCCCCTCACAAGACATAGCCCCTCCATTCCCTCTGGTAAAAACTGAGGTAAAGTACTCATTTAGGACTTCTGCCTGTTCCCCGCCTCCTGTGCCCAACCATCCCCTATCCTCATCTTGCTGATCTGCCCCCTTACTTTCCTTTTTTCCCCTGCATCTCTAAAGAACCCCTTGTCCCCATCCGGATACCTTTGGCCAAGGACTGCTCCTTTTTTGCCTTAGCTGCTCTCACCACCCTGGTGACTCTCTTGGCTGTCAGATCATATTCCTCCTGATCCCTTTCACTCCTCGAGCACTTGAAGTGCCTATAGGCCGCCTTCTTTTCCCTCACCACCTCCTGTATCTCCCGGGTCCACCAGCAGGATTTTCTGTCCTTACCAAACTTATGCCTTTCCCTTGCCCAGGATCTGGTAATCTTCTGTATTCCCCTTCTAACGACCCCCCACCTGCTGTCAGCATTCATATCCAGCCTTATCCTGTCCAGACGATCTTTAAGGATCCTTCCCATCTCCCTGAAGTCTGCACCCCTAAAGTCAGTTATTACTGTCTTTGTTCAGCTTTCCTCCCCCCCACGTCCAGGAAGAACCAGACTGTGGCATGATCACTCCCCGTCAACAGGTTCCTCATCTCTAGGCCCCTAATCTGATCACTGTCCACCAGGACATTGTCCAGTGTCTGGGCCTCCCTAGTTGGCTCACCCACCTGTTGTGTCAGAAACACATCCTGGAGCCTCTGCTCTCTGGCCACTGGTGATGTCATAGTCCCTCAGTCAGTTTCTGGCATGTTGAGGTCCCCTATTACCACTACTCTTCCCCAATCGACAGTGTCCCTCGAGATTTGCTACCAAACTTTCTTCCAGGGCCTCCGCCAGTGCTGGTGGTCTGCATACCACTCTGACCTTTACTGTCTTACCCCCCTGCATCAGCAAGGTGACCCAAATAGCCTCCATGTTCCCCTCTGCCTCCTCTACCCCTCCAATACCTGTACCATTTTTGACTAACAGTGCTACACCACCCCCCCTTCCCTCCCCCTATCTTTTCTGAACATAGTGTAACCCTGCAGATTTAGGTCCCACTCGTCCCCTTGAGTAGCCCAGGTCTCAGTGACTGCTGCTACATCTACCTCCCCCTCAACTAGCATTGCCTGGAGCTCAGGCATTTTATTTCCTAAGCTCCTGGCATTGATCAGGACCACTCTCCACCTATTTTCCCTCTTCTCCTTTCTCTCCCTTGAGCTCCCATTTCTCAGCTCCTGCTCCCTACCTGGTGACCCATTTCCATATCTCCCTAGCTATCTAGAGGAGTGGAGACTATGTCCCTCATTTATCGCACCTGCTGGCACTGCCCCTGTTTTGATCCCTCCCCCCTTCACAAGTATAAACCCCACCTTTCGCTGATGAACCCAGCTAGTTTGAGCTTAAGGATTTCCTCCCCTTCAAATTAAGGTGGAGCCTGTCCTTAGCATACAGCCCCTTATCCTCCCAGGTCTACCCCCAGTCCCTCACTAGGCCATACCCTAATTCCTCACACCACTCCCTAAGCCACTGATTTATCTCCCTAATCATCATCTTGTTTTCCCCGCTAGCCCTTGGCACTGGCAGGATTTCCAAAAAGGAGATCTTACAGCCTATGGAAAGGCATACCCTGGCCAACTCCTGGAACCTTGCCTGAATTTCTAGTTCACTATTACCATTTATGTTGTTTGTCCCCAAGTGCACTAGAATGTCCGGGGTCCCCCCTCCCGCATTCCCTTGCTAGTGAATACAACTCATGCTTTGCACCGTCAGGTCTGGGTGGCATTTGGTTCTGATCAGATAGGTTTTACCCTCCCCTGCCCTTCCTACTGGATGCCTCTGATCATGGAGTCCCTCAATGGCAGTACTGTAACCTCCCCCTTGCCTCTCTGTTCACCCCTCAGGTTCCCCTCCTTCCATGCCCCTCCTCATCCCTTCATCCAGATTCTCCCCCCAACTGGCTCCTCACATCTCCCACAATCTGGGTGTCAAAGGTAGCCCCTTCACTATTGTCCCTGGTCACCTCCTCTACCCATGTCCTGGCCTTCTTTATCCCCCCACCCATGTATCTTTCTCTGTATCTCTTTCCCCACTGCTTATTAATCCATCTGTCCTATCCATTTGCCTACTTGGCTTTCTGTTCGCTATCATTCCATTTACATCCTGCACCTTCCTGCCTGTTGTGCTCCCCTGTTTCACACCACCAGCCTCCTCCTTGTTCCCCTGATCCTCATTTTTCTTCTCCCCTCCTACCTCCTCTTCCCCCATCCTGTCTGGGACCCCCTCTATTGTGCCCTTGCCTCTTGCCCCTTCACCCTTTCTATCTGTCCCTGCCCCAGCTTCACCAGCAACATCATCATCATCCTTCTCCTCCCCCCACACACCCCTCTTCTACCAATGGGCATAGAGGGTTAAAACAATTTGTGAGCCTTAGCCCATCCCCCAGTGCCCTTCCTGTCCCTACCGCCCCTCTCGGTTTCCTTTGGACACCCCCAGACTCTTGTCTACTGCTGTGGAAATTTCCACCTTTTGGCCCCACCTGCCAGGGTCCCCTAGAGCCCAGTGTGTACCCCCTTCCCTCCTCTCCTAGTGTGAGTACCTCTCTTCACTCCTCCCCCAACTTGGGAGGCCCCAGCATCTAGTGCTTCCATGTAGGTGACTGCTTGCCTCCTACCTCTCCAATCCTCCCCCCCAGCACCCCCCAGCTGCCTTCAGATCCCCTCTACCTCCTCCTTAAGCTGTGCCAGCTGGTAGCACACTGGGCATCCCCCAAACTTCCAAGCCCAGTCCAGTATCATGGCCGCACCACACCCTGTGCACCCAACCACCCACCCAAAGATAGCTGCTCTAGTGATAAGTGGTCCCTTCCCCATCATCACAGCAGTCTTTTCTAGGCCAAATTACCAACTCAGTGGCTGTACAGTTTCTTGAGCTACCAGTACCTATACCTAGGTGACCCCCCCCCCATATAGCATCCAGACTTTTAAACTTGCAACACTTGAGTGGCTAAACTTTTCCCTACCTGACGATTAGCCTTAAGAGTTAGCTCATAGGGGAAGTTTACTCCTCCCTAAGCTTCTCCCTCCCAGCCTTTAAACCCAACCCCAGTGGCTCTTCCGTATTTAAGAAAGGCATTTTAATACAAGGGGTGGGTGAGAGAGCTTCCCCAGAAAGATGTTAAGGAGTTAGGCCAAATTTAAAACACAACAGCAATATTTACAAAAACTTATGACAAAGATAAGTTAGCTCTCCAGAATCTCACCTCATCTTCAAACTTCCACTGCTACCTCTGCCCACAGCAAGAAGATTTAAGAATTAACTAATCCTAGCCCAGCCTCTAACAGAAAGTTTGCCTGCTATATTCCAGTTGAAGGCCCTCCACAATATCCACCTATCACACTAATCAGCAATTCATTGTGGATGCTGTACTCCTATTTGAGACCTACCTATGCTTTTTCCCTGCCCCGTGTCTGCATTATTGGATAGAACTACATGAGCTGCACCTGAGGCCTCTTCCTCCATTTGCAGGGCAGGTGTTCCCCTACCCAACTCTCATGAGTGTATCGGCCCTGTGTCTGCCCCTCACTGCACCTCCAAGCACTGCAACCTCCTCCAGAGGATGGTCCCACACAAACACTGTATTAAACAAGTCAGCGCTCCTGCCCTAAAGTCCACAGACTGATAAAGAATTTAAAGCTTATCCAGCAACTAAAATTCTTTCCCCAACTGCTTAGCAAAAGCAGGTTCAGACAACCTCTGCCAGACCCCAACTGTTTCTGCAGTACTGCTATGTGAGAAGCCCTGGTATTTAAGCCCCAATGAGCTGTAAATTGATCCTGACTGAGAAGGACAGAAACTTCCAGAAAGCTGTTCACAATACCTGTAGAAAAGATAAATGAATATCCAGCTTCCACTATGGATCCACCACACCACACAACACTTAACAAGTCAGCACTCCTGCCCTAAAATCCACAGACTGATAAAGAATTTAAAGCTTTTCCAGCAGCTAAAATCCTTTCCCCAACTGCTCAGCAAAGGCAGGTTCAGACAACCCCTGCCAGACTCCAACTGTTTCTGCCCCCAACTCTGATAAGAGGTTCCATAATACAGCTGCCCTGAGACTATAGGAATTACCTCTTGCCGTAATTCTAACTTTGACCCTGAGAAAAGGTGGAATTCTGGAATGTAGCCCTAGAGTTAAAAGATAAACATAGAACATAACTCCTTTAAATCACCAGTACCGGTGCTATGTAAATATTTATGTCATCGTCAGAATTTAAAATAACTGCAGAGCAAATCTTGGAACATTTGGAAGTTGGTTGAGCAAGCCCCCCACCCCATCCCTGAAACAGCACCTGATTCTCGGCTTTAGCAAAAGGATGTATTGCAGCTTGGAAGAGCAGAGAGTTATAGCTATCAGCAGCACTATTTCTGTCTGACTACACAGTGAATTAGGGGACATTTTGAAGTTGACTGAGCAAGCTTTTGCTCCCACTTCCCTTGAAAGTTAGCATCTGATGCTCATCTTTTGGGAAGGGACTTTTGTAGCCTGGGAAGAGCAGGAGGTTCAGCCACCGGTGACACTATATGTGACTACAGAGTAAATCAGGGGACATTTTGGAGTTGGCCGAGCAAGTTTTTTCCTCCCCATCCCCCTGGAATGGTTAGCACCTGAAACTCTGCTTTAGCAGAGAGATTTATTGTAACCTGGAAGAGCAGTGAGTTTTAGCTGCCAGCAGCATTATTTGTGTCTGATTGATGTGTGTGTGTGTGTGTGTATATATATATATATATATATATATATAATATGTATTATAGTGTTGCAATAGCGTCATGATAATTAGGGTTGAGTAGGCAGTTTAATGTTGAACCAAAACTTTTGCACTTTAATAGCTTTTTAACCGTTCAACAGATTTGCACAAAATGTGGTGTGCGCAGTCCCATGGGGTAGATTTCATGACCTGGTAAACTTTGTTTTGATCAGATGTGCAGATTTTGCACAGTGCATAGTGAAATGTGTGTTATTTGCTTTTTTATGCTCATTTTCCCAGATTCTTTATTGCCCTACACCCACACCATTTGGGATTTGGCTTGAAACATTCAGGGTAGGTACAGCTTGCCACAATGAACATGCCAGCATTGGTTTGATGAGTAAATATTAATCTTTTCCAGAGTTTTTAAATTTTGAAATTGTGGGTTCTGAGCATGCTCAGTTCAGTCTTTGGGATAGCTACACAATTTCGAACAAGGATTTTGGCTCTCAAATGAGGATTTTGACAGCTCATGAACGGGATCCCCATTTGTGAGAAAAAAATTCCTGTTTGTGAGCTGCCATCTTGTTTTTACTTTTATCCCCAAACAAACTGTTTTAACTTGCCCCACATGTGTATCTTCATTAAACAAAGGCATTGGTTTTGTGCAGGGCAAGGCCCTCTATGAGCCCATGTCTTTGTTTAATTTCAATTAATGTAATCCTGGCCATTTTTTACTATAGGAAATCTTTGTTTGTCACTCGCTTCTGATCCCCATTTGTGAGCGGTCAGAATCCCCATTCGAGAGATAAGGACCAGATGGTCCTGTCTCATGAATGGGAGTTTGACATCTCACAAATGGGGATTAAGGTGTCAAACTCCCCATTCATGAAATGAAGACCAGCTGGCAGATCTGGCCATCTGGTTGTGAGATGGAGACCAAATGGTCAGATAGGATCATCTGGTTCCCATCCCATCTCCATGAACAGGGATCATCTGACTTCTTGGGATTCCCCAGATAAAAACAGCTGGCATGATATCGGGGTGCCCAATCCCTGTGTTGGCATGCATCTTGGCCCCCTCCCATCCACCAATATGACACACTGGGAACCCACCCCAGTGTGTCAAATATAATTATTTATTTAAATTTTTATGCTTCCAACACAGGGATGCCCACTTTGGGTGTCGGATGATTCCTGTCCTCCACCCCCAAAGTCAACTGCCAACATTGGGGTGCCCAATCCTCATGTCGGCTTGTATCCTCCCCACTACTGTGGCACACTTGGAGCCCACCTCAGTGTGCCCACAATTTGTTTTGCAACCTGTAAAAAAAGAAAACTGTCCCCAAAGTGTTATTTTATTTTACCTATGAAAAAAGGAAAAGCCATCCATCATCATCTCCCCATTCCCCCATTCCCATCCCCACCCTCCCACTGAGCACCCAACTCCCCTTACCACATATTTACATTCAGAGGTCAGCGCTGTCATCTTCTGGACTGGGACACATCTGCACTCTTCAAAGCCAAACTGCAAACTGAGGAATCCAGTAAGTGCTGTATAATGGTAATCAATGGGCGGGCCTCAACTTAGGTTGATACCTCAGCCATGTTTTGTAATTTTTGCCCCAAATTTTCAACATGGGGTTCATGGGACCCCACCTCATGACCACTGTCACTTCATTTCTTGGTCCCAAAAGGTGACTTTGTGGTCGCTGTGCAGAATAACCTTTTGGGACTGAGTAATGAAACAACAGTGCCACTGTTCATGAGGTGGGGTCCCAAAAAGCCTGTGTTCAAAATTTAGGGACAAAATTGCAAAAAATGGCTACATTACAAGCGTGCATTGTACAGTTTCTACGCATGCTTGTAGCTTCACCAATTTTTTATATATTCACTCCAGATTTCTAACATTGCCATTTTTTCATGCCTCCTCATGAACAGTACAGCTGTCATTTTTCACATCCTGTCCAAAATGTGGTTTCCCACCTCAGGTGAAGAATGGCACAATCACTGTGCACAATCAACTTTTGGGATGGACTAACAAAATCAGAGTGCCATTGTTCATGAGGGGAGGTACCAAAAAGCCCATATTGAAATTTTGGAGAAACAATTCCAAACAATGGGCATGGTACAAGCATCCATTGCGCAGTTATACATACGCTAGTAATTTTTCCAATTTTTTATATTTTGACTCGAAATTTTCAACATTGCCATTTTTCACACCTCATCATGAACAGTACAGCTGTCATTGTTCAAATCCTACCCGAAAAGTGGTTTTACACCTGAGGTGCAGAATGGCGTTATCACTGTGTGCAATCGACTTTCGGGATGGAGTAATGCAATTAGAGAGTTACTGTTCATGAGGGGAGGTCCCAAAAAGACCATGCTGAAAACTTGGTAAACAAAATTTCACAAAATAGTGCTGTTATGAGCATGTGTTGCCCAGCTGATACACACACTCATAACTTCACAATTTTTTCATGTTTTCAATGCAGATGTTCAGCAATACTAATTTTTTCATACCACCTCATGAATAGTACAGCTGTACTTTTTCTAATCCTGCCAAAAATGTTTTTTTTTTTTGCACCTATGGCGCAGTTGCACAGAACTACATTTTGACAGGGATTTGAAGATTTTCTTTATGGGTAGATGCAGTAAGGTGATTTGACTAGAGCCTGTATGGCTGGCTGTTTGTGTTTGTCTCTGTCAGTAGTTTAGTTTTGTGGTTTTTCATGTGTTTCTGCCTGGAGGAACTGGATCATTCTTGGACATAACATCTATGAACATTTCCTGGACTAAGAAACTGCAAAACATCACCAGCAGGTATTGGCATTCTCATCATAAATCAACTTTTTTGGAAGCCATCAAAAGCAAAATTAAGGTCAGTAATTCTGTTATACAAGCTCTGAACTGTGAAGTGCTGCACTGAATCCACATTTCTGTTTGACTTGTTCTTAAAGGGTATGTGCTTGTCTTTGAGGACTATTCCCAACCATTTTGAAGAACAAAGGGAAAATACTAACAAAGGATTTTTATGTCCTGCATATGCCCCAGGCCAATGTTCATCACCTTCGGGAATTTAACACAGTCTGGGTGTTTGATCTACAGTGACAACAGTTTTCTGGTCCCCAGTAGCTCACCATGAGTCACTCCAGAACACTCACCCTTGCTACAGTAAACATTTGCAGTCTCCTGCCAAAACTTGATGCCCTGCAAATATTTGTAAATCAGCACAAGCCAGACATCCTTGCAGTTGTTGAAACCTTGCTGTCACCTAAAATCTTGTACATGGCTATTACCCTGCCAGGATACAACATTTTCCAACTTGACAGAATCACTGAAAGATGTTGTGGCTGCACCTTATATCTCAAAGACTCTTGCCAAGGCCACCCTCTAAAAACACCCGCTTCTGACTCATCCTCCCAGATACTTACTGTCAAAGTTCTACTTAGGGGCCAACAATAAAGCCCTGTCAATTGGCACAGTTTACATCCCCCCTAAAGAACAAGGAAAAGGCCTCAGCTCAGTCCGTGACCTCATCTGATCCCAACCACTTGACTGAGACAGTCCTCATGGGTGACTTCAATATCAACAAGCTTGCTCCGGAATCGGGGGGCTTCATAGATGCCATCTCCTCAGCAAACCTTGCTCAACTGGTTGCCTCCCCCACTAGGCAAAATTACAAAACAGGCAACTGTACTCTCCTAGACTGGATACTGACCAGTCTCCATCTCTGTCCTTCCTGACACTCTAAGTGACCATTCCCCTGTAATCTGAGTCTGGACAAATAAATTTACCATGATCCCCCCCAAATTAATCAACAGCAGAGTCCTTCCAAGTGGGCAGTTGAAACATGTAAAATCCTGCCTAAGACTGTAAGATTAGTCCCCAGTCTTCCACGCTCCAAATGTCAACACTGCCCTTGACCTCTTCATCAAAACCTTTAATGCTGCCTGTGACTCTCATGCCCCTTTCAAAAAGTGGAAAGTCAAAGGTCTGTGCAACCCCTGGCTCTCCTCTGAACTACTAGCACAACAAAAATCCACGGACCATCTCCGGGCACGGACTTGGAAAACTGGAAAGAAAATCGACATACAGAATTATAAGCAAGCTTGTAATAACTGCACAAAATTAGTCCGCCAACTGAAAAGTACCTACTATAAGGATGCCCTGACAAACACTTGGGGCAAGGGGAATTTATTTTGGAACAATATTAAAAAAATTACAGGAAAGCAGACAAAAACCTCACCCACTATGCTGGTCGTAGATGGTATCACAACGTTGGACCTGACTACCATAGCAAATTCATTCAACTCAGCTTTCACTGACCTCAGCTCTGTTCTTCCACCTGACTATTTCATGAAGCCTACCACCAAACTCTCTCCTCAAGTCCCACTCTCTCTCTCCAAACTGGCCTCCATTCTACTTCAAATCAGTCAAACCGTACAAAGCTCACAACCACATTAGTAAAGCTATTGCGAGGTCCAGGTCAAGTGGGGACTCCCTTGACCTCAAGCTGCTTGCCCTCACCCTCGACGAGGTGTTCCTACCATTAACAAAAATCTTCAACCTCTCCCTCTCTCTTAGCCAGTTCCCTGACAGATGGAAATCCGCTTCCATCACACTGGTCCACAAGAGCAGGGACAGGGCCCTCCTGGTGAACTATTGTCCCATCTCCAAACTACCCCCGCTCTCCAAGGCCATAGAGCATATAGTATTGGACCAGCTTATGGAATACCTTGATAAATATGATGTCATGTGTGCTCAACAGCACAGCTTTAGAAAAGGTCACAGTACCACTTCCACCCTCCTTGAATTCACTGGTGCAATCCATAGTTCCTTGGACAGTAGCCTTCTTACGGGGCAGTCTTCATTGATCTGACAAAGGCATTCGATACCATCCATCATCATCTACTACTCTCTCAGCTGCTAAATACTGGACTGTCCCCTGAATCTACATCCTGGTTTAAGAGCTACCTGGAAAACCGCTCACAAAGAGTGAAAATAGCTGACTTTCTCTCTGATGCCAGACCAGTGTGCTCTGGAGTGCCACAAGGATCAGTCCTTGGGTCTCTTCTCTTCAGCATCTTCCTAAATAGTCTTCCACTATCCTGTCTGGAGCAACTCCTCCTATACACTGTTGATGCTGTCACCCACTCTACCCACAAGGACCCCCACCTTCTGTAAAACAAACTACAGCATGGCTTCTCTTCACTTGAAAACTGGTTCAGTAAACACAAACTTGTCCTCAACTATAAAATAACAAAGTCCATGCTCTGCTGCAGCTCGCAAAACAAGCACTGGGACCACCCCCTCACTATTGCAAACTGTCTAGGTGCAATCCTAGAACAAATGCAAACCTTTAAATACCTTGGAATCACTCTTGACAATTGTCTGTCCTATGGGGCTCACACTGACAATGTTGCCAAAGTGACTAACTCTCGTATTGGCCTGCTTTACAGGCATAGGCAATGCCTAACTCTGGAAGCCTTAAAGATCACAGTTCAGAGCTCAGTGATCTCAACTGTCGACTATGGCCTCATCATCTATGGTTCCGCTTCCACCATCGCCCTCAGGTGCATATCTATGGCTTTGAACAGAGCTTGCCGACTCATCACTGTATCCCATCGTCTCACCCATACGTGTGACCTATACGCCCAAACTGGTTGGCTTCAACTCTCAGGCCACATTAAGTATTTAACATGCATAATGGCTAAAAAAACATTGATGGGCTTTGCCCCCCCTGGAGTTCAAGCTCTGCTACAACCGGCACAGAATCCCCACCTCACCAGGGGCTCTGAATCTCAATTACTGCATATTCCAAGATGCTGGACCTCACAGGGACAAAGATCCTTTGCCTACAGAGCTCCCAGCTGAATAAATGGTCTCAACAGGGACATCTCCTCCTTACCTAAGCCAGGCTTGTTCAAATCTCACCCTCTGCCTATCCCTCTCTGCCTCTAGCACATGTGACTGTCTTCTCTAACCCGCTGTTCCCTTTTTGGCAGTTGTCCCTTCTCATCCACCCCCCTACTCTCCCCCCTCTACCTTCCCCCCTCCTCCTTCTCCTCTTACTTGCACTTTCTGTGTATTTTTGACAATTGCCTCTGGCAGCATCTTCTTCTCATGTCTCACCAAGTTCTCATTATCAATGTTATCCCTGTCCTGTGCATGCCCCTAGTACTGCCTTATCTGTATATACTCATGTGATGATAAACAACTGTAACTTGTTATCCTGTAATAGTTAATGTCCTGCTTGTTTGTTCTCATCCTGATGTGGAACCTTTGTAAAAGAGCCTTGTCTGTAAGGTAATTGTAATCCCAGACTCTAATAAATAAATAAAAATAAATAAAAGATGGTTATGTTGAACATTTGTGGTGAAAATTATTTAAGATGGCACAGTTATGACTATTTGTTGGAATTTTGCTATGCCTGCTTGTAACTTAATGTGTGAAAGCACAGGGGCCAGAGACCCCTGTTTTTCACAGCTGCATAAATATATGCATCTGTAGAGGGATAGGAGTATAGGGTCCAAAGGATCCTGTGCTTTCACCTCTCACATATGGATGCTGTTGTATATGGCTACTGTTGTACTATCTGGATGGAGGGAGAAGAGCATCCCACTGTATTATATGGATACTGTTGTACTATCTCAATGGAGGGATGGCTCCCACTGTGACATATGGATACTGTTGTACTATCTGGATGTAGGAAGACCCCGCAGTCCCGCAGTAAAATAAAGATGGTATTACAATATCTTAAAAAGTAAGGAAATAAATCACAAAAAACTTCATTAATGCATCAGTTAGGGTTACAGCGACAAAAGTAAGGAAATAATGCATTAGGGTTGAGACCCTAACCCCTCCACCCTAACACCCTACCTAACCCCCACCCTTCACAGACCAACAGGTGATGGTGTGTGCCCTGGGGTCATCTGACCTAACTCTTACCCCATTCTTCTATACTGCATCATGTCAGCTTTCTTACACATGGAATGGGGTGAGAGGTCCGATGACCCCAGGGCACACCCCATCACCTGTTGGTCTGTTGAGAGTGGGAGTGGGGTGTTATGTTGAAGGGGTCAGAGTCTCAGCCATAATGCATTATGTCCTTAATTTTCTGTCTGTAACCCTAACTGTTACATTAACGAAGTTGTTTTGAGATATATATATATATATATACACACACACACACATACATACATATATTAGAGGCCAAAAACTCCATTTAATGCATCAGTTAGGGTTGTTCCACAGTGACAAAAGTGAGGAAATTTGGTGTTAGGGTTTAAAGCCCCCCTTGGACTCCCCCAGCTGACCCCCAACCGGCATTGGGGTGCGTGTTGGGGTCGTTGGCTAACTCTCACCCCATCACATGTGTAAAGAAGCAGAGGTATAGGAGAATGGCATGAGAGTTAGGATCGATGACTCCAACGCACCCGATGCCAGTTGGGGTGGGGCTGGGGGTCCGGGGGCTTTCAACCTCACACTGAATTTCGCTTTGTCGCTGTGGTACAACTCTAACTGATGCATTAAATGGAGTTTTTGGCCTCTAATTTCTCTTCTTTTTGAGAATGAGGATGATAAATAGTGAATGGAATGCGGTGGCTGGAGCCAGGAACTGCAAGCAAATGCAAGCGGCAACGGTGACGCACATGGTAAAGCAAACAGAAATGGTAAAGCAAACGGTAATAGAAATGCAAGCGCAAAGTGACGCCAAAGTGAACAGTGACAGAAACAGAGACGCAAACGCAAGTGTGAATGGAACGCAACTGGTAACGCACATGGTCACGGTACCGCAACTGGAAATGCAAAAGGTAACAGTAACAGCAACAATAACACCAAAGAAAACAGAAATGGAAACCAAAATGCAGGCACATACAGAAATGCAAACCATGATGCGCACAGTCATGGAACCACTATTGTAAATGCAAATGGTAATGGTAATGGTAACAGCAACAATAACGCCAAAGGAAACAGAAACGGAAAGACAAACGGAAGCAAGTATGGAACTGCAAACCATAACATGCACGGGCACGGTGCTGCAATTGGAAATGTAAATGGTAATGGTAACAGCAACAATAATACCAAAGGAAACAGAAACGCAAACGCAAGCATGTACAGAAACGCAAACGCAAGCATGTACAGAAACTTAAACCATTACGCGCATGGTCATGGTACCACAATTGGAAATATAAATGGTAATGGTAACAGCAACAGTAATGCAAATGCAAATGCAAGTGCATACGGAAACGCAAACTGTAATGTGCGTGGTCATGGTAACGCGATTGGAAACGCCAATGGTAACAGTAACAGCGACGATGACGCAAAATGAAAGACACATGCAAATGGAAGGTTAACCGCAAATGCAAATGGCAATGCACAGGCTGATACAAAAAAAAAAAACAGAAACAGTAATGGAAACGCAAATGGTAACAGTAATGCAAACAGAAGCGCAAACGAAAATGCAAACCATAACACACACGGTGGCGTACTCGGGAACGGTGATGCGAACGGTAACGGAAATGCAACTGGAAATGCTAACTGGCACAGTAACAAAAGGGCACACCGTTCTTTTCCCAAAAAATGCATTGAAAAAGACAGTGAATACAAAGAATGTATGTATAATAATGGGCCTCGTAGCAGAAAAGGAGGACTTAGAATACTAAATTGCTTATATCTCAGGAACCGTACGACACAGAAAAAAAAAGAAAATTTCATATGAATTATGACATTCCTTGCTAGTTTTGTACTTAGGCCCCATGTTGGAGGCTAAGCATTTTTCTGACAAAAAGTCCGTATCTCACACCGTTTCCGAAATACAGGCGCGACGGATGCCGTAATGTTATCCTATGGGAAAAAGTGTCAACTTCGGACTGGTGTAACTTTGCAGGCCTCCAAAATTTTTTCACCAAACCACAAAAAGGCACATCTGTAGCATGTTGGCTGTCTTCTCTCCAAATTTTAGCCCAATAGACCAAACCGTTCCTTTGCAGCAGGGTGGCAAAGAATTCCTGTTATTTTGGGCATAGTGTCGCAAATCACGACTCTTTTGCAAATGAAATCACAAAAGTGTCATGAGTGCGACACAACTTTGTGACACTACTTTTTCCATAAATTTGAAAAACATATTTCTGGGGTGTTTAACCCCAAAATAAAGACATGGCTAGCATCCTGAGGGTCCGACTAAGTAAACACAAAAAGAATTGTGTCCCTAGATGGTCCCAATTTTAAACGGCAAGCATTTTTCTGATCACCAACTGAAAACAAAATGGTGGATTTGTGACACTACTAGGGCCATTTGTGACAGTCAGATAGACACATATACATAAAATAGCAGGATACTTACATAGGTAATACAGTACACGGATTACCTGTATACCGTATACAATTGGCAGGTTACAGCTATAGTGGTCATTAGCAGTAGACCCCATGTCATAGATATTACATATGTTAGGTTTCAGTTTCAGGGGTCTTAAGTGGACCCTGAGTCATAATATATACACAGTGTGAGAGGAATAATGAGGGAATTAAGCAAGATACAGACATGGTTCCCCTTTCCAGTGTGTATCCTAGGTAAGTAAACTAACAAGTTAAGAAAATATTCCTCCTAGGGATTAAGGTATGCAACCTATAGAGATGAAAAGTAGGAAGATGGAATAGTATGTGCAATCACAGGCTGTGGAGGCAAGAAAGAGGGTCTTCAGGCCGGTTTTAAATCAGCCAAGGCTGGATGCCATGGAGGTGGAGGGTGGAAGGTTATTTAACCACAGGGGAGCCCGATATCGGAAGGATCGTTGTCTGAGGGAGGTCCTACAGTGAGGGACCAGGAGGGTGGTATTGGGAGAAAGTCTAGGGGCCCTTCTGTTAGGGACTATTTGGATGAGGTGGTGAAGGCCTTGAGGGGCTTGCTTCTGGAGTAACTTTTTTGCAAGAAGGCAAGAGTGATACTTGAGCCTGCCTTCGAAGTTTAGCCAGTTCGTGAGATTGTACAGCTCACAAGTGTGAGTAAAACGTTCACATCCAGTGATCAAATGGCAGGCTTTATTGAAAGCTGAGTCAATGTGTCGTAAGGCTGTTTGGTCTGCAGTCCCATAAATCACTATGCCGTAATCCATCAAGGAAAGGACTGAGGAGGACACTGCTAGACAGAGAGCCTGGGGGGGGGTAGGCAGTGCTTATGTCGGAATAGGATCCCTAGCCTGGTGTTAATGGAGGATGAGATGTGTTGGATATGTGTGTGGCAGCTGAGTGAAGTGTCAAGGTTGATACCAAGGTACTTGAAAGAGGAGACCTGTTCAAGCTTGGTGCCTAATGATTTCAGGATAATTAGCAGGGTGTTACAGAGAGGACTCTGACAATGAGCAAAGATCATAGACTTTGTCTTGTGGTAGTGGAGCAATAGGCGATGCTCAGAGAACCAGGCTTCAAGTTCCCCAAAGAAGGCCTGCAGGGTGTTTAGGAGTGAGTTAGGATGGGGATGTTTCCAGAAAACCAGGGGTCATCCGCATAAAGCAGTAGTTTACCATTGCAGGATTGGGGAAGGGAGTTTAGGAAGAGGGTGAAGAGAAGTGGACCAAGAATGGATCCTTGTGGGACCCTGGCAAGGACTGGTCTACTAGAGGAGAGTGTGGTATCTATTTTGACCTGTTGAGTGTGGCTGGATAGATGGTCCTTGAACCAGGAGGTGGCTTCCAGGGAGAAGTTCAGGGCACTAAGGGAGTGGAGAAGCAGCGTGTGGTTGACAGTATCGAACACTTTTGTTAAATCAACATAGATTGCACCAACAAGGGAGCCCTGTTCTAGTGCCTCATGTATGTATGATGTGTATTCGATGAGGACAGCGTTAGTACTGTAGACCCTCCAGAAACCATGTTGTTCACGGCTGAGTAAGTTATGTTTGTTCAGGTACTCTGTAAGTTGGTCCGATACGATTTTTTCAAGTGCCTTGGAGAGCGGGGGTAGAATCGAAATGGGCCGATAATTGCTAGTGGAGGTGCGATCACCAGTCTTCAGAATAGGGGTTATAACTGCTTCTTTCCAGGTCATGGGGAATTGGTTGAGACATAAGGAGAGGTTAATTATTTTGGTGAGCTGGTGAAGGGTTACATCCAGGGTGAGCCAGAGGAGTTTGAGGTCCAGCGAGTTGTTGCTATGGCAGGCATTCATCAAGAATTTGGTAAGATAGCATTTTGCTTCACTCCAAGTGAGAACCCATAGCCAGAAAGGGAGTAGTCAGGGGTGGCCAGATTGTTAGTAGTGGAACTTGGAAATTGGCTGAAGAAGTTATGGGGGGGGATGTCACTGAGGTCTGAGACGGCCAGATTGAGGCTGCAGGAGATAGCTGCAGGGTTCTGGGAGATGACCCCGTCAATTAGTAGCTGGTCAGGGTAGAGGATACAGCTTTCCACAGAATTCTTTTATATTGTCCCAGAATTTTTTTCCCAGAGCCCCAGGAGGAGGTTAGGGTTTATCTATAGTAATTAGCTTTAGCTTGCCATATTGCCCAGGTACATTTGTTCCTGGCCTCTCTGTATAGCTGTCTGTCATGGGGAAATTGCGAGTCCAGTGCCCTGTGCCAGAGGCTATCTCTGTGGTGCATTTGGTCCAGCAATGATTGGGAGATCCAGGGTGTGTCCCATTGTTTTGCAATGTGCTTGGTGATGGGGGCGAAGATGTCACAGGCCGAGTTAAAGGTAGAGATAAAATAGGTGAGGGCAGCATCCATGGATGGAGCAATGTGGCTAGGGATCCAGTCACAGGAAGCAAGGTATGATTTGAGATGGGGAGGGATCCTTTTTTGAGGCACCTGTAGGTGTGAACTTTAGGCATGATAGGGGGCTATTTATTTGACCACCAACAGATAACAGGGGAGTGGTCACTTAGTGAGCCTGGGAGCACTTTGACCTTGGTGAGGTTGTCTGGGCGGTTTGTGAAGATGAGGTCAATAAGAGTGGAGGTCCCATATTTAGGGTCTACTCTGGTTGGCGTACGGACCACTTGGGTAAGGTCATAAGCTAGAATGGATTCTTTGTAGAGGGAGGACACGGTGGTTAGCCATTTGACATTGAAATCTCCCAGAATAATGATTTCACTCTTGGAGGGGAGTTGAGTGATGCTAGACAGAAATGATTCAAAGGCAAGTTTTTGGTTGCCTGGAGAGATGTAGACAGCCATGATATATAGTGTCTTACCAGTATTGCCCAGTCTTAGTTTGGTGGTTAGGACTTGGGCACCAGGCATAGAGCTAGGGAGAGAGACCAGGGTGGCACATAGTGAGTTTCTTACATAGATGGTACATCTACCTCCACACTTGTTCAATCTGTCAGCACTAAAAATGGTGAAGTCACTTAAGGTGACAGATCCATCAGGGATGTTTTTAGATAGCCAGGTCTCAGATAGTGCTATGATGTCCGGAGCTATATCACAGTGCTATAAGGCAAGGAGTAACAGTAAATTTCCCATACTTGTAATTGTAACAGTAAGTTTCCCTTCCACCCTTTTGCCGGTCTGAAAATAACCCTAACTAATGCATTAACAAAGTAATGTGCAAAAAATATATTTTGTTGTATTTTTTGGCATTCTGTAGCTCTGCAAACATACATCTGAACATAACGCAACTTGCCAGATCCAGAGATCTATGGTGCCAGACTAAGCATGCAAAATGTAAGGCAAATCCGTGGTACATGGCAAAGTTATTATGGTGTAACATTTGAGGTTTTGTATGAAAGTGGCTACTCAAACTTAATTTTGTGGCACTACCGTTAGGGTTAATGTTAGAGATATGGTTACGGTTAGGATTAGGAGTTAGGGTTACAGTTAGGGTTAGGGTTATGGTTAGGGTTGAGGTTAGGGATAGGGTTGGGTTTAGGGTTGGGGTTAAGGTTAGGGTTATGGTAAGGTTTAGGGTTAGTGTTGGGTTATTTATTTATTTGCTTTTGTTGACCGGGTAAGTCACACTAGACAGCCAACTGCCTATTTTCAGGTGCGACCCGGGACAGTTACAAACTTAAGTAGGTAGGTACAGTGACAAATCAGTCTTCCATGGTTACAGTCTTATGGTTAGGGTTAGGGGTTAGGGTTAAGCATTACAGTTAGGGTTAGGGTTGGGTAAGGGTTAGTGTTAGGATTAGGGTATGACTGCTAACACTGAAGGCATAATGATTGGCCACTCACACGAAAATGTACAATTGGAATACTAATTCACAAATATCTCAGAAACCATAAATGGTAGGAAAATAAATCAAATTTCAGGGGTTTCATGGATTTCTAAGCTAGTTCTGTGTTTAGGCCATTCAATTGGGGGGGACTAAGAATTTTTTTCGACAAAAAATCCGTATCTCAAACCATTTTCGAGATACGGGCACCCCAAAAGGCATCACGGGCACCACAATGTTATCCTATGGGAACATTTCTGAACTTTGGAATACTGTAAGTATGGCCCTGTTAAATGGTTTTGCACCAAACCACTAAAAGTCATACCTGTGAGACTAGGCATTTTCACCCTGAAACAGTCACGGCAATACCGCAGTCCATGTTGCCACAACAAGGACACAAAGAAAAACCAACGCCACAATATTATCCTATGGGAGCATTTCCAATCTTTGTAATGGCATAAGTAGGTGTGTCTTTAATTGTTCTGCATGAAACCAATCTAAGGCACATCCATGGCACTAGTGCTTTGTACACAGACAATAGCACAAACCACCTTGCCACAATCAAGTGACAAAGAAAACCAACAGTTAGGCAAAATTTCCTATCTTTATTATGGGGATAGGATTGTGATTAAAAAAATGTAATCGCAATCATGTTTAAAGTTGCTGCATTTGTTTTTGTGGCAAAAACAATGTTGCCATGAACAAATTTTTTTTTTTTAAATATGTTTCCAGGCTACATAGCTACACATTGATGCCATAGGCATGCTCTGTGGGGCCTGTTTAGGTAAACCCAACCACTCCTGTGTTCACAAGTGCAGTATTTTTTTACTCTCGCTAACTGAAAACAAGATGGCAGCAGCACAACAGCATTTTAGGGCAAACTCGACCACAAAATGTGATTGCAGATGCTTTCGCAGAGCACATATAAATGTTCCCATTGACTGTAATGGGAAACAAAAAATGGCATAACTTTTGAATGGAACAAGATTTTTTCACGAAATCTTTAAAAGGCACCACTGCTGGCCAGCACCCATGCATTCCACCCAATTTGAACCCACTCGCATGTATTCTTCAGTGCCGTATGCATGTCTAAAGAAAACAGAATGTTGGGAATTTTTCACTTTTTGAGTGTGCTACAATTCTGCAATGGTACATCTGATCGCCGCGAAAATTGCCAGATCCAGAGACTGATCAAAAATCATCTTATATGCCAAATTTCAGGCAAATTGGACAACTGGTTGCAAAGTTATTAAAGTGCAAACTTTGATGTTTAACATAGAAATGGCTATGCAACCCTAACTATAGTGGCACGTTAAATTTCAGGCAAATCTGTCATACAGTGGCAAAGTTATTAAGCTGCCAAAATTCACAGTTTAACCTTAAATGGGGTACTCAACCCTAACTATATATATATATATATATATTCCTTTGCAAAAAAAACTACATTTAATGCATCATTTGGGTTAAAGCAGAAAAAGTCAGGAAATTAGAACATTAGGGTTGCCCCCTCACCCACCATCCTCCACAGACTGGCAGACAGGCAACCCTAATGTTCTAATTTCCTGACTTTTTCTGCTTTAACCCTAAATGATGCATTAAATGTAGTTTTTTTTGCAAAGAATCTCCTTACTTTTTGAGAAAGCGTATTATAACTACCGAAAAAACACGTATTGGTGGGAACGCCGGCCCGACCAAGTTCCCATAAGCATCGCTATACAGCATATATTGGTGGTATTATAACTACCAAAAAACATGTATTGGTGTGAGTGTAGGGACCTTAGGGCCCTGCACACCCACCAAGTTGCCTGTATGCATGGCTGAGTCACCGGAGGTCAGGCGGGGGGGTGAAGGATGGAGCATTGTGTGGACTGCTCTCCTGCTCTGGGTGGTGAGATGGGAACACAGCCGGCACTCGACAAAACCTTGGCGACACTGGGGGTACTGCAGTAACCAGATTGTCCAGTCGTTCTGGGGGTGGGGCGGATGCTGGATTTCATTGCATGGCCTCACCCTCTCAAAGGGATAAAAGCACCAGCAGTTTAGTATGATGCTGCCCTAGTGCCTGCCTCTATGACCCTCCACCGCTCTGCTGCTCCACTGACTGAATAACAGTCTGTGGCACCACCACGGGTCCTGAACCCCACCCTGGGGTGATAAGCCAGGGTAGCAATGTCAGCAATGCTGACACCTTCTTCCATCATTGACAGGCAGGCCATGTTGTTGTGGCCCCACCCCAAGGGGGGAGTAAGCCAGTGAGTATTGGTAGACACAACATAGCAACCACAGAAAAATGAGGTAAGGTGACCGGAATGGGTGTTGATGGCAGTGTGCCTGGAAAAACAGAATAAATATGAAAAATAAATAAATATCTCATAAACCATTCAACCTACAGGAAAAATTCCACTGCACAGGTACTGTGTGGTTTACAATATTCTTGCAGTGGCATACATCACCGAAAGGTGATGTAAGTCACCAGCAGTGAAAGTATATCACTTTGTTTCTGGCATAATGGAGGGAATGGTGGGAGGTGTAGCACTGTTAGCCAGAAATGGCATCGGTATTGAAGGGGTAGAGGAGGCAGGGGGAACAAGGATGCTATTTGGGTCACCCTGCTGATGCAGGAGGGTAAGAGCAAAGGTCAGAGAGGTATACAGGACCATCTGCACTGGCGGAGGCTCTGGAAGAAAGTTTGGTGGCAAATCCCAAGGGACACTGTAGTTTGGGAAAGGGAAGGGCAATGGTAATGGGGAACCTCAACATGCCAGAAACAGACTGGGGGACTATGTTGTCACCAGTGGCCAGGGAGAAGAGGCTGCTGGATGTCTTCCAGAATGTGTTACTGATCCAGCAGGTAGGTGAGCCAACTAGGGAGGCCACTGGGATGTGGTCTTGGTGGACAGTGATCAGATTTGGGGCCTAGAGGTGTGGGACCCATTGGCGGGGAGTGATCATGCCACAGTCTGGTTCTTCCTGGACCGGGGGGGGGGGGAAGAAAGCTGAACAAGGACGGTAGTAACCAACTTTAGGGGTGCAGATTTCAGGGAGATGGAAAGGATCCTTAAAGATCATTTGGTCAGGATAAGGCCAGATATGGATGCTGATAGCAGGTGGGAGATCATTAGGAGGGGAATACAGGAGGTTCCAGATCCTGTGCAAGGGAAAGATGTAAGTTTGGTAAGGCCAGAAAACCCTGTTGGTGGACCTGGGAGGTTCAGGAGGTGGTGAAGGACAAGAAGATGGCCTATAGGTGCTTCAAGAGCTCAAGGAGTAAAAGGGATTGGGGGACTGTGAGCTGACAGCCAAAAGAGTCACCAGCATGGTGAGAACAGCTAAGGTGAAAAAGGAGCAGTCCTTGGCCAGGGGGATCCAGAGGGGGGACAAGGGATTCTTTAGATACATAGGGAAAAAAAGGAAAGTAAGGGGGCAGATAGAGGAGGGTTGGACACAGGAGGTGGGAGAACAGGCAGAGGTCCTAAATGAGTACTTTGCATCAGTTTTTACCAGGGGATGGAGGGGCTATGTCTTGTGGGGGGGTAACAGGCAAACCGGAGGAAGGGATGGGACCAGTAGAGATCAGGGGCCCTGATGGGTCTGGGGAAAGGAAGTGGCCACCACAGATGGGCGGGGGGCCAGCAGTACAGGGTGCAAAGGGGAAGGATGTGGAGGCCGAAATCTCAATAGAGAGAGTAAGGAAAGCCCTCGGGTCCCTTCGGACAGAGAAAGAACCTGGGCCAGATGAGATGCATCCCAGGGTGCTGAGAGAACTGGCAGATGTCCTGGAAGTCCCCCTGGTGGAGCTCTTTAACATCTCTCTGAGGACTGGATGGGTGCCCCAAGACTGAAAGGTGGCCCATGTTGTGCCGATCCACAAAGGGGGGTCAAGGGAGGAGGTGGGAAATTACAGGCCCATTAGCTTGACATCAGTGGTCAGCAAGGTGATGGAGGGTATCATCAAGGAAAGGCTAGGGGGTTACTGGAGCAAGCTGGCTATTTGGATGATAGACAGCATGGCTTTATCCCAGGAAGATCATGTCAGACAAACCTTGTGGAGTTCTATGACTAGGTGATGAGGGCCCAGGACCAGGGTAGGCCGGTGGATGTCCTCTTTCTGGACTTCAGAACGGCATTTAATTCAGTACTCCATAATAGCCTGCTGGCTAAAGTGAAGGAAATGGGGGGTATGGAGACAGTTGTTAAGATGGATAGAAAATTGGCTCCTTGAGCATACTCAGAGGGTGGTAGTTGAGGGGCTAGCCTCATCCCCATGGTGGGTTACTAGTGGGGTTTCCCAGTGGTCGGTGCTGGGGCCACTCCTGGTCAACACCTATGTCTCTGTCATAAGGAAGGAGATCAGGAGTGAAATGAGTCTCTCTGCAGATGATTCAAAGCTGGGCACAGTGGTGGATGAGCAGGAGGGGAGGGTGGACTTGCAGGAGGACCTAGAGGCTCTGGAAAGGTACTCAAGAAAATGGAAACTAAAATTCAATGTGGGGAAGTGCAAGGTTCTGCACCTGGGAGTCAGAAATCCAGGCCAGGGGCATACCTCAGAAGGAGACCAAATTCAAGTCACGGAGGGTGAGAGGGACCTGGTAATAGTGGTAGATGTCAAAATGAACAACTCGGAGACCTGTTGGAGGGCAGTAGCAAGGGCAAATAGGATGCTGGGATGCATCACCAGGGGAATTACCTCCAGAAAGGCGGAAGTGATCCTCCCCTTTTACAACTGCTTCATTAGGCCACACCTCGAGTATTGTGTGCAGTTTTGGAGATCACATTTAAAGAGAGATATTACACTCCTAGAGAGGATCCAAAGAAGGGGAACCAAAATGATCTAGGGCCTGGAGGAAAGGACCTATGAGGAGAGGCACAAGGAGCTCGACATGTACACCCTGGAGGAGAGGAGGGCCAGGGAGGCATGATTGAGTTCTTTAAGTACATAAAAGGGATCAATAAGGGGGGGCCCAGTCAGAGTGCTCCACAGGAAGGAGGTTTGGGCAACGAGAGGGAATGGGTGTAAGCTGGAAGGAGGAAGGCTCACAGGGGAGAGGAGGAGGTGTTATTTCATGAAGGGGTGGTGGAGCCATGGAATGTGCTGCCCAGGGGGCTGGTAGAAGTGGACTGTGGATGGGTTTAAGAGGGGATGGAACTGGTACAGAGGGGAGGGTAAATCTGACCAGGTCCAATACAGGTGGAACATCTAGGGCTGGGGACAGTATAACCCAAGGGGGGAGACCAAAATTGGTCCTCAGTGTGGGTGCTAAAAATTGAGCAGACATGAACGACCATTAGGCCTATTCTGGCATTTTACTATTCAATTCAATTCAATTCATTTTTAATTTTAAAAGGCGCTTTTCTTAAAATCAAAGCGACTGTACAAATTCACATAACAATAAATACAATAAAATTAAAACTAATATAAATCCTTAAAAGCTATATTAAAAAGGTGGGTTTTCAAAGCTCCCTTAAAGCTAAGGACGGTCGGGCAATCAGACGGACGAGGTAGAGAATTCCACAGGGTAGGTGCCATAAAACTCAAACCATCTAGCACCAGATGTTTTCAAACGTACCCTGGGAATCTCTAGCAATCCCTTGTCAGTGGATCGGAGGGAGCGGTAGGGACTATAGGAGCAAAGGAGCTCTTTCAGGTAGGTAGGTCCCAGATCATGTAGGGCTTTATAGGTCAGTAAACCGACCTTGAAAGTAATTCGCCAAAACACTGGCAGCCAGTGCAGTCCGCGAAGCACAGGCATTATATGACTGGATCTAGAGGATCCAGTCAACAGCCTGGCTGCCGCATTCTGCACTAGCTGCAGAAGGCGAAGTTCAACCCCCGATAGCCCTAGGTATAAGGAGTTACAGTAGTCAAGCCGGGAGGTAACGAAGGCGTGGATCAATGTTGGAAGGTCCTCTGGAGGAACCAGGTGCTTCACCCTGGCAATATTCCTCGGATGAAAAGGAAGTTTTATGACCGCTGACACCTGAGATTTAAGTGTCAGACGGTCGTCAGTGTATGTAAGATTCCGCACCTGATCTGAGGTCGCCAGCTGAACACCCAAGCCATAGGCCTGAGGGTGATCCTCCAGCAGACCCGCCTCACAGCGACCTTTGTCCACAACCAACACCTCAGTTTTCTCCGGTTTAACCTCAGCCAGCTCCCATTCATCCAGTCTTGGATTTCTTCAAGGCAGTTATTAAATACCGACAAGGCAGCGTCCTGACCGGCACAAAAGACATATACAGCTTGGGTATCATCTGCATAGCAGTGAAAAGCCAAACCGTACCCATCTAATAATCGCTCCTAACGGTAGCATATATACACGAAACAACATAGGTGCTAAATAGAGTCTTGCGGTACCCGAGGGCAGGAGAATGATGCTGAGGAAAAATTCCTGACACCACTCTCTGAGTCCTACCTCCGAGGTAAGATTGAAACCATCTGAGGACTGCACAGACAGTCCACAGACTGACAGGCAGCTCCAACAGCACACCATGGTCAATGGTGTCAACGCTGCAGAGAGATCAAGTAGTACCAAGATGGATCGGTCCCACGATCTCTCACTATTAGGAGGTCATTTAGTACACGTCTGAGCGCCTGTCTTGGTACTATGCCTTTTCCTAAATCCAGACTGGAGCGAATCGTAGATATTGTTGTTGGTCAGATGATCCTCCAACTGAGCTGCGGCCACTTTCTCAATAACTTTACCCACAAAGGGTGTTAGAGACTGGCCTGTAATTTGCTAGACAGTCTGGATCTAAAGAGGATTTCTTTAATAGAGGCTAACTATAGCCTCTTTAAGGGGATCTGGAAAAATCCCCCTCTCCAAAGACTTCCAGACGATCCAAGCTAGGACTAGGCCGATCTATCCACACAACCCACTAACAGGCGGTAGGGCCAGGGTCCAAATCACAGCAGGTCGGTCACAGTGCTCGAGATCATCACAACATCCTCGATTATGGGAAGGCTGAAGTCAGACCATCCAAACTGGGTGTTCGACATCTCCTGACTACCACCGCCGCTCCCATTGGGGAGGGAAGAGCGAATATCTGATCTGATTTTGACAACCTTATCTGCAAAGAAGAGAGCAAGCTCCTCACACCATTCTTGAGATAAGGCTCTTCTGGGCTGAAGACAGACTGGATTGCAGTCTGTCCACAGTCCAAAGAGCTGAACTGGTCTGTTCTGTGCAGCCGCTACTCTCTGGACAGGAACTCTGCCTTCTTACGAGAGTTGCGGATTGATAGGCCAAATAATGGTCCATCAAACTAAGCCTGTCATCATCAAGACTGGACCTTCGCCAACGCCTCTCCAGCCTTCGTCCAACCCTCCTCAACTCCCTCATGGTCTCATCAAACCAAGGAGACCTGGGGCGAGGAGTAAGAGGACGAACATGAACTGGTGCAATAGAATCCAGGGCCCCTGTTACTGCCTCATTATAAGCATGTACCAGGTCACCTGGATCTAAGCAATCTATTGGTAGGCTTGATAGGTCCAACACCGCCATCAGGTCATCTGGGGATACACCCCTCAAAGGGCGGTATCGGACCATCTCCATCAGGGCAGACCTAACAGGGGTGGCCTCAAAATTGAACCTAATGGAGTGATGGTCAGACCATCCGACCGGTTCCACCACCAAGTCGGATGTCCCCATCCCCAGAAGGAACACCAGATCCAATGAGTGTCCACCAACATGAGTCGAGGCGGAAACCACCTGTGTGAAGCCCAGTGATACCATTAACTGGAGGAAGTCTTGACCAAATCGAGAGAGTTCATCGTCGACCCAAGCATTGAAATCCCCCAGAACCAACCATCTGGGGGAGCCCAATGTTAGGTCGACAATGAAGTCTGCGACTTCCTGCAGGAAAACATTCTCGCCACCTGGTGGACGGTATACAAGAAGTATCCTGCACCCCACACCCTCGCCCACAATACACTCAAAGGATCTGGTGACTCCCGCTGGTACCTCCATCAGACCCAGTTCTGACTTAAAACATATGGCAACACCCCCACCCCTACGATCCTGCCTCGGGCGGTGTATCACCGAGTACCCAGCTGGAATTGCTGCGGCTAAGACTGGCCCAGCATTTTCATCCAGCCAAGTCTCGGTGATGCACACCAGGTCAGATGACACAAGATCGGCTATAACAGCCGCCTTGTTTTTAATAGACCTGGCATTGCATAACACCGCCTCGAGGTATGACAAACCTCCGATAATGACACCCTACCCCTGATCCAAACCAGAACACTTGGGTATGGGCACAAGACAGGAGGACCCTCTCCTGTGCCCATTTCAGCCCCAGGGCATCTCCTTGACCCTACAATCCAACAATCCGCACTCTTTTCCATTCCCCTCTCAGCACCAACCCTCCATCTCCTTTCTCACAATCCCCAAAGCCCTACATTTTCTGTAGACTCGTGACAGAGGGGATAGGAGAAAGGACGGAGGTCCCTGAGCATAAGGAGACAATACTCATTCCATCACATAATCATTCCAGCACATAATTCACACACACTTTAACAATAATTACATGACAAATATAAATAAACATATAAAGCAAATTCCAAAAGCTAAAAATAAAACACTAAATAATCACAATATAATACAAAATCTATTAATCAATTCTAGTGCTGTCAGATTATCAACATATATTATAATTCCACCCCACCCACAGTACTCTCACCACTGCGGGGAGAGGAGCGTACCACCTCAAACCACAGAAAATGGCCCTTTTACTTTAAAACTTATCCAACAATACACTCATTTAACACAAAAAACAGAGTTCAAAGTTTTTTTTTTGTTGTAAAGTCACACTTCTGTATAATGGCACCACAATGCATCACAGAGACAGCAGTGTAATCCTATGCAGAAAATGAGAACCTTGTCATGGAATATCTCTGCATCCAATTAATTCCACAACAGCTAAACAACACAATTGACATCAGTAGGGCATCCCCTCAAAACCCTGAAAATTTCATATAAAAAGACTGAAGCAACGCAATGTAATCCTGTGGGGAAAATGTCAACTTTGTCATGGAATATCTCCACAACCAATTAACTTTCCAACACCTAAATAAGCTAATTCACATTTCTAGGATATCCCATCAAAACCCTGAACATTTCAAGTAAAAAGACCAAACCGTTTAAGAGTTATTTAATTCTTTGACCATGAGGTTGCAAAAAAATGCGTCTGCAACTATGGACAAAATTATTCGAAAGGCTACAGCCAAAAATCATTGAAGCTAATGGCTGAAGATTTTAAAAGTTTAAACTATTTTTTGACACAGCTGAAGAAACCAGAGGCATGGGTCGATAGAGGGAAGCCCCCTAACTTAAACCCATGCCTCATTTAGTTCAGGAGTCACTCGTAGGGTGAAATAGTTACATTTTTCCGATTGCAATCTAAAAACTATGTGTCGGACCTCACGGCTGATAAATTCCTGGCAGATGAAGATTTATCGGTCGTGAGCCTGCAAATTCTTTGACTGTGAGGCCCCAGAACCAATTCTTTTTTCGCAAATCATACATATCGATTTTCCCATAGGGTTATAATGGGAACTTCAAACTTTAATAACTTTTAAATGGATTAATATTTGTTCACCAAACAAACAGTGGCATGTTTCTTGACCCAAGTTGACCCTACATTCCAAGTTTCGGACTGGCAGACCACACAGCGTCCATGCAGTGCCACGGACAACATATGCACAAAACTGACGAAAAGTGCATTTTTTGCTGTTTCGCTGTACAAAAAACGTATATCTGACTAAAATGCAGCTTAGTAAATCTTGAGATCTACCATGCCAGAACACACATACTGAATTTCGTGAAAATCTGTTGAACGGTTGCAAAGTTATTAATGCACAAAATTTGAGGTTTAACATAGCCGTTACGCTGGTGACCCGTGTTCGGGAACTAGCATGGGTTGCCAGGGTTTGGTGGGGATGAGGAAGAACTGAGCATCCTAAGGAGTGCTCTCCTTCCTTGGGGAGTGGGGTTAACTCACACCAGTGCAATAGCAACCCCTGGTGGTTACTTGAGGATTGAATTGCCTGACCAGCAGAAGCAGGGATCATGGCTGTGGCGGTTGCCTTTTGAATATGCATGGCAGTGTGCGCATGTCGAGTAGGGCATCATTGCATGTCTGAGCCCAGGGAATCACAAGTGCAAATACCTCTCCCTGCAGCAGCATGATAGCCACTGACAGACAACCTAATCCAGTGGGTCAAACTAAGCCCGATGACTGGAGAAGAGGGCTCAGGGTGATGTGGTCTCCTCTCCCAGTTCCCACCACTGGTGGTTGCCCCACCACAGGGGGCCAGCTGCAGTCCTCCTCGCTTCGGCTGTTGTGGCAAAGGCTGGCTCCACCTAGGGTTAGTTGAGCGTCTGCATACAAGGCTTGATGGGGGTAAGTACTTCTCGCTGCAGTGAGTGCATAAAGAAAGTTTAAAAAAAAGACATAGAAGTGCCTACTCAACCCTAAATATAGGGGCGCCCCTATAAAATAAATATATATATATATGTATATACATATATATTATAGTGGCACAGTAGTGCCAGTATAGTTAGGGTTGAGTATCCCATTTAAGGTTAAAGTGTGAAATTTTGCAGCTCAATAACTTTGCCACCATATGACGAATTTGCCTGAAATTTGGCATGCACTGAGCAGTACCATAAATATTTGGTTCTGCCAAGTTTCGTAACAGTCGGATATACAATTGCGGATCTATAAAGCGCTGTAGAAAGTCGTAGTTACGCTTTTTTGTGCATTCTTTGCTCACACCCACAGGTCGCATGGTTTGTGCAACCAGTCTGAAAACTTCAGGGAACATGCAGCCGGGGTCTCCGATGTGCCTTTCAAAGATTTTGTGAAAAAATATTAAACAGTTCAAAAGTTATTCAAAAAACAAATTTCCCATTATAGTCAATGGGAAAAGTTGACAAAAAGTTTGATAGTGTCGCAAATGACCCCTGTAGTGTTGCAAATCTGCCATTTTGTTTTCAGTTGCAGGTCACAGAAATGCTTGGCATTTAAAACTGGGACCCTCTAGGGACAGAATTCTTTTTGTGTTCACCTAGTCGAGCCCTGAGGATGCTAGCTATGTCTTTTTTGGGGGGGGTTAAACACCCCAGAAATATGTTTTTAACATTTTTGCAAACTGTAGTGTCGCACTTGCAACACTTTCATGATTTTTTTGTGACAGTTTCATTATTTGCGACACGACTTTGCGACAATATGCCCAAAAGAATAGGAAATCTTTGCCACCTTGCTGCAAAAGAACAGTTTGGTCTTTTGGGCTGAAATGTGGAGGGATGACAGCCAAGACCCCACAGATGTGCCTTTTGGTGACAAAATATTACAGGGCTGCAAATTTATGGTACTCCAAATTTGAAGATTTTTCCCACAGGATAACATTACGGCATCCGAGGCGCCTTTCGGGGCCCGTATCTTGGAAACGCTTCAAGATACAGACTTTTCGTCAGAAAAATGTTTAGCCCATACTACAGGTGGCTAAGTACAAAACTAGCCAGGAAAGTCATAAATTATATGAAATTTGAATTTTTTTTCTACGTCGTACGGTTCCTGAGGTATAAGCATTTTAGTATTTCAAGTGTTCATTTTCTGCTCCGAGGCCCAGTATTATGCATACATTCTTTGTATTCGTTGTGTTTCTCTATGCAGCTTTTGGGGGAAAAAAAGGCTGTGCATTTTCGTTACTGTTACAGTTAATGTTTCTGCTTGCATTTCTGTGACTGTTTGCGTTAGTGTCTCTGTTTACATCGCCGTATGCGTTACCCTTTGCGTTTGTGTTTGCGCTTGCATTACTGTTACTATTTGCATTTCCAATACTTTTTTTTGCATTTGTGTTTCCTTTTGCATCACTGTGTGCATTGCCATTTATGACACTCCTGCTTGCATTTCTGTTTCCTTTACGCCATCGCTGCTGTTACCGTAAGCGCTTACATTTCAATCGCGTTACCGTGACCGTCCACGTAATGATTTGCATTTGCTTACGCACTTGTATTTCCACTTCCATTTCTGTTACTGTTCCCTTTGGTGTCCTCCTTGCTGTTACCGTAACAGTTTCTGTTTCCAATTGTGTTACCCGTTATCGAAGGGACCCACGCTCACACCACCACATTCCATTTACTATTTATACTGCACATTCTCAAAAAGAAGGGGAAATTCATGCCAAAAAATCCATTTAATGCAACAGTTAGGGTTGTTCCACAGCGACAAAAGTAAGGAAATTCGATGTTAGGGTTCCCACCCCTTGCACCCCAACCCGCCTCCACCAACAGGCTCGGGGTGTGTGTGTGTAGGCTCATTGGTCCCAACTCTCACCCCATTCTCCCATACTGCACCACCTCAGTTTGTTTACACATGGTATGGGGTGAGAGGACTGATGATCCCAATGCACACCCGATGCCTGTTGGTGGGTGGGGTGCAAGGGGTGGGAACCCTGACATTGAATTTCCTTACTTGCTGCTGTGGAACAACCCTAACTGATGCATTAAATGGATTTTTTTGGCATGAATATATATATATATATATGAATATATTTATTTATTTAAAATTGTTGACCGGGAAAGGCATGCTGAGCCGAGGCTCATTTCCAGGTGCGACTCGGGTGCATAGTACAACAGGGAGACATAGATATAGAAAAATATAGATATACAGAAATAACAACAATTAGCATAAGAAAAATGGTACAATATTATAAATTTCATGGAGATTGGTGGTACGGTTACACTTTTGAAGAGCATCAGAGTGGAAAAAACAAATTTATATATTTCATCTCTAGACCATAAAATTCCCTAGACTTTCAGATATGAGTATAAATTTGTTTATTTACTGCAGTGGACTTCTCAAAAACTTGGGGTTACACTAGGTCCAGGTAGGGGGGATTGGGTGCACAGCTGAGGCAGGGAGTGGGAGGGAGGAGCCTGAGAAGCTGTTTGAAGACGGATAGGGAGGGGCCCAGGTGGAGGTTGGGAGGGAGGTTGTTCCATAGGAGTGGGAGCCGGTAGGAAAAGGCAGCTTGCCTGGAGGCTGAGAGGGGACATGAGAGGTGGAAGACACAAGCAGGTCTGTGGCGAAGTGAGTAGCCAGAGGGGTTGGCTTGAGAGAGGCGGGAGGAGAGGTAGAGGGGAAAGGAGCCGAGCCAATATTTCGCTATGAGTGAGGCGCTATGGGTTTTTCGCCTATGTGAGAGTGGCATCAGTGATAGAGTTGAGAGTAGTTGGCAGGGATGAGTGAGTGGGGGGGAGGCAGCGGCGAAGCGGATGAAGGAGTTTAGCAGGACATCGAGTTTAGCAAGGGAGGAGGAAGGGGCTGTGCCATAAATGATGTCCGCGTAGTCCAGTACCGGTAGGATGGATTTTCGTATGAGTTCACACTGAGTAGGGAGGGGGAGACAGGCTTTGTGGCGGTAGAGGATGGCAAGTTTGGGCTGGAGTTTGGTTCAGGTGGCGTCGACGTGGGTGGAGAAATTTAGGTTTGAGTCCAACCAGACTCCCAGGTACTTAAACGTAAGTACAGTTTCGAGGGGTATTTCTTCCAGGGTGTAGATCAGAGGTGGGGCAGGCAGGGAGGCGAGTTTTTGTCTTGTGCCGAAAACCATGGAGACAGCTTTTTTTGCATTTAGTTTTAGCTGATTTTTCTGGAGCCAGGCTTGTACTCGGTTGAAATCACTTTGGAGGTTTGGGTGAATGCTGCCATGGGAGGGGCCTGAGGCATAGATTATGGTGTCATCAGCGTATAGGTGCATGCTGGAGGTGAGACAGGCTGAGGGGAGGTCGTTTATAAAAAGGGAGAAAAGGATAGGGCCAAGGATGGAGCCTTGGGGGACACCCACGAGGATGGGTCGAGGGTTAGAGAGGGTGTCCCCGATTTATACTTGCTGCAACCTGTTTTGGAGGTAGGAATGGAACCAGTTTATGGCCTGATTTGCGCAGGCCAAGGAGCGCAATCTGCCTAACAGTAGAGGGTGGGAGACTGAATCAAAGGCTTTGGTTAGGTCAATAAAAATGGCATAGTTGTGTGCCCAAGGCCCATGATGGAGGAATATGGAGTCGGTGACTCGTAGTAAGGCAGTGGTGGTGGAATGAGATTTTCTGAATCCTGATTGATAAGGGGAGAGGGAGCTGTTTGTAGAGAGAAAAGGGGACAGCTTTGATAGCATGAGGGATTCTTGGATTTTGGCAAGGGAGGGGAGGAGAGAGAGATGGGTCTATAATTACCAGGGAGGGAGGGGTCACCACCTTTAAGGAGAGGTAGGATTTTGGTGAGTTTCCAGGTGGAGGGGACGGTGGCTGTCTCGATCGAGAGATTTAGTATGTGGGTAATAGGAGTGACTATGGCAGCTGCGGAGATGCTGAGCAGACTGGGATGCAAGCCGTCTGGGCTGGACTTTGACAGGTTTAGGAAGGTGAGAGAAGTGTAAACTTCGAGGGGTGTGAAAGGGGGAAAGTGTAAACCATGGTGAGAGGGTGGGGGAATTTTTGGAGGAGGTGGGGGGTGAATCGGGCTTGGCGCAGGAGATGAAGATCGAGTTGAAGAGTTCGGATACAATGGCCGGGTCGGAGGCTATATTACCGTCAATGTTTAGGCTAGGGCTGGCTTGCTTTGTGCGTGGATTTATAAGAGAGTTTATCACCTTCCAGAAAGACGCCAGGGAGGTTTGGTGAGCGGTGAGTTGGGCCTTGAAATACTGAGCTTTTGATAGTCGAATAGCTTTTGTGCAGTTGTTTCTAAGAGTTTTGTAAGAGAGCAGGTCGCTGGTAGCTAAAGAGGATTTGTAACGCCTCCAGGCCTTATCTCTGACACGCCCCAGGGAGATTAGGTCGGCTGTGATCCAGGGGTGGTGGTATTTCCTAACTCGGGCTTTCCTGAGGGGTGCGTGGCGGTCCCATATGCTTAGGAAGATGCTGCAGAAGTGGGAGAGGGCAGTGTCGACGTCATGTGAGACAAGGACCGGGAGCCAGTCTGTGCTTGACAGGTCGTGTAGAAGGGCGGATTTGTCAAGGAGGTGTAGAGGGCGGGTAGCGATGAATTTGGGGCCGGAGTGAAGTGAATGGATTTTCCGGATACAATAGGTTATACAGTGGTCGCTAAGGGTGTCAGAAAGGATACCTGAGGCAATGATCCTATGGGGGTGGGAGGTTAGAATCCAGTCGAGTAGGGTGTGTTTTTGTGATCGGTGATTTAGATGGGTGGGTTCCTGGATTAACTGAGTGAGATTTAGAGCTTCAGTCCTCAGGGCTGATGGTTTTGTGGATGAGGAGAGCCAGTTTAGGTTGAAATCGCCTAATAGAATGAGTTCGCCATTTGAGGAGGTTGAAGAGATGGAGGAAATGGCTGAGATGAGGGAGTCAGGTGAGGGTTTCGGAGGGGTATATAGAACACTAATATAAACATATATATGCATATATATATATATATATATGTATCTGTATTATACTGGTGCAGTTGCGCCAGTATAGTTAGGGTGGAATGGCACATCTATGTTAAAGTTCAGACTTTGAGCCTTAATAACATTGGAGCTGTTCTATGGATTTGCATGATGTTTGGCATGCTTAATCACTTTGGATAGGTCTCCTGACCTGCCAAATTTCATGGGAAACCGTCAAGACGTTTCTGAGATATAAAGTGTTGGAAAAAATAGAACATTTGGGATTTTTTGGCATTTCTTTGCTCACCTGTATCTCAAAAAATTATTTATGTTGTGGTCTGAAATTTTCAGGACATAAAGTCTTTGAGTCGCAGATATGCCTTTTAAAGGGCTGGTGAAAAAATATTAATTCATTCAGAAGTTATGACATTTTTAATTTTCCCATTGTTTCCCATGGGAAAATTTATATGTCAGGTACAAAAGTTATAATTTTCACACATTAAGAGTATTGTGCAAAAAAATGCAGCTTATTTCCGAACAATAGGACTAGTGTACAAAAAATGCTGGCTTCTTTTCGCAAAGAATTCTGTTATTTTTCACACAATTCACAGTCCTGCGATGGACTGAACTGTGTTGCAGCCGTCATCTTGTTTTGCTGCCTAGTGAGGTTGTTGAAGTACTGAACATTTTAAACACAAAAAAATACACCAGAAAATATCTAAAGAGAACATCTTTAGGTGTTTTTTGATGATTTTTAATTTTGTGTTTTAAGCTGCACCCAAAGACGTTTTTCTCCCAGGTGCCAACTTATACAGAGAATGGCTTGGAGTCTGTTCTCTGTATGAGAAGAGTTGTATTTTCTTGACTTCACAGCAACAGGTGGAACTGGTGCTGCTGGCTGCAGAGTCATGGAAGACCTGTTTGTGGACACAATATAAAGTGCACTTAATGGGCACACTGGGAGCCCACCCCAGTATGCCCAAATGTATTTATTTCACTTAAAAAAAACTGTAAAAAGAGGAAAATCATCCCCCGAGGTCTTTTCTTTGATGCAGAATCCTGCATCAAAATTGTGCATAATTTCAATGCATGATCCTGCCTTGAAGTATCCTAATGTGCACACAGTACTTTCCGATGGGTTGCCCAATCCCTGTGTTGTACTGTGCACACATTGCTGTGTCTGCACCTCTCAGTATTCTGGCACACTGGAAGTCCACACAAGTGTGCCTGAATGTATTTATTGAAACCTGTAAAATAAGAAAACCATCCCTGCGTTCTTTCTTCAGTGCAGAATCCTGCATCGAAATGTGCTCAAATCTTGATACAGGATCCTGCATCGCAGTATTGTAATGTGCCGCACAATGATTTCCCATACAAAATGATTGTGCGGCACAATATAATACTTTGATGTAGGATTCTGCATCGAAATGTGTGCACATTTCAGTGCAGGATCCTGCATTCATCTAGTCTGCCCCTTTTCGACATGGGGTGCCCAATCCCCCTGTTGATCTGTAACCCCCCAGTAGTGTGGCAAACTGGGAGCCCACCCCAGTGTGCCGATATATTTATTAAATGAATGAAATCTTATTGGTGTGAGTATAAAATCAAATCAAAATGCTTCATGATAAAAAAAAATGAATGAAATCTTTCCAACACTGGGATGCCCACTCCCGGTGTAGGATAACCCCCCAAGTTCACTGTTATTGCCGACAGGGGTGCCCCATCCCCATGTTTGCATTATGATCTCCCAAAAAACCTTTGTGGCACACTGGGAGCCCACCTCAGTGTGCCCAAATTGATTTTTATATATGTGTTCCTGTAAATAAAGAAAACAGTCCATCCAAGTCTTTTTTTATTTTTGTAATCTATAATGAAGAAAATGGTCCATCGTCATCTTCCCTGTCCCCAACCCATCCCAAGCCTCTCTCTGTGCACCCACCTCCCCGCTCCCCCCCTCACCCATACTTACCATCCAGAGGTCAGGAGCCATGATCTTCCCTGGACCAGGAGATGTCTGCACTCTTCAAAGCTGAACTGCGATGTGAGGAATCGGGTAAGCACTGTATAATAGGACTGCATGGGGGGGAGGGTCAGCTTAGGTTGACATCTCAACCAATTTGGGGAACTTTGGCTCCAAATTTTCAGCATAGGGTTCTTGGGATCCCTCCTCATGAACACTGTCACTGCCATTTCATTTCATTTCTCAGTCCCGAAAAGTGATTTTACAGTCACTGTGCAGAATCACCTTTTGGAACTAATTCACAAAACAACAGTGCCACTGTTCATGAGGTGGGGTCCCAAAAAGCCCATGTTGCAATTTTGATGAGAAAATTCCCAAAATGACTGCTATATGAGCATGCATTACGCAGGTTTTATGCACGCTCGTAACTTTGCCAATTTTTTCATATTTTCACTCCATATTTTCAACATTACCATTTTCTCACACTACCTTATAAACAGAACAGCTGTAATTTTGCACAGCCTGTCCAGAATGTGATTTGATACCTGTGTCTCTGAATGGCATGGTCGCTGTGCAAAATAAATTTTTGGCTTGGATTAACATAATCATATTTGCACTGTTTATGAGGGAAGATCCTGTAATGCCGATGTAGAAAATTTGGTAAAACAATCCCAAAAAATGAGCGTGTTAGGAGTGTGCATTGTGCAATTTCTATGCACGCTCATAACTTCGTAAAATGAGGATACAGTTATACTATCTGAAAAAGAAGGGACATTCTTTGCAAAAAACTTCATTAATGCATCAGTTAGGTTGGAAACCACAGCTACAAAAGCAGGGAAATGAGATGGAAATGAGGGTTTCTAATCCTAATGCCCCACCCCAAGGAACCCACCCTACCGCCCCATATTTATTTCAGGCCAATAGCCCAAACCATCTTGCCAGAATGAAGTGACAAAGAAAACCAACAGCAGGCAAAATCCTGTATCTTTATCATGGGATATTTATGTATTTGGTTTTTGTTGACCGGGTAAGTGCACTAGACAAATTCTGCCTATTTTGAGGCACGACCCAGGGGAGGGGGATACAGATGAATGCCAACTGACCTTGAACCAGATTAAGTTGTTGATGGTATATTTTTTGTGAATGAATATGATCACGATCCACAAAACATGACTGCGATCATCTTTAAAGTTGCCACAATTGTTTTCATGGCACAAAACAATGTTGCCACAGTCAAAAACAATTTTGGCGGGGGCATGTTTCCAGGCCAGCTAGACAAAAACTAATGCAACAGGCATTCTCTGCGGGGCCTGTTTAGGTAAACCCAACCACCCCTGTATTCCAAAGTGCAGTATTTTTTGAATTATAAGTTTTTTTCTGCCTTGCTAACTGAAAACAAGATGGCAGCAGCTTGACAACATTTTAGGGCAAGCTTGACCACAAAATGTGATCGTGGATGTTTTCACAGTGCATGTATACATTTTCCCATTGACTATAATAGGAGAACAACAATGGCATAACTTTTGACTGGAACAAGATTTTTTCACGAAATCATCAAAAGGCACCACCAGCAACGGAGTGGGACCCTTCTTTTGAATCACTCTCTACCCATGACAGACCAGAACAGCTTTGGAGGAACCAGGACTGACAGGTGAGTAAACAATAGCCAGGACCCCTGCAGCCCACCCAGTTTGAACCCACTCACATGCATTCTTCAGTCTAATATGCACATCTAAAGAAAACGGAATGTTGTGAATTTTTCACTTTTTGAGTGTGCTATGATTCTGCAACTGTACATCCGATCGAAGAAAAAAACATCCAGATCCAGAGAGCTACCACACATCTTCCAACATTCCAAATTGAAGGCATATCGGACAAACAGTTTCAAAGTTATTAAGTGCAAACTTTGAGGTTTAACATAGAAATGGCTACGCATCCCTAACTATAGTGGCACTACTGTACCACTATAATATATATATATAATCAGGGTTCAACAAATCCAATAGCCCGACGTCCCAGGCTACACAATCTGTCACATCAGACAAGTAGATTTGCAGTCCTCACTTGTCGATGGACAACTAGCTCAGAGCATTTATTTTTTGGCCCCTTTGGTTTTCCTACCTGCCTGGAGTGCCTGACTGCCTGTACACAAGTGTCCACTAGGTGCCTCCACCCATTGATAAATTCGGACAGTGAGGGTCACTTGTCAAACAGTAAATTTAGTCATGTAAGAGCTGACTGAGAGAGCTGCTGGATGGGAGCGTGGGCTAGTGACGGAGTGGGACCCTTCTTCTGAATCACTCTCCACCCATGACACACCAGAACAGCTTTGGAGGAGCCAGGACTGACAGGTGAATAAACAAATTGAAACTGAGAAAGTTCCCTGCAAGCCCTGGTAATTTGCACAGGTGGCAGTAGGACGGTAGATGATATAGCACAGATGGGGGAGAGGAGACACAATGTGAGAGGCTGAGAGCGCCATTTGCGATAGAGCAGCAGATGGAGCAGAACTACTAGATGTGTACTAGTCTGAGTGATTGTTCAGTTTAGATCTCGAGTCACCAGCCAGAAATAATTCAGCTATGGGAGACAAACTCCCACCTTTTCTGTACTACTGGAGGCAGAAAAAAAAAACAACAACAATGAAGAGCAGAGCAAAATAAATGGAGAGACCAACCGTGTGTTTTGTCTCCTGCATGCAGTTTTGGGGGAAGGGTTTGCTTTGGCGACTTGGTCGGTCAGACGACGGTCAGATAACTGAACAGCCAGGGCAAAGCAATTTGCAGGACTTCTCTCAGCCACAGCAGACAGAAAAACACATAAAGTTAAACAAGTGAAATAAAAAAGATCTTAAAGTAGATACAAAGTAGCCTTGTGAAGATTGCTGCCTGTTAGTGTTGGGACAGGAGTGAAGGAGGAAGGTATCAAGTCCTGAAGTGTTCTGTGGCTGGCTTGTAAATGAATTAAAAAAGGCAGCTAGTAGACAACTACAGGACAACTGGTACTAGCTAGTAAAAAAGAATAGATTGTATATATATATATATATATATATATATATATATATATGTATATATGTATTACAGGAGCCCTACCTAACTGTGTAGGGATGTTGGGAAAGAGGCGAGAAGAGTGTGGAAAGGAGTGAAAAATATGGTTGATTAATTTGTTGCCCAGTATCTATCCACTCCTGACCTGTGGCGGACTTGTGAAACACAAAATAAAAAAGGAAGCTAGAGGAAAAAAAGAGTGTAAAGAAAACAAAATAAGTGACGATCTACCCAGGTTGTGTGTGTGCAAAGTATAGAGAACAGTGGTGAGTATGGGGAAGGTGTGGAAGAGGGGGTTAAGTCTGGCCAAGGTGGACTTAGGAGCATCGCAGTGGACAATGTTGTCATAATCAAAGAAGAAGAGGATCATCTTAGAGATGATATCTTGGTGAGCAGGTGTAGGGATTCAACTTTTGTTCCATAAAGGGCACCTAGCATGGGGGGAGTTTTTTGTGAATGACATCTATGTGCTGAAAGAAGCCAAGGTGCCAGACAAGCCAGACACCAAGGTATTAAAATTGAGGGCACGTCATCAATTGTACCTCCACCTAGGGTGTGGAAGTTGGAGTGAGAGGGGAGCTTAGACAGCTTCTGCCTATTGCCAAAGCACATGGAGACCATTTTCTTAGCATTTAGGGATAACTGATTTGACCTGAACCATTTCTGGATAGTGTCAAAATCAAATTGAAGCCTGGATGTTAACTCAGAAGGAGAAGACCCAGATGCAAACATGACTGTGTCATCCGCATACATGTGGATTGAAGCAGAGGAGCAGGCTGAGGGGAGGTTGTTGAGGAATATGGAGAAGAGCAATGGGCCATGGGGTACACCTGTGAGGATAGGGGGAACAGGGAATCACTGATTTTTATAGATTGAATTCTTCCTTCCAGGTAGAAGCTGAACCAGTTTGTTGTTGAGCCTGTGAGACCTGCTGACTTGAGTTTGCCAAGGAGAAGAGGATGGGAAATAGTGTTTTGTTTTCATATTTTTCTATTTAATGAATATATTATAGTTTTATGCTTTTACTTATTAGTGTTGATGTTTTATCTCTGTTTTGTATTAGCGCTTTGATTTTATGAAAAGCGCTTTATAAATAAATTTTGATTGATTTTTTTTTTATTTCTTTTTATCCCACCTATTGCCCTCTTGGAGCCGCCCCATCAGGAGTAGCCAATGAAGCCTGACCCTGCCACCGTCTTACCTGCTGGTGGGGTTCCTCCATCCTACCATGGATTGCTCCCTGGGTAGGGGCGGGATGAGGCAGGACACCCCTGTACCTTCAAGTCTCGTCAGGTCCTGAGGCAGCTGGCAGACGGTGGCACATCAAGACTGGGCACAGCGCTCCATCTTCCCAGCTCTGGAGGGTGTTTTCCCTTTTCTGTGTGGATGTTGCATGCCCTGACATCAAGGTGCAAGCGCTACCCCTAGTGTTACAGCCCCTGAAGCTGATTGGTCTGCAGGCCTCTGCCTGTGGCCAGTCAACTCCTGAGATGCTGACATGCTGTCAGGCCCCCTGCCTCCACCAGGGGTCAGCACATGCCAGGTTGGATCCCATCCTTCCCCCTGGAGAAGGTGAGCTGTCATCAGACCCTCCAGCCTTTCTCCCCCCAGCTGACCCTCGGTGGCCTGAGTCTGCTCCCGAATCTGGGTCACCGACGTGGTGCGAGGTGTGGCATTCAGCGCCACCAGGCCAGCCAGGGAGACAGTGTTGAAAGCTTTCGCTAGATCAACACAGACGGCAGTAGTGAGGTGGCCTTGGTCCATGCCAGTATGTGTCTTTCGTATAATATCAGGGGACGCATGAGTCTTTCCTCAAACCCGGAACTCCCAGGTGACAGTGCAGGGGGTCATGTGTGTATCTTTGGTATAATTCCGGGCTGGGAAACTTGAGTCTGTGCTCAAACACAGGCTCCCAGGTGGATGTGAAGGAGGTTTTGTCTGTATCATTGTTTAAAAAATGGCAATGGAAATGCTAGCATCTTGATTGACTAGTTCCATTGCCATGTGGGTATTGTTCAATAGAGTGCGCTGAAAAAAGTTCCAGTTCGGGCTGCCTGATTACTTTGAGTATTCCTGGGCACCCTGAATTTTCAAACTGGCTGGCTGCCATGCTTTTTTGTCTCACTTAGCAAGATTCACCTCGCTAGCCCTACTCTGAACCTGTGCACATAACTGTACATGAAAACCTTTAACCGCAATATTCCATTGATGTAAATTTTAAAAAGCAAAAGCTTCCTTCTAGGGACGTGGCTAAGATGTTCTATTCACATTTTCTGGCAGTTGCCTTTCCCTTTAAGACTTGCCAGAAGTGTCTTCAAGCTGGCTTCTCCCACCTACCCAGGTGGTAACTCCCTTGTCTCCACCCCATGACACCAGATCTTCCTTTCTGCTGGAAGAAGCAGGTTCCCTCCTTACAGCACCCGTGTTTAGTAGGCCCTGGTGCTTAAATCTTTGGATTTACTTCCAAAACTAAACCTCATTCGAGTTTTGTCTTCACCTCAATCTTTGATCGCTACTGCGATGGAGGACAAATCCTCACTCAAATTTCACCGGCGCACATGCGGGCAGAGAATGTCAGGTACTGACCCCCACACCTCATGCATCTACTGTCTGGGCCATGATCATGATCTGGAGACCTGTGACTTTTGTTGATGGCGTCACCCGAATATCCTGGAGGACCACGCTGCCTGCCTAAATTTAGGCCATCTGGAAAAACGTCATCTGCCAGTCAAATCAAAGGCTGCCGATTGGATGGTCTCTGTGGCTGTGGGGTCCACCGTGCAGTTTGAGCAACTCAAGGCCTTCGAGGAGGAGGAGGAGGTGGCCCAGGCTGCCACTCAATCCTCTTCTGCCTCGGCCTTCGTTCAACTCCAGTTGGACTCAATTTACTCGGTCACCTTCGAGGAGCTGAGCCAGTCCCTCTTGACCAAAGGGGAAGGCCCTTCCGAATTGTATAGTGCCTGCTCATGCAAGGAATCCAAGAAGGATAAAGAGAAGACTAATCCTCAATGATCCTGGGACCAGGAGCGTTCCTGCTCTTAGGATTCTTCGATTATGACTACGGTTGAAACCGTGGTCATGGCTGCTGGCTTCATGGTTACCCTGTCGGACCAACTGACTGAGACTTCATCCGACGATGCACTCAAGATCATTCTTGACCCTGTCGACTGGTTGTTGTATGAAGAGGCTGACAACTCTCTTTTCAGGACCCCAGTCCTGCTGGTGACCACTGATGGGTCAGCCCAGCCCACTGAGCTGGAGCGGCCGGTCATCGACCCAGACGAGAGGAGCCAAAGACCTCCCTGGCTCTCACTGAGGCCCCCCTGTCTACACCACCAATGGCCAAGGTCAATGTCTCGGCCATCTTCATCCTTGGGGTCGAGCAGGGTACCGCTGACATCAGTGGTCTTGCTCTCAGTACCATGGGAAGCAGCACTGCCGCTACTCATTTTTGTTCTCCTTGAGCTAGGAGAGGCTTTGACGCAAATTGTGTTGATGCTATGAAGACCTTATGTGACAACAGTTCTGTCCGGGCCAAAGCCAGCACTGGCTATCACCCCGGCCATTACTTGGCTGTCACCCTAAAGGCTGGCGCAGACTCTGCTGGTGGGGCTGGTCAACACCATTCCTTCCCCAGTAGAGCTGGTTCAGACCATGTCAGCTTGGCCGAAGCAGGCTTCTCCACTGATTGTGCTGGAGCTGTTCCCTAAGCAGCCAATGACCAGGGCTCCATCCATGGAATCTTGGTCAGCCAAGGGGCTTCCCCATTGTCTAACGGCATTCTTTCGCCTGACCACCCACAGTGTGTCATGGGTGACACGGGTGATTGCCTGCTTTATGCAGACTCCTTGGAGTCTGAGGATTCCTCCTTGCACTCCTGTACATTGGACATGGAGTTGATTGAAGATATTTCCAAAAATGATGGCCCTATTTCATTCATGTGCATTCTCCTCCTCCTCATTTCTGAGTCCATGGGGATGAACCTGGAGCTCTTCCAAAAGCGGGCTTGCTATCCCCTTACAGAAATCCTAGACAAAAGGGGACTTTACAGAGGTTTTCCCAGTGGCTGAGGCCATCATTGGCCCTGTCCTGGAGCTCTGGCAGTGCTCTGCCTCTTGCCCTGTTCTCCTGACCCAGATGTCCCACAAATATGCGGTGCCCATCAGTACCCTTTTTGGGATTCACGGAGCAACCCTTGGCTGAGGGTTTGGTGGCTGAATCTGTGTTTCGGTGCTCACGCAATATCAGGGATGTTGATAGACAAAATTGAACTATTTGGCCAAAAAGGTCTGTGCTGGCTCCTCACTCGACATTCGCCAGGTGAGCTTGGCCGTCATGATGGCACACTTCTCCCATGCCCTTCTGGGTTCTCTGGATGAGGTAATTCCTCATCTTCCTGCGGACCTCCAGACTATAGTCAAGTAGCTCTGGGATCAGGATCATTCTGTGATCAAAAATCAACTTCAGACTGCCCTGGACATTGTGGATTCCTGTGCCTGCTCAGTGGTGGCCACTGTTGCCATGCACTATAGGGCTTGGCTGCAGATCTCAACCTTTATGGCAGACACCCAGTGCAAGCTAGTGGATGTACCATTCTTTGGCACCGACCTCTTTGTGCCCGCTGTGGAGGGTCACCTCCAGCGCATTGAAAAGTCCATTATCACCCTGGACTTTGTGACATCCACCCAGAAGGATTCCAAAGGCTCTAAGCAGCAGAAGTGCAAGCCCTTTTGGTCCTCTACTCCTGCGGCAAAACCAGCCCAGCATCACTTTGGCCAGCAGGCTCACTCCTAGTGACCTCTGGCCAAGTCCGTGGCCTCGATGGTCCAGAAGCCTGGAGGGAAGGGACCTGGAGGCTCCTCAGCTGGATTCTCTACCTCCAAGCCTGCTCAGTAATGAGATGGGGGTTGCCAGCCTCATGCCCACCACACCTTGCCTGGGTCCTCCTGTGGGCGGCTGGCTCTGACACTTCCTTTCTGCTTGGTCCACTGTTACCATGGACAGTTGGGTTCTGGAAGTGGTCAGTAAGGGCCTGCCTCTGGAATTCGAGTAGTACCCTCCAAGCGGAGCCCATGCCCCACGGGAGGACTTAGCATCTGCAGACACTCGGTTGGCTCTTCAAGACAACATAGCCCAGCTTCTCCACAAGGAGGTTTTGGTCAGAGTTGTGGAACCTCTGGAACACCCAGGGTTTGTCTCCAGGTACTTCCTAATGCCAAAGCAGATGGGGGGCTTGTGTTCCATTCTAGATCTGCATGATATGAATAAATTCCTCAGGTCCCGCACCTTCAGGATGGTAACTCTGTCTCAGATCGGGAGATCACATGATGCAGGCAGCCTGAAAGCAGCAGGGGTGCTGAGCTCTCTCCTCTCACCTCCTTATCCGACATTTTTTCTGGGCAGTCAGAGATAAAATAGTTTAAAATTTGACCAGATCTGCTATATTAGTGTCTGTTGCTCTCCTGATTGAAAAATCCTGAGCGCAATTGGTTATTTAAAACCACAATGGAGAAAGACATGTGGCAGGCTCCACTTCACTACATGTCACCTGCAACATCTGAAAAAGTGCCAAAGAAGCCTAAGGCCCAGGGAGCTTTGCCCGGGAAGCAAGGCGCCGCGGCTAATACCACGATCTCCCTGACAGAAGATTGTTTTTTGGGAGGAACTGCTCCCCTTCAAGGAAGCCCTTTCTGAGATCTCTAAAGAAATTAAATCACTGAGGGGTGACCTATCTGACCTATCCCGCAGAGTTGGGGACACAGAGGCACATACAATATCTCTTGATAGGTGGAAAGAAAGAGTTGGATCCTGAAGTCAGTCAACTCAAGCAGCAAATCCATAAGCTCCAACTCAAATTGGAGGATCTGGAGATGAGGAGTCATTGGAATAATATTTTAATAATTGGACTACCTGAAGTTGAAGAGGGCCCAAACATCCAGGCCTTCCTCATGAAGTTCCTCAACAAGGTTGTTGGTCCATCTCCATTAGGCATGGCCTACCAAATCGAAAGAGCACACCGCTCTGTTAGACCTCATCCCCAGCCAGGTACACCCCCCAGGCTGATTATACTGAGATTCTTGAGTTATATTGAAAAACATGTTTTGGCAAAGATCCAGGAAATCCAGTCAATCCAGTGGGAAGGAGCCAAAATCCGAATTTCCCAGGACCTGCCCTTTGAAACCAGACAGTAAAGGGTAGCTTTCCACCCAACCATCAGCAAGCTGATTGCAGCAGGGATCCGCTTCAGGATGGGTTAGCCCACCCAGCTACAGGTGTTGTTAGCAGGTACCTGGATCTCCTATGAAACACCCACCCATGCAGCAGAGGACTTGGCGAAGAAACTCCCTGACCTGTTCCAGAAGGGATGAAAACACAGAGAGTACCCAAGGATTCTTACAAGCTGTATTTAGTCTCCTAAATATGTTGTTTTGTGGCTGTTACTAACCTGATGTCTTTTATCTGTTTTGGGACTGTATCTGACTGAAGGACCTGATGGTCGAGCTGGCTCTGGCTTTTACCCTCCCGGAGACAAGTGCGACCTTCATGGACTTTCTGCCAGACTAGGCCTTTAGAAACAGTATGACTGCCTATCCTTGTTTTGGTCCAAACCTTTGAAATCCGGTGGGAGGTTGTGCTGGGAATGCTTTCTTGTGGCACGGTCCTACAGAATTAGTGTCCCACTGAGCCTGTTTGAGAGGCATCTTAGCGGATTTAATAGTTCACTTAATCCAGTTTGCCTTATTTTGTACCACAGTTAAAATTATGGTTGTGAATATTGTTCTTAACACAGGCTATGTTACTTAATCGGAGTCCCCCCGGGCCCATAATAGGATGATTAATTGCCACTTTAAGGGAGTCAAGACATCTCCAGTAGCTAACGCAGAGCAAATCAGCTCCAGTACGGAGAGTCTTTACAGGTCCAGCGGTTATTTGCTGGCTTACTGCCCTTAATCACTGGGCTTCAGATGTTAATCAGCATTATTTAGTTTTAAGGGCTCACTGGTTCTTTGTGGGGACTCTAAGAATGGGTGGGGAGGGAGGGAGAGAGCTTCATCATCTAACAGCTGAGGGTGAGACTGTACCATGTCCTAGTTATCGAGGGGATGGCCCAGGTCCATATTGCTGGGGGTTGGTACTCATCTTAATAATTTTATCCATCGGGACAGCTGGCTATAATCCCAGTAATTTCATTGACAAACAACAGTTTAACGGGACCACAGGGGGTTGGGGTTACCCTATTCGACTATAGTTTGGTGTTCTGCTTTCTCTCTCTCTCTTATATAGGAACCCATGTACATAATTATAAGGGTAGGGGGAGTCAGGAAGGGTGGAATGGTTGATTTGGATAGTGCAGAGAGGCAGGGCCTCCTACAAATATTTTCCGTCCTGGGATTGGTCACTGCCTTACACAACACGTTTTATTTGTACAACTTCTATGCCTAACCCAGTTACAAAGGGGTTTTCATCTAGGGTGAGAAAGAGTGGTTACGGTTTTGAAATGAGGGGGGGAGGGGGTGGAGATGAGTTCTAGGGAAGATGGGTTGGGGGTTTTATTTTGGGCTTTGTTACTGTTGGAATAATATGGGGGTAAGGCTACTAACAAGTTACAAGGCCTTAGGAAAATATATCCAAATGTTTCAAGATCGTTTCTGCAGGTTTCACTGTGATTCCTTCTATGTGTTACAAAATTGTCCGAGAGTTTCTTGTTTCAAAAGTGTTAAAGAGGGGTTGGAGGGGTGGCATCAGAGTGCATTTTTTGGTTATGGGGCAATGAATCAGAATCTGTTATTATTAAGAGTATGGCTAGTAGCTTAACTAAATTCCTAACATGGCACGTTAGAGGTTCCAGAGAACTGTCTAAATGGTATCAGGTTCTTAAGCATATTTCCTTACTGCATGCTCACATCAAGTTTATTCAAGAGACCCATCTTCTTCCTCATGAGGCACATAGATTCCATAGGCAGGACACTGGTCAAGTCTTCGCATCTGGTGCCTCTACCTCAAGCAAGGGTGTAGCCATTATACTGAACCATTCGGTTCCTTTACAGGTGGACCAAATTATCACAGACCCACAGGGATGATATAGTCTCATAAAAGGCCTTCTCGACCATAAAGAGCTGATATTGGGACGCATTTATGGGCCAATGGGTGGTGATCCAGAATTCCTCATGGAGCTGGCTGAGAAACTAACCCCCCTTCCTTTCACTCCCATTGATCTTTGGATGAGACAGGAACCTTTCCCTTAGTCAGGATTTGGACTGGTCTAACTATCCACTCAGAACTCCATTGGTGGCACAGAGGGTCTTGCAGGACTTTATGGATCTACTAGGCCTTTGTGACCCTTGAAAAATTCTGAACCCATTGTCTCGTACATTCTCCTTTTACTCCACGGTTCCCCATACCTCCTCTAGGCTGGACTATGTTCTCATTAGTCATTCCCTTCTTCCTGGTCTGTGCAACCTGCTTCTATTCTGCATTATTTGATGCTCATTCTCTCTCATGATAAGCACTCATGTCATGCAAATACATGCTTGTACTTTCAATTATTTTTATGTTATTCTCTTTCGTGTTATTATTTGATGTTATCCTACCTCTTAATGCTGTTATGTAACTTGTTGCTATACTGCCTACCTGACCATTTTAAAGCCTGTTGTACCATATGCTGTACTACTCACTTGATGGAGCCTGTGACTCCTGTATGTTACCTCGACTCTGTATTATGTTTCCTATGTACTCTGTAACCCTTCCTGGTCACAACTGAAAATAGGCACTTGGATATCTAGAGTGCTCACCTGGTTAACAAAAGCAAATAAATAAATAAATAAATAAACTCTGGCATTGAACCTATTGTCCTTTCTGACCATGCTACTGCTTGGGTTTCTCTCGTACTAGACGCTAACCTCCAAAGGGATACAACTTGGAAATTAAATACTTCTCAGGGAAGAGTATGTGTGATCTCTAGAATCCCCCCTCTCATCCAATCATTCATCACACCTAATCGGAACACTGTTGAGGGTAGACCATGACTGGTGCATCTTAAAATGCTTCCTATGAGGGGAATTCATCTGCCTTGCCTCTACCAGGAAGCATTGCAGAGAATCGGAAGCTTTATCTTTGCTTGCCCAAATTTGTACATTAGAACAGTCTCTTTTTATCACTTCCCCTCCTGACTCTTTGCAGGCATTGCTCTCGCTCAGAGACAAGTACACCACTCTGATGCAGGAGAAGGCTGAAATTGCAATCTTAGAAACCAGACCAAGTACATAGAGCACAGGGAAAAAGCTGTCCACCTTCTGGCACTCTGGTTACAGAAACTGGAAGCATCAAGGCTTATACCTTCTATTAGTGCTCCGGATGGCTCTATCAAAATGCACCCCAGAGATATAGCAGCAATTTATGAACAATTCTACTCCTCCCTATACAGTCAATGCCCATTCTCCCCAACCAAAGAGGAAATTTCCACTTATTTAGATTCTTCTGCACTTCCACACCTTCTATAACACCATCAGGCTCTTCTCTCTACTCCTGTTTCCCCTGAGGAAGTGGAAGCTGCTATTAACAACCTAACATTAGATAAAGCTCCAGGGCCTGATGGTTTCCCATCGAATTTCTATAAGCTCTTCATTAAGGACCTCGCTCCTACTCTTCTATGTCTCTATCACTTCATGTTCTCCTCAGACACTCTTGATCCTTTGCTGTTAGAGGCTACTGTTGTTCTTCTCAAGCCAGACAAACTGCCCACTTGCCAGCCAGTTACCACCCCATCTCGTTACTGAATTGCAATATCAAAATTCTTACCAAGATTCTTGCTTGCAGAATAGAAAAGGTCTGGTCTTGCCTTCTCAGTCCAGGGCAGGTTGGTTTCTTAGCTGGGAGGTCCTCTACAGATCACCTATGCAAGATATCCCATATTTTTCATGCGGTGAGTTCCTCTTCCTCCCCTATGGCTCTAATTTCTCTTAACGCTGAAAAGACTTTCGACAGGGTGGACTGGTCATTCCTGTGGTCGTCTCTACATAAAATGGGCTTCCCAGCCTCGTTTCTTCACTGGCTACAAGTGATCTATTCATCCCCAACAGCCAAAATATATTGTAAAGTGTTTTTTCCTCTCTTTTTTCTTTAAGTACTGGCATGCGTCAAGGGTGCCTACTTTCTCCCTTTCTTTTTAACTTATACCTCAAACCGCTCATTATGCACCTGAAATCTTCTCCTAACATCATTGGCATCCTTGTCGGTAACTTAATACCATCACTTTTGGTGTATGCTGATGACATCCTCCTTCATCTCTCAAACCCTATAGCCTCTCTCACTGAAGTCTTAAATGTAATAGACAATTTTGGGAAATACTCCAATTGTAAGTTAAATCTTAATAAGACAGAAATATACCCTTTTAATCCCTTTACACATAAGCAGGCCTTCTCCTCCTCCTTTGGTATGAAGTGGTTTCCTTATTGCATTAAATACCTGGGCATATTTTTAACCTCCAATCCCTCTCTATTACGGAAACTAAACTTTGAGGACCTGTGGAGTTCAATTCAGCAGGACCTGACTTGTTGGAGGCACCTTCCTCTTTCATTATGGGGCAGGATCAATGTTATTAAGATGAACGTTCTCTCTAGGATCTTCTACCCTCTAAATATGCTTAACATTTGTCTTCCCATTTCTTTCTTTAAACATATCCATGCCGATATCACTTCTTTTATCTGGATGGATAAAGTGCCCAGACGTTCATACTTTAAGTTAAGTCTACCCAAAGAATCTGGGGGACTTCGATTACCTAATTTTATGTTTTATTATTGGGCTAGCCATCTTTATAAAAGTGGAAAATGGCTCTGTTTCCCACCTGACCTCAGGGCATGAGTATGTACCCATCTGGTTGCAAATTGAATTTGACTTAATTGCTAACCATAATCTGAATCCCGCCACAATCCTTTTTTCCCCCTTGAAGGCCCTTCCAAAGGTATTAGGCCATTCACCAATAGGTATCTCTATCAGAGTCCTTTTACAGCTCTGTGCATACCTTAAGATGTTACCCCCTAGGGACTTATCTCAGCCTATTTTTTTCAACTTAAACATTAAGATAGGAGGTTGTCCATTACCTACCACTTGGCTCCCCATTTCCCCTGAACTTAAAGTTTTGAACCTCTACTCTCAAACATCTATCCTTACCTCCACTGAATTACTAGCAAAATTCTGGCTGGCACCAAGTTTTATTTTTAGGATTTACCAACTACGGCATCTTTTAGTTAAGCAGTTTGGAATCTGAATGCAGCAGTCTGTATTTGGTGACTTTCTCCAACAGATTAAGGAACCAGCCTCCAAACCCATCATGTCTCCTCTTAGTATGGGTTTTTACTTCTTAACCTGCAATCTCCTTCCCCGACTGGTTCTAAGATCTGGGAATCTCTCCTGCTGGATCTTGAAATTACCTGTTCACACCTTTGGAAGGATTTATATACTTACTTATCGCAAGGCTGGTATAGACTTACCCAATATCATATCCTAAATAATATTTATTATACCCCAGTTAAGCTCGCTAAGATGGGTCATCTCCCTTCCCCTATTTGTTCCAGATGTGGTAAGGAAGAAGACACTCTGCTTCATATTTTCTGGGACTGTGAGAAGGTATCCTCCCTGTGGCACAAACTGAAGCATATTTGGATCCCCTTCTGGGTCCCCAATGCCTTTTTCCCCCTCCAATATGTATTATTGATGATTGCTCACAGATCCCGGTTAAGGGGAGGAGTTATCATATGGCTCTCATCTCCTTAGTGGCCAAAAAATTAATCCTTAGACATTGGTTGGACCAAGCACCTATTGCATATACTGAATGGCTGCACGAACTTTCTTTCCCTTTAAGAGCAGAACAGCTAATTGCCAGTGTCCAACACCGTAATCCTCTTTTTGATAAAAACTGGGGTACATTATATGCTCTTTACTGAACCTAACTTCCCTTTTGTGCTTCCCAGGCACCTCATTGGAGTTGGTAGTATTTATAACATTATTCCTTATGTATTGCCTCTTGAAGGTCTTGTTTTCTAATTTTGTGGTGCACTCCTGGGGTGGGGTGGGGGGCAGTTGGGGGTTAGGGTGGTGCAGGGAGGGGTGGGGATTTGTTGCTTTATCCTGCCTCTATGTTCCCAATAATTTATGTAAGTTGTTGTATGTTAATTGCATAACATTAATAAAGCTCTTTCAATTAAAAAAAAAACAGCTCTGTCTCAGATCATACCATCTCTGGAACAAAACATGTGGTTTTGCTCTCTGGATCTTCAGGATGCATTCTTTCATGTCACGATCTGTCCATCCCACCAAAGGTTCCTCCACTTCTGAGCATTGGGAACCTTTTATGATTTCCAGGCTATGCCTTTCGGTCTCTCCTCTGCCCCCAGGGTCTTCACCAAATGCATTGCAGTGGTGGCAGCTTACATGAGGTGCTGAGTGGTCAGGGCATACCCATACCTGGATGACTGACTGATAGCAGATCCCTCCAAGCAGGCAGTGGAGCAGTCTAGGGACCTGGCCCTCCAGACCTGCATCAACCTTGGACTCCTGGTCAATAAGGCGAAGTCAGAACTCATGCCCTCGCAGGTGATCAGCTTCACTGAGGTGGAGATCGACTCATGCCAAGCCAAAACTCAGCTCCCATCAGACAGGGTGGAGGTTCTCTCCTCCTTTGCCTGATCATTTCTGGTTGGACACTTGTACCCTGCCTGAGACATTCTGCATCTTCTGGGATACATGGTGGTGTGCACCAGTATAGTCTGATGGGACCATTGGCATATGCGCTCTCTCCAATGGGAATTGGCCAGCCAGTGGTCTCAGCACAAAGGTCACTTTAGTCAGCTGGGCACTGTGACCCAGAGGATGTGGGGTGCTCTCCAGTGGTGGATTGTCCCAGAGCATCTGCAGGAAGGGATCCTGTTTGTCCACCCCAGGCTGATGTTCATCCTGATGAACAATGCCTCTCTGATGGACTGGGGTGCCCATTTGAGGTAACACAGAGTTCACGGGCTCTGGACCCCTCAGGAGTCCCAATACCACATCAACCTGCTGGAGCTCTGAGCAGTCCAGCTGGCATTGACTGCCTTTGCCCCATTTGTTCAGGGACAAGCGGCCCAAGTCCAGACGGACAACACCGCGACCATGTACAATCTCAACAAACAAGGCAGAATGCACTCCCTGCCCCTGTGCAAGGAAGCCCTCCACATTTGGACTCTCATGCATAGCCTGGAGGCGGATCTCCTAGTCATCCATGTGGAAGGAGCCCTCCAATCATAGATACATAGATACATAAATACATAGATACATAGACAGTGTTGGCAGATAAGGGCCTATGGCCCACCCAGTCTGCCCATTTGAGCTCGTAAGTTCAGTTTATGTTTTCCTAGAAATCAGTTGCCCCTTACCCCAACCTCCAGAATTCCTTTATGTCTATCCCATGCATTCTTAAATCCCGTGATTGTTTCAGCCCCCACCACTTCCTCTGGCAGGGTGTTCCACTTGTCCACCACCCGTTCTATGAAGAAATTCTTCCTCATGTTTCCTCTGAATCGTCCTCTCTCCAACTTCATCCCATGCCCCCAAGTCCTGGAACATCTTTTTTGCTTAAAAATAGTGTATTCCTGCACCCTGTTCCTCCCTGTAAGATACTTGTATGTCTCTATCATATCCCCCCTCTCTCTCTCTCTCCTCTCCTCCAGGGAGTACATGTTCAGTTCCTTCAACCTGTCTTCACAGGACTTGTGATGCAATCCATGCACCATCTTTGTTGCCCTCCTCTGAACCTTCTCTACCCTGTCTATGTCCTTACGTGGGGTGGTCTCCAGAACTGTACACTGTACTCCAGGTGGGGCCTCACTAGTGTCTTGTATAGCGGAATTATGACTTCCCTTTTCCTGCTGGTGATGCCCCTGCCTATACATCCCAGCATCCTATTTGCTTTACCTGCTGCCTTGTCACACTGTTTCCCTACCATGAGGTCATCAGAGATGATAACCCCAAGATCCCTTTCCTGCTTGGTGCATGCTATATCCTCACCCCCAACTGATATATTGTGCCAGGGTTTTTGTGCCCCATATGCATTATCTTGCACTTCCTTGCATTGAATTTCAACTGCCAAACCCTTGACCATTCTTCAAGTTTCTGCAGGTCCCTTCTCACTCTGTCTACACCCTCTGGTGTGTCTACTCTGTTACAGAGCTTTGTGTCATCAGCGAACAGTGAAATTGTGCCTTCTAGGTCCTGCGCAATGTCACTGATGAAGATGTTGAATAGAACCGGTCCCAGCACTGATCCCTGTGGCACCCCACTGGTCACTCTTCCCTCTGTGGAGTGACAGCCATTTACCACCACCCTCTGTGTCCTGTCACCCAGCCAGTTACCTACCCACCACACTGCTGTCCTGTCCACACCCATATTCCCCGGTTTGTGTAATAGTCTTCTATGTGGCACAGTGTCAAAGGCCTTGCTGAAGCCCAGATAGGCCATGTCCACTGCCCTCCCCTGATCCACCTCCCTAGTCACCCAGTCAAAAAATTCAATGAGGTTGGTCTGACATGATCTCCTCCTGGTGAAACCATGCTGCCTTGGGTCCTGTAGTCCATTGACAACCAGATGTTCCACCAATCTCTCCTTCAGTAGTGCTTCCATGATCTTCCCCACTACCGAGGTGAGGCTGACTGGTCTGTAGTTCCCTGCTTCCTCTTTGTTCCCACTTTTGTATAAGGGGACTACATCTGCTGTCCTCCAGTCTTTGGGTACCTCCCCTGTTTCCAGTGATCGGCTAAACAGGATAGCCAGAGGGTTCAGCCACCACCTCTCTTAGTTCTTTAGGGACCCTGAGATCCCATCTGGCCCCATTGCTTTATCAACTCTTATTACTTCCAGTTCCTTCAGGACCCTTTCTCGTAAAGGGACTTGTGTCCATTCTGCACCATTCTCACCCTTGTACTCCTTCAGACCCATTACCTCCTCTTCCTCAGTAAAGACTGAGCAGAAATACCTGTTCAATATGTCAGCTTTACTGTTGTCACCTCCACACACCCCATCCTCCCCTTCAGTCTCACTATCCCTCCCTTTGTCTTTCTTTTTCACTTATGTACCTGTAAAAGGTTTTGTCCCTCTACCCACTGATTTTGCAATGTGTTCTTCTGTCTGAGCTTTGGCTTCCCTTACTGACCTCCATGCCTCCTTTGCTTCTCCTGGTACTTCTCCCTATCCCTTCTGCCTGTGTCTTTTTGTATTGCCTGAATGCAATCTTTTGGCTTTCACTTTCTTTGCTACCTCTTTGGAAAACCATAATGGTCTCTCTTCCTTTTCCTCTTGCTAACCTGCTTAATGCATAATTCTGTTGTTCTTGTAATCCCCATTTTAAATACTGCCCACCGTTCCTCAACCCTGATTCCTGTCCCATTCCCTTAAGCCTCTTTCAAGTATCTCCCCATTTTCCCAAAGTCTTCCCCCCTAAAATCCAGGATACATGTTTTTGTGTGGTTTGGTTCTGCTCTTTCTGTGATTTCAAACCACAATGACTGGTGGTCACTGTTCCCTAGGTGCTCCCCACCGTTACCCCCATCACACTGTCCCTGTTTGTGAGCACAAGGTCCAGTATTGCCTTCTGCTGAGTTGGTTCCATGACCAGTTGCTTGAGGAAGGCACCCTGAAGGAGTCCAGGATAAATCTGCTCTAGTTGATGCTGCTGCTGGGATGCTCCAGTCCACGTCTGGAATATTGAAGTCTCCAACCAGTACTACCTCACCCTTGTCTGCCATCTTTTGGATGGCTAGCATCAGCTCCCTATCTGTTTCTTCCTCCTGGGCTGGTGGTCTATAGACCACACCTGTGCGGATGGCTGTCCCCATTTTCCTTTCCAGCTTAACCCACAGTATCTCTCCCCCATTTTGTTCCTCCTGGATCTCTGTGGCCCTTATGTCATTTTTCACATACAGTGCCACTCCTCCTCCCTTCCTGCCTGCTCTGTCTCTTCTGAATATGTTGTAGCCAGGTATGGCCATCTCCCAGTCATGGTTATCATTACACCAGGTTTCAGTGATGACCACAATGTCCAGGTCTGACTGCACCATGACAGCCTCCAGATCTTCCATCTTGTTGCTAAGGCTCCTGGCATTTGCACACATGGCTTTCCATGATTTGACCTCCCTAGACTGTTTCGATGTTCTACTCCAGCACCTTCCTTGGTTGTCCTTTATCCCTGGTTCTCCTTGCTGTCTGCCCTTCTGCTGAATTTTGCCCCTTTTCTGCCTATCCATGTCTAGAGCACTAATCTTCATCTTTTGCACACTGCTTTGCAGAGATATCCACTCCTCTGGTTCACTGGTTCCACTGCTAGCTGTGGGGGGTGAGCAAGTAGGTACCCTTCTTGCTGGCCTGCCACCCCCCTTTGCTAGTTTAAATGCTTGTCAATGTAGCATTTAAACTTATCATTGAGTGCTTGGATTCTCCTCCAGGATGGATGCAGGCCGTCAGGCTTGAACAAACCTCCATCCCTCCAGGTGGGTCCCCAGTCACCAATGAATCCAAACCCTTCCTCACAGCACCAGTTCTTCAACCATGAGTTAAAGTTCCTGGTGCATGCGCTCCTATGCTCTCCCTTGCCTCTCGCAGGAAGTACTTCTGAGAAAGTGACAGAAGTAGCTACTTGCTTGAGACCCCTTCCCAATTTCCTAAACTCTTCCTGAACTTCCTTTGGCTCCCCATTTGCCAGGTCATTAGTACCTAGGTGGATAATGACATCCAGCTCACCCTCCCGTCTTGCCTTCCCAGTGATCCCCAGGATCTTCCTTCCATCCCTCCCTGGTAGGCACCTCACCTCCCTTTCCTCCCCCTCCTGTGTTCCTAGCTGGATCCCTCTTATGATGGAGTCCCCCACCAGGATTTGCTTCTGCCTCCTCTGGGGTCCACTGCTTTCCCCACTGAGGTTACCTCCTTGGCTAACCTCCACATCCTTTCCTTCCACTTCTCTGGGTACCTCTATTTGGTTGTCCTCATTTGCCAGTGTGGCATATGAGTTCTTGAGTGGAATAGGATCTGGGATGTGCCTCTGCCTGACCGCTCTAACCCTCCCTGAGCCCACTGTCATCCAAGTGCTCCTCATTCTCGGCATCCTTTGAGGCAGTTGCATTGGACTGGGTGGTCTCTGGATAGGGGTGATGGTACTCCTGACCCAGTTTACTTCTGCTCTGAGTCTGGCTACCTTATCCCACAGTCCAGAGAGATGCATGCAGATAGGGCAGCACCTCAGTGTCCAGAAGGTCTTCCTGAATATGGCTGCCCCACAGCCACTACATTGCACTCCCCACATCATACTGCAATTATACTGCTATTCCACTACTTGTCTGCTACTGAAACTCTCCTATTTCCCTTTTTATTAATTTACTGTTCTAAAAATCCTGCCACTGATCCTCAGATAATTTTCTTTAAAAAAAAAAAGGAAAGAAACCAATAAATAAATAAATGAGTCAAAACACTTGTCGTGCTGAGGGTGGGCTTCTTCCTCCTTATGCCCCTTCTACTTCACACCCCTTACTATACCCTGTGTTTAGCTCCTGTCAATCAGATTTAACAGGGCATATAATTAAGAGTTGGGGAAGGGAGGGGGGGCCAAAATTTGCAGCAATTAAAGACAGCACAGAATTACACCACCACTACGTTTTAAATTTTCAACAGCCCAAAAACAATTCTAAGTAAATACAACAAAGAAAGTACAGTGTCACTAAAAGCCCACAATCTAAGTTTAAAAGAAAAATAGCAATTACCAGTTACTCTAAAGCACTGAATTGAATATGTTTCCTTCCTTCCCCTTCTGGCTTCTTCCTGCCAATCAACTCGCAGATGCCCTCAGCCAGGTGAGTGATTCATCTCAAGAGTGATCCCTCCATCCGAAGGTAGTGCACAGTCCATTTTCCCAGTTGGGACCGCCTCAGGTGGACCTGTTTGCTTCCAATGAGAATGCAAAGCTGAGGCTGTTTTGTGCTCACCCCCCCCCAGCAGGGAATGCTGCAGGGGGATGCCTTCTTAAGGCCTTTTATCCCAGGCCTCTTCTGTGCCTTCCCTCCTCTTCCCTTGATCCACAAGGTGTTACTCAAGATCAGGAGGGACAAGGGTGCAGGTAATCCTGGTGGCTTCGGGCTGGACCCACCAGTTTTGGTACCCTGATGTCCTCAACCTCAGCAGCAGGCTCTTGAGTCATCTTCCCATATGCCTGGACCTGCTCTCAATCAGTAAGGGGAAGGTTCTCCACCAATACCTTCAATCCATGCACCTGACAGTCTGGTTCCTGAGCAGTTGGAGTTCCAGGCTTTGGGTGTCTCCGAAGATGTTCTCACTGTTGTGGAGGTGTCTAGAAAGGAATCCACTAGAAAATGCTATGCCTTCAAATGGTAGAGATTATCCATTTGGTGTCAGGGCAAGGGGATGGATCCTTCTACCTGTCTTGTGGCTAGTATTCTGGACTATCTGTGGTCTCTCCCCAAGGGGCACTTCGATTGATGACCCTTAAGTTGCACCTGGCGCTGTCTCTGCTTACCAGGTGTGGGCTGGTCAGCAGTCGATGGCACAGGAGAAGGTGATCTGGTGCTTTTACAAAGGCTTTGACCACATTTCCCCTCTGGTGCATGAACCACCACCACCACCACTGTGGGACTTGTTGATAGTTTTGGCAAAGCTCATGGGTAAGCCATTGGAACCAATGAAAAGGTGTGAGATGTCTCACCTGTTGAGGAAGACTGCCTTCCTGGTAGCTATCACATCAGCCAGAAGGATCAGTGAGCTTAAGGTGCTCTCGGTGGGGTTTGCTTACCTGGTCTTCCACAGGGACAAGGTTGTCCTGCACTCCAAGCCAGTGTTCCTCCCAAAGGTTGGGCTGGAGTTTCACCTGAATCAGGTGATGACTGTGCCAATGTTTGTCCTGAATCACATCTCTGAGGCTGAACACAGGCTCAATACTTTGGACTTGAGTCAAGCACTCGCTTATTATAAAGTGCACATGGCTGGAGTTCAAGGAAAGGTTCAGCAGCTGTTTGTCACCTACACTGAAGCCGCTCCTGGAAGATCTGCAACCAGGTGGACAGTTGGCAGGTAGATCACATCCTGCATTGATCTCTGCTATAGGCTGGCGGGTAGTTAGCCTCCCGGAGGGCTAAGGGCTCATTCCACCCGCCATACTGCTGCGTCAGTGGCAGCATCTAGGGATGTCCCCATCCAGGAAATCTGAAGGCTGCTATCTGGAAGTCAGCACACATATTCATTTCCCATTACCACATTGACCGAGAGTCATGCTGTAATGCTGGTTTGGGGCCTTAGTTCTCCAATCTCTGTTCCCTAAGTAGGGGGTGTATGCCTTTCCTTCCCTTCCATTCTCCCAGAGAACTACTAGGAGTCTGCCAGACAGTGTGGATTGAACATCATATCCACGTCTCTAGAAACACAGGTTACTCACCTATAATGGCAGGCCTTCTATGGAATGATATCTTGCAGTAGGTTATTACTCTTGGGAGTTCCACTAGGTGGTGCTATCACATGGCAGCTTCTTCCAGCAGTCCTTTTCAGGAGCCACCCACATCACATCAGTTCCTCAGCCTCTGTATAAGAGTGGGTGGCCCCAGGTAACCTCTGTTTATTTCCCCACTGGCTTCAGCCCGCACAGCATCTAGCTCACTCTTCTGTGTTGCAGTCTTCAATGAAAATTTGAATCCACTTTTTTCTGTTACATGCCTGTGAACCACTCACAGCACCACCTGTTTTCCTTGGCCCAGTGCTCTTGCTGGGTCTTTGGGCACCTCCTTCATGGCTAATTTGGTAGTCCTGCCAGAGCAGACCTCATGTGCCCATCCTAAGCATTCACCGGCTCAATGCTCTCGTTGCCGGTATAAAAGGGAGGGGAAATTGCACTCCTCACACTCCCGACAATGCTGCCCATCGACGGTGCTTTCTGATCCTCTTCCACCATCAATGGAGCATTCCTCATCAATGGGAATGCTTCCCCCCATCGACAGTGCCTTTGGTTCTCCTTTCCTCATTGACAGGAATGCTTCCCCCATCGATAGAGCCTTCTCAGATGCATTTCTCATCTACGGGGACTATTCCCCCATTGACAGAGAGTTCCTCATTGATGGGACAGCTTCCCCCATCGATGGAGAGCTCCAACCTCTGTTTCTCACTGATGGGAAGTGTTCCCCCATCAACGGAGTGTTCTTCATCAATGGGGCTGCTTCCCCCATTGATGGAGCATCTCTTTCTTCCTCCTTCATTGACAAGAAAGCTCCCCCCATTGACAGAGCCTTCTGCAATGCATTTCTCATCGATGGGGCCTGTTTCCCCATTGATGGAGCATTCCTTGTCAATGGGGCTGCTTCCTCATCGATGGGACATGCCATTTCTCATTCTGCATCAATGGGAATGCTTCCCCCATCAATGGAGCATTCTCTGCTGCCTTTCTTCACAGTGGGAGTGGTCCCCCATTGATGGCAGGGGCTCCAGCCCTGGGCCAGTTCCTGTCCTGTGTCCCCCATTGCTGTCACCCCCATGACCTGCCTGCCTGGCTGGCACCTGCTACATGGGTGCCTCCACCCTCTGTGGCCTCCCCAGGTGCTGCCCATGGGCACCCTCCAGCTGTGGGCCTCCCATCTTCCCAGGTGCCTGGTGTTACCCACATTGTCCTTGCTGTTCTGCAATCCTTGAGGTAAGGTTCATCTCCTATCCCCTCTCTGGTTCCTGTGCCCCAGCGTACCCCCTCCCTCCCACCTAAATGGCTTTGTCCAGTTCCGGACATTGCCCCTGGGTCTCCCCCCTTCCCTTTATGTGGACTCCAGATCAGAGGGTCCTACTTTTGGGGATCCCTTCTTGGAGGACGTTTCAGATGAGGACTTCCCCTATCCTGGTCTCCCGGGGTCCCCTTACTCCATATCCTCTATTCTGGATGTACCTCTGCCTGCCCCTCCTGATGTGTCTTCTCCTGTGGACCCTTCCTTCATGGATCTGATGTTGTAGAGCCAGCAGGTTTTTGGGTTCCCTTCTATGGAGCAGGATTCCCTCCACCAGGACTTGGCTGCAAACCTTGACCTTCCTGAGGACCCTGTCCTGGTTATCCCTTCCTTGATTCCCACTTATTTGAATGCCATGACTGTGGCTTGGCGGCACTCCTTTTCTGCTGCACCTGACCCATGTAGGGCTGACAGGCTGTATAGCACCTTGTTGGATCATCCTTATTTATCCACCACTCCTGTGGCTGACTCCATGGTTATTACGGTGGCCCATGACCAGACCGCTCAACCCCAACACACACCAGCTCTTTGCTGCTGAATAAGGATTCCCAGTACATTGATTTTCTTGGTCAGAAGGTTTACACCTCTAATACCTTGTTGATTTGCATTCTCAAATATATGGGACATATGTTCTGCTATCTCCGCTCCTTGAGTGTCTCCACTTCAGACCTTCTTTCCAACTTGCCTCCCTCCCTGGGGACAGACCAGTTGGTGCAGCCCCTGTCTGCTATTTCTTCACTTTCCTGTCACCTGCTTTGGTCAGGATATGTTGCCATCGATGCCTCTACCTGTCTCTCTGCCACTGGTATCACTTCATGGCACCACGCTTGGCTTTGTGTATTTGGGTTGGCCCACAACATCCAATTGAAGGCTGCTGATGCCCCTTTATGTGGTGACAGGCTGTCTGGTCCTGGTACCCAGGCCATTCTGGATACCATCCAGGCTTCAGGTCATACCCTGAGGTTGGTCCACGAACTCTACTGTTCCCCCCAGAACCCTTCCTTCTCCTCTCCTGGTCAGGCATCCCAGTCCCAGCCCTCTTACTGGGGTGCTTCTCAGGATCACGGTAGGCCTTATTGAGGGACATCTGCTGGGTCCACCTCTCCATCCCATGCCCATCGCTCAAGCAGGGTTGGGCTCACTCCTGCTCATAGACCGCAACTTCAGGCTTCCCCCCACCTCCTCTCTCAAGCCTCTGAGGCACTTGGGTTTATTTACACCCATTCTTTGGAGGCTTGCTGCCTGATTCTGGATGTTTTGCTCCTCTCTGCAGTTCATTTGGAACACCTGCTATCATCCCTTTTTGGAGGCCCTTCCATTGTTCCTTGCTGTGGTTGGCATTCCCAGTGCTTCTTGTCCTGATACACTCCACCTTCTGCCCATGTGCTCTGTGCTTCAGGGGCTCTTCTGGACTTACCTTATGCCATGGTCTCTCGACCCCTGCTCATCAGATTGCACTGATTGGCCTGACCTTCTGCTCCTCACCTGTCTTCAACCTTCTAGGAGTCTTCTGTCCTCACCCACCTTTCACCTGCCTGCCTTCCTGGGTGTGGTGTGAGATGACCTGCCTATGACTGGCTATGATGCCGTCCCTTTCCTGGGATCTCACAGCCATCTTATGGATTTTTTGCTACCTCTCCATGGCTCATTCCTGGACTCTGCTTGCTTCTTTCTTTTACATTCTCCTGAATATTGTAGTATGCTTTGGTCTGTCCTGTCCCTATCACCAGGACTAACTGCCTCTTTCCCTCCACTCCTTGCCTTTACAAGCTTTCATGGTTGGGAGTTGCTTTCTGTCATGGCCCGCCCTCCAGCCATGCCATCTTGCCCAGCTTCCTGCTATTCCAGTCTTCCCTTCTGGACATAACTGCTTGGTATTCTCCCAAGAGTAATAACCTACTGCAAGAGACCATTCCGTAGAATATAGTTATATAAGACCTTACTATAACAGTAGATCTTCCAAGGATGTCTCTTGCAGTAGGTCCATCCTGCCCTCTGTCCCCCCCCTTTTTTCTCGGGGTCCCCGGATCTCAGGACGTTGAGTTAGGAATCCCTGACCCTCAGTCCTCACCTTTGTGTGCTGAAGCTGATGGGGAACAGAGGCTTCCTGTGGCTGCCCACTCTTACATAGAGGCTGAGGAAGTGATGTAATATCGGCAGCCCCTGAAGTGGACTGCTGGAAGAAGCTGCTGTGTGATAGCACCACCTAATAGAACTCCCAAGAGTAATAGCCTACTACAAGAGACATCCCTGGAAGACCTACTGTTAAGGTAAGTTATTACATAACTAACTTTCTAAGACTGTAAATGATGTTCATCCATACAGAACCACCAGACCTCCACAGCTTCGGTACACACATTCTGCTTCCAGCAGTCAAGATCTGGTGTCATGGGGTGGAACTGAGTTAATTACCATGCAGATGGGTGGGAGGAGCCAGCTTGAAGATGTTTGTAGCAAGTCTTAAAGGGAAAAGGAACTGCCAGATAGTGTGAAAGAACATCATATACCCCTCCTAGATCTACTGTTACTGGTGAGTGACCTGTGTTTTCTGAGGTTAAGGCTCAGGAAAGTTGATGGAGCTCTCAAAAAGATGGAAAAAAAAACTGACACATGTGTTTCTTTAAGAAAATACTAATTAAGTACTTATTTTTAGTCAGCAGGACATTTGTGTGCAACAAGACTTTCAGCCAGCAGTCAGTGCTTGGGAATTGCCAGCTGAGTCACACAACACAGAAACCACATCAGTATCCTCAGTGCAGAAAGAGTTTCCATGATCTACATCTTATCACTGTAGAGCAACAGATTCATGAAGGAGAAGGGCATTTTAAAGGTACCAAACATCGGAGCACTTTAAGAAAGTTAAATCCTGTTAAATGTAGTGACAAGAGTTTAACTGTACAGCATAAAACTATAATACACCAACTTCACAAGAAATCTTATGTGTCCTCAATGTGACAAGAGTTTTGCTGCACTGAGTATCTTTATGAAGCATCAGCAAATTCACACAGGGGAGAGGCCATATAAATGTGCTGACTGCAACAGGAGTTTTTTTTACCAGAAGGGTAACCTGATACAACATCAGCAAACTCACTGCTTGAAGCAACGGGACTAATCAAAAAAGAACTTTCAGACTCATTTAAATATGGTACCAATATTTGTGACATCTTATGAACTTCAAAAGGAAGCCATTTTGGGGACATTGCATTTGCTGAGAAGAGCACTATCAGCAAACATCAAAGATTAATACAGTACTGATTTCTTGAGTTTTGAATATGCCCTGGCTTAAGAATGGGGTCCATTCTCATCATGGTATCAGAAATCCCTAACCATTTGGAGTCACTAACCCCGTGAGAGGGAAAGTGGGTACAGGAAGCCAAAGACAGCTTACAAAATGTTACTACCAGGGATATGGAGTGGCTGGATGTAACATTTAAGAAGATTGAAGCAAAGCTAAATAAGGCTCCAAACAGGAAAACTTTAGGTCCAGATGCTGTGCCAACTTCTGTCTAAAAGCATTAACATCCCTACACCATGACTTACCCACCTTTAAAAACTATTTATATGCACATCCTGAATTGCTACCCCCCGACTAGCAGCAGTAAATACCGTACTCCAGATCAAATCTGAACCTACCAAATTGCCCAAGAAGAAACCCATGGCACTAGCAAGGGCTAGGCTGGGTGTCTAGGAGGACAGAACACAATAAGTCCCAGGATACCTTGTTTGGGCAGACTCGATGGACCACAGATCCTCTTCTGCCATCATCTTCTGTATTTCTAAGAACTATCACCCAATAACCTGTTTGCCAACAACATATAAACTATACACTGAAACTGATGCAGGTAGAATCTGCAGTGAATTAGACTACTACAACAAGCTCATGGCAATAGAACAAAAAGGAAAGAAATAAAAATCATATGGTACACAGGACCATCTCCTGCTCAACAAAGCAATAATAGAGAGCTGCAAAAAATTCCAAAACCTTAGTGTAGCATGGATCGACTACAAAAAGCATTTGACAGCATCGCACACTCTTGGATCATTGAGTGTTTGCAAATCTTTTTTGAAATTTAACAAACTTTATTGAGTTTTTACAATAAGGCATCAAACAACAGCCATAACTAAACACATACAACAAAAATCACAGACAACTACATATACAACTAACTAAGGAAATATGCACCCTCCACCCCCCCCCCAAAACCCCGCACCCTTACAAAGAACTTAAGAGGTCAGGAATAAAGATTTAGCCAAGAGAACCAACACATTGCACAGACAGAAGAGAGTTATAGATTATCTACTCTAATAGGGGTCACAAACAAGTACTGGAGCCACTGGTCTCAATTGTCTTTAGCAGAAGAGAGGAATTACCAATAGGCTTAAATTGTGCTCCATCGCTCTGTCCAAGGGCTAGAAGGAAGCAAAAATAAAATATGAAATGTACTCTACTTTTTAGTATAAGATTTTAAAGACTGGCTATCATCTTTTCAAAACAAAGATTAGCCAAAAACTCATTAAACCTCTCAGGGTAAGAGATAACTTATTGGTCTTTCCAAAGGTGAAATATCACACACACTTAACTGGTAGGGAAATAATGGACATACAGTATCTCCACTCTTTAACCCCAGTTTGAGTATAGTCACCTATAATGCAAACTTCCTGAGTAAAATGGCTCTCTGTACCGAACAGTGGATCCACTGTCTGCCTGATCTTTTCCCAGAGAGAAGAAACTTTGTGACAATCCCACAGAATGTGAAACAGAGACCCATAATCTTGTCCACACCTGGTACACAGAGAAGAGAGTAGTTTACACAGCATAGCTAATTTGGAAGGGGTAAGTAAATGTTATGCAGGATATAAAACTGAGTAATATGGGGCTTATCATTAGTGGCGTAAAAATAAAGATGAGGCCAGATGCAGTCCCAGTCAAAAGTATTAGTAGGGAAAGAGGATGACCAGTAGTAAGACTGTCCTTTAACATCTGGGAAAAGTCTAGGAAACAGGGCAAGGACAATTTGGGATACAGAATGAGGCTGCCAGGCTAAAGAGTGGAGCGTATGCTAAAGATCTTCCTGGTTGGTAGACCAAAGTGCTCTACTGAACCAGCCAATCAGCAAATGTCAGAGCTGGTAAATCTGAACGATGTATCTAGGGGGTAGGTTAAGCTGGATGGTACCAAGCTGACCATCGGACAGAAAATCACTTACTCACTTACCTTCTAATGGGGGAATTCCTTCAGGAGTCACCATCCACCCCCTAATTTAAAACTGGGATTGTGACACAGTGGCTGAGAAATATCTGTTAGGTTGTCGTATTGCAGGGCCCTACATAATTGGGCATGCACCTTTAGTGAGATGGATATGGCAGAGTTATGAAGTGACTGCAGTAAATGTTTACGGGATAAAATAAGGATATCAGGGGAGAGCACAGAGTCTCTAATAGGGGCTCTTTCAGTCTGTAACCACATTGGGATGTAACTGGATTTCCCGTGTGATAGGGTAGATGCTGACCATTTGGCATATTTGGCAATGTGGCTAGCCAAGTAATACAGAAAACAACTGGGTAGTTTAAGGCTGCCATTCTGTTTCAGTGCCCCTAATCGAGTATATGACTGCCTGGAGGGTTTCCCCTGTCAAATAAAGGTAAAGATAATGCTGTGTGCTTTCTGAAACCAACTTGGGGAGGGGGTTAAGATGTGCAGGGAGTAAAACAATCTTGGAAGGATATTCATTTTAATAACACTAATTGCCCTTTGAAGGGATAAAGGGGGTACGATCTTTTCAAATCTTGCTGGATCACAACCAAAAGATCATCAAAGTTCAATTTCTTCCACTGAGTAGAACTATAAGCAAGAGTTATCCCTAAATATTTAAATCAGGAAACTCAGGTGAGGTGCAGATTCTCAATATCTGATTTGAATACTTTAGAATTTTCAGGCATTTTGTCCAAATTAAGTCTCTAATTGGAAAATTTAGCAGAATCCTGGATAAGGGCCAACACTGCCAGAATAGAAGTAGCAGGTTCAGAAAGATGGAGATCTCATCCACATATGCAAAGAGCCTAAGGTCATAGCAGCCAACTGGTATACATTTAATCAAATGTGAACTACTGCATTTAGGTAAAACAACAGGGGCTCTAAATATACTTTGTATATTGGGAGTACTGAAGATAAAATCCCATTAAAGTATATTTTTACAGTATGTTTAGAGAATAAAACCTGAATCCATGTAATAAAATTGGGGGGGACCAATTTATTGAGAACCACAAACATAAAAGTCCAGTTCACCCTATCAAAGGCTTTCTCTGCATCCAGGGAGACCAAAGCCATAGACTGGGAGGCATCCCTGGATGTGGAGAAAGTGTGAGATAATGTATGGAATTGATCCATTAAGGTATGACTTATAACAAATCCTACCTGCTGCAGACTAATCAGCCCCTCCCAAACACATGCAATTCTGTTAGCTAAGATTTTGGCAAAAATGTCAATATCTTGATTCATGAGAGAGATAGGGTGATAGTCACTCTATCCCGAGGTTTACCTGGCTTTAGCAGTACCACTATTATGGCCTCCAGCAATGTGGGGTCCGAGATCCCGGATTCACAAAAGCATGAATAAAGTAGTTGAAGGTAGGGGGTCTAGTTTATCTGAAAATGTTTTATAAAAGTTTGACGGGAATCCATCGGGTCCTGGGACTTTGTCTAAAGGAAGAAAACTAATTACCTCAGAGATTTCTTGTAATGTGATGGGTCTACTGAGAAAGAATTGCTGGACTAATGTTAACTGGGGTGGAGGATATTAGCCAGGTAAGTTTGAGTCTCTGCAATAGAAGGCACATTAGCAGGAGGACCATACAGTTGATGATAGTAAAGTCTGATTTCCCGGCTGATATCCCCAGGAAAAGTTTTGAAAGTATTATCCACTAGGGAAGAAAGAGCCAGGACTAGATGAGATTCCTCCTGTCTTCACAGTTGCAAAGCAAGGAGATGGCTCACTTTATTGCCCTGATCCACGTAACAGGACTGTTTTTTGAGAAAAGCATATTCAGCTCTCTCATTCAGACTCTCTACATATCTGTCTTTATGCACTACTAATGTTGCATGATCCTCTTCAGGAGTGTCAGGAGAAAGGTTTTGTTCCAAATGTTGAATACAATTTAGTAGAAGAAGCAAAACAGCTTCCTGCTTCAACTTCCTCATGGTAACCAATCGTAGGAGCTGTCCTCGCAACACACATTTCAAAGCACAACAGATCTTGTCTACCTCAGAGATGGAACTCATATTATGAGTCACAAACTGGATTATGACATCCTTAACTGGAGCAACTAATTGATCATCCTTAAGCAACTGAGTAGTTAGCTTCCAAGTCTTATCCTTGTGAATGGTGGGTAAAAAGCCACATACTAACCAGGTTGAGGAATGGTAAGAAAGAACACGCAGACCTATTCCATAACTCAGGATACCGGGCAGGATAGTTCTGGTGACTAAAAATTAGTTAGTACGGAAATAGGATTTGTGAAGTGGCAAATAAAACATGTAGTCCCTAGTAGAGGGATTTAAAAGTCATCATGGGTTACGGAGACCCATCATATCTAAAAGTTCATGAAGGGACTGCTCAGTGGAGGAAGGAGCAGTACACTATTGACTGGATTGATCCAAATCGGGGATAAACACCAAGTTCTAATCCCCAGCCAGTAAAATGGGAAGATGGAGATAGGGAGCCAACAAAATGGGTAGATCAGAAAATAAGCCTGGGGTATCTTTGTTGGGCCCATATATGCAGCCCAACAAGATCTCAGAGTGATCCAGCACCCCTTGCAGCAAAAGATAATGTCCTTGCGGGTCTTTCACAGGGTGCAGTAGCTAAAATTCCAATCCTTTAGCAAATAAAATAGACACACCTCTTTGAGAGGCAGAGTTCTTAGCTGTGTAAACCAGGTCTACAGCCTGCCATCAAAACTGAAGCCTTTCAGAGGTGAGCAAATGAGTCTTCTGAAGGAATGCTACCTGACAGTGTAACAGATAAAGGTGTTTAAGAATTTAGTACTGCTTCACCCTTGAACGGGCCCCTTTAACATTTCAAGTGACATATCTCATAGTTTAAAGATGGAGCTTATCCAATATAACTAAAGAAAGACCCCCACATGAGTAAAAACCTTATGAAAATAGTACACAGGGTCCTCTGTGGAAATAGCCCAAGTGTTTACAAATCAATAGGGTACATCCCACACTGATGAACTTCATCCAACCACTATGAGAAAGAGGCAGACCACCCTACAATTGAACTATGAGAAAGGTCAAATTACCATCACAGGCATAAAGATCCAGTGAGGAATATTTCAAGCAACTCTTTGCCACCACTTCTTTTCTGCCTTGCCTCAATCCATTAATTAGACTAATCAGTAACCTAGGATATGGATACAACTTGAACCCCCTGAAACCAAAACAATCAACAGCTGACATCACACCTCGGTTTTGTAGATGACTTGAAGCATTATAGTTCATCTGACAAACACCTTAAAATACAGCTACAAACTGAGACCGTATCTGATATACAGATGACATTTGGCCTAGACTAAAGTGCCAAAGCAACATCTATAGCAAGGAAAATTAACTCATAAGGAAAACAAACCTGACGGAGGGCTGTGACATAAAAGAACTGAAGCAAGAAGAAGTGTACAAATACCTGTGAATAGATGAAGAAGCAACAATACAATATGAACAAATGAGAGAAAAAATCACCAAGGAATATTTCAGTAGACTGAAGCTAGTACTGAAAACTGCTTTGTCAACACAAAACAAAGTGCAAGCTATACATTGGCTCACCCTTTCTATGATATCTTACAGCTTTGGTGTGATTGATTGGCCACAGAAAATGTTGAACCAGCTAGAAATAAAAACAAGAAAACTCCATGCTTACCAGTCAATACACAAAAACCAGTACATTGCCAAGATTATACCAGACTCTGAGGAATGCATGGGCATCCTCAATATCTTTTATACATACAGGTCCATAATCGCGGGGTTACAGAAATACCTACCAAGATCCTTGGACACAAATAGTGTCCTACATTGTGAAGAAAACAAGCTTCAGACAACTTAATTCATCAAATTAGGAGAAGCCTTCAGACGGGTAGCAGAGATGAGTGTTAAGCCATCAATAGTTAAGAACCAAACAGCAACAGAGGCTGCAAAAAAACAGAAAAAGGAATATAAGAAGAAAGATCAAAAGAGAAGAAAGGATAACTGGAAAACCCATAATTACAGCAGAGAATACGGGGAGCTGCTGGAACAACCACAAGCCGATCAAGAACTGACCCATGAGTTGTTAAAAAGAGGTGAATTTAAGCCACAATATAAGAGGTTGATAATGGCAATATAGGGGACTTTGCACAATAAGGGTCACAAAATCCATAGAATAAAATGAGAAAAACTAACAGGTGTGGGTTCTATGGCACAGAATTAGAAACAGTTGCACATCTTATAGCTGGATGGAAAAGTACTCCTACCTAAAGGCCTGTATACTGAAAGACACAACAATGTAACATAACTGATCTGTTGGAAACCATGCCAACAATGTAAAATATACCCTGTGGGTAGCAGAGAAACACTGCAAAACATAAACCACAAAGAGGATGAAGAAGTAATGATCACATGGGATCAAAAGATACCAACTGCCCAGAAAGTGGTGAGATAACCAGTCATTGTAATAGAAGAAAAAAAAACAGAGATGGCATTACTGATCGAAGTAGCCACCCCTAGTGACTACAGTGTTCTGTGCACAGAGAGATACCAAGGCCAAGATATTCAAAGGAGATGTACCCGGCACAATTGAGTTGTGCCAGCGCTGACCCTGGGCCATATTTAAATGGAAGGGATGCACTGCACAATGTCGGATGCACCGCAGCACAAAGATAATGTATGTGGCACATCTCCAGGGAGCATTCCCTTGCATATGTGGCACATTACAATATTCAGCCAAGATGTGTGGAGCATCTGTCCTCACATCTTGGAGATGTGATGCACAAAGTTAGTCATGTAATAAAACACACTTAACTGGTAGCTACCCACAGGTGGGCTGCTATTATCCCTGATTGTAGACTACAATAATCCAAAACCCTGTTTCCGTGATAGTCTAGTGGCCTCCCCTCCCATCCCAAGTGTAAAAAAAAAAAAAAATTAAACCATGTGTCCCTGGTAGTCTAGTGGCAACCCCTCCCTGCCCCGAATCCGAGATTGTATTATTACAACAATGTGAAATGTTCACTGGTAGACTAGTGTCCCTCTCTCCCTGTCCCGTACCCTATTGTAGGGTAATTTGAAAATCCCACTGACCCTGGTATTCCAGCAGACCCTCCACCGACTGAGGTAACCACAGCCCACCCCACTCCCCCGAACCCAGCATGGCCAGTGGGTCACAGAGCTGGCGGGCAGCACATCCCTCCATACACCACCATGGCTGCCCACTGCCTGATCCATTAGTGAATGACAGATTACGGTACACCGAGAAGCCCATTGGTCGATGCTGTTGACCAATGGGCTTGCAGTGTATACTGTAAGCTTTCATTCACAGGTAGTATTGCTGATCGAAGTAGCCACCCCTAGTGACTACAGTGTTTTGTGCACCAAGAGAGGCAAAATCATGAAATGCCGAGATATGCCCTGCTAGTCCAGTGGCATGGAGGTTGAGGCATCCTGGGTGAGGAGAGGGAGAGGATAATTTAAGGGGTATATGATCGGGTGGGGGGTGTGGATGAGTTATCTGGTGTTTGTTTTGTTAGATGGAGTGGGTAGTATGTATATTTAAGTTAGATTTTCTTATTTATATTATCAAGGTTTTAATTATTAGGTATAACTTGTTTTATTGGGTTCTTCTAGTTTTGGGTTAGTATCCTTGGCCGGAATGTGTTGGGTGTTATCCCTGTATGAATCACCTATGCTGTCTCTCTGCTTCATGACCTCTGCCCCTTTTCCACCCCCTCCTCTAGTTTCATCCACTGTTGCTAGATGCTGTAGGGAGGTCAGAATTATGAGGAGGTGAGTCGGTCATTGTGGGCAGAGGCATCTGAGGAGGGGGTGGTGAGGGGCATTGAGGTTGTAAGGTCCAGGAGAGGCACTGGGTTTAAACAGGGCTGTAAGCGATGCCAAACGTGTTTGGTTCCTGTACCTAGGGGTCCCACCAGACTGAGTGGGCAGGTAGCCAGAGGGCTGGCTGCCTCCTCAAATCTTTTCTGGCAGTGCTGTGCAATATCAGGTCAATAAAGAACAAGACCGCTATTTTTGCAGACTTGATTTCCTTTGTTCACCTGGCTTGTGTCATGGAGACCTGTCTGGGTGATGCTGGCCCTGTTTTAGAGGCTGCCATTCCCGCCAGATACTCCGTAGAGCACTGCCCCAGGAATGATCACAGGGGAGAAGGAGGTGGCCGGTGTCTTTAGAGCCAGCCTGGGTTTCTCGGTGCACCAAGCTGGTAATACCAGATCTTTTGAATGCATTGCTGTATGTGGTGGTCCAGGTGCAGTTTGCAGGATTCTCCTCATTTACCGCCTTTTGGGGTCAAGAGGAGAACTCCTGCAGGAGGTAGCGGACTTCGTCGTCAACCAGGCGTTGGAGTCTCCCAGGTGTTTAATCCTGGGGGACTTCAATGCATGGGTTGATGATGAATCCTCGCAATTTGGTTACAAACTCCTCCAGATGATGTCTTCACTGGGCTTGACACAAGCAGTTCCTTCTGTGACCCATCAGCATGGCCACACACTTGATCTGGTCTTCCATCTGGGTCTTGGGGTTGATAACCTCAGGACTGATCAGGTCATTTGGTCCGATCATTGTGACATGAGGTTCACTTTTAGGGCCTTCCCCAGTTGTTCTTCCCTGTGGAGATGGTCAGCTACCAAAGAGGCTCACACCCAGAAGAACGTTTGGTGCTAGATGACCTGTCTAGAGTTGAGGCAGCCTGTGCAATTGATGCCAGTGAGGTGGTAGCCACCTATAATAAAGTGGTGGCCAAGGCACTTGATACCATCACACTGGTCTGTATACCACCCAGATCCTCTCATTTGAGATCCCCCTGGTTTGATGGGGATCTCAAGCTGATAAAGATCAAGGGTCAGAAGTTGGAACGTAACTGGTGGAAGACCCGGCTGGAGGCAGACTTTGTGCTCGCTGTGGTGAGTACCAGGAATCTGCCATAAAAAAGCAGAATTCCTGTCCAGGAAGATTGCAGCAGGGAGGAACAGACCTTCTCAACTTTTTCGGGCTGTGAATAGACTTCTCCATCCAATCTGTCTACAGCCAAAGATTTTTTCATCCACCTTGTGTGAAGAGTTTGCTCTGTTGTTCTCTGACAGAGTGCCATCTATCTGGTCGGGAATTCCGTTAAGGAGGCCTGTGTCTCACAGCGGTTGGACTAGTATGTGCAGAGACACCCTTCCTATCTGGGAGGAGTTTATGCCAGTGGAGGTGTCTCAGATGACTGAGGTGATCTTAGAATTGAAGCACACATTTTGTGAACTGGACCCAGCCCCGATGAGTTTCTCAATGGGATGCGGTGAAGCTACTGGCCTGGTGTTCACCAGGATTGCCAGGGGCTCGATGATGGAGAGGGTATTCCCAGCAACTATGAAAGAAGCGCTGGTGAGATCCCTTCTTAAGAAGTCTTCTCTTGACCCAGATGTCCTGGCAAATTACCGTCCAATCTCCAACCTGCCTTTTTTAAGCAAGGTTGAAGAGAAATTAGTGGCACAACAGTTCGAGCATCATCTCATGTCCTTCAACATCTATGAGCCATTTCAGTCAGGTTTTCAGGACAGAGACAGTACAGAAACAGCTCTAGTTAGAGTGCATAATGATCTGGTCAGGCCAGAGATAGAGGATACAGGTCAGTTCTTGTGTTCCTCGATCTCTCATCAGCATTTGACTCCATGGACAGTGTTGTGCTTCTTGACCAGCTCTGTGAGTTTTGTGGACTCGTCAGGGTTGTCTTCAGATAGTTTTAGTTCTACCTCTCTGATAGAGTGCAGCGGTTGGTGATGGGGAATTTCTCCTCCTCCCCAATGCCCCCTATCATGTGGAGTTCCACAGGGCACGATCTTGTCGCCAGTGCTATTCGTGGTGTACATTCTGTTCCTGGGTGAGATCATTTGACAATAAAGCATGGCATTTCACTGCTATGCAGATGACTCCCAGCTGTATTTGTTTATTTGTTTATTTAAATCTAGGATTACAAGTACCTTTGAGCCGAGACTCTTTTACAAAGGTTCCACGTTGGGGTGTACAGTCTTGGAGTTACAATAATAGTACAAAGCAGTCATTAACAAAGTAGGTTTTGACATGGATAATACAAGGTTTAAAAGTAATCAAACGCAAAGATGGTGCATAGAGGTCAGGAGAGGCATGAGGAAGGGTAACATTGATAGCTGGAGGGACACAATGGGGGAGTCGGAGTGGGGAGGTGAGAGGGGGGGTATATATGGCAGCCAGGGCAGCTTTGTCAAGAGGAGGATAGGATAAGAGCATAAGTTGGGCAGAGGAGGCGTAAGTGCTAGGAGGTAGGGTAAATGGGGAGTCAGTTCGAGGAGGAATTGGTTAATAGCAGTCACAGGAGGTAGAGGCCAGAAGTGCTTGGCGGAGTTTGGTCTTAGAAGCACCCATAGTTGTCATGGTTGTGATGTCACTATTGAGATTATTTACCCAGCTAGGTGCCCAATAAGAAAAGGACCTTTGGCCTTGGGATGTCCGACAGTGTGGGATTTGCAGCAGGTGTGGTTTGGATTTCTTGGTGTTGCAGTTGTTGGTCTTGAGATTGATGAGAGTGCAGACTCCTGGAGGGGCATTACCCATCATTATTCTTTTCGCTGTAATGCAGGTTTGATATTTAATGCGATTATTTAGCAGTAGCCACCCCGATAGAGAGTAGAGGTCGCAGGTGTGGGTGAGACAGTGAGATCCAGTGGCAAGATGGCAGGCCTTATTGTTGGTGATAGAAATCTGCTTAAGGGAGGAGGCAATTGCCGAGCCATAGATAACTAATCCATAATCGATGATGCTAATGATGGAGTTCTGGACGGCAACTGTTAAAGCTTCAGAGGTTAGGTGTTTCCTGTGTTGGAACATCAGGCCCATCCTGATGTTAGCTGCTTTAGCCACGGTATTTATGTGGGCAGTATAGGAGAGGTGGGAGTCGAGGGTGATGCCAAGATATTTAAAGGATTGTACTTGTTTGAGTGTGACTCCTTGCTTAATTTTGATGGTGAGGTGGAACTGTTTAAATCTGTGATGTGAGCAGCTGAAGATCATGGATTTTGTTTTTTTCTGGTTTAGGATAAGTTTGTGTTTTAGGAACCATCTTTCGACTGAAGTGAAGCCATGTTGAAGGTTATTTTGCAGTTGTTGGGGATCCTGGAGGGAGTCCAGGATGACTGCATCATCCACATAGAGAATGAACTGCTGGGGACAGGACTCTGGAAGTGAGTTTAGGAACAGGCTGAAAAGGAGGGGGCCTAGGATGGAGCCCTGTGGGACACCTGAGCGGACTGGTCTGGGATTGGAGAGGGTGTTGGAGATTTTAACTCTTTGGGACCGGTTGTCTAGGTAGCTTTTGAACCAAGTTACTGAGTTAGGAGAGAGACTCAAATTCTGGAGCTGGGCAAGCAGGAGACCGTGGTGGATGGTATCGAAGGCCTTTGTTAGGCTGATGAAAGTTGCGCCAGTTAGATGCCCTTTGTCCAGGGAGTGGTGGATGGTGCCAGTAAATTTGAGCAGTGCTGTGGAGGTGCTATGATTCTTTCTGAAACCGTGTTGCTGCCTGCTCAGTGGGTTGTGTTTGTCAAGGTAATCAGTCACCTGAACAGTGACAATACTCTCCAGGGCCTTAGAGAGAGGAGGGAGGATGAAGATGGGTCGGAAGTTCTCAGGAGCAGTTTTGGCACCACTTTTATGGATGGGGGTTACGGTAGCTAGTTTCCATTTTTCCGGGAACTGGCTAAGGCTGAGGGAGAGATTGAAAATCTTTGTCAGTGGATGAAGCAATTCATCAAGAGTGAGGGATATAAGTTTGAGGTCCAGGGAATCACTGCTGGTTCTGGACTTACTGATTGCTTTGGTTACGTAGTCACGCACCTGTTGCATCTTAACTGCTTTACAGTAGAAAGGGGGGTGACTAGTCAGGGTAGTAGGAGAAGGGGGGAAGGACCTCCCATTTCATTGAAAAAGTCAGGAGGGAGTACTGAGCTAAGGTCAGTGAAGGTGTTATTGAAGGTGTCTGCTATAAGTTTGGGGTCAAGCGTTATATCTCCATTAATGCTGAGAACCGAAGGGGTGTATCTTATCTGCTGCCCAGTGATTTCTTTTATGTTTTTCCAGAAATCTCTTCCCTCTCCCCAGGAGTTACATAGATACATAGACAGTGTCAGCAGATAAGGGCCTATGGCCCACTCAGTCTGCCCATTTGAGCTTGTAAGTTCAGTTTACGTTTTCCTAGAAGTCTGTTGCCCCTTACCCCGACCTCCAGAATTCCTTTATGTCTATCCCATGCATTCTTAAATCCCGTGATTGTTTCAGCCCCTACTACTTTCTCTGGCAGGGTGTTCCACTTGTCCACCACCCATTCTGTGAAGAAATTCTTCCTCATGTTTCCTCTGAATCATCCTCCCTCCAACTTCATCCCATGCCCTCTAGTCCTGGAACATCTTTTTCGCTTAAAAATAGTGTATTCCTGCACCCTGTCCCTCCCTGTAAGATACTTGTATGTCTCTATCATATCCCCTCTCTCCCTCCTCTCCTCCAGGGAGTACATATTCAGTTCCTTCAACCTGTCCTCATAGGACTTGTGATGCAATCCATGTACCATCTTTGTTGCCCTCCTCTGAACCTTCTCTACCCTGTCTATGTCCTTACGTAGGTAAGGTCTCCAGAACTGTACACTGTGCTCCAGGTAGGGCCTCACTAGTGTCTTGTATAGTGGAATTATGACCTCCCTTTTCCTGCTGGTGATGCCCCTGCCAATGCATCCCAGCATCCTATTTGCTTTACCTGCTGCCTTGTCACACTGTTTCCCTACCTTGAGGTCATCAGAGATGATAACCCCAAGATCCCTTTCCTGCTTGGTGCATGCTGTATCCTCACCCCCACAACTGATATATTGTGCCAGGGTTTTTGTGCTCCATATGCGTTATCTTGCACTTCTTTGCATTGAATTTCTACTGCCAAACCCCTGACCATTCTTCAAGTTTCTGCAGGTCCCTTCTCATTCTATCTACTCCATCTGGTGTGTCTACTCTGTTACAGAGCTTTGTGTCATCAGCGAACAGTGAAATTCTGCCTTCTAGGTCCTGTGCAATGTCACTGATGAAGATGTTGAATAGGACCAGTCCCAGCACTGATCCCTGTGGTACCCCACTGGTCACTCTTTACCACCACCCTCTGTGTCCTGCCGCCCAGCCAGTTACCTACCCACCACACTACTGTCCTGCCCACACCCATATTCCCAGTTTGTGTAATAGTCTTCTATGTGGCACAGTGTCAAAGGCCTTCCTGAAGTCCAGATAGGCCATGTCCACTGCCTCCCTGATCCACCTCCCAAGTCACCCAGTCAAAAATTCAACAAGGTTAGTCTGACATGACCTCCCTGGTGAAACCATGCTGCCTTGGGTCCTGTAGTCCATTGACAACCAGATGTTCCACCAATCTCCTTCAGTAGTGCTCCATATTCTTCCCCACTACTGAGGTGAGGCTGACTGGTCTGTAGTTCCCCGCCTCCTTTGTTCCCACTTTTGTATAAGGGGACTACATCTGCTGTCCTCCAGTCTTTGGGTACCTCTCCTGTTTCCAGTGATCGGTTAAACAGGATAGCCAGAGGTTCAGCCACCACCTCTTAGTTCTTTAAGGACCCTGGGGTGCACCCTATCTGGCCCCATTGCTTTATCAGCTCTTATTACTTCCAGTTCCTTCAGGACCCTTTCTCGTAAAGGACTTATGTCCATTTCTGCACCATTCTCACCCCTTTGTACTCCTTCAGACCCATTACCCTCCTCTTCTCAGTAAAGACTGAGCAGAAATACCTGTTCAATATGTCAGCTTTACTGTTGTCATCTTCCACGCCCCATCCTCCCCTTCAGTCTTACTATCCCTCCCTTTGCCTTTCTTTTTCACTTATGTACCTGTAAAGGTTTTGTCCTCTACCCACTGATTTTGCAATGTGTCTTTCTGTCTGAGCTTTGGCTTCCCTTACTGACCTCCCTGCCTCCCTTTGCTTCTCCTGGTACTTCTCCGTATCCCCTTCTGCCTGTGTTTTTTTTGTATTGTCTGAATGCAATCTTTTTGGCTTTCACTTTCTTTGCTACCTCTTTGGAAAACCATAATGGCCTCCTCTTCCTTTTCCCTCTTGCTAACCTGCTAAATGCATAATTATGTTGCTCTTGTAATCCCCATTTTAAATACTACCCACTGTTCCTCAACCCCTGATTCCTGCTCCATTACCCTTAATGCCTCTTTCAAGTATCTCCCCATTTTCCCAAAGTCTGCCCCCCTAAAATCCAGCATACCTGTTTTTGTGTGGTTTGGTTCTGCTCTTTCTGGGATTTCAAACCACAATGACTGGTGGTCACTGTTCCCCAGGTGCTCCCCCACTGTTACCCCATCACACTGTCCCTGTTTGTGAGCACAAGGTCCAGTATTGCCTTCTGCCTAGTTGGTTCCATGACCAGTTGCTTGAGGAAGGCACCCTAAAGTGAGTCCAGGATAAATCTGCTGCTAGTTGGTGCTGCTACTGGGATGCTCCAGTCCACATCTGGAATATTGAAGTCTCCAACCAGTACTACCTCACCCTTGTCTGCCATCCTTTGGATGGCTAGCATCAGCTCCCTATCTGTTTCTTCCTCCTGGGCTGGTGGTCTATAGACCACATCTGTGCAGATGGCTGGCCCCATTTTCCTTTCCAGCTTAACTCACTGTATCTCTCCCCATTTTGTTCCTCCTGGATCTCTGTGGTCCTTTGTCATTTTTCACATACAGTGCCACTCCTCCTCCCTTCCTCACCTGCCTGTCTCTTCTGAATATGTTATAGCCAGTATGCGTATCTCCCAGTCGTGGTTATCATTACACCAGGTTTCAGTGATGGCCACAATGTCCAGGTCTGACTGCACCATGACAGCCTCTAGATCTTCCATCTTGTTGCTAAGGCTCCTGGCATTGACACACATGGCTTTCCATGGTTTGATCTCCCTAGACTGTTTCACTCTTCTACTCCATCCCCTTCCTTGGTTGTCATTTATCCCTGGTTATCCTTGCTGTCTGCCCTTCTGCTGAATTTTGCCCCTTTTCTGCCTAATCACCTCTGGGGTGCTAATCTCCATCTTTTGCACACTGCTTTGTAGAGATAGCCACTCCTCCTGTTTACTGGTTCCACTGCTAGCTGTGGGGGGTGAGCAAGTAGGTGCCCTCCTTACTGGCCTTCCGCTACCCCTTTGCTAGTTTAAATGCTTGTCAATGTAGCATTTAAACTTTCACTGAGTGTTTGATTTCTTCAGGATGGATGCCAGACCGCCAGGGCTTGAACAAACCTCCATCCCTCCAGGTGGGTCCCCAGTCACCCATGAACTCAAACCTTTCCTCACAGCACCAGTTCTTCAACCATGAGTTAAAGTTCCTGATGCATGCACCCTTATGTCTCCTTGCCTCTCACAGGTAGTACTTCTGAAAAAGTGACAGAAATAGCTGCTTGCTTGAGACCCCTCCCCAATTTCCTAAACTCTTCCAGAACTTCCTCTGGCTCCCCATTTGCCATGTCATTAGTACCTAGGTGGATAATGACATCCAGCTCACCCCTCATCTTGCCTTCCCAGTGATCCCCAGGATCTTCCTTCCATCCCTCCATGCTGTGGCACCTGGTAGGCACCTCACCTCCCTGTCCTCCCCCTCCTGTGTTCCTAGCTGGATCCCTCTTATGATGGAGTCCCCCACCAGGATTCACTTCCTCCTCCTCTGGGGTCCACTGATCTCCCCGCTGAGGTCACCTACTTGGCTAACCTCCACATCCTTTCCTTCCACTTCTGGTACCTCTATTTGGTTGTCCCCATTTGCCAGTTGGCATATGAGTTCTTGAGTGGAATAGGATCTGGCTTATGCCTCTGCCTGACCACTCTAACCTCCCTGAGCCCACTGTCACCCAAGTGCTCCTCATTCTTGGCATCCTTTGAGGAAGCTGCATTGGACTGGGTGGTCTCTGGATAGGGTGATGGTACCCTGACCCAGTTTACTTCTGCTCTGAGTCTGGCTACCTCATCCCAGAGTCCAGAGAGCATGCAGATAGGGCAGCACCTCAGTGTCCAGAAGGTCTGTCTGAATATGGCTGCCCCACAGCCACTGCATTGCACCACTCCCCACATTATACTGCAATTATACTGCTATTCCACTACTTGTCTGTTACTGAAGCTCTCCTAGTTCCCTTTTTATTAATTTACTGTCCTAAAAATCCTGTCACTGATCCTCAGATACTTTTTCTTTTTTAAAAAAAGAAAATAAACCAATAAATAAATTAGTCAAAACATTTGTTGTGCTGAGGGTGAGCTTCTTCCCCCTTATGCCCCTCCTCCCCACAACCCTTACTATCCCTTTTGTTTAGCTCCTGTCAATCCAGATTTGAGAGGGCATATAATTAAGAAGCTTGGGGAAGGGGAGGGGGGGCCAAAATTTGCAGGAATTAAAGACAGCAAAGAAATACACCACTACTATGTTTTCAATTTTCAGCAGTCCAAAAACAATTCTAAGTAAAGACAGCAAATAAATTACAGTGTCACTAAAAGCTCACAATCTAAGTTTAAAAGAAATATAGCAATTACCAGTTACTGTAAAGCACTGAATTGAATATGTTTCCTTCCCATTCTGGCTTCTTCTGAGAAAACTAAACTCACTTGCTACCTCAACTCTGACTTAGCCCCACCTCCAGTTATCACGTAGTTGAGGTCAGAGGCCAGACAATTAACACCCCTCACCCAAACTACAGGGCAAGTCAGACAAGCCAAGACTAAATTTGCAGCAATTAAAGGCAGCAAATAAATACACCACCACTATGTTTTAAATTTTCAACAGCCCAAAAACAATTCTAAGTAAAGACAGCAAATAAACTACAGTGTCACTAAAAGTCCACAATTTAAGTTTAAAAGAAAAGTAGCAATTACCGGTTACTGTAAAGCACTGAATTGAATATGTTTCCTTCCCCTTCTGGCTTCTTCTGAGAAAACAAAACTCACTTGAAATAGGCTGATTTCATATCCCAAATTGTTTTGGTGCAGTCAATTCTTGCACGTTTTGTAGTTGATGTCAGCATGTTTCCCAGAGGCTCTGGTGAGCGACCAGAGGTGGTCTCTTTCCTGTAGTTGCCGAAGAAGGTCTCCGGTGATCCAGGGGTTACAGAGTGCTTTAACCTTCCACCTTTTGATGGGAGCAAAACATAGAAACATAGAAACATAGACTTTGACAGCAGACAAGGACCACTTGGCCCACCCAGTCTGCCCATTTCCCTACCTATTGGATAAGTTGCAGATTCTAGTTAACCAACAGCCTACTTCCTGCAACCCCCCACTATAATTGCCTTATGTCTTTCCAATGCATGTTTGAATTCCCCCACTGTTTTAGACCCCACAACCTCTCCAAGAAGGCAGTTCCATGCGTCCACCACTCTCTCCATGAAAAAGAATTTCCTCACATTACCCCTGAGCCATCCCCCCTCTAACTTTAAATTGTGCCCACTTGTTCTAACACATCTCTTTTTCTGAAAGATGCTACCCTCCTGGACTTTGCTGATTCCCTTGAGGTACTTAAAAGTTTCTATCATGTCGCCCCGTCCCTCCTTTCATCAAGGGTATACATATTAAGCTCTCTCAGTCTCTCTTCATGTGGTTTCTGAAGTAGACCTTGCACCATTTTAGTTGCCCTCCTCTGAACTGCTTCCATCCTGTCTATGTCCTTGCATAGATGAGGTCTCCAAAACTGCACGCAGTACTCCAGATGGGGTCTCACCAACTGTCTGTATAGAGGGATAACCACTTCCCTTTTTCTACTTGTGATGCCCCTTCCTATGCATCCCAGTATCCCCCTGGCTCTCCTTACTGACTTCTCACATTGCTTACCCACCTTTAGGTCATCTGATATGACTACACCCAGATCCCTTTCCATTATTGTTGTCGTTAGTACCTCCCTGCTATTGTGTACTCTTCTCCTGGATTTTTATTTCCCAGGTGCATTCTTTTGCACTTCTTTGCATTGAATCTAAGTTGCCATATGTCTGACCATTCCTCCAACCTGCCAAGTCCCTTCTCATCCTTTCTACCCACCTTGTGTATCAAATCTGTTACAGATCTTTGTGTCATCCACAAAAGGCATACCTTCCTTCCAGACCTCTACAATGTCACCTATAAAGACGTTAAAAGAGGATTGACCCAGTACTGAGCCCTGAGGTACTCCACTAGTAACTCCCCTTTCTTCAGAATGTGTTCCATTCACTATTACCTTCTGTGTCCTGTTGTGCAGCCAGTTTGCTACCCAGGCTACCACTCTGGGACCCACTCCCAGGCTGGCTAACTTGATTATTAATCTTTTGTGCGGGACTGTGTCAAATGCCTTGCTAAAGTCTAGGTAGGCCATATCCACAGCACCTCCCTGGTCTATTACTTTGGTCACCCAGTCAAAGAAATCAATTAGATTTGTCTGACATGACCTTCCTGCTGTGAATCCATGCTGCTTTGGGTCCTGTGCACCGCTGGCCTGTAGGTACTCAACAATTCTTTCTTTCAGAAGTGATTCCATCATTTTTCCCACCACTGAGGTCAAACTAACAGATCTGTAGTTTCCTGCTTCTGCCTTGCTCTCACTTTTGAGAAGAGGAATCACATCTGCCCTCCTCCAGTCCTCAGGGACCACCTCATCTTCCCATGATTTGTTAAAAAGTGTGGTTAGTGGTGTCACTAGGTCCTCCCTTAGCTCTTTTAGGATTCTAGGGTGAATCCCATCAGGCCCCATTGCTTTGTCCACCATGAGTTTTAGGAGTTCTTTCAGTACTCTTTCTTCTGTAAATGGACTGGTGTCAACCCACTATCCAGAGTGCTTCTACTGTTTGGTTTAGGTAACTCCTCCTCTTCTTCTTTTGTGAATACTGAGCAAAAGTATTCATTCAGTATCTCTGCCTTTTCACTGTCTCCCTCTGCCCGCCTCCCCTCTCCTTTATTAATCTTCACTATCCCTCCCTTAACCTTTCTATGCTCCCTAATGTACCTATAAAAGGTTTTATCCCCCTTCTTTATTGAGCTTGCTATCTTTTCCTTGGTTTGGGCCTTTGCTTTTCTGACTGCCTTCCCCACTTCTTTCTGCTTTAATTGATACAGTTACCTGTCATACTCCGTCTGTGATTCCTTATACTTTTTGAATGCAGCCTTTTTCTCCTTAACCTTCCCTGACACCTCTTTTGAGAGCCATAGTGTTTTTTTATTCCACTTTGTTTTCTTTATTTGTTTCACACAAAGGTTTGTTGCCTCCATGATGGCAGTTTTGATTTTCTCCATTGTTCTTCCACCCCTCCTTTCTGACCATTTGCTAATGCATTCCTCAGGTAGTCACCCATTATGCCAAAGTCAGCCCTTCTAAAGTCCAGTATCCTTGTCTTTGTATGGCTTGTCTCCATGGTTGTGTTTATTGTGAAGCACATTGTGCAGTGGTCGCTTGTTCCCAGATGTCTACTGACTTCTAAGTTTGTGATCCTCCCATCAATTTGAGAGTACCAGGTCTAATATTGCTCCCTTCCGAGTTGGTTCCACCACTAGCTGTCTAAGGCATGCTCCCTGTAGGGCATCGAAAATGACCCTGCTATTGGATGTGGCTGCAGTCCATGTCGCCCAGTTAACATCTGGCAAATTCAGGTTCCCCATCAATGGTATCTCCCCTTTTTCAGCCATTTTGAGAATGCCCTCTATCATTTTTTTGTCCATTTCCTCCCCTTGAGACGGGGGTCTGTATACAACCCCTGTGCGGATAGTGATGCCATTCCCTGTCTCCAAGGTGACTCAGAATTCCTCTTGTCCTCCCCTTACTTTTAGTTCTGTAGCTTTTGATCCTTCCTTATGTAGAGAGCTACTCCACCTTCGTCTTTACCTCCCTGTCCCTTCTGTAGATTGTGTACCCTGGTAGTTGACATCTCAGTCATGATTCTCCATGTACCATGTTTCTGTGACTGCCACAATATCCAAGTGTTCCTCTTCCATCAGGCTACTAGCTCTGGAAGCTGTTTCCCAGACTACGGGCATTGGTACTCATTGCCCTCCATTTAATGTTGGCTTTATCCTTTTTACCCCATCCTGCACTTATTGCCTTTGTCCATTTTTCCATTTACCCCTGTCCTGCCCTCTGTCAAGCTCTGTACCTCAGTGTTTACCCTACTACCTGCCAAGTTTTGTGGGGGGGAGACTTGAACTTTCCTGTTTCCTATCAGCACCTCCCCCCTTGGCTAGTTTAAAAGCTTGCCAAGGAAGCCTTTAAACTTGTCACCTAGGAGCGTGTTTCCCTTCCTGGACAGATGAAGATCATCATGCCAGTATAGACCTTCATCTCTCCAGGTGGACCTCCAGTCCCCAATGAAGTCAAAGCCCTGTGCTCTGCACCAGATTTGCAACCATTCATTAAACTGCATGGTGTGCAGTACCCTAGCCTCACCCCTGCCATAGACTGGCAGCACCTCTGAGAAGGTTACCGTGCTTGCTACCTGTCTGAGGCCCCTCTCCAACTCCACAAATTCATCCTTCACTGCACTGATCTTATGCCTAGCTAGGTCATTTGTCCCGAGGTGGACAATGATATCTAGTTTCCTCTCCTGTGATGCTGCTTCTGCAATCCTGAGGATTCACTTCCTGTCCCTCCAAGCCATGGCACCAGGCAGGCACCTTACTTCCCTCTCCTCTCCCTTCCCCAGGTCTACACCACTGACAACTGAGTCCCCTATCAGAAGCTGTTTCTTTCCCCTGTGGTGTCCCTTGCCACTCTTTTGTGGGTCTCCCTTGTGGATGTCCCCAGCATTCTTCTTGGTCTCCAATGAGGGTGTCATCATACAGGAACATTGGTTTGCCAGACTGAAATATGATTTGCGTAGAGGTGCAACTCAGGGGCTACACCTCTGTTCCACCACCCTCACCCTCCCAGAACCTACTGTGGTCCATCTACTCTTCACACATGGCAACCTCTGAGGCAGTGGTTGTGGAACTGGTGCTCTTTGGGTGGGGGAGGCCTCCTTAGTCCTTGCCAGTTCAGCTTGGAGGTGGGCAACCTCCTCCCTCAGAGCTGACAGTTGCCTGCAAATAAGGCAGCAACACAGGTTCCAGAATGTCTCCCAGAAAATTGCTGCCATACAGCCAGTGCATTGCACCACTCCCCACATGTCCCTCTTCCTTATAATATACAATGAGTAATATATAATTTTTTTGTTTGTTTGTTTTTTGTTTGTGTGTACTTACCCTTTATGCACTGTGCTGGGTAATTAAGAATATGACAGTTCTGCTCCAAGACCTGTTGAGGAATGATGTCAGAACCTTGGCTATAAAGGAAATGCCACGCCTGGGGTGGGCGGGTGAGGGAAGGGTGGGTGGCAGGCCACAACCACTGGTGACTGTTAGAAACAATCAAATACACCACTGCTCCACCACCCTAGTGAGTATTGCCCTTTATAGTAAGTCAACCAACACCACAATGTACTAGACCACTGCTCCTACACAAACCACTGTACTGAGTCTAGGGATAAAAACAAACTCACTGTTCAGCCAGCAGGACACTTCTAAAATATTGCACAAATATCCTTCCAAATCCTATGTGTCTAGCACAGAAATCAAGCAACTTCAGTTGTAGTTCAACCCATATGGTTATAAAATTACTACACTTTAATGGAATCCTGCAATCCTTAATGCCAATAAGAAAATAATGAAACTTTCTATAGAAAGTGTAGCTTACCTTCCTAGTCCCCTACAATATTATGTTTTACCAAGTTCCCAGTTCCTCAAATGCGTTCTAGTTTGTTCTCTGCAGTATAGCAAGTTTCTCAGCTTCCAACAGGAGCAGGCAAGTCTTTTCTGACTGGCTTTTCTCTGTGTAGTTTGCCTAAGACAGCACAGTGATAAAAGCCCCACCCAGAATCAATTGATTGACTAGTGACACCTGTGATGTAAGCAGGTCTTTCAGTAAAGACAATTTGCTATGTCTGCTTCTAATACACACACAAACCCTTTATCTGAAACCAGGGATAAATTCACTGCTTAGCCAGCAGGACACTTCTAAAATATTGCACACATATCCTTCTAAATCCTATGTATCTAGCACAGAAATCAAGCAACTTCAGTTGTATTTCAACCCCTCTGGTTATAAAATTACTACACTTTAATGGAATCCTGCAATTTTCCTAATGCCAATAAGAAAATAATGAAACTTTCTGTAGAAAGTGTATCTTACCTTACTAGTCCCCTACACTATTATGTTTTACCAAGTTCCCAGTTCATCAAATGTATTCTAGTTTGTTCTCTGCAGTATAGCAAGTTTCTCAGCTTCCAACAGAAGCAGACAAAAATGTTGCCTTCTTCATTAAAGATATTGATAAAGTGGTCCAGAGCCACGTTCACATTTGTAGCTGAGTGGAAAAACCACTCTTAACCGGTGTCCAGTCTTGTTGGAGGAGGTGCACCTTGAGATAAATTAATTTGCCACGGGGTAGAAGCCTACTAGTGACAGCTTTTGGAGGTGGTTTGATGAATTTATTAGACCAGAGACACCTGACTGGGGAGTGGTCACTGAGTGTGTCCGGGAGGACAGTGGTTTTAGAGATCCGGGCAGGGTGGCTGGTTAGGATCCAGTCCAGGAGGGTGCTGGAGCCTGTTTTATAGTTCTTTCTAGTCGGTGACTCTACCATCTGAGAAAGGTTTGCAACTGCAACAGAGGCCCTAAATGCTCCTGCTTCAGCAGCAGGCCAGTTTATGTTAAAGTTTCCTAGCAGTATAGTTTCAGCATCAGGTGGGAGTGAGTGAGTGAAATCCTGGATGGCTGAGAGACCATTACATTGCTCTTTCGGTGGTATGTACACTGTAATGACAGTGAGGGCTTTGTTGTGGGCACCAAGGAGGACTCTGATGGGGAGAAGCTGCACAGTAGTCAACAGTGGGGCAGTGTTGATTTGGTGCCCCAGGATGGAGTCTTTGAGGTATAGGGCACAGCCGCCACCCCTTTATGTGGTCCAGTTGAGCCTGAACATGTTGTAGACAGGGAGGGCGATAGCCTGATCAGGGACTGATGGGGAGAGCCAGGTTTCTACTACTGCTAGGATGTCCAGCCTATGTTGGCTGGTAAAGATTTGGAGGGCAATAATTTTGTGAAGGAGGCTGCATATATTGAGTGTAATAATAGAGATGGTGCCAGGGGGGTTGTTCTGGCTGGTAACCCTAGTGGGTGCTGGGACAGGATTTGGGTGGATATTTCAGGACAGCATCAGGAGCAGGAGGACTAGCTTGAGCACGCATAGTTGTAGGTTACTGGTTCTGCGTCTCCTTTTTCTGGTCATGTGTGAGCGTGACTTTTGGGGAGAGTGGAGGTTCAGAGACAGAGGAGTGAGGGGGGGCATGGAGGTATGCCCTGCACCAGCAGGGTTGAAGGAACAGGTCACTTGAGGTAGGCGGGGACTGGAGTTTAAAGATGGGATCAAGAGGAAGAGTCCCAGAGTGGTAATATGAGGGGTCAGGTGTGAAGCTGGAGGGACGGGAGAGGAAGCAGGCTGTGGGGGGTGGACTACAGGAATGAGAGGAGTGAGGAGGAGGAGGATAAGGGGAAGCAGTGTACAGTGGAGACTCATAGTTGTAAGGGGGGAAGGGGTGACAGGGAGGTGGGGCAGTTAAAGTGGGAGAAGAGTGAGAGGATGTAAATAGGTCAGTGATATGAGGAGAGGAGCCTGAGGATGACAGGTTCTCTAAAACTTAGGGAGGTAGCTGTACAGGGACTGTGTAGAGAGTGCATGGGGTTACGAATAGGACTAGAGGGCAGTGGGAGGGAGTAGGTTGTTAGAGAAACCAGTGAGAAAGGTAGAGGAGGCAGGGTTTCAAGAGGGGGCATGGGGTCTATTTAATTAATGCAGGAGGTGGGGGAGGGGGGCCGGCATAAACTTTTGGCCGCTTCCACTCACACTCAATGGGTGCTGCAGTCCCGAGCGGAGGAGAAATTCAGCTGGAGCAGCTGGCCAATCAGGAAGGTGGAGGAGTGCAAGGGTTCAATCCTGATGCAGCTCGGCAAGCAACTGGCAAATAGCGGTAGCTCACGGCAGCCCCGGACAGCCTGATGACGTACCCAGCTTTCTGGATCCTCAGTTCCGTCAGGAGATGGGCGGCAAGGCAGTCAGGAGCCCCGAGCCGCAGCCGTGTGCTTCAGGGGGCCGAAGCACCTGAGATGTACAGCTGGATCCAGCTTTCTGGATCCTCAGTTCAGGCAGGAGGTGGGCAGCAGGGCAGTTGGGAGCTCCGAGCCACAGCCATGCACTTCCGGGGGCTGGAACACCCGAGATGTACAGCTGGATCTGATGGTGGAGAGGATAGAGAAATAGGGGGTTAGAGATGGGTGGGGAGTGCAACACAAAGCAAGAAAGGTAGTCTAAATTGGGGGGTGAGGAGCAGAGAGCAGGGGATTTTAGCCAGACAGAGATGATAATCAGAGGGGAGGTGGCTGCAGCCCAAGTATAGCTTTGTTAGGTATACAAAGGCCTGGACTTTGATGCCATCGGGGGGCTGGGTAGGAGGCAAGGCAAGGTCAGTGAGAGATTAGCGAGGGAAACTGGGGGGGGGGCAGTTCAGGCCCAGAGGAGAAAGGCAAGAGGGAAGAGGAGATGGAGACAGGAAAAAAGAACAATCTGCTTAAAGTTCCCAGAGAATCAAATCGGTCCAAATGACATACAAGAGCACAGGAGAGCTGTTCTCGCTAGGACCTGCTAACAGATTTCATAGCATTACAAAACATTTAATCGGAGTCGGCAACAGTATGATAGAAAAAAAAAAAGAAACAAGTTCCTTGGGGTCAGGGTGAAAAGAGTAGAGAGTCCAGGTTGTGGTGGCTCCGTAAGCGGGCCCAAAATTTTGCCCACTTCCACTCACACTCAATGGGCACTGCAGTACCGAGTGGAGGAGAAATTCAGCTGGAGTGGCTGTCCAATCAGGAAGGTGGAGGAGTGCAAGGGTCCAATCCCGGTGCAGCTCGGCAAGTGACTGGCCAATAGCAGTAGCTCACGGCATCCCCAGACAGTCTGAATTACCCGGCTTTCTGGATCCTCAGTTCGGGCAGGGTGGTCAGGAGCCCCAAGCCACAGCCATGCACTTCAGGGGGCTGGAGCGTCTGAGATGTACAGCTGGATCCAGCTTTCTGGATCCTCGGTTCAGGCAGGAGGTGGGCAGCAGGGCAGTTGGGAGCTCTGAGCCACAGCCGTGCACTTCCGGGGGCTGGAACGCCCGAGATGTACAGCTGGATCTGGCTTTCTGGATCCTTGGTTCGGGCAGGAGGTGGGCAGCAGGACGGTTGGGAGCCCTGAGCTGCAGCCATGCACTTCAGGGAGCTGGAGCGCCCGAGATGTACAGCTGGATCTGGCTTTCTGGATTCTCATTTCGGGCAGGAGGTGGGCGGCAGGGTGGTCGGGAGCCCCGAGCTGCAGCTGTGTGCTTCAGGGGGCTGGAGCACCCAAGATGTACAGTATTTGTCATTTGCACACAGAACATCTGATGCTGTTGACATGCTTAACACCTGTCTGGCTAAAATCAATGACTGGATGGCTTCCAGCTGGCTGAGGCTAAACCCAGATAAAACAGAGGTGCTATTGATCAAGCCACATCATTGGCATGATGGGTTGCAACCTAAAGCAGACACAGGTCTTTTCCTGAGGTCTTCTCCATTGGTTACTTCCCTGAGGGTGTGAAATCTAGGTGTGATCCTGGATAGCAGGCTTACCTTTGATGATCAGGTGTCATCTGTGGTTAAGAGTGGTTTTTACCACTTGCAGAACATCACCAGGATTAAACCTCTCGTTCCGTCTGAGGATCTGCCAACTCTGGCACATGCCTTTGTCACCTCTAGACTTGACTACAGTAATGCTCTTTACTTTGGGGTCATGGGAGAGACACTCTGAAGGCTGAAGCTGGTGCAGAACACAGTGGCCTGGTTGCTGACAGGTCTTTCTAGGTCCTGTCATGTGACCATGGCCCTGCGCACTCTGATCTGGCTGTTGGTCAGGTGGAGGGTCTTTTTCAAGGTGGGCTTGCTCACCTATAAGGCCTTATATGGGCTGGGTCCTGGCTACCTGCTGGAGCTCCTGACACCTGTGACCTCTGCTTACTCCCTCTACTCCTCCTCGAGGGGCCATGGTTCAGCTCAAGACTTCTAGTGATCGAGTTTTCAGTGTCTCTGGGCCAACCCTGTGGAACACGTTTCCAGCAGTAGTCTGGGAGGTCCCCTCAATTGGTGTTTTTAAACAGAAGCTAAAGGCATGCCTCTTTAGTCTTGCTTATGTAGAATGGTTAAGACTATCAGAGAATTTTATTACTGGAATTTTGATTTTATTTATTTATTTATTGGATTTTAATTAATTGTTCTTTTTGTAATTTATTTGTTAGGTCCCCATAGCCTTCGGGATTGGGTACCATAAAAATAACGTTTGCCTTGTTTTGCCTCCTGCCATGCCAGGAACCCATGTTTGTGGTGCAAGCAGTTTCTGGAGGTCAGATGGGGAAGAGGAGGATTGAGCATTGCAAGGACAGCTGTCCTCCAGGGAGGAGGGATCAGTGATCGGTGCTTCCCTGGCCATAGCAGACACTGGGGGATGGCACACCAATGCTGTATTTTGTGGCAGAGGCAGGGTAGACACCCGGCATGCCACACAAGGAAGCATGCATGACATCACCATTGGCGTCCTTGCACACCCTAACTTTGGCAAAGAAAACCAAGAAAACATCTCTGGCTGGTTGAAGGAGGGGTTTGCAGGTCCCACTCGGTGACCAGCTGGTGCGCTGACCAGAATTGGAGTTGGTCTTCGGTGGGGGCCTGGGGACCCACTGCCAGCATTGCTGGGGGGACAGCCCTGGGAGAAGATGGTCAGTGAGACCTGGTGGATGTTGGGTGGATGGGATGGAAATACCTAGATATACAAACTGAAAGTAAACTGATGTGGAATAAGGACACACAAATCATTTTAGTAGTTCTCAGACCAACCGGGTTAATCAAAAAGAACTTTCTGGCACATCTAAATATGCTACCAATATTTGTGACACCCTACGAGCTGCAAAAGGAAGCCATCCTTGGGCTGTTGCACATGCTGAGAAGAGTGCTCTCAGCAAACATCAAAGACTAATCCAGTACAGATTTCTAGATTTTTTGAATATACCCTGGCTTAAGTATGAGGTCCATTCTTGTCACGGTGCAAGAAATCCTTGAACAGTTGGAGAGATTAACCCTGAGAGAGATAATATCAGTGTGCTGAATGCAACAAGTTTTGGACATAACAATTGTCTGATAAAGTATCAACAAATTCAGATGGAGTAGAGTCCATATACATGTGCTGAATAAGAGAAGAGTTTTATACAACTTTGTAAACTCACAAAACGCCAGCAAACTCAGTTTAGAGTGGGAACATATAAATGTGCTCAATGTCACAAGAGTTTTAATATATAGGATAAAGTATGGGTCTCGGTGTGTAACGAGAATTTACACACACCCGAGGGGTTTATGCATAGCATCAAACCCGAGGTGTCATATCGTTGCTCGAGACCTCTTCAGTTTATATGTTGGGCTTCACTTTTCGCCCCCCAGCAATTATATAAAATAAAAAAAAGACTGCTGTGTCGGTGCAGTCAGGTTAGGTCAGCGCGAGGTCCGCTTTCAGTTCAATTTAATTCTTGTTATAGGGTCCATCCAGTAGTCAGTGGAACATCTGAAGTAGTTTAAAACAATTTACTTACTGCAGTGTCCGTGGCAGTCTGTCTCTCCCTATGGTGTGTTTGCGGTAGGGTTTCCGGTTTCTGAAGGACACAGTGAGCGAGGAGTTCGAGCATGCGCAGTGCGGGGAAAACCATGCGCGTGTTTGCCGTTATAAACGCTCCTTTATAACAGCAAATTATGCCACAGTTTCCCAATGGGAAAAAGGGAAGCCCATTAATTATATACATAATAAAAACTCATAATGCATCAATGTCACACAAGGGAGACGCCATAGAAATGCATCAAATGTAGCGAGTTCAGAATCACAGAAAAGCCCCATAACGCATATGCAAAGTCACATGGAGGAGAGGTTGTATTACTATTCTGAGTGTCACAAGTTTTTAAAATTACAGAGAACCTTGAAATACATCAAGTCTGTCATCTAGTACACCAGTGCAGTATTTTTCCTGTCTGAGTACCTGCTCAGCCTCCTTACCTTTTTTACTTGCATGCATGCATGTGTGTGTGTGTCTGTGTGCATGCATGGCTGGATGGGAGGGTGCCTGATGATGCATAGTCAGTAGTGCATCACCAGCACCTCCACCTGCCCTCACCTGGATCTTCTATAGTGCTGCACTATGAGCTCCCTCTCCTGGGAGAAAAACATCCATAGAGCAGTCTTTCACAGTCTTTGACAGCTTTTGCTCATGACGTCCCAGGTGCGTGGTGTGAATCTGGATTGCTAGTGTGCCAGAGTGATCCCCCATCACTTGGAGCTGACTGAACAATCAGTTTAATATCTAAGTGGATTAGTATAATTTGAACTGCAGAAATAAAAAGAATTTTGAAATGATACTTTATCTTCTGTTTATAGATGGCTTAAAGCGTTATAGCTTATGTGGCAAACACCTTAAAGAGCAGCTGTAAACTGTCAAGTCCTTCTCTTATGACATCATTTGTACTAGACAGATGTGCTAAAGCAAAGCTCACTAAAGGAATTGCAACCTGTACTGAAAATACAATCTTAAAGAGACCTGCAACATAAAAGAACTTCAGCAAGGGTGAGTGCACAAATACTTGGGAACAGAAGAGGGAGCAGCAAAGCAACATGCACAAATGAGAGAAAAGATCTGCAAGTTATACTTCAGATGACTGAAGACCGCTTTGACAGCATGCAGTAAAGTGTAAGCTACAAATCAACATGGCCTTCCTGTGATCTCATACAGTTTTGGTGTAATTGACCGGCCAAACAATGAGCTGGACCAGTTGGACAGAATAACAGAAAAAAATGACTTTATGGTGTTCAGTTAATCTAGCAAAAAAAAACAAGATATGCCGTTATTATTTATTCCAAGATCTGAAGGAGGCATGGACCTTCTCATATAGGCTGATGATTATGAGGCTACAGGCATATTTAATGGCATTCCAGGAATCAAACATAGTCAGAATCCTGTATCATGAAGATAACAATCCCAAGACTGCTTCCATTACAGAATGATGGAAAGCCTGTAGGGGACCAGAAAGCCTTGAATGACCAAGGCCATCAGCATAGGAAAGACAGTTGCAGAGCCCAGACCTACAGTGGAATAAATGTGCGTAATATGACATATTATGTCTTATAGTGCAGAGTAACCCTTTAACACCTCTGCAAATTCTTATGGGACTCAGACCATATAAATGTGCTGAATGTGGTGAAGGGTTTTATAGTACAAAGGTACCTCTAACAGATCAGTGTATTCTAATGGGACTGAGACCATATAAATGTGCAGAATGTGACAGTTTAATAGTGCAGTAATGTCCTACATGTCAGAAGATTCACACAGGATGAGCTTACAGAGAAGAGAAACTGCATAACACTGAATTTACATGAGTGAGAAAATGTACAAAGCTGCAGAAAAAAAGACAAAGACCAACAGCCACAAAAAAAGTAAATTTGGGGGGGCAGATAATGTGGCTGAGCGGGTAGGGACATGGCTGAAGTCCTATCGGAGGTGGGATGAAACAGAAAACAGCAGAGCCAATGACTATAGTGGAAAATGCAGGGATCTGCTGTAACAGCACTACATGTTGACCAAGAGCTGAGGCATGATCTACAAAGAGGAGAATTCTAGTCCCAAGATGAGATGTTGATATTGGCAGTGGGGTCGCACAAGATGGTTCCCAAACTGAAGAGGAAAATAGGCACTGGTAGGTTCTGTGGTGCAGAGTTAGAAACTTTCCTGTCTAAAAGACACAATATTGCAGCAAGAATGGTCTACCTGAAAGTTTGCAACCACTGTTCACACAGGCAGAAGAAAACAACTGGAACTATGACCCTGAAAGATGGAGACTAAAGTGGCAATGATCATATGAAATTACCCGATACTGCCAAGTGAGTGGATGACAGAAAACTAGATGTTGCAATACAGGAAAAATGAACAAAGTTAGCCCCATTATTTGAACTATCCATTAACAACATTAACAGCACGCAGTCAAGGCTCCCGTCATGGGTGCAGGTGGTGAGGGTAAAGGATACTCTCTCTTGAGCAGATGAACCCCCCCAAGCAGACATCCAGCACACAATCAAGGCACCCCTCATGGGTGCACATTGTGAGGGTAAAGGACACCCTCCCTTGAGCAGTGGGACCCCCCCATGTAGACATCCATTCAAGTTCTAGCTCTCCAAGGGTTCCCTGCTCCACAGGCGCAGGCTCTCGGACACCGGGCGGCTGGCACTTCCACAGCTGCCGCCCGAGACCTCAAGCCTGGACTCCACAAGCTGAAAGCTGGGTTCCAGCTCTCCAAGGGCTCCCTGCCCCACAGGCACGGGTTGTCGGACACTGAGTGGCCAGCACTTCCACAGCCACTGCTCGAGACCTCAAGCCCAGACTCCACAAGCTGAAAGGTACGGCAAAAGTCACTAACCAATCGGGAAGCGAGCGCTCTCAGGCTTTGGTTTCTGATTGGCTCTTGCAGTCTGCTTCTGTTTTCTCTTCAAAATCCTGCCAAAATTGAACTTGCTCACAGAACTATTCTCAAAAAAGCTGTATTTACTTATTCCTGTTGTTTAAAGTTTAATTTTTAAAAATGTTTAGTGTAAAGAGCTAAGATTTAAATGATTCAGCTCCTCTCTGAAACTTTTGTGTGCACCAGACTTTAGGTGCCAAGAGAATGCACATCCCTTTGTCCCACAAATTGGGCTGTCCTGCTGGTGCAGATAGTCTTTTGTCCACGGCCAGCTCTTAAACTTGTGCTTCTCTCTCTCTCCCCAGCCGAGTTCCAGCTCTCCAAGGGCTCCCTGCCCCACAGACGCAGGCTCTCGGACACCGGGTGGCCGACGCTTCCACAGCTGCTGCCCGAAACCTCAAGCCCAGACTCCACAAGCTGAAAGGTATGGCAAAAGCCACAAACCAATTGGGAAGTGAGCACTCTCAGGCACTGGTTTTTGATTGGCTCCTGCTTCTGTTTTCTCTTCAAACTCCTGCCAAAATTGAACTTGCTCACTGAACTATTCTCAAAAAAGCTGTATTTACTTGATTCCTGTTGTTTAAAGTTTAATTTTTAACAATGTTTGGAGTGTAAAGGGCTAAGATTTAAGTGATTCAGTTCCTCTCTGAAACTTTTATGTGCGCCAGACTTTAGATGCCAAGGGAATACACATCCCTTTGTCCCGCAAATTTGACTCTCCTGCTGGTGCGGACAGTCTTTTGTCTACGGCCAGCTCTTAAACTTGTGCTTCTCCCTCTCTCCCCAGCTGAGTTCCAGCTCTCCAAGGGCTCCCTGCCCCACAGGCATGGGCTCTCGGACACTGGGCAGCCGACACTTCCACAGCCGCCGCCTGAGACTTCAAGCCCGGACTCCACAGGCTGAAAGGTACAGCAAGAGCCACTAATTTCATGCCCACCCACCCATCCCTGCCCCTCCACTTATTAAATACACCGTTTCCCTGCCCACTTCTAAAAACACACCTACGAAGGTCCTCGTCATCCTCTCCAACTCTTCGGTTGTCCATTTAGGAACACCCCTAAGTTAGCTGGCCGATATCACAGATGCCTTCTCTTGAGGGTCCTTTACCCTAATCTGTAGTGTATATTCCTCCTATTATGTACAGAATGGGGGGCCTGGATAGCACCCTCATGAAGGGTTCCTCACTAACATCAGCACTGATCATCTTCTGTTGTGTACAGGTGGCAATTTATCCTCAGAAGCCTGTGCATGCAGAGCCTGACCCCTCAAAAATGTGTTACCCATACACTGAGTTACCTACCAGTTATTTATGTGCTGTGCAGTTAGTACTACTGTCAGAGTACAACCTGGAAACCTATCGAGTCGATACCCGTATTGAGCAGCCTCCTCAATTTAGTCCTTCTGTTCCATATGGTATTAGTCACCCTATATACATCTCAGTCAGGGTATTGCTTCACCTAGAACTAGGGTGGTACACCCTTGAGGGTGATGATAGGTGCACACATCATATTAAGAATCTTAAGCATACCAGGGCCAAGCTTCTCAAACTAACATTAGCTGCCTTAACGAAGATGCTACTTCTCTTACTGACATGCTCAGGTAACATCAAACTAAACCCTGGTTCCATCTCTCTCCTCACTTCTCCGTCAGATAAGGCCACCATCAAAGTAATGAACTTCTGGCATGTCAGTGTCTGCAGCCTCCTAAAAAAGTTCACTATGGTACAGGTGTGGATCAGTCATACCCAACCTGATGTCCTGGTAATTTCTGAATCCTGGCTCAGGTCAGCTTCCCAGGACATTGAGATTAGCATCCCATCCTACCAGCTATTCAGAACTGATAGACCCACTGGGGGAGATGGAGTGACTATATATGTTAAGGAAAGATTTGCAATGTCCTGTATGGATTCAAGCTCTGTTAAAAACAAGTTTGAATATCTGATGCTCAAGATTGATTTATCCTCTTCTCTGGCCATTAGTGATCAGTTGCTATAGACCCCCATCCACGGGAACTCTACTCTTATCTCACCTTGGTAATATCATTGAGAAAGAGAATCTCGAAACTATCATACTTGGGGACTATAACTTTGACTGGCTCTCCAAGGCTGCTTCACCCCAAACATCTTTTGTGACGCTCATGGGTTAGCACAGTTAATACAAGAACCTACACATCCTAATAAAAAGAACCCCTATAATAGCTCATTGTTGGATGTCATATTAGTTGATAAACCGCATCTTTACATGCATGTTGGAACTTTCTTCGCTGATGTCAGTGACCATTGCTTTACTGCAGCAGTTAGGTAACTACGTAACATAGGCCCATCAACTAAATTCATCATTAAAAGGACTCAGCGCAACTTTGATGCAGCCACCTACTGTATGCATATGAACTGGGACATTCACCATGCTGGCAAGACTTCTACCTAGCTACCGAGGTCAACACAGCTTATGATATCTTTAATGAGATTCTAGTAGGAGCCCTAGATGCACACGCCCTGATGGTAAAAATCAGAGTAAAAAGCAAAACTTGTCGCTGGTTCACACCTGGACTGAAAACCGCCCTTCTAGGCAGAGACAAGTTGTGGAAAAAGGTGCGACAGATGAAACTGGTCTCAGGCTGGTGCCAGTTTAGGAAGGCACATAATGCATGCACAAAAATGATCAGAGACGCCAAAGCATAATTCTGCTACCTTAAGGAGCTGGACTCTGCTGCAAAGTGCTCCTCTAAATTCTGGAGGACAATTAAGGATATGTCCAGTCATACACCATACACCAGGTAACTCCTTGCCACCAAAAATCACATCTGAAGGGAAAACTATATGTGATAAACAGGGGATCTTAGAGCTTTCAACAATCATTTTTCCACAGCTGGACTGGCTTTTGACAATTCCCCTGCAGCCCTGGCCCACTCTAAACTAAGTGTCCATTGTGTGGACACCATTGCCCCAGTTCCTGGCTTCTCTTTCCAACCTGTACTATTGAAGGAGGTTGAAGATCTGATACTTCAATTGGATGTAAAAAAGAGTGTTGGAGCTGACTCTTGGGATCCTTACTTTATAAAAATCGCATATCACATCCTTGCTGTCCCTATAACACATCTATTCAATTTATCATTGTCCCAAGGGTTCCTTCCCATCATCTGGAAAACTGCCCATGTTATCCTATTGTTCAAATCTGGGGATACCTGCAACCTAAATAACTATGAACCAATCTCCTTACTGTCTATCTTGGTTAAGCTACTGGAAAAAGATGTCAGCAATCAACTTAAAGCTTATCTGGAAGTTAACAACTTACTAAACCCTATGCAGTTGTGTTTTAGGTCTAAGCATAGCACTGTCTTGGCCCTTGCCAAAGTAACTAATGATTGGTACAGTGACCTTGACAGCAGAAATGTTGTCTGTGCAGTATTCCTAGACCTTAGCAAGGCTTTTGATACTGTGGACCATAGTCTACTAATCTCCACACTGAAGAATATCGGGCTTGACCCAGCATCCTGGCACTGGTTTACGGAGTACCTGGTAGGATGGCAGCAACAAATCAAAGCTGAGGGGGAGCTCTCCCCTCTCAAACTTCTGCTCAGAGCAGTGCCACAAGGATCCATTCTTGATCCATTGCTCTTTGCAATCTATATCAACAACATCGATGTGGGCATCAACAAGGCAAAAATACATCTGTTTGCTGACGACACAGTGGTTTACATAAGTCGTCTGACTGCCAAAGCTGCCTGTGCAGACCTACAGGAAGAATTTGACCTGCTCCAGACTCAGCTACTCCATAAAAAAGCTTCTCTTAAATGTGAAAAAGACGAAGGCAATGTTGTTCACACCTTATAGCCATATGACTAATCCTGCCAGCTCCGGGACACTGCCTCTGATCACCACAATTCTAGGAGAGAAACTGGATTTTATCCCCAAGTTTAAATACTTAGGAGTGTGGCTAGACCAGAACCTCACATTCTCTGAGCATGTTGAAGATCTGGCAAAGAAGCTAAGGCAGAGACTGGGCCTATTCTACAGAATTAGCCAGTTCCTCACTTGTGTTGCCAAACGGAGACTAGTCCAATCTACTTTTCTCTCCCTAATTGACTATGGTGATTTTCTATACAGCCACTGTCCTAAAGCCTCACTTATCAAGCTGGACACGCTATTTCACAGAGCCATCAGGTTCATTACCGGTCTTCCCCTCTCTACCCATTGTGACGTGGACAGCAAGTTCTGAGTGCTGTATCATTTTTTTTTAATATAAAATGTATTACTGACTGTCTCTGCTGAAAATCTGATGCTCTAGGAGTGACCTCACTCCCACCCCAGGTTTCAGCTGAAAGATGAAAGCCATGAGAAAATGCTGAACCAGCAAGTGAGATCACACACACACACCGGTTTTAGATACCAGGTGTTATGTGGAAGGCCTGAAGCTAATTACAGGGTGGAAGAAGCTTGAGTTGAGCATATCCATTTTTATGATGTGTCCAGAGGAAGAAAAGCAGGTTGCGATGTATTAGTGCAAAAATCATAAAGATGCTTTCATGTCCTGGAAGGGGGAAGCTTATGATGAGATCAAAGAAATGGCATTTGAGGGACATGAGTCATGCTGAGGGTTGCAAAATTTAACTGTTGAAAAGACATCCTGTTTTTTTATTAAATATATATTTTTTTATATATTCTGACAGAAGAGGAGCTAGGTGATCTCACACAAAAAGAGGTTGGCCAATACAGTATGCTTAAGGAATATTCTGTTTTACTTCACTGACACTTTTTTCTAGACTCTGACAAAGAAACATCGGTGAGCACTGTAAACAGGTATTGAGAGAGAGAGAGTCAAATCTAAGTACTTTAAGTAGGAATTTGCACTGTTTAAACCTTGTTCATTTCAAAGATTTGTATGTCTTGTGATATAAGAGTTCTGTATTTTGTGTTTTACATTATTTTTATATTTTTTAGTAAAATTCTTTTTAGAGCATACTTGGTCTGTCTTTGAATTTCTTTTGGTTGTAAGAAAAGTATATATGGTTATAGCAGACACGAGGCGTAAGCTTGAATGGTGGTACCAAACTGGAAAGAGAAGCATTTTAAATCTGAGGTCTTTATTGAAGTTTTTAAGGGTTTATTTCTGTATACCTGGTTAGGTGCCCATAGGCAAAGATATCTGGCCCCTGAAGACAGAAATATCTGAGCCTGTGCATTGGGTACGCTAGCAAGAGGTTCACAGTTTGAATCCCTCCAAGACTTGAGACCAAAGTTTGATCCGAACTCACAAAACAGACAAGAGGGTTACCTTGTTCTGTTAAACTGTTCACAAGACTGCGCTCGGAGGTTGGCACTTTGGGAGTAGAGGGCCTGACCTGCTGAGTGGGTTTGTGACACCCATCACTGCCTATTGTACAAAGCTGTAGGATGGTCATTGCTTACATTCAGGCGTGAAAGAAATGCACTCCTTTGGCCCTACAGAGCTATCTTAAAAAGGCTCTCTCATTACATTACTGAGTGTCTTCCCATAAGTAAGCTGGGACCGTACGGCCTAAAGAGTTCATCCTATATCTCTCTATGCATCCCTAAAGTTACACCCGCTATGGCAGAATGGCCTTTAGCTTCTCGTTGACGACCCTGTGGAACAAAATACAAAAACTACTGAAAATAAGTTACCTCCATAGTGTTAACTCTTTCAAGGCACTATATGCCCAAGGTGTGTGTGAACATTGCAACTGTCACCCCAGCTCCTAATCATTAACTACTGTTAACTTGCACCTCAGAGTCTGGCTTTAAATATGACCGGCCATACCCCAAGTCATTTTGTGCATGTTTTGTTAATCCGTATGTATTTATTACTTACAGTCCCTGTACCCCTCTTGCACGTTACAGATAAATCTTTCTGAGACATCTGAACCCAAAACGTAAAATCTATACCCCCTGGGTGATTGCATCTTTGCAAGCCGCCTTCCGAGACCACTTGTCTGGGCTCTTCTCCAACAAATTACCGCTAAGGCCACCAACAAATCGGATTGCAAGCACCTTCTGGCATATGCTCCCGATTGGCTCCTGCGTTCTCTTCAGCAATCCTTCCAATGCCAGCAAAAAAAAAAAATCGAATGGTCTGCCGTACTCTGCTAATACAGCTGTAGCCACTTCATCCCTGACCGATGTAATCTTTCCACATGGCTAAAGTGCTTTTATTGGAAGTATGAGTGTTTAAGCCCCCTTTGAATCGTTGACCGTGGCTGGCCACAGGAGCCTCAGCGTATCCATTCAGTCCCTGTCCTGTGACCTTCCCATGGTCCAACAGTATGTTGAATCTGGACAGCTAGTGATGGCACCTAGCCCTGGATTAAATATGTAGTAGGTGCTGTTCCACCTGTGCCCAGTACCTTGCTCATGCCTTCCTCCAGTACGCTGAGGTACAACCGCCCACAGCCCCAATGTAAGCCATCCCTGGGGAGGCAGTATTAGTGCCTAGCAGGCTGCCTGCATCCTGCTCCCTCCAAGCATAACTACACCTGCTTTACTCATTTGTGAACCGGTCAAGGAAAAGCTGTATCACTTACTCCTGTCTGTCTGTCCTGATAGCGATACCTGGGGCTAGCTTGTCCTTTTTTTTCTTTGAAAATGACTGTGTCAATATCCATCTCTGTATCTCTGTGGATTTGCTTGTTCCCACTCTCACTGGTCTTATTGATGCTCTAGAATCACCTGTAATGTTACGTACGTGTGTTTCCTGATTTGCACTTCCACTATGTTTTTATTCCCACTGTAAATATTGATGCTTGTTTTGTAATATAATCTGGACTTAACCAGGTCCATCTTGCAAATGAGCTTGCTCAATGATGTTCACCTGGATAAATAAAGATTTGATTGTTTGATTGATTGAGCATTAGAACAGGATACCCTAGCAGGGGCAGATGCACTGTAGTCACTCGGCCATTGCTTAACTCGAGTCAAAGAAGGACTTTTGATCTTTTAATCTAATTTTCTTAAAGGGCTTAACTCCTGCTAGAAGGTTTACTGGCCCCATACATGTGAAGATAGTTTTTTTGCTTAAATTCTCTGTAGTCAGTGGCCAGACCAGTCGCTTCCTACCTCCACCTGAAGTGTTGTATGTTTGGCGTCACTCTTCAGTTTGAATGTAGCTTTAATCAACGCTGCCTCCCGGTTGTGTTCCTGGGCATTGAGGTACTACTGGACACAGATTTATTGACTGCACAGTACTTTAAAACAATGTTTCATCATGTTGATGTTTTTTATGTATAATTTAATTAATTTTTTGGATACCAAACACTGAAAAGCCTGAAAATGAAACTGCATGTTGCTGAATGAAATGCCATCTGAATCCTCACCATTTTAACTGCATAGCAAAGCCGGAGAATGAAACTGCATGTTGCTAAATGAAACGCTGTTTGAATCCTCGCCATTTGAAAAGCATAGCAAAGAAACTAATTACTGAATTAACCCCAGATCATTAAATCAGGTCTCCTCTCTAATTTGGATTCTCTTTCGTAGCAACCCCCCCACCCCCTGCCTTGCGAACTGCGCTCTGTAGCAACTCATCATTCTTAAACCCTCTCGTTTCTCCGCAGCACACAATCAAGGCTCCCCTCGTGGGTGCAGGTCATGAGGGTGAAGGACACTCTCCTTTGAGCAGTCAGACCCCCTGTTACAGAGTGCCTCTGTGAAGGGTTGGGGGACCCTGGAATTTTGTAAACCCTGCACACTAGAGTATCAAAAATTATTTCTTGCTAAAAACAGTTAACAAACTAACAATGCTTTTGTGTCTTTATCTGTTGCTCTGGAAATGTTCAAATAAGCATTGGATTGTGTTATAAGGAAACTGCAGGGGTGGTGGAGCAGTGATGTTTTTGATTGTTTCTAACAGTCACCAGTGGTTGTGGCCTACCCACCCACCCTCCCCTCACCCGCCTACCCCAGGCATGGCATTTCCTTTATAGCCAAGGTTCTGATATCACTTCCTCAATAGGTCTTGGGGCAGAACTGTCATATTCTTAATTACCCAGCACAGTGCATAAGGGTAAGTACACACACACACAAAAAAAAACAATTATATATTACTCATTGTATATTATAAGGAAGAGGGACATGTGGGGAGTGGTGCAATGCACTGGCTGTGGGGCAGCAATTTTCAGGAGACATTCTGGAACCTGCATTGCTGCCTTATTTGCACGAGCAACTGTCAGCTCTGAGGGAGGAGGTTGCCCCCAGGCTGAACTGGCAAGGACTAAGGAGGCCTCCCTACCCAAAAGTACCAGTTCCACAACCACTGCCTCAGAGGTTGCCATTTGTGAAGAGCAGATGGACCACAGTAGGTTCTGGGAGGGGGAAGGTGGTGGAACAGAGGTGTAGCCCCCAGAGTTGCACCTCTACACAAATCATATGTCAGTCTGGCAAATCAAGGTTCCTCTATGATGACACCCTCATTGAAGACCAAGAAGAATGCTGGGGACATCCACAAGGGAGACCCACAAAACAGTGGCAAGGGATACCACAGGGGAATGAAACAGCTTCTGATAGGGGACTCAATTGTTAGGGGTGTAGACCTGGGGAAGGGAGAGGAGAGGGAAGTAAGGTGCCTGCCTGGTGCCATGGCTTGGAGGGACAGGAAGCCAATCCTCAAGTTGCAGAAGCAGCATCACAGGAGAGGAAACTAGATATCATTGTCCACCTCGGGACAAATGACCTAGCTAGGCATGAGATCAGTGCAGTGCAGGATGAATTTGTGGAGTTGGGAGGGGCCTCAGACAGGTAGCAAGCATGGTAACCTTCTCAGAGGTACTGCCAGTCTATGGCAGGGGTGAGGCTAGGATACTGCACACCATGCAGTTTAATGAATGGTTGCAAAACTGGTGCAGAGTACAGGGCTTTGGCTTCATTGGGGACTGGGGGTCCACCTGGAGAGATGAAGGTCTATACTGGCATGATGGTCTGCATCTGTCCAGGAAGGGAAACACGCTCCTAGGTGACAGGTTTAAAGGCTTCCTTGGCAAGCTTTTAAACTAGCCAAGGGGGGGTGCTGATAGGAAACAGGAAAGTTCAAGCCTCCCCCCACAAAACATGGCAGGTAGTAGGGTAAACACTGAGGTGCAGAGCTTGACAGAGGGCAGGATGGGGTAAATGGAAAAATGGACAAGGGCAATAAGAGCAGGGATGGGGTAAAAAGGATAAGGCCAATATTAAATGGAGGGCAATGAGTACCAATGCCCATAGTCTGGGAAACAAGCTTCCAGAGCTAATAGCCCTGATGGAAGAGGAACACTTGGATATTGTGGCAGTCACAGAAACATGGTACATGGAGAACCATGACTGGGATGTCAAGATACCAGGGTACACAATCTACAGAAGGGACAGGGAGGGTAAAAGAGGAGGTGGAGTAGCTGTCTACATAAGGGAAGGGATCAAAGCTACAGAACTAAAAAGTAAAGGGGGAGGACAAGAGGAACTCTGGGTCACCTTGGAGACAGGCAATGGCATCACAATCCGCACAGGGGTTGTATACAGACCCCCATCTCAAGAGGAGGAAATGGATAAGAAAATGATAGAGGGCATTCTCAAAATGACTGAAAAAGGGGAGATACTGTTGATAGGGGACCTGAATATGCCAGATGTTAACTGGGCAACATGGACTGCAGCCACTTCCAAGAGCAGGGTAATTCTCGATGCCCTACAGGGGGCATGCCTTAGACAGCTAATGGTGGAACCCACTCAGGAGGGAGCAATATTAGACCTGGTACTCTCAAATGGAGAGAGGATCACATATTTAGAAGTCAGTAGACATCTGGGAACAAGTGACCACTGCACAGTGTGCTTCACAATAAACACAACCATGGAGACAAGCCATACAAGACAAGGATACTGGACTTTAGAAGGGCTGACTTTGGCATAATGGGTGAATACCTGAGGAATGCATTAGTAAATGGCCAGAAAGGAGGGGTGGAAGAACAATGGAGAAAAATCAAAACTGCCATCACGGAGGCAACAAGCCTTTGTGTGAAACAAATAAAGAAAACAAAGCGGAATAAAAACCACTATGGTTCTCAAAAGAGTTGTCAGGAAGGTTAAGGAGAAAAGGCTGCATTCAAAAAGTATAAGGAATCACAGATGGAGCACGACAGGGAACTGTATCAATTAAAGCAGAAAGAAGTGGGGAAGGCAGTCAGAAAAGCAAAGGCCCAAACCGAGGAAAAGATAGCCAACTCAGTTAAGAAGGGGGATAAAACCTTTTATAGGTACATTAGGGAGCATGGAAAGGTTAAGGGAGGGATAGTGAAGATTAATAAAGGAGAGGGGAGGTGGGCAGAGGGAGACAGTGAAAAGGCAGAGATACTGAATGAATACTTTTGCTCAGTATTCACAAAAGAAGAAGAGGAGGAGTTACCTAAACCAAACAGTAGAAGCACTCTGGATAGTGGGGTTGGCCTAGTCCATTTGCAGAAGAAAGAGTACTGAAAGAACTCCTAAAACTCAAGGTGGACAAAGCAATGGGCCTGACGAGTTCACCCTAGAATCCTAAAAGAGCTAAGGAGGACCTAGTGACACCACTAACCACACTTTTAACAAATCACGGAAGATGGGGTGGTACCTGAGGACTGGAGGAGGGCAGATGTGATTCCCCTTCACAAAGTGGGAGCAAGGCAGAAGCAGGAAACTACAGACCTGTTAGTTTGACCTCAGTGGTGGGGAAAATGATGGATTTACTTCTGAAAGAAAGAATTGTTGAGTACCTAGAGGCCAGCAGGGTACAGGACCCAAAGCAGCATGGATTCACAGCAGGAAGGTCATGTCAGATGAATCTAATCGATTTCTTTGACTGGGTGACCAAAGTAATAGACCAGGGAGGGCTGTGGATATGGCCTACCTAGACTTTAGCAAGGCATTTGACACAGTCCCACACAAAGATTAATAATCAAGTTAGCCAGCCTGGAGTGGGTCCCAGAGTGGTAGCCTGGGTAACAAACTGGCTGCACAACAGGACACAGAAAGTAATAGTGAATGGAACACATTCTGAAGAAAGGGGGGTTACTAGTGGAGTACCTCAGGGCTCAGTACTGGGTCCAGTCCTCTTACCGGCTTTATAGGTGACATTGCAGAGGGTCTGGAAGGAAAGGTATGCCTCTTTGCAGATGACACAAAGATCTGTAACAGAGTTGATACACAAGGGGGGGGTAGAAAGGATGAGAAGGGACTTGGCAAGGTTGGAGGAATGGTCAGACATATGGCAACTTACAGGTAGATGCAATGCAAAGAAGTGCAAAGTAATGCACCTGGGAAACAAAAATCCAGGAGAGGAGTACACAATAGCAGAAGAGGTACTAACGACAACAATAATGGAAAGGGATCTGGGTGTAGTCATATCAGATGACCTAAAGGCGGGTAAGCAATGTGAGAAGTCAGTAAGGAGAGCCAGGGGGATACTGGGATGCATAGGGAGGGGCATCACAAGTAGAAAAAGGGAAGTGGTTATCCCTCTATATAGACAGTTGGTGGGACCCCATCTGGAGTACTGCGTGCAGTTTTGGAGACCTCATCTACGCAAGGACATAGGCAGGATGGAAGCAGTCCAGAGGAGGGCAACTGAAATGGTGCAGGGTCTACATCAGAAACCATATGAAGAGAGACCGAGAGAGCTTAATATGTATACCCTTGATGAAAGAAGGGATGGGGGGACATGATAGAAACTTTTAAGTACCTCAAGGGAATCAACAAAGTCAGGAGGGTAGCATCTTTCAGAAAAGAGATGTGTAAGAACAAGGGCACAATTTAAAGTTAGAGAGGGACGGCTCAGGGTAATGTGAGGAAATTCTTTTCACAGAAGAGTGGTGGATGCATGGAACCGCCTTCCTGGAGAGGTTGTGGGGTCTAAAACAGTGGGGGAATTCAAACATGCATGGGACAGACATAAGGCAATTATAGTGGGGGGTTGCAGGAAGTAGGCTGTTGGTTAACTAGAATCTGCAGCTTATCCAATAGTTAGGGAAATGGGCCAAGTGGTCCTTATCTGCCATCAAAGTCTATGTTCTATATCTCCAGACACCACCAGCTAAAGAAAGGATCCCTGGTACATTTCTGCAACCACCTCCTAAACATCGACTGGTCCCCCCTCGATCACCAGCCATCGGTCAATGCCACCCTGTCCTTCTTCATAAGCTCCTTCCAAACTGTCTGTGATATCTTTGCCCTTTTGTAAAGCAGATAGAAAAAAACTCAGTCCTCTCCTTGGATAAATCTATCCTTGCTTGACCAAATGAAGGCCTGTGATGATCTATGGCACCGTGCCTTGGAGTCCGGTTGCTGTTCTGACCGCCAACTGTACTGTGCTGCTCATAATTCATGCACCTGGGCTATCCACCAGGCTAAGGCAGCATATTATCAGGCCAAACTTGCTGCCACCTGGGGAAATGGAAAAAGGTTCTGGGAGAATATAAAGGTACACAGTGGTAAGGCCTCCTCCCCTCCTCCCTCCATGCTGATTATTGACGGTGCTCCCACCCAAGACCCTAGCAAGATTGCAAATGCTTTTAATGCATCATTGTCTGACCTCAGTTGTATCCTCCTCCTCCCTGACTTCTTCTCTGCATCTACTGGTCAGTTCCCAACCCCCCTTGTGCTCCACCTTTTCGCTTCAGGATGATCTCCCCTTGAGTTGCCCGCACCTATCTCTCCAAGTTCCTCGGTAAAACCAGACAGTGGTGACTCCCTTGATGTAAAGCTGCTCTCCCTAATGCTTGACACAGTATTAATGCCCCTAACCAAAATATTGAATATATGTCTGTGTCTAGGGCAGTTCCCTTCACTGTGGAAAAGGGCGGTTATAACTCCAGTACATAAAAATGGTGATTGTACCTCCAGTAGCAACTATAGGCCCATTTCCATCCTTCCTCCCTTATCAAAAGCATTGGAAAAAATTGTTGCAGATCAATTTACTGAATACCTGGACTTGCATCACCTACTGTGCCAGCAACAGCATGGTTTCAGAAAAGGGCACAGCACAACCACAGCACTCCTGGAGTTTACCTCCTTTATCCATGATGCCCTAGACCAAAGAGCCTTGGCTGGATCTATCTACATTGATCTCTCCAAGGTTTTTGACACAGTTAATCACCCTTTGCTCATCAACTCCTGCCTCTCTGTTGGTGCATCCCAGGTGGCTGCTGGCTGGTTCTCCAATGATGTACCCAGCAAGTGAAGATCAATAATACCCTATCCACAAACCTTCTTGTCCAATCTGGTGTCTCCCAAGGATCCATCCTTGGCCCACTACTCTTCTTGCTGTACTTAAATTCCCTGCCTGTAGCCTTCACTAGACATCTCCTCCTTTATGCAGATGATGCAGTGATCTTTAGTCAGCACCCAGACCATACACAACTCCAAATATCCCTACAGAACTCCTTCACAGAAATAGAATTGTGGTTTGCCTCCCACAAACTTATCCTCAGCTATAAAAAAACAAAGGTCATGCTATTTGCCCACCCGCAACATAAACAAAACTTGACCACCCTATCCATACAAAATTCCCAGGGTACCACTCTGGAACCAGTTACCACCTTTAACTATCTAGGGGTCACCCTCGTCTCAGACCTAACTTTCTGTGAACATATAGCTTCGACATGCTCTGCAAGTAACACTAGAATTGGCCTCCTGTATAAACTCTGACCCTGTCTCCCTCCTGATGCCCTCCAACTAGCCATCTCTAGCTCCATCCTTTCCCTGGTAGACTATGGCATAGTCATCTATGGTGCCGCCTCAGACACTGTCCTGTCCACTATTAAATGCACCCTGAATAAGGCCTGCCGGCTGACCACAGGCAGTGAATGTCTCACGCATACCTGTGACCTCTACCAACATTTGTCATGGCTTAACTTTCAGGGGCATCTACTCTACAAGACTTGCCTTCTGGCCAAAAAAAAAATCCAGTTGGGTCTATCCCCCAGCTGTCACTTGCTTCTCCAACCGAGTTTGCTGAGGCAGGCCACAAGACACTCTGACACTACTGCCTTTCACATCCCTTTTTTCAAGACCAGTGCTGGCCAAAGGTCCTTTTGCTATAGGGCAATACTCTGGATGAACTCAATCCCTGGGCCTACCCTATTGTTCCCCAGACTGAGACCTTTTAAAACTGAGCTACGTGACTACATTATGACTAGCTCCAACTGTGACTGCAGATAACTCCTCGTTCCATGTAACAACAAGTTCCTTTGCTGACTATGTACATGATTCTATTGTACGACTGTACTATATACACTACTGATGGGCAGAGTAGGTGGGCCAAGCGGTCCTTATCTGCCATCAAAGTCTATGTTTCTATGATGTTGCTGTATGTATTTGTTATGCACTTTGCCTCTGTATTTTATTCTCTGTATTTGTCTTCATTAGTCTCTGTATTTCATTTTCTGTATGACGTGGAGCCTTTGTAAATAAGTCCCTGACTCAAAGGGTTGTAATTCCTAGACATTTTATTAAATAGATAAAAAAATGATGGTGTCTTGCAAATGAAAAGGCACAAGATCCTCAAATATCAATATATACAAATTAAACCAAACAAATGTTGAAGAAAGACACAAATACTCCAGTTGACGTTGGAGGTAGAAGTCTAATTTAGAAGACAATGTACAGTAGATGCATCTGAATATGTTAATACTGGAGACACTTTGTGGATGCCAGAAAAACAGATATTGAATTGTGAGACTAATGAACACCACCCTGCCTCTCAAAATTTCCATTGCAGATGGCTACAGTGTCATGTGCAAGGAGAGACATAACCTCATATAATGTATGGGAAGAGTTTGTTAAGTGCTGAATTCACACCATTAATTTTCTTATAAACTCATCACTATGACATTATTGATAACCCCGTCTCTGCTATGTCACAGCAATGAGTTTATAAGAAAGAATGCCAGCTTCAAGAAAAATTCAGACTCAGAATGAGCTGACGTATCTCAGAAAACCTTGCATCCTGAGCCCACATAGTATACAGTGGCCAACCGGATTTCTTCAATTGAACAGCATACAAAATGGGTGATCAGCTTCAAATTGTTCATGGACTAAACAGATTTCTTGAATCATTTGACCACTGCAGCTTAGACTCTTTGTAAGTAGCCCTAAAAAAAAAATGAATGTTTGAAAACACAGATTTCACGCCTCTCTGTTTCTACTACTATTCAAATAAATGCTGCTACTGGTTGTGGGAGTGGAGAGGACAGGGGTGGAGAAGGGGGGTTATAGTCTGCTGTTTAAGAAAGCTCCAAAATCCCATACACTATAAAAGATAATGTATTGGGGGTTTGGTCAGTAACAATGCTGAAATCGCTTCTCGGGGTTACCATGACAACCATGGAAACCTCTCTAGCTGCACTCTCAAGGTTTAAGGTTGTCATGGTAACCTCTCGAAGTGATTACAGCATTGTTACTGACCAAACCCCATACATTATCATCTAGGAAATATCAAGAAATGCAAACTGAAACAAAACAAATGTAAAAAAGCAGAGAAATATTCCCAGTTATCAGTGGGAGCTACATAACTAATTGGAAAGAACTTTCAGGCATAACTGAATATGGTACCAATTATTGTGACACCTTATGAACTACAGAAGGAAGCCAATATCTGAAGAACTTTACAAGTATTGAGATGAGATCTTTCATAAAAAAAAATACTACAGTACTGAGTTCCAAATTCTGAAAAATAAAAAGATGCCCTGACATGGGAATGGGGCCCATTTCTGTCATGACACTAGAAAACTCTAAACTTTGGAGACATTTCCCCTGAGCTGGACTAAAACCAACAAATAAGAGGTGGCTGGTACCACTGGAGCTGAATACATAGCTTTGTTGGGTATAAAGCACTGATCAGTTAGCAATGTGTAGAGGAGATGGTAGGTGGAGGGAGGGGTTGGGAGCATGGATCTCCTAAACTGCTTCTGCCAGCAGCTGGAGTCCTAGAGTTGTAACATTTTGTGTTTTGGAGGATTACCGCTCAGATAAATGCTGGACCATGATCTGATAATGTACTTGCTTATAAATCTCTATAAAATGAAATATATCACATGCTCTATTCCAGTCTATTCCAAGTGCTCACTTGCTGTGGGTAACGGGCCTTCCTGATTTTCCCATTCCTCCACTTAATGACATTGAGTCTTCCCCTATCATTGTATTCTTTTGCATTTTAAAGAGCAGTAGTTGGTTTATTCTGTGGCCAAACTCCTCGATAATTTGTGCAGATTAGATGGGACAGCATGGGCTCTGGACCTATTCTGCACAGTGACGGGAGGCAAATCTGTTTTGTGAATACCAGTCACTTAACACAAAACAAGCATTGGTCAGTTCCCCTTCATATCTCAGTGCTTACATGTTAAAGGCCAGCACTTGGTTTGTTAATCAGTGGCACTTGCACCAGGGTGACCAGGATTACACATTGCATTCTCCTGCCCATGTTGTTTACACTTGGATTAACATGGTCCTTGCATTGCCTGTTCTAGGAGCTGACCTGGTATCTGCCCTCCTTAGTTCAATAGTTATCCCTGACCATGCCCCAGGCCACCTCACTGTGGGGACTAGGCAGTGCCATACCTGACTGAGGGCATAAAGGCTCAACCCAGTGCTTCTGCAACAACTTGAATTTCACAAGGCAATTGGGAAGGCCATCACCAACTTCTTGGTCTGTTACCCAGAGGAGGACACTTTCCGCTTCATGAGGGTATGGGCCCTCATAGGGTGGTTATCTCCATCTCTTCTCATGAGAAGAGTTTGCACCATCTTGAATTAATAGCCACAGAGATGAAAATCACAACATGACTATCAATGAAAGAGATTTAGGAGTAATCATAGACAATAAACTAAATTTTGATATTGATACACAAGTTACAGTTAAAAAAATGTCAACATATTACTGGGTGCATACTAAAACACATTAAGAGTAGACAGCCAAATGTTATATATAGAACAATATATGGGGTGGTGTGTGTAATGAGAAGTTTACACACCGAGGGGTTAGATGCTCATAAACCCCGACAGCGGGCTTCGAGGGTTTATGTTAGCATCTAACCTGAAATGTGTAAGCTTCTCAGTTTAACACACTACCCTCATATTTTATTTTATATATATTATATTTAATTTTATATAATTGCTGAGTTTCCCTTTTTCGCCTCAGCAATTATATAAAATAAACAGCTCCCAGTGTATCCTACGGTCGGTTTCCTTTTAGTCCAGTGTCGAGATTTCCGTTTTTTAAAACTTTTTTTTTCACTTTCTGCAGGTCTTTGTGTGTTTCCAGGGTATATGGGGGGGAGAAAAGAAAAGAAAAGGACTTACCTCCGAGTTCTTGTGGCAGTTCTGTTTGGGGCGACACAGAAGCGGTGAGCGGTCTCGACTGGTCGCGCTGCTGCCTGAGCATGCGCACAGCAAGGAAAATCACGCGCATGTTTGACATTATAAACACTCCTTTATAACAGCAAATTATGCCTCGGTTTCCCTATGGGAAAAAGGGAGACCCATTTATTATACTACCATTATATACCAGACTTGTGAGATCACATCTGGATTACTGTGCAACCCTTTGTGCACCGAGTACAATAAAAGGAAAAAAGTTAATTGAGGGAGTCCAAAGAAAAATAACAAAGATTACTGGTTTGGAGAATAAAGAATATGGTGAGAGACTGCAACAACTTAACCTTTATTCAATGAACTACAGTATAGGCAACTACGTGGTGATCTGTGCATAATGTATAATGCCATAAAAGAGCTATTCCTTCTGAAAACCTGTGGTTTAGAAATAAATCCTGCGAAGGTTCATGCTGGGTCCCATAGTCTCAAACTAAAGGGTGAACCTTTTAGAACTAGGAAAAGGAGTTAACGGTTCTCTCAGTGAGTAGTGAATCAATGGAATACACTACCATGTACCATAACAGACAGCAGGACTATAGATATGTTTTAAAAACAATTAGACCTACACATGGGTACAAATAAAGTAAAATATCTTTAGATGGTAATTCCACCCTTGGGTGGCAAACTCCCATAAAAGGCATTGCCTCCTGAGCTTGTAAAACACTATGAAACTATAATACTATGTTAGCATACCCACAAGGAGAACCGGACTCCCACCCTGTGTTGTAATGTACAAAAATTAAAAATGAAACTTATTAATTTATTTCATTTTTTTAACTAAGTAAGTGCACTGATGTCTAAACTCCAATTTCAGGAATGGCCTGGATACCAAAGTACAGTACATACTAAAACATACATAATGCTGTATAATACAAAAACTACAGCAGCTACAAGTGACATTCATTAAAGACTGTGTAACCCCTGGGTGGCGCTATACCCAGTGTTACACCCCTGCAGCACTACCCTGGACATAGGCTGAGGGGGTTGGGTTTGCTAACTCATAACATTTTTTAAAACCTTTGCGCAGTGCCTCCACTCAGGGTGCTTTACGAGGGTGAGACAGTGCTGGGTGTAGCCCCCTGACCTGCTACACCACCTATGATGATCATTTACCTTTCCCAGACATGCCCCAATACACAGTTCCCCACATTTCCACATTTTGAATTAAAGACTCTCTCCAATAATATGCTCACACAGGATTTCAAACAACACATAAGATATTTATTTTGGGGGGATATAGGAGCTAGGAAAGGGAAACAGTTGGAGTAGAGGTTATTCTATCATACTCACAGAATGTACAGGTATTATTTGGATTTTTGCTGGTGAACCCTCCAGCTGGGTGGCTACATATTAACAGGCAGACGTAAATCACATTTTACCATTCAACTTAAGACATCCAGCTCCCTGGCTATCTAGCTGCTGAAAAATCAGATGTTAAACATAATTATTAATACCCACACTGCTACCAGTCCCAGATACAGCAGAAATCCCGCAATCTCATACCATACTGGTTAAACAGATACCACAGTCCAAGATGTTGCAGGCCTGATGGAGTTGCAGCTGGTCGAGGTGGCCGGCTATTAATTTGAGGGTGGGGGCAACTTAGAAACAGATTTTTGCAAAGCAGCAAATTACTATTTACATCCACAGCAGGGTTTGCCCCTGCACTCTAGCAGACATAGCAGGGATTGCCCTGCACTTGCAGACTTCTGAACATTCCAAGACAAACTATGTGGATCTTACATCCAGAACATTCAGCACAATACTTATGTAACCCCCCCGTTACTCGGGATTACTAGAATCCCAGTAAGACCTAGTGGTAGGCAGGGAAGGCAGCATGTGAAACTCCAGTTAAATGGATTTCACACTGTCTCACTTTGTTCTCAGTCTCAGCTGAGACTGAGGGATGACATCACCATAGAACTATCGCAGCTGTATGAGCCACATTGGAATCTGCAGAAGGGAGTTAGATTAGAATGTTGGGAGTTTTGAACAGTCAGTGGTCAGTCTGTAGTTGGAGACTGGTGTGAGGAGCACAGCAGTTCTGTGCACGGGCTCTTGGAGCCTCAGCTCTGAAATAGAGCTACATTTAAGGAAAGGTGTGTGTTTCCACCTAAAGAGGGACACAGTAAGCTGTTCTTTAAAGTGGTGGAGACCGTTGATACAGGTCTCTGTGCCCCATCCCTCAGGGGATGGGGGTGGAAGGTTTGCCTGCTATTCCAGGGGCAACCCCCTGGCTACTGCTAGAGAAGAAGCTGCCTTATTTTTCCCAAGAGTGTGGGGTACAAGAAGATTTCAAGATTCGCCTGTGGGGCACCTGCAACCAAAGGGTGAGTTCTGCTCTTTCTAAAGGGCCCATGTTTCATCCTAAACTGTGTTAAAGCGGGGATTGGACTGCTGAAGTAGTGGGAGGTCTAGAGTAATAGGCTTAGCCAAAAGTAAAAGTATGTTCAAGTCCAGCACAAGGGGAAAGTCAAAACATGTAGCGGAGATGTGATATACGTCTACCCTGTAATCTACATTGCCAAGCTTTCAAAAAGAGTTGTTTAGTGTCCAGAGAAATGGCTGGGTATGGATTGTGGGAACTGGAGGTGGGAGACCCCCCCATCTTTAGTAACCAGGTCCACCTCTACGGATTTGCTCTGTGGATTTCTACTTTGCCTCATGCACTTGGCCAGTGATAAGGGAAGTACCCAGACGTGGGATGGAAGAAAATTTCCCTTAAGGAGTCGAAGGCTCTAAGGTAGTTTGGAGAGCCACCAACAGGAAAACTGGTTCATTCCCATATGGACCGTGATCAGGTGGCTGGCGGGGGAGCCGGGCCATGGGAAAAACCCAAGTAGTGTACAAGTCGGGCTGTGTACCCAAAGCTGCATGCAAGTCCGGGCTGTGTGCCTGGTGGGTTCAGAGCCTGAGGGCTGAAATAGTGAAGAAGTGTTCTGTTATCTCTAATCTGCATTACCAGGAATGTAGCCCCATGGGGTTCCATCTATACTTCGTTTGTTCAGTTTGGATGTGAATAAAAGCCACACTCTAGAATCCCATTCCTGGTTTTGGACATTACAGTTATTGCTTCCTGTGTTCGGATTTACTTGGGTGCCCCTGTGCAGAGTAGCCAAACCTAGGCCCCCCTGTGCCAAGTAACCTAGTCCTCCCCGAACCCAGTCCCCACCAGGTACTGCTGTCAGCTTCAACAGCATGCCACCTGTCATTTTGCAAAAAGGCAGGGGTCTGGGGCCTTACAAAATGGAGGCACTGCTTTAGATTTTATTTTGGGAGGAAGGTGCTCAGGCAAGGGGCTAGCATTTTGGCTATCTGGCAATGGGTAGCCCAAAAAGCTGAAGCAAATTAACTAGTGTGTCGCTGTGTGCTGTGGATCTTATGCTGCTGTTAAAATGCCAACTGTTTACCAAGGAGCAGTAAAGCTGAATGAGTATGCCCTTGTCCTGCATCAAATGTTTACAGCATTTTTTGCCAGCTTTCAAAAGAACTGTGTGTGATAAAGAAAAGTGTGGAAGACTAGGGGTAGCAACAGGAAAATTGTGCCCTGGACGTTGGAAATGCTTTTGAGTGAACTAAGAAACTTGCTGTGTGAATAGCCATGCTAAATGGTTGAAATGGGCTCCCACCATGAAGTCAGTTGAAGAAAAAAAAAGTGGTTTCTGCAGTTTAAATTTGCCTCCTCGACAATTGTCGTGAAGAGAAGAGCACTCGCGAGGAAGAAGATGCTCATTTGCATGGTGTCGTGTGATCGGTGAGGCTGCAATCAGTCCCGCCCCTCATCCAGCTCTACAGCGACTGCCCAGCATTCGAGAGGGAGTGTGAGTGGAGTGCGTGTACTGGTTTTGTGGAGGAGCATTGTGGTGATTAAAAAGTGCTGTAAAACTTGTAAAAATAGACTTTTCTGTTTAAAATCGGGCTCAAACTGCATCTCGATCGACTGAATTGTGGGTGTGGTGATCGGGTAGACGATCGGCAGGACTGCCCACCCGTTTTCTTTCTGAGGCCCCCAAGACTGGCTGCAGGCCATTTTCCATCGCAAAAAAACAGCTACTGATAACAGTGAGTACCAACAGTAAAAGTTGCTCAAACAGTGATTTTCTGCCAAAAGCCAGCTGAATATGTGTGCAGTAGTGTAGTCGCTTTGCAAATAAAGACTGTGTCGTTTTACCAGCTAGAGCAAGTCTGTTAAGCCATTGACTGTGAGCATAGTAATGAATTCAGCATCAGTTTAAAGTTTTAAAGCCAGAGAAAGACTGTGAGTTGTAGATAAATGTGCAGCACTAGTTTACAGGCAATCCTGTGCTTGAAATTCTGAGGCTTTAAGGGACTGTGAACTAAAGAAATGTTTTCAGCAAGTGAAGAGTCCATGGCAAATCATGTAAATGTGTTAGCAAAAGAACAGTGCAAGTTTGTGCAGTTTGAGCAAAAGTTATCAGTAGTGTTTGTAAATCGGATGCGTAGTGGCTTGACCCAATTTCTGAATGTTGATGCGCAGGAGTGCTGCCGCCGCCATTACAGGGTGGGGTAGTAGAGTAAATACAGCAGCAGAGGAGCCATTTTAAAAGTAAAGAAAGTGTTCAGTGAAGTGGGTCTTTCAGTAACAGTGAGCATTTGCTTGTTTTCACTGCAGTTATGGTCTCAGGACCAGCTCACTACCCGGATCATGCCTGGGCTGAAGTAACAGCAGCAGTAAATAGGTTAAGGGACATTGAAAGGTGTTATTATGGAGGACAACTGCCTTCTCATGTGGTGATTCCTGGATATCCAGTGCAAGTGTGTCAAAAATGCTTAAATGCTGGAAAGGACGTCTTCATGATACCTCACTGTTCGGGGTGCTTAGAGAAATATGGCTTGTATAAAGTGCCCCAGATTCATTTGGCTCCCACATGGACAAAGGTTCAGGAATCTGTAGTTGGCAGCACTCAGCACCAGGCGGAGCTTGTTGAAGAAGGCCCCTCGGGGGAGTGTGGCACAAAGCTAGAGGGTGCAGATTTAGAGACAGAACCAGAAGTTGATGTTTCGGATGCTGGATCTCAGAAGGAAAATTCAGACAAAGCATCAGTAGACCCCTGGGGGGGGGCCTAGCCCAAGTCTCATAGGAGAAGATGAGATGAGGGAGGCCTTTGAATGGGAGGTGTCGACCTCCACGCCTAGTGATGAGTGGATAGTCTCAGGAGTGAGGATGACTGCTCACTCCTGGGCTCAGATCCTCAGTGAGGAAGAAGATGAGGGGGAACCTATGTGGCCTTGTGAAAAAGGAACGGGTACACAGCCTCAAGCTCTTGCCTCGGAAGAATGCATGGAAGAGATTGGTGATGCCACTGCCCTGGCTGTGCAATAAGAAGAAGTCAGGGATCCGTTTTTCATCTCGTTGAGGATGTGTAGCTGGCAGAACCAGGACTGGCCGCCCCCAAGCCAGGCCAGCGGTCTCAGGTTGACCAAAGCTAGTAAAGAGGAGAGACTGGTTCATAGGAAGGTGAGTGAAATCTATGGAATGTCCTTTCCTACCTTTCCTTGGAGAGTCTGGGAGGAGACTGAGAACAGCAGGAAATCCTGGATCTGTGCCGAAGCAATGAAATGCGTGCATCCTGGTGCAAACAAGCATGTCAAGAACAGACAGTTTCATGAGAAATATACCCAGTGGAGGAGAGGCAGGACACTGTTTATGGACACTGTGCAAATAATGGATGGAGAGGGACATGAAACCTTCTACAGTGTAAATTATGTGCACCCAGACGGGGTAATAATTCAAGCTCCTGACCCCCGGTACTATTGGCCTCAATTCAAGGACCTCCCGGCAAATGTGCCCGTGCCTGCCAGATGGAAAGCCGAGCATTGGTAGTCAATACTGCCACACCAGCCTTTGTAGTGCCTTTGTTGATCCGCCAGTATGGACATCCAGGACTCAGGTGCCCCACTTTCATCAGTTCTACAGTGTACTGGCCTTTCCAGAATCCATCGACTGGCCCACCAGATGACTTCAGATCCAGAGAGGACACCATCCCAACTGTATCCTGCTTCATCGCCTGGTAATCGGATGACTTCAGACCAGCTGTTTTCCTTTTTGTTCCTGTTCTAAGGTTCCAACTCCAGAGATGACATAATCCCAGCAGTTCCCAGATGTGCCCGCCTGTAGTTCCCGGAAGATGTCCGCCCAGCTGTATCAGAAGAAATGCTGCCAGGGAGAGTCTTCGGCTGAGGAGCAGGTCGGTGTATCTTAATCCTTCTACAAGGGGCTGGTAAGTCCGAACTTTTCTATCCTTATGACATTGCAGTACACACCCTACACCAGCAGACTCCAGAATGTGTAAATTGTCTTCAAAGACTCTCCCCTTCGGGACTTTGGCCTGCTAGAACTGTGCTTCACTGGGCTCTGGCCCAGGAGATACTCTTTAATGGACTAGCCTTCGGGCACTGTGGTCACTAGATGGGACTTTTAGGGCACTCCATCCCCCAAATGTGTATTGTATATAATGTCATTGTTTTTCTACTGTTTTCTAGTGTATATACTGTTTTTCTACCTTTTGTAAAAAAATTATTTTTGGGATTCTCCAGTGTTTTGATGGTAGGGGTTTAGGTAGACTGTGTATGCAGATTAGCAGTGTGTGTTGTCTTTCTTTTTCTTGCAGGTGTTCCTGAAGAAGATAGAAGAGAAGACAAGAAGAGGAGGAGGGGCTCATCGGAGTTCCTCACAAGTATTTTAGTGTGTAGTAATTTAAAGTACCGTGGTTATTGTTGTTACTGTAGTAACCCTTTCCTTCCACAGGTGTGGTTGTGGGGGGTAGGGAGGCAGTAATGTAACGTAATGGTATGGTATTAGTTTCTTGGTGTGTTGTTGCAGGGTGCCCAAGGTCGGGGAGGTCCCTGGGTTGTTTTTGTTTTTGGGTGTTAAGTTAGAGGCAGACAGATTTTTCCTAGAGGGCTAGGGGGGATAGACAGGCTGTGGTCCTGAAGGATCCTAGGGACTGCAGTGCTGATCTATTAGGGCTATGATCTAGACAGTTCCACCAGAGCCACTAGGCATCCATAGTAAGTGGGTAGAGTAGAGGCTGAAATGTCAGCTAAAGGCCTCTAGGCCCTTAGTGTTGCCTGCCTGTGCTCGCACATGGTAGGAGGGGGCCTGATCACCCCCCTCCGCAGGTAGCACATAGGGTGGGATGGCCTAAGCCGGGTAAACAATGGCTGCAGACAGTCATTTTCCTGGTCAAGGGTGAGTGTAACCCCCCATTACCTGGGGTTACTAGAATCCCAGTAAGACCTAGTGGTAGGCAGGGAAGGTAGCTTGTGAAACTCCAGTTAAATGGATTTCACACTGTCTCACTCTGTTCTCAATCACAGCTGAGACTGAGGGATGACATCACCATAGAACTATCACAGCTGTATGAGTCACATTGGAATCTGAAGAAGGGAGTTAGATTAGAATGTTGGGAGTTTTGAACAGTCAGTGGTCAGTCTGTAGTTGGAGATTGCGGTGTGAGGAGCACAGCAGTTCTGTGCACAGGCTCTTGGAGCTTCAGCTCTGAAATAGAGCTACATTTAGGGAAAGGTGTGTGTTTCCACCTAAAGAGGGACACAGTAAGCTGTTCTTTAAAGTGGTGGAGACCGCTGATATGGGTCTCTGTGCCCCATCCCTCAGGGGATGGGGGTGGAAGGTTTGCCTGCTATTCCAGGGGCAACCCCCTGGCTACTGCTAGATAAGAAGCTGCCTTATTTTTCCCAAGGTGTAGGGTACAAGAAGATTTCAGATTCACCTGTGGGCACCTGCAACCAAAGGGTGAGTTCTGCTCTTTCTAAAGGGCCCATGTTTCATCCGAACTGTGTTAAAGTGGGATTGGACTGCTGAAGTAGTGGGAGGCCTAGAGTAGAAGCAGCAAAAGTAAAAGTATGTTCAAGTCCAGCACAAGGGAAAGTCAAGACATGTAGAGGAGATGTGATATACGTCTACCCTGTAATCTACATTGCCAAGCTTTCAAAAAGAGTTGTTTAGTGTCCAGAGAAATAGCCGGGTATGGATTGTGGGAGCTGGAGGTGGGAGACCCCCATCTTTAGTAACCAGGTCCACCTCTATGGATTTGCTCTGTGGTTTCTACTTGCCTCATGCACTTGGCCAGTGATGAAGTACCCAGACGTGGGATGGAAGAAAATTTCCCTTAAGGAGTCAAAGGCTCTAAGGTGGTTTGGGGAGCCACCAACAGGAAAACTGGTTCATTCCCATATGGACTGAGATCAAGTGGCCGGCGGGGGAGCTGGGCCATGGGAAAAACCCAAGCAGTGTACAAGTCGGGCTGTGTACTCAAAGCTGCATGCAAGTCCGGGCTGTGTGCCTGGTGGCTTCAGAGCCTGAGGGCTGAAATAGTGAAGAAGTGTTCTGTTATCTCTAATATGCATTACCAGGAATGTAGCCCCGTAGGGGTTCATCTATGCTTCATTTGTTCAGTTTGGATGTAAATAAAAGCCACACTCTAGAATCCCATTCCTGGTTTTGGACATTACAGTTATTGCTTCCTGTGTTCAGATTTACTTGTGTGCCCCTGTGCAGAGTAGCCAAATCTAGGCCCCCTGTGCCGAGTAACCTAGTCCTCCCCGAACCTAGTCCTCACCAGGTACTGCTGTCAGCTTCAGCAGCATGCCACCTGCCATTTTGCAAAAAGGCAGGGGTCCGGGGCCTTACACTTGAAAGTTACATCCAATGCAATGAGAGTGATGCTTCTGTCAAGCATCCTAAATGCAGTTTAAACACGGTCACATTCAGTACTTTATATACCAAAAGGCATCCATCCTTGAGTAAGTTGACAACGACACTTTCATCAAGCATCCCATATGTTAGTTACAGGCAGTCACATCCAGTGCCTTCTCTATACCAAGAACATTATTCCCAAGCAGAGTCCTATCCAGCATGTCTAAAATTGTACACTTATCCCAAGTGTTCTCAGATGAAATTCTGGTCAAATACAGGTACATTCTCTTTAAGGTGTCTTAGACATAATATGCTCTAGGGCCTCCTGTCTCATGAAGTGGCTAACGCATCTTGGCAGTCAGCTCCACGATGGCAGGACTCTATCCCATAGCTACACAACTTGCAACACATTTACATGCTGTACCTGCAAGTTAGCCATTTGAGCCACAGACAAGATGCAGTATTTACTTGAACTAGGCAGTTTCTTATGGGGTTAGTAGCCCAGACTGATAACTTCAATGCTTCAAACTTAACAGCACACATTTCTCAGTGGGGCTTGGGGCTCCCAAGATTACCTGCTTAGCTTCTCCCTCATAGTGGGGGGTACGAGGGTACTCACTCAGGTCCTCCATGGGTCTCATCTGCAATCAGAGCATCCTGAAGACTTCTTCAGCTTTCTCACCTCTGAGGTACTCAATCAGCGCTCTCACCACTGCATGATGTCATCTGGTCTGGTCTGGTCAGTGCTCTCACCACTGCTGGACATCTAATCTTTGGTCCACATCTTTCCCCGACGTGGGAGGGAGAGCTAGCCTTTGGAGGACAATACTGGCAATCTCCACACTAGCTGTTGCAGAAAGCACAATTACTGTAACTGTTAAACTTTTAATTATGAAAATAATAAATGCCCCCTGAAGACTGAAGGGGCTTGGATTAAGTGGCCCAGGCCTGGTGGCATAGTTGGAGCCTGAGCCCCTCCCCCATGGGGGCTCCCAGCAGGCTGGAGCCTGCTTTCTCTGAATCTCTCAAAATCTCTAGACAAATGGCAACACTGTCTCTTTATAGAGTTCCTAGCTTGACTTCTGATTGGTAACAGGGATGGGGTGACATATCTCCAAGTTGCTGAAGGACCTGTCAATCAGAACAATCGAGGCACAATTGGGTTGTGGAATTGGCACCAAAAATAATGTCCAAGTAAGTCCCCATAAGCACTTGAGTGCTTACCCATGAGATGCAGTGAATGTCCCACAAGTCCTGGCTTTCTATTACTGGCATTCCAATTGGCTATACTGCTGGCAATTGCTGCTTAACTCACTGTCCCTTATAGCAGATTAGATACAGTTCTGAATAATGTCCTGGTGCAGCCAGAAAGAAATAATTATTTGCCCCAAATGCCCCATAGTTCTGTAGCTTAAAGGCTGCACTTGCAGTCACTGCACGGATGAAAAACATGGCTCTTTTACTTTTTCTGTCGCTACTGCACTTATGCAAGCTCCCCCTGCAGCAGCTGACAGGCCGACACAGAGTCCCAGATTCTGGAATTGCCAGGGAAAAAGTATCTATTTCAATTTGTTAACATTCTCCCCCACATACAGTATGTTCCCAATATGCAGCAACAAGTTTCATTAGTTAAAACATTTAACCTCTCTTACTTTTCAGCTGGAGCCCAACACAGCTACCCTGGAGGCAGCCAGGCACACAATTATTCATTATACAGATGACCAAGGCCCCTCTTAGGCATACTTAAATGAGCCCCGGTCAAAACTCTTTTAATGTTCACCAAAGCAGTCCCTCAGCAGGCTGTCCGTGGTCACCGGGTCCCAAATACTGGAAGGGATCGCAGGACCCATGGCACAGTCCCCGAGGTGACTTCAAAACAAGCAGCTCCACATCAAAGGTGCTTTGTGTGCTAACATGACTCCTGCGCCTTGAAGGCAGCACTTTTGCAGTGGGAGATCGCGGTCAATGTTTTCAGCCCTGACGGGTTGGATTCTCATTTGCGCTGCAGGCTGGGACAGTCATGAGGGCAAACAGGACCTGGGAAGTCAGAAAAAATTAGGGGCCAAGTCGGGAGAAGCCCAAGAGACAGCGAGAGAAGGACAGAAAGAAAGAAAGGGCTATGGTAAGCCCAAGCAGACATTTCTGGGAACCACCATTTGCAAGGGGGTTACAACTGTATGTCAAGTATTGCTAACCATGACAAGAAGAAACATTTAAAGATTTCATGTGATAACGGTGATCAAAACCACGATCGCCATTAGGGCGAATGTACATTGCCAAAAAATCAAAACAGTGATGTACACTGCCAGCAAGACAAGTAGGGTGACACTGCTTTCCATTATTTTTGCCCCCCACCACTTAAAACAATAACCAACTCCAGGGCGCTGCATGTCGAGAAGGGGGAGAACCTTACCAAAAAAAAAATTATTACTCCCACTTGCACAAAAGCACAAAATATTGTGCTCCTCCCCAGCCCTGAACTCTGCAACCTCTCCACTGTAGCCAGACACCCTCACCACCACACCACATGGCCAGCTCTGCAGCCTCTCACTGTACTACCTCCCACATAGCTTCGCTCCTCTTCCATTCCCATCCTGTGGTTCCGGTCACCTTCCTCTTTGCCCATCACTACCCTTTCAGGGTAGCTAACATTCCAGGTGCTGAGATCTAGTCACTCAATCTCAGTTGCCGTATTCACCACAACATGGTCTGGTTTTGGCCATTTGGGGGGGGAAGGGGATAGTTCCAGGAGAGTGACAATTACTATTGATTTTAGAGGAGCAGACTTTAGGGGCATGGGAGAGATTCTCAAGGAGCATTTGAGGGAGATTACACCAAGGACGAATGCAGAAGGTAGTTGGGAGATCATAAAATGCGGACTACAGGAGGCCATCAGGTCCTGTGCGAGGGTGAAACACAAGGGAGAGTGGTCTCGTAAACCATGCTGGTGGTCCAAGGAGGTTCAGGAGGCAGTAAGAGAGAAGAGGGCTGCCTATACAAAAAAATGAGAGGGGAAAGGGATAGGGAAAAGTACTACCTAGCAGCCAGGCAGGTCACCAGGGTGGTGAGGTGGACAAAAGTCAGAAAAGAGCAGTGGCTTGCCCAGGGGATAAGAGGTGGAGAAAAGGGGTTCTTTAGGTACATTAGGCAGTGGAGTAAAGATCAAGGGCCAGCCCGGCAAATTGAGGGCAAATGGGGGGGGTGGTGGATGGAGGGGGCTAGGGAACAGGAGGAGATATTGAATGATTATTTTGCTCGGTGTTCACTAGGGAGGGGCAGGGAGACTTACAATGTGGGAGCTAAAGGAGTTAGAAGGGCAGGCGGATTGCTGAGCTGTTAAAGAACAAGATGTTGAGAGAGATACCTCAGGGTATTGCATCAGGAGGAACCTGCTAAAGTGGGGGTTGGGGGTGGGACCGACAATGCTATCCCCATCGGCTGGGTGTGGGAAGCCCTTAAATCCTTTAAAATGGACAAATCCCCTGGGCCGGATGGCATACGTCCCAGAGTTCTGTGAGAGATGGTGGATGTTCTGGCTGCACCTCTGGTGGAACTCTTTAACATGCCTCTAGAGACTGGGTGGGTGCCTAGGGATTGGAGGATGGCACATGTTATGCCCATCCGTAAAGGGGGATCGAGGGAGGTACCAGGAAACTATAGACCCGTCAGTTTGATGTCGGCGGTGGGGAAGATGATGGAGAGTATACTGAAGGAAAGATTGGAGGAGATGGGATACCTGGATAGTCGTCAGCATGGGTTTGTGCCAGGTAGATCGTGTCAAACTAACCTTGTGGAGTTCTATGAATAGGTAATATCAGAACTTGACAGGGGGAGGCCAGTGGATGTGCTGTTCTGGGACTTCAGCAAGGCATTTGACTTGGTTCCTCACAAGGGCCTTCTGGAGAAACTGAGGGGGATGAGGGCAGGACCATTGATGGTCAGATGGATCAGAAACTGGCTTGCAGAGCGCACTCATAGGATAGTGGTCAGTGGGGAGGTATTGTTTCCTGGGGAGTCACTACTGGGGTACCACAGGGCTCAGTTCTGGGGCCACTCTTGTTTAATGCCTACATCTCCGATATCAGGGAAGATATCGGGTGTGAAATTAGTCTCTTCGTGGATGACTCTAAGCTGAGGGCAGTGGTAGAGGGGGATGAGAGGAGGATGGCCCTGCAGAGGGACCTGGATACACTGCATAGGTGGGCCTGCACCTGGAAATTAACTTTTAACTCTTCTAAGTGCAAGGTGTTACACCTTGGGTGGGGTAACCCCGAGCATGGGTACACCCTAGGAGAAGATGAATTTAAGGCCATGACAGGGGATAAAGACCTGGGAATCCTGGCGGATGTCAACGTGAACAATTCAGAGCAGTACAGGAGGGCTACAGTCAAGGCAAACAGGATGCTGGGCTATATCACAAGGGGTGTTACCTCAAGGAGCAGGGAAGAGATTCTGCTGCTGCTGTACAATGGCCTGGTTAGGTCACACCTTGGGTACTGTGTGCAGTACTGGAAGCCACACTTAAGAAGGGACATCCTGCTACTGGAAAAGGTCCAGAGGACAGCAACCAAAATTATCCGGGATCTGGAGGAATTGACATATGAGGAGAGACTAGAGGAGCTCGACCTCTTCTCGCTGGAGGAGAGGAGGGATCAGGAGGATATGATTGAGGTCTTCAAGTACCTAAAGGGACTCAATAAAGTAAATAGAGATGGGATTTTTAGGCTGAAAGAGGGTGGAATCACCAGAGAACATAGTGGGAATCTCGAAGGTAGAAGGATGAGGGGGGAAAGGAGGTAGTAGTTCACTGAGAGAGTGGTGGAATCATGGAATGTGCTGCCCAGGGAGCTGGTAATGACTTCTATGGTGGAAGGTTACAAGAGAGGGTGGGACAGGTATAGGCAAGGTATGAAGCAGTGGTTGGTGAGCCCGGGTGGGGGGGGGGATTGGGATGGTGGGAAGGAGAAACAGAGAAAGGAGACGGGAATGGCTTCAGCACCCACCCAGGGTTCTGAAGCACGAGCAGACTTGATAGACCATAAGGCCTACTTTGCTGTCATCTAGTATGTTAGGATGTTATCTAATCCATCCAGGTCAATCTAGCTTTCTGAAAGGGTGTCAAAGAAAGCATTCAGCAAACTTTAAATGTTTGGAATGTGGGTAACAAAAAGGTAACCATTGAGCTTGTTTCTGATTTTGAATAATTGATAGGATTCATGGTAACAAACAAGCCAAAACAGGCAACAGCCCGCGTGCAGTTCACCCTTGACTCAAAGGGAATATCCTCCTATGGACTGTAAGGAACAACATGTCAGTTCAGTTTTATTAAAAATATGTATAAAACCAGGTTGATATATTAATGTTTAAAACAATACAATAACATATAAATACATTTCCCTATTGCACAATACAATGTACAAATCCAGCATTTTATTATATATATATCAAAACTTCATGACAAGCATAGTTAATCGTATAGTGAGTGTTATACTCTGTAACTGTTAGTATAACTTCCTTAAAGCATAACATAGGGCCCTTGTACTCTCCATTTATCAAGTGAAATTATACAGACCGTATTAATCATTTAGTTAAGACCTAGCTTACTGGAATTTACACATTATCTTGTAAGAGTAATTTGCAAGAGCATATATTTTTGCATTATTTTTCTGATTGGTATCAAATATTGTATGCCCTTTATTAATAGCATCTATCCCCATGTTAAAAACAGGATATACAAACTTTTTTCTTCAAACAGTTTTTGGCAATCCCACGTTATAAGTTTGACATTTTCGTCAGAAAAACAAGGTACTTCAGCAAGCTGGACATTATTTGGTTTCCATACGTTTCCATAGAAGTCAAACCTTAGTTTAGTCCGTGCTTTCCTGTGATTTGAATTCTTACAGTATGTAAGATATTTCTCTACACAAAACATATCTTTTGTCAATTTTAGAGTCATATACCTAGAAGATTCTTTGATGTTGCCCACATCTCCGTGCATGGCAATATCTGTAATTCTCTGTATAGTTGTTCTAGTAAATGCTACATGGTCCATAGAGGGGTTTAACAAGGTATTATATGGTAGACCATCTCTGTTCAGTTCCTGGTTTAACTTTACCAGCCAACATTGAGAGTCCTTGCTTAAGTTACTTACGGTACTTACCACAAGCCAGCAGAAACAAGCCACACGGTCTATCAAGTCTGCTTGAGTGTGCAGCTAGCACCCCACTTTCTGCAGCTACCTCCCCTAATTACCCCTCACACAGATGAATGCTGACTGACCTTGAACCAGATTAAACTGTTGGTGGTATTTTTAGTGAATGGGGGAAATATGGCCAGGACACCGGAGAAATTCCACTACTCTGCCTACAGGGGTGCTGTCACTTCCTGTAGGCAGGATGGTGCAGCCCAGTTTGATGGTAGATGGCTGTTTGGTAGGAAGAGGTGACACTAGAGCTAGTACACTGGATGACACAATGTCTACTAAGTAAAGTATGGTTTTACTTGAAACCAGTTATGAATGTGTCTGGAACAGTGGAAGGAGTTCAAGGACCAAGTACAGTCGTCATGGATTCTGATGTTCCGCCCCCAGAACAGATACTGATGGATATTAACTAGACTGAACAGGGTGCAACATCTGGAGTTCCGATACAGAAAGAAGCCTATCATGAAACTTTGTTACAAAATGCAATAAAATCGAATAAGGAATTTCTACATAAACTGTTGCAAGAAGACACTGACGTGGGTGCAACTACAAGTACCAATCTACTATAACAACTTTATTTACCCCGGCTGCTTACAAAGATGAGCAGGATGCTCAAAACGCAATAAATTTGACTTCAGAAAAGGTACTTACTTTAAGAAAAGGAAGATACATAGACACAGTTGGCAAACTCCAGGCCTGGTCCCTGGATGCTGCATTGCGAGTGGCTGGCTGGAATCGGGACCTTCATTTGAACTCCTGGGTGTCCGTGGGCCCAGTCAGTGCTGCCCAAATCTTAAGGAGTGCTTACTAAAGGCACCCAACAAAACTGCAAGTCTTGTCACGAATGTTTTGAACCCACACAGCAAGCACCTCTCTGATCTGCACTCCCAGGTTGCTAGGAACCTGGTCAGCATACAGGGGATTTCTCTCAAGAGAATGCAGCTCAGGACTTGGACTTGGGTCAAACTGAAGGTATGAATGAAACTGTAGACAATACTACTGCTGACCAACCCCCAAAATTCTTTATGGCTGATTTATTTAAGACCAGAGAAGAACGAACTCAGAGAAGAAAAGCGGTTTGGTTGAAGTTGAATGGAGATCCTATAAACGCACTGAACAGAAAAACTGTGTAGTGTATGCTGGAATGTGGTTGTATATGGAAATCCATACACTGCAAAAAGTCGTTCTGCATCAGTAGTGACATTCTCACTAATGCAGAATGACTTTTCGTTCTGCGTTAGTGAGGACATAACAATGCAATCACGTCCCACGAGTGCTGTTCGTAGGAGGGGGCAGTTGGTGACTCCTGCGCATGAGCAAGCTGGCGGGCTGGAGAGATCAGGAGGGTGGGTCTCCAGCGAGATACGATGGTCAAAAAACAGAAGTGATCCTGTATTTTGGGGCACCATACACTATACAGAACAGTGTATGGCCTCCCAAACAACTCGGCAACTGCTCTCCCTTGTGTTTTCTATAACGGCAGAGGGACATCTCAAGCTTCGATCTCGAGGTCATCAGCCATCATAGAAAACACTCGGGTGAAGAATTGCCTTGTTGTGCATGGATGGCCATACATTATCCTATATATTACACTCAGTATTAAAAGACCAAATGGGAATTACTCCCTCAGAACTGTTTGCTGTAATTCATGTTAAAAGGGAGGTCACTTGTGATGTGAGTTTTAAGACTAGTCACACCTTAGATAGGTTTTGGGGCAAGTATCCACAGGTCCAAAATTCTCCAGTTTAACACCTCCCCCTGATTCCTTTCACCAAGCCTTCTGTTAAAGTCATTACCATTTTGTTTGGAATGAATGTGTGAACATAGCTGATATACTATATTGTTTGCAACGCAGGTGCATGGTTCTAGAAGCCCCAACCTCCATCCTAGATGATGATCTGGTATGAAGGGAGAACTGAAAAGTAAAAGTCCAGCTTAAACAACTGAACTCAGGTATTGTTCATCTTCCAGGAAGTTTTTATATCACTAGAGACAGGGGCCTATGTTTCTACCAATGGCAGCCCAAAACTTGCCACAAATGTGGGGCACATACTCACCTAAGTTCAGTATGTGAAAAACCAAGATGTAACCTGTGTTTTGAATACAGTCATGTCAGACTAGGGTGTCCCAACCCTCTTAAGTGTAACTTGAGTGATGAAGAGGGTCACACATACAGGAATTGCCCTTGGGCTAAAAGGACTTAGATTAGATGGAGTCCAGCAAGACCCTGTTCAATTGATAAATAAATGCCAGGTGCAAGCCCTTCAGAATTAGGAAAACTCCAAACAGCCCCCAGAGAGTGAAACTATTTCTCTTTCTCCCCTTCCAGCTGAGGTAGGTGCTTCTGTGATGGATTTAGCAGCCCCCCACCAGTGAGGCTAATGATCTGGGTTATCCCCCTCCCATTCATAACTCATCCTCTGAGGTCTGTGATAGTGTAGTTATGCCCCCCGCGAGGCATTGTTCAAGCTGGAGGCTAAAAGAAAAAAGGAAAGCTGTCCAACTCCCCCCACCTGAAGAAGAGGGTGGTAATCAGAAATCATTACCAAGTCTTAGCAAACAGAAGACAGTAGGGTGACACGGAGGATAAAGGGTTTGATTCTGACTCATCCACCGTACCTTCTAAATTAGACCCCCCTTCAGAGTCTCAGACACTGTTAAAAAGAAGTCTGGGACATCCTACTAGAAAGGGTCACAAGCCAACCCAACTTGGCATCTGAATGAGGAATGAGTAACGCCTTTCTTTCCTAACCCTTAACATATGCAGTATTAAGGCATACAAGAAGAGACTCACAACTCTTCAATTGTTGAAGGACTTTGCAAATTACTTTATCTTTATTCAAGATACAAGCGTAAAAACACACAAAGTCTCACACTCAAAATAAACTTTGGTCGTTGGGACCATGTTTTTTGTCTCAAGGCCCAGGCATGTGATGGGGTTGGAATATTAATAAAAGGTTACCAGTTTACAATATGGAGGGTGGTTGATATTAGACTGTGAAGGGCTCTTTTATTAGACCTAAGCAGAGATACAGAATCATTTAGGTTACTTAATGTTTATGCCCCCCCGAGCATAGCATCCTGTTCTAACACTTTTTTCTTTAATTCAACCTTATCTGCACATGAGAAAACATTATTTTGGGTGGAGATTTTAATTGTTCCTTGTCATTAATGAATAAAGGTGGCTGGACCACTAAGTTATTTGGTGATTCAAAACATCTAAATGATGTCATAAAGATAGTAGGGCTTGTGGATGGATATGTTTTGGTTCACTCTAACAGTGCTAACACTTTCTCAAAGGGACCACTGGCAGCAGCCCAGTGGCACTGAGGGCTGAGGTGCTGGTCACCTGCACCTCATGCCGTGTCGGCGACCGGTGTTCGGGAGTGAGAACAGGCTGCCGGGGGTTGGCAGGGGAAGAGAGGGATCGAGAGTCTGATGCATTGCTCTCCCTCTCCAGGGTGTGGGGTTTCAGACAGTCAGTGCCTGACTGCCCTCTGGCAGAGGCTGGGGAACAGGGGATGCATCCTGTACAGTGGGGAGGAGTTGGGGCAGACGCCAGGCAGGGGTCACGGTGCACACCTGCTGACTCAGGTGGAAAAGAGAAAAATTAGGAATGGCACCTAATGTGAGCGGCTTGATGGCCGTACACGGGTTTCACCGTGCCTGGTGGGCACCCCTCTGGATCCGTGTTTCATGGGGAGTTGAGGGCTCTCTGTGGCCCCACTGTGAGGGGGAAGCCACAGGAGTTTTGAGTGCCTGCCGAGTGGTAGAGGCATACGGTGGCTGGATGCCCCCAGGGATGCGTGGACATGGGGAAGCAGCTCAGACGGCCACTAAAGGAGGCAAAAAGTAGGGGAAAAAAAAGGGCCCACTGGCAATACATAAAGATTACATATTTATCTCCAGGTCTTTATATGGTAAACAAATTCAGGTTACTCCCTGTGAAACTTCAGACAACCTAGCGGTTTCATTACACTGCACCCTGGGACCCACTTGCCCTTTTCTGTTCCCACACAAATTTACTTCGAGATGGATGTTAAACAACTCTCTGTTATCTTACTCGGATATGGAGGAAAATTAGCAGATTTACCGTCAGCAAGGTTTTCTGTGATAGAGGCCTTTGATTCACTCACATGTTGGTGGATTGATACTAAAATTGAGTTAACAAGCTTTCTTTATTAGACATTCTGTTAAAAATACAACATCCACCTATTTGCAATACTTAAAATTAAGATATAAACCATATAAAACAATTGCAAGAGCTTCAGAATTTAAATTAGATTTAACCAGTGAAAAAACGGAACTTAAGGCAGAAACATTTCAGTAGCAATACAATTGAGCTGAATCACTGAAACTTGAAGCACAGTTTGCCACCCAAGGCTCAATGCCCTCTTTGGACATTTATAAGAGTTGCCAGAATAGAATAAGTCATACTAGAATTGTCATGATTCTTGACCCATGTACCAAACTGCAGCGCTCAGATCATGATAAAATCAAAAAGTCTCACAGGCTTATACTCAGTAAATAGTTGGCACTCCCTCCTTGGCAACTGGTGATCTTGGATATTTAAGGAATTTAAATATCCCCCACAAAAATCAGGCGTCCCTTTTAGATTTATCCTCCCCAGTTATACCGGCTAAAGTTACTGCAATTTTTTGGAAATTAAAAACTCAGCACCTGGAAGTGATGGACTTACCAATGAGCTATATATTAAATGTGCAAACTATTTTGCTCCAGTCTTGTCTGATGTATTCTCTCACATTGTATCTTCAGAAACCTTTCCTGAAGTTATGTTTCAAGCATTGGTAATCTTCTTGTATAAAAAAGGTGATAAAAGGGATGAGACCAATTCATCTTCTTAATGTGGACTACAGTTTTTCCAAATTCTTTTGAATTTAAAGTGTTTTCTTCATGTTACCAGTCTTCAATATCGGCTGTGCATCTCATCTCCGATGCCTTCTGAATCACATAAAAATAAGTGCGACTCCTGCTGTTCCCAAATCCTGCATAAGGACGGCCATTTCCAGTGTTTCTTTTGTCTAGTCCCAGACCACCGCGTGAAAGTGTGCAAGCACTGCCACAAATTCAACTCCACTACCTGCAAGAGAAGGCAGCAGGCCCCTTGAAACCCCAGTTTTAAAGAAGGAGATGGCCTCCATGGAAAGGAGTTGAAGAAACTCAGGCAGATGTCTGACTCTCCCAAAGGGCATCACAAAAAGAACTGGGACAAGGAGAAGCACAAGGACTGGGTCTCTTTCTCCATAGCCCCACAGACTCTGGCTGGAGTCACAGCCCTCGACATTTCTTCCCCTTCGAGGGATCCTTCTCAGACGGTCACTCTGGTGGTGTCCAGGCATGTGTCCATCGGTCCCCCCATCGGCCTCATGATTGAGCCTGATGGGAGCCTCCAGGGCAAAGGAGGCCTCCATCCCACTCTGGCTTCTGATCCACAGCCTAGTGGTGCAGGTGGGTCCGGTAAGTCAGGCTCCGGCATTGCCATTTCCCACCCAGACAAGGCTGATAAGTCACCCATCTGCACTGATGAGCACCCAGCCTGCATTCCTCCATCAGGTCCTGATGCTACACCTGATGTCCAGGGGTCACCACAGCAGACAGCAGTCCAGCTGCAATTGGAAACTCCTCGTTTCCCTCCTCCTCTGGAGTCTGCTCTTCTTTCCCCATTCTGGATGTCAGCTCTCTCAGCCTGATAATGGTTTAGAAGAAGTTCAGAATGCTCTCCCTCCAGAACCTTCTTCCCCTTCTAAGGACAGGTCAGTGGTTTCACACACTGGACATGGAGGATCCTTACCTGCACATCCCTATCCACCCGTCCCACCACAGGTTCCTCAGGTTTTGTTTCGAGAGGGAGCATTTTCAGTTCCGGGCCTTTCCTTGGCCCCCGGGTGTACACCAATTGTTTAGCAGTCTCCCTGCACACGAGGCATCCAGGTTTTCCTCTACCTGGATGATTGCCTGATTGCGGCTCCTTCCAGGGAGGACCTGCTTCAATCTCTTGCCATTACTTGGGAGACTTTCTCCAAGGTGGGCATTACCATCAACTTTGCCAAATCTCTTTTTTTTCCCTCCCAATGACTGCAGTTTATTGGGTCAGTGTTGGATACTCAACTGGGCAAAGCCTTCCTCCTCTGGACAGGATATTCTTTGCTTCTACAGGTTCATTCATTAATTTTCCAGAAGCATCTCCCCACCCGGAAGGCTCTTCACCTCCTCTGTCTTATGGCGGCTGCCGTACCTACAGTGCCTCTGGCCAGGCTGCACATGAGGGTTTTGCAATGGACCCTCAAGGTTCAGTGGGACCAGTCAGTGGATGACTTGGACTGAGAGATCTTCATCTCAGATCCCATGATCAGGGATCTTCGTCGGTTGTTAGTCCTGGGGCACCTCTCTCGGGGAATGTCCTTTTGCCCCAATATTCCCTCCCATGTCCTGATGGTGGATGCCTCAAGAATGGGCTGGGGGGCTCACTTCAGGCCCCACAAAACTCAGGGGCATTGGTCCCTACATGAGGCTCAGTTACACATTGATGTGCTTGAGATGAGGGTGGTCCTTTATGCCCTGTAGATATTTCAGTCCCTTATCCCTCCCAGGCCCCTGATGGTATACTCAGGCAGTATGTCAGTTGTTTGTTACCTCAACAAATGGGGGGATGTGATCCTACCCACTATGTCGGGAGGCCATGAGGGTGTGATCCTAGGCCATTCAGCACCGTGTTCACCTGACAGTGCTCCATGTGCTAGGAGTTCAAAATGCTCTGGCAGATGCTCTCAGACACTCCTCAGCAAGGGCTTATGAGTAGAAACTAAAGCAGGCCATTGTAAATGACGTATTTGCTTATTAGGGCACGCCTCAGTTAGACCTGTTCCTGTCCTCATCCAACGCCAAACATCCCGCCTTCTGCTCACTTGTTCCAGGGTGAGATGTTTTTTGGCAGGACTCGTAGTCTTTCTTTTGGAGAGGCAGATTCGTTTATGCCTTCCCTCCAATTCCATTGATCCTGCGTGTTCTGCACAAGGTTTGGGCGGAAGGGGCACAAATGATTCTCATTGCTCACTTTTGGCTGAGGCAAGTCTTGTTCTGTCTTCTGCATTAGTTCTCAGAAGAGCCTTCTTTCCCTCCTCCGATCTCCCAGGACCTGTTGACTCAGAATTGGGGGACCTTGGTTGATACAGGCCTTAGGTCCCTTCAACTGCATGCTTGGCTCCTGCAGATGTAGTGGCTGCTTGCTTTGGGGTTTCACCAGAGGTGGCTTATATCCTGGTAGAGGCCAGAAAGCCTTCCACCAGGTCCAGTTATGGCATGAAGTGGAAGTGGTTTTCGATCTGAGCTGAATCCCAGTCTCTGGAGCCCTTTTCCTGCCCAGTGGCCAGGATCCCGGATTACTTCAGGTACCTCTTCGATCTGGGTCTCAGTTATTCTTATTGATGGTTTACTTGCCAGCCATCTCCACTTATCATTCCTTGTTGGAGATAAATTGGTGGTCTCTAAGACCTTCCTTGGAGGTATTCTTCACCTGAAACCCCCTATACGCAGCATGGCTCCCTCTTGGGACCTCAATTTCATTCTAGAATAGTTCACGCTGCCTTCTTTCAAGCTGGCAGCCGAGGTGGACTTGCGTTTTCTGTCTTGGAAGACTTTAATCCTCATGGCAATCACTTCCGCTTGGAGGATCTCTGAGCTCCAACGCACTTGTATGCCATCTCCCTTACCTAATTTTTTACAGGGACTGGGTGGCAATGAGAACTAACCCCATGTGTCTTCCTAAAGTGGTGGCTGAATCCACCCTCATTCAATCGATTGAGTGTCCTATGTTTTTCCTGGAATACTCCAACCAAGGGGAACATCTCCCTCACACTCTGGATGTACATTGGATCTTGCAATACTATACCAACAGAATCAAGGACCACAGGAAAACAAACCAACTGTTTGTTTCCTTTGCTCCAAAGAAGGAGGATAGTGCTGTCTCCAAACAGTGTCTCTCCAAATTGTTGGCCAACTGTATTACCTTTTGTTACAATAAACCTCTTCCAAGCCAGGCAAAGGGTCATTCTCCAGGGGCATGGTGGCTTCTGCCACATGCTTCAAAGGCATCTCTGCCACAGAGATCTGCACTGCAACTACCTGGGACTTCTGTCCATGCTATTACCAAGCATTACAGCTTAGATGTTGCCTCTCGATGCAGAGCTGGTTTTGGCCTGGCTGTTCTGCAGGGTCTCCTTTCTTGAGCCAGCCCCTGACAAGTCATTAGTGGACAGATGATATCTTCTTCTTCCCTGGCTTCTCCGGGTTCTGTACTGCTTGTGATTCAGTCCTTTTGGTTAGTACCTACTGCAAGAGCCCTCTCAAAGTAAGATGGTACAGTTATGTAAGAACCTACCGTAACATCTGCTTTCCCTCCCTCCATCCCCCTTTGTTTCTTCTCCTCTTTATTTTTAGGGGGCATTTCCTCTTCTCCAGTCATGCTCAATGGGAGACATGGAGGGCAGGCAGGGGACCGCACATTTATGCTGACGCACGCTTTACGTCAGTCAGCTGATGGTGGTGGTCTCTGACAGAGACTGCTAGCTAGAAGATTTTCAGTGAGGTCCTGGCAACTGCCGACTTAATCCTATTGGTTAGTATCTACTGTAGAAGCCTCTCTAGAAGATCTACTGTTACAGTAAGTTCTTACTTAACTGTTCTTTTTGTAGGTATACCATATCCCAAATAGTTTTATAAGATGGATTTCTGTACTGAACAAATCAACCAAGATTATCCCTTATGTTAATGGTATTCAAAGCTTGCCCTTTTGGGGAAAAAAGGGGTTTGACAGGGTTGCCAACTCAACCCCCTATTGTTTATATTTCAGATAGACTCCTTGGTTAGGAGAAGCTCTAGAAACCCTGGAATTCCATCTATTCCCCTCTCTAATGGTTCCTTTGCCCCCAAAATTAGTGTGTATGCAGACGACCTCTGCATCTGCTCTACACCAGAGATAAATGAAAGCCTTTTTAAACAGGCATTAGTGGAATTAGTGGAATTTGAAAGTGTGTCAGGATATGAGTTGAATTACAGTGAGTCAGGCATTGGTTCTACCTCCACAGCCACTAATAGAGGGCCCATAAAGTTTTGCAAATATACAGACATCACCTCAGTCTATTAAAATCCTGGGCATCCAATTTGGGAGCTGTGATGATGCAGCTCTGAACTGGTCTCAGTCTCTTCCAAGAGTAGAACAGATGATCTCAATCTGGAAGACTAAGACCATTGCTAAAAAGAGAAAGGTCTCCATGTCATACACTTAATTGTTCCCTTATTTTTACACATCACTTATATCTTCCCTACACCCCTTAATATGGAGACTAGATTAATGGATATCTTCTTCCAGGGCCTCTGGCGCAGCAGACTCAGCCCCATCAAAAGAGAACATACCTGTCATGACTACCCTCTAGGTGGAGTACAGATGGTTAACCCTTTACTATTTTTCTATAGCTTTTTTAACCTTAATTTTCTTCCACTGTTGTCACAACCCATTCAGGAAGAATATCAATATTTAAATTTTATTCTAGAACAATCTTTTCAGGAATGGTTATCCCCCTTATGTTCTACCTTGGAATTTGACGAGGTTTTAACTTCTGCCTTATTTACATGCAGCGTGTGTGAAACTGAAATTGTGGCATGTGACCCCTCAGTCATTACAAAGTAATTCTAGGAAATCCTTTTATGTCTTTAATAGTCACTTCTGTGAGATTCTGCAGGTTGTAATCAGCTATGACTCCCAAAATTTCCACTATTTTCTCACAGCTTACAGATAAAATGTTACCACCATGACAGACCCAGGAGTCAGAGGTAACCACAAACATAAAGCAGTGGAAGAACGTATGTCTCCAAGGCCCGCATGCTTAGAGGTAGTAGAATCCCAAACTCATTTTTATTCGGAATGCCCCTTTGCGACAGAATGTTGGTTACTAACACTAAAATCATGTGGCGTAGATACAGCCTTGTGTATTACATATGAAATATTGGTACTTGGGATATACTCTGTTTCCATAAGCAAATACCATCCGAGAACACAGAGAATTGTCTTTGCTTTTTGTAAATATTATCTGTGGCAGGCAAGATGTGCCCTTCTTTTTCAACACTAAGAATTTACCCCCACTGCAGGCCTTACTACAAATTAAACAGAATTTAACAACACTGTTTAATGAGGAATGCAAACAGAATATTAAGGCTAGGGGTTGGTGGAAACAGTTTGTATAGTTGCAGAATGTTAGGCAAAGAAGTAGCAAAATCATGTACTTTATTTTATTATTATCATGATCGCTATGAATTTGATTCTCTTCCTTTGTTTTTCTTTCCTTTATGTATTATTGATGCCCTTTTTTTCTTTTCTGGAACCAGTAGCGGCTCTAGCCACAAATGGTTACCAGAGCACAGCTGGGGCACAACCGATGGCAGCCAGGGCACTGATATATTGTTACTATGGGGGAAGCTCTGCACCATATGGGGCACCAACTGGGGCACAGCATTTTTTTACCGGGGCACGTGCCCTGGCGGGCCCTGGTGTAGAGCCGCCACTGTCTGGAACAATATGTTGTAATCGGTGTTTATTGATGTGTAAAATTTGATTTATTTTGTTTCTGAAATAAAACAGTTCCCCTACTTTTTTCGATAAGCACCATGGGGTCTTTAAAATCCACTTGAACTACCACCAGAGCAGGCAGATGGGACCTCAGTTTAATGTCTCATCCCAAAGATGGCACCTCAGAAGTGCAGCACCCCCCCGTGCTACAGTACAGTGTCAGTATTGGGGTATTAACCCAAGTGCCAGGTGTGGGAATTGAACCCACAGCCCTCTGACAACCCAAGTGTTCGGGTAAACATGTCTCTTTTTACAGCTAACTAACTGTTTTCTGGGGCATTAAATAGTGTTTTAGAATAACAGCTATTTCTCTTCAAAATTATAAGTTTTAGAGGTGCTGTTACAGCTTCTGCATGAACTACACCATTCATTGTATAAAAGGGTATACCTAGTATGTTTTTAAGAAAAGTAGATTGTAGTAATTCTAAATCTTACTACACCATAAAGATAAAGCTGGCAGGCTGCAGGACCCCGCTGAAAACTTGTAGCTAGCTACATCCAGCAGGGGACTGCCCCGGATGTCGGCCCCACCCTGACGTCGGATACCTCATAAAAGGAGTTGCCCCACAGCATCCCTCAGTTCTTTTCCCACCACCAACTCCCAAGCATCGGCTCCACAGATGCTATCATCTAACGAACTATGCCAGAATTTTCTACTCCAAAATCTTCTTTTGGACAGTGCTTTTTCCTTCGCATGTCATCTTCCCCGACCCCTTCCATCGAAGGACACCCCTCTAAGTGTGCATGTGACAAACAGATCCCAGTCAAGGATCACCACATGGCCTGTGTTTGGTGCCTAGGCCCTAACCATGACACCAGGGCCTCCCCTTTGCCAGCAGTTCAACAGCTGCACACAGATCCACCACCAGAAGGCCCTAGAGACCCTCCTGTTGGAAGAAAAGCTAAAAGCCATGGAGAGAGACACTTCCTCCCAAGGGGACTCATCCCACAGTTAGGGTAAGCTCAAGGAGAAACATAGGGAGAAGGAGAGAAATCGATCGCCATCTAACTGCACATTGGACTCCTGAGCCAGCTCTGGCTCCACCCACTCAGACAGGTCCCCTTCCCGGGCCAAGTCTCAGCCACCTCCCTCCAAGACTCAGATGACAGGTGGCTCAGGTACATCATCTTCCCTCCAGCATCTTAAGATCCGGCCTAAGGATCCCTCCTTTAGCCTGCCATCAGGTTCTTCCAGCCGATCTGAGGCTTCAGAGAGGCACCATAAGACACATTCCAAGTCATCCACCAATGTGGGTCCCGACAGTCTGGACTGGCGCCAGGATGCCGACCATCGGTCAGTCTCCCAACCTCCGAGGGGCTCCTCGGACACATCAGCCAGGCATACCACCAAGCTGACATCCCTAAAATGGATGTCAGATGCAAAACGGTCGACCAATGAGACAACCACCAAACACCCAAAGGACTCTGCTCCTCAGGCTGACACCCCTCCGTCTGCCCAAGACACTGGACGTCGGGGTCCATCCAAGGATGAAGGCACAGACGTCAGTACCCAGCTGGCTATTGATGAGCAGATGTTGGGGGACAGGGAAGACCCAAGGTTGCCTCAAGGCCCAATGCCAAATGCTACTGCTTCCTAGGACCCAGAACCTGGTCCACCTGCCAGGACAGCCCTGATGCCAGGGCTGTCATCTGCTCTCAATTTACAGGCGGTCAAGTAGTTGTTCTCCTACTGGTGGGTGACCATCAGGAAAGATATGGCCCTCGAAAAACCCATGGGGGAGGAACTGCCCAGCCCAGTCCTCTGACCCCTGATGAGACCCCCCCCAGAATGAACCTTCACCTCCTAGTGGTAGGTCCCAAGAAAAATGGGACTGACAGGGATTTTGCAAGAGGCACCATTCCAGAACCCCTTCTAGATCCCCGAGCTCCCACAGGAACAAGAGATCATGTAGAAGGTTGGGCTCCTCTTCATCTGGAGAGTCCCACACAAACACCTGGGATACTTCCAGGTCACCTTTTCCTTTCTGTGTCCCTTCGCACAACCCGAGGGACCTCCCTAAATCACCCCAGGATGTCCCCTCATTTATGGACATAATGAGGCATATTCAAGAAAACAAGTGCTGGGACATGGAAGACCTAGATCCTAAAAGGCAACACCTGGCCCGATATTTACATCAAAAGGACCTGAAGTCTGTGGTGGTTCCACTGTTGGTGGACACTTTCCAGAATGCCACCATAGCCACCTGGAGACATCCACACTCCTCGCCCACAGTCATAGAAAAGTGGACCGCCTGTATAGGGCTCCTTTAGAGGACCCATACTTGGGGCAACAACCCATGACGAACCCATTAGTCATTACAGCCACGCATGACAGATCTCAAAGGCCCCAGCACCTTAGCATGCACCCCCATGACCAGGAATCCAAACAACTGGATTTGATGGGACGGTGCATGTATGCGGTGCCAACCTGCTCCATAAATTCCTTTAACTATCTAACCCATATGGTGCAGTTTCACATCTCCTTGTGCAAGCAAGGCCTAGACCTTGATAAAGGCCTCCCAGAAGATGACAAGGAAAAGGAGCTTCTGAAGCTTTTCCAGACAGGCTCCAACATGGGGACACAAGTCTTAAGGGCCACCTATGACTCGGCATATTCTGCCAGTAGAGGTGCAGCAGCTGGCATTTGCCTAAAGAGACACTCTTGGTTGAGGGTCTTGGGCTTCACACCCAATGTGCAGAAGGGCATCCTGGATATGCCATTCAAAAGATACGTCTGGTGGGTGCCTGCATCTTATCACTGCACAGCTCACAGAGCTGCCTCAGAACTGCCCTGTTCCGGTGGTACCGGCCCACTATCTCAGAGTCACTGTAGTTCTCATACATGATCATGGCACGGTACCGCCTGTGTCAGGCATACCATTGCCAGGCCCTTTTTCGACCATGCTGGTGTTTCTCCTGCCTCCACACACCCCTCATTACCGCATTCATTATGAATGGGCCACTGTCCATCACTCAGTCACTGGATGTCTCCCTGAGTGCTTATGACACTCAGTCAGTCCATCCATCTTTCTGTATGTGTCTCTCTCTCTCTCCTTCTCTGTCCGTCTCTTTCTCTCTCTCTCTCTCTCACACACACTATTTCACTCCCTCTCTCTCTCTGGGCACAATGTTGCGCATCTGCTGTCTGTGTATTTGAACCTGTTTTTATAGGCTCAAGTCTGTCTGACGCAACTTGGGGTTTGTTCCAGACTTGCGCCATGCTTTACGGTTGAATATGCCATTGCACAACTTATTCACGGGAACGCCCCCTGCATTTTCACTGCATACATTATAATTGTGGATTAACGCAATGGGATTTGCTCTGCACCACAGCTCCCTTTGAATATTGCTCGGTGGTGCATCTTTGTACTTGCGCCCGGTGCAACTCAGTTGCACCATGCACAAGTGCTCTGAATATCTCGGCCTATAAATATAATATGAATGGAAACAATTTCCAAATAAAAGATAGGAGGTGTTGAACTGTGGCATGGAAACATAGCTTTGTAAATAGATCAGTTAAACTGTGGAATGTACTAGCAAATGAAGTAGTGAATACACGAAGTTTCCAAGTTTTCAAAACTAGGCTGGACAGATACATTGAGGTTAGTAACTATGTTACTTCCACTGAGTAGTGGGGACAGCTAACATGGTTAATAAACCTTTAGATGTCTTAATTACCTAAGTATGAACTAAGCACTGAATAGATTTAAATATGGAGAGTCAGAACAGCTTCTGAAAAGTAAAATAATAAAACTGAAGGTTTAAGGAAATTATGTAACTTATATTTATATGGCAGAAGTCAGGGATCCTCCTCACAGGCCATCCTTGCTGGGGTCCCCCAAAACTGTAAAGCAGGCTCTGTATTATTTATATATAAATGTGCTGCAGTACTTTAAACCTTGCCGCAGAAGTTGACCTGTAAGTGCCTCTGAAGTTCAGAGTCCCTGCCGCAGAAGTTACATAATTTTGCTGCAGAGAACTGGGGGCCTTGCTCACAAGGTGACTCTGTTCGCAGATCATTTGCTGCTGTACCTGATGGGCACACTCACAAGGTGGCTCTATTTGGACATGGTTTGCTACTATACTTATAAAAACATGCTGAGGGTCTCCCTGAGGTACACTCCTTGCTAACAGAATATGGTGCCCTACTGAGACATAAAATTAAGTGGCTCAAAAGTGAAATCTTACCTATTGGTAAGTTGCTGAGGAGCAAGTTGGTGAACAACCTCATGGGACTACAGGTAGTTCAAGCGATCAAATAGCTGGGGGTGAAAATTCCTGCTCGGCTCTCCCAGCTCTATAAGGATAACTCCCCACCCCTGTTTGCTGCCAGCAGGGCTGAGTGTGAATGGTGGGAGCCTATGCCCCTCTCTATCACTGTTAGAATAAATGTACTAAAAATGTGCACACTACCAAAATGGCATCATTTATTTTAATCTGGCCTAGTCCGCATTCCAAATAGCTTCTTCTCATAGTTCAACAGCACTAAACACAGGTTTCTGTGGAAAGGTAAAGCTGCAAGGGTGAAAACAACTATCCTCCAAATGTTGGCCCATTGGGGTTGCCCGCCCACATAGAAAAAATTATTTCTAGTCTTCGAAGCTCAGCTTCCTCCCTACTGGGAAAGTGGCACAGAACCCTACATGCAGAACCCCTCAAGTCCGGCACTTATCCTCTGTCTACTCCATCAGCTCTGCTTTCAATAATCACCTTGCTCCTAGCTGCTCCTGCCACGTCCCTCCCTAACTCCCTTCTCTAAGCTCTGGACAAACCCTACCCCTCTACCGCTACCTTCATTTACCCTGCACACACCTGCCCAAATTCCTAACTCTCCACCCTTGCAGGATTCCTCACATCCTCAAGTGGTTTCCAGGGAGATGACTCTTCCCCCTCCACCTCACCACTACCTCACTTTTCCCCTTTTCTCTCACTCAAGCACTTGTTAACTTATTTACCCCCCACGTAATATTGTCCGCTCTTTCTACCTATCATGTATAACACTGTTGTAACACTGATTGCAACATCTGCCTTATAACTGTATATTAATGTTGAACTTGTGACTTGAATGTATTTAATGTCTCATTCCTAATGTACCCCTTCCCCTCAGGTCACACCGAGAGACGAGCGGCTTGTCGCTCAGTGTGTCTTCCTGGTGAAACATTTCAATTAATAAATAAATAAATGGGTAGCAATGGAAGAAGAGGAGCTGGGATGTGACTCACAGATCAATGGTAAGCTATTAAAAATTAGCTTACAGCTTTGGTTTGTTGTCAAGTAATAAGACCATATTTAGAACCCTGATTGCGTGTCTCCTCTGTCATTATTATATTTCAGTCACTGGCATGTTTTATGTACCACAACCTCCCTGAAACTCCATGTGTTTTTTTTTTTACATCTCGTTGTGAGCAGACTGCCATTGACGTCATGCAAGGGGTGATGTCAATAGCAGCCACTTGTGTGGCCCAGGAATGACTGTTCTGAATAACTGTTTCACAGCTACATGATGTGCATTCACTGCCACATTTTCTTATTTATGTCTATACAGAAGGTGATTTCTGTGTGCTGACTTCACACAAATAAAAATGCACACAAACAGGGGGAATATGGGTGTGGGCAGGACAGTAGTGCAGTGGGTAGGTAACTGGCTAGGTGGCAGGACACAGAGAGTGGTGGTAAATGGCTGTCACTCCATAGAGGGAAGAGTGACCAGTGGGGTACCACAGGGATTAGTACTGGGACCAGTCCTATTCAATGTTTTCATCAGTGACATTGTGCAGCACGTAGAAGGCAGAATTTCCATGTTCGCTGATGACGCAAAGCTCTGTAACAGAGTGGACATACCAGAGGGTGTAGACAGAATGAGAAGGGACCTGCAGAAACTTGAAGAATGGTCATGGCAGTTGAAATTCAGTGCAAAGAAGTGCAAGGTAATACATATGGAGCACAAAGACCCTGGCACAATATATCAGTTGGGGGGTGACGATATAGCATGCACCAAGCAGGAAAGGGGGTCTTGGGGTTATCATCTCTGATGATCTCAAGGTAGGGAAACAGTGCAACAAGGCAGCAGGTAAAGCAAATAGGATGCTGGGATGCATAGGCAGGGGCATCACCAGCAGGTAAAGGGAGGTCATAATTCCACTATACAAGACACTAGTGAGGCCCCACATGGAGTACAGTGTACAGTTCTGGAAGCCTTACCTAGGTAAGGACATAGGGTACAGAAGGTTCAGAGGAGGGCAACAAAGGTGATACATGGATTGCATCGCAAGTCCTATGAGGACAGGTTGAAGGACTAGTACTGTAACTTTAGAGTTAGATTCTACAATGAACACAATTCTCACTTTGAATATAGCTATCAAGTCTCTGTCCATGTGATGGTTGAAGAATGTCAGGGTGAAAAGGGAACGAGAAAAATCCTGGAAGGGGAAATGAAAGCAAGCTCACCAGCTGGCTAAGCTACTGAAGGTTGCTGTGAGATCAATGGAAAAGGAGAGGTTTTAGGAACAGTCCGTAGGTCCATCAGCTACACCCACCTCTCCTGGGCTGCCGGGAATAAGGGGCAATAACACGAAATCTTTCGGCTCAGAAACCACTGTTGGGCCCACTGAAAATGAAGAACAGCTGCAAGAAATCTTTCAGCTCTGAACCCTTCTCTCTGTTGGGTTGCTGGAATGGAAAACAGATGCTGAAGATCACCCAGCCACTGTTTCTCCTCTGACCACCTGGGACACAATGCAGAAAAGACAAGGTGCAGGAACCACCCAGCCATATTCTCTTCTCCAGCTGACTAGGACATGATGCAGGGAAGGATACAGTTACCACCCAGCCATGGTCTCTTCTCCAACCACCTGGGACGTGGTGCAGGAAAGATAAGATGCAGGAACCACCCAGCCACAAGCTCTTCTCCAACCGCTCGGGACACTATGCAGGGAAGGATGCAGTAACTACCCAACTACGGTCTCTTCTCTAACTGCCTGGGACACAATGCAGGGAAGGATGCAGGAACTACCCAGCCTCAATCTCTTCTCCAACCACCTGGGATATGGTGCAGGGAAGCATGCAGGAAGGGGTGGGAGGACCTCACAGAAACTGAGAAGCAAGATGAAGGTATCTTGTGCTGCCGGATGAGGGATGCCGTAGTTGGCACCAAGGCCAGATGAGCCAAAGTACAATGTAAAATAACAAACTTGAAAAGGTATGAGAAGCAGGAACAGAAGATCTTAAAGATGCTGATGAAGAAGAAGTAAGAACGCAAGAAAAAGGAGGATGTGAATCATACTGAACTTCATCAGACTGCGACTTGCTGTGAATAACAAGTTCTGCACTGGGCCAGGCCATACACTAGGACGTCTGTAGAAAATAACAAACGTGACGTTGCTAGGGAACTGCCATGCACAAGGATCTTCAAGAGTCTTGTTACAGACTGATTCTGGAGTGCACTTGTGGAATACTCTTTCGAGGCTTGCTGAAGACTGATTCAGGAAATACACCTGTTGAAAGCCCTTAAAAGGTTGCTGAAGATTGATTCAGGAAATACACCTGTTGAAAGCCCTTAGAAGGTTGATAAAGACTGATTCAGGAAACACACGTGTTGAATGCCCTTAGAAGGTTGGTAAAGACTGATTCAGGAAACACACTTGTTGAATGCCCTTAGAAGGTTGCTGAAGATTGATTCAGGAAATACACCCGCTGAAAGCCCTTAGAAGGTTGATAAAGACTGATTCAGGAAACACACATGTTGAATGCCCTTAGAAGGTTGCTGAAGATTGATTCAGGAAATACACCTGTTGAAAGCCCTTAGAAGGTTGCCAAAGACAGATTCAGAAAATACAGCCATTGAAAGCCCTTAGAATGTTGGTAAAGACTGATTCAGGAAACACACTTGTTGAATGCCCTTAGAAGGTTGCTGAAGATTGATTCAGGAAATACACCTGTTGAAAGCCCTTAGAAGGTTGCCGAAGACAGATTCAGGAAATACAGCCGTTGAAAGCCTTAGAAGGTTGGTAAAGACTGATTCAGGAAACACACTTGTTGAAAGCCCTTAGAAGGTTGCTGAAGACTGATTCAGGAAATACACTTAGCACAAAATGTGGACACAATGCAATGTAACTGCAATCCTGGGGCAGTTACTCAGTTGGGAAAAGTTACGCAATATTAGTAGTTCAGATAAATGTCACAATTTGAACAGTTATGCTCAGTATCACAGTTCCAACAGTAGCATTCAATATCACAGTCTCTGAGTGTCTAGACAACAGTAAATGAGCAGATATCTGGTTATTTCACTAGGGGCACTTCTTTAGTGGAGGCCCTTTCTGGCCGTGGACTCAGCTGCAGTGGGGTCCCTCTAACTGAATCAGGCTTCACTTGGCTGAGTCCCTGTTGGAGCACACGGCTCATTAGACTGCGGCACCTCTCACTGGCTTGACAGGCTGATCCTGTGGAGAACAAAATGCTGTGCTGCTTTTACTTTAGGGCTGACTGTTGAACCCTATCTGTGGGGTTGACAATACCTGTCTGGCCCCTTTAAGCTATGGGTCTAAACTTGACTGGTTGGGCCCCATTAACTGTAGGCCTGTTGTAGCTGGGCTAAATGCTAGCTGGATCCCTTTAACTATGGGCCTAAATTTTAAAGGGCCCTTTAACTATGGGCCTATTATAACTGGGCCCCTTTAAACTGTGGGTCTGCTGTGGCCGGGCCCCTTTAAACCTCACACAGCCTGGTTACCCCTTCAAACAATTAATTGTGGCCTTGCTGCACTTTTACACTGATGGGCCTGCTGTCTGGGTCCCTCCTAAAATACAGAGCTTGTCTTGCCCTTTTTATTTCTCCCCAGGATATTGCCCTTTAAACAACTGTTTGGACTCGGCAGGGTCTAATGTCTTTAACTTTCCCTTTTCTCAGCCTTATCTCTGCCCTTTATAAATGTTTACTTTCTTCCCTGTGCGCCAGACAACCTGAAGTCCTGCCCCGGGCGTAGCTACACCCAATGAATATTAATTTTATATATATATATATATATATATATATATATATATATATATATATATATATATATATATATATATATATATATATATATATATATATAAATATATTTATATTTATTTTATTTTATATTTATATTTTAATTTTATAGAAATTCGGTCTGCCTCTCCTCCTGGCCATCGACCAATGCTCTTCATGCTTAGCGCCTTTCAAAACAAAACAGAAATAAACTTTTATTACTGGTGGACAGTGCTTTGTCTTTACTGCTGCCGCTGACTCACTGCCATGGCCAGGGAGAACACTGCTGGATCAGGATGCTGGGAGGTGCTGCTGCAGAGGGAGTGACTTGCGGGTGGAGACAGGTACTAGGGGGACAGATCTGGACTTTGTGGGACTTAACAATGGCCGACACTCTTCCTGCCTCCACCAATGTGACTCTTGAGCACTTCCGCCACTGAGGGACTGGGCAAACTTGAAAAAAAAAAAAGGGGTCTTTCAGAGCCTGAACTACAGGTGGATTGGGCCCTTTCTTTCCGACAAACGCCACTGACTGCTGCACGACTAGGGACTGGAGCACAGGATTGGGCACAGGAACTGTAGGACACAGGAGCACAAAGCACAGCCCTCAAGACAGCTTCAACCTCTCCAGGTAAGCCTCTCAGGTCCCCACTCTGTGTGTGTCCTCTATTCCTCACTGCTTTTTCAACTGTCTAAAAAACAAACTCCCTTCAAAAGCTACATTTGGGGGTTCTGGTTCTGGAACACAGAGCTCCTGCCAAGCCCCTTAATTTATATTTGAAGAAAACCACGTGCTGGGAAGGGACAGCAGTCCCAACGTGTGGGGAACCACAGCTCGTGCTGCCTGCTTGAGGGGAAAGTTCTGTGAGAGGAGGCAGCCAGGAGAAATGAAGGAAAAAAAAACTCTTTTTTATTTAAAACAGTTCTGCTGTCTGGCAAGGGGCAGAGGGGAAGCACTAACAGGGGCCCCTAACACACTACCCCTGGGACAACCCTTGGTACCCACCTGTCCAGGGCTCTATGGAGCACCTGTCTGTCTATTCTCTATTGTGCCCCCCAACTTTGAGGCACTACATATGCACTTATTTATCTTATGCATTCTCCTATTTATATATACACTTATTTATCTTATGCAGGTCTCCTATTTATTTTTTTTATTTTTTTTTTTATTTTAGCTTTTGTTGACCGGGTAAGTGCACTAGACAAATCCTGCCTATTTTCAGGCACGACCCGGGGGAAGGGGATACAGATGAATGCCAACTGACCTTGAACCAGATTAAGCTGTTGGTAGTTTTTAGTGAATGAGGAAATTTACAGACACCGGGAAATTCTACTTTTCGGAGAAGTGCCACGGATCTTTAACATCCACCTGAACTACCACCAATCCAGGCAGATGGGACCTCGGTTTAACGTCTCATCCGAAAGATGGCACCTCAGAAGTGCAGCACCCCTCTCATGCTGCACTACAGTGTCAGTACTGGGATATTAACCCAAGTGCCAGATGTGGGAACTGAACCCACAGCCCTCTGATCTCCCAGCCTCAGAGGCGAGTGTGCTACCTACTGAGCCACTGACACTCCTATAAATTTATACATGCACATATTTATCTCTTACACATCTCCTATGTATACATGTACTTATTTATCTTATGCAGGACTCCTATTTATATGTGCACTTGTTTATTGTTTATCTTATGCAGCTCATATATATATACACACACACATATGCACATAATTTATCTTATACATGTCATCTATTTATACATGCACTTATTTATCTTATATGTCTCCTATTTATACATGCACTTATTTATCTTATGCATGTCTCCTATTTATATATGCACTTATGCTATGCAGATCACTTATTTACATATGCACTTTATTATCTAATGTGGGTGTCCTATTTACACATGCACTTATTTATCTTATGTAGGTCTCCTATTTATACATGCATTTATTTATTATCTAATGTGGGTCTCCTATTTATACATGCACTTATTTATCTTATATGTCCTCCTATTATACATGCACTTATTTATGTTATGCATGTCTCCTATTTATATATGCACTAATGTTATGCAGGTCACTTATTTATATATGCACTTTGTTATCTAATGTGGGTCTCCTATTTATATATGCACTTATTTATCTTATACCGGTCTCCTATTAATATAAGCACATATTCGTTATCTTATACAGGTCTCTTATTTATACATGCATTTATTCATCTTATGCAGGTCTCCTATTTATACATGTACTTATTTATTATCTAATGTGGGTCCTATTTATATATGCACTTATTTATCTTATACAGGTCTCCTATTTATACATGCACTTATTTATCTTACGCAGGTCTCCTATATATACATGCAATTATTTATCTTATGCATATCTCCTATTTATACATGCACTTATTTATCTTATTCATGTCACCTATTTATAGATGCACTAATTTATCTTCTATGTCTCCTATTTATACATGCACTTTTTCTCTTATGCAGGTCTCCTTAGTAATAGTCTTCAATAATCTTTAATACCCCACGGCTTTTTGACCAACCTGTATGAACCTGCCTCCTGTTTGGGAGGTGTATGGTTGCTTAGCAACCTCCTGCCTCAGCAGGGATACAAGGGAGTGATTTCATTCCCTCATGACACACAGGTTGGTCAGAGAGGCAGGCCACACCTTGAGCAGCACACTCAAGCACTTTTGAGATTGCAGACAGGGCATTTGTGAATGCTGAAGCTTTGAAACTGTTTGATATTATCCACAATAAGGTAGAACCATTTTATTTTAAACATTTGAAATGTTAGTGCATATAAAGGATTTATGTAAACATTATATAGCATTGTATTTGGTGAAACAGTGTTGCTTTCATATGTTTTTCAGGGTTTAAACCCATGTGTTTGATTTGGTCTTGAACATAACTGTGAGTGAAGTGAAGCCTACAGCAAGTGCTTTTGTGTCTGTTATGAGGTAAATGGCCAAGTTATGTGGTCACAGACTTTATGCAGTTGTTAAAATTAAGCTAATATGGGGCCTTTTTTGTTGAAAATGATTGATAGAACACATTATATCAATTTGCAGGTGGGATGCATGTTTTCTTGTAATATGAAGTAAGCAGGAGGAAAGTGAAATAAAGAACAGTAGCTGTAAGCTAGGTAAATATATGTTACTTCAAGAATTTCACAATGCTTTAACTTAACACAGTATTGTAACATAAAAAAATGGAGATAAATATTTTTGTTTAAAGGATTGTTATACTAAAACATGATTTGTTATTATTGTCTTTAACAGCTATACCCCATGAACAAGCTCTTATACAGAGCGAAACATAGGGAGCAGTATAAACATAAATAAAAATCATTACCAAGAAATTTTTGGATTCTGGAGAAGTCATTTTTGAATTCTTAAACAAGATTTTTTCGTGGACATTTGATGGCACCTTGGGAAGCGGAGGCACAGTGTGCGATTCAACAAGGTTCGTTTCCCACCTTACCTTTGGGATTGCTTCTATGATCCCTCTGCTCCACTGATGCCGGCCTACTTTTTTGTCCCTCATCCAGTCTGATGCAATTGGGAGACAGAGCTTTTGGGGTCGTGGCCCCAATATTGTGCAACATTCTCTCAAGAAGAACCCACTCTGCAAGCACAGTGGAGGATTTTAAAAGTCTATTGAGCTAGCCCTCCCCAGTTAGAATGTCTTTTAGCTAAATATCCTGTATATTTATGTTTTAATATGTATGGTTTGTTTTAAATGCTAAGCCTTGTTCAGAGCCCCAAGCCCTATGTAACAAGTACTTTAGAAATAAAAACTGCCTTGCCATTGGGGAGCAATGAGGATGAAGGCTGCACTCTTCATCTTCAGTTCAAGTAGTACTCCCTGTATTAGGGGAAAGGGAAGGAAGGCATGCAGAAGCCTCACTTTCCAAGAGATGGACAATGTGTTTCAGCAGAAAACTGATGGCCCTGGAGCAAGTGAGCAAAAATACAACAATTTTTGCATTCTGTGGAGTCACAAAAAGATCCAGCTTTGGGCAACCTGACTTTGCGAAGAGGTTGTCCACTACTGAGGTCAGGAGTTGCCATTCATGCTTTCTAGACTGTGACCTGCTTAGCCTGCCTGCTAAGACATATTGGACACCTGGTAGATGCACAGCTGATATTTACTGTATATGCAGTTTTGTTTCCACCTGGAATCAAGTACTTATGTCCGATAGGGTCCCAGGGGAGCTCCCCAACTGCATCAAGAGGCATCCTGGGAGAGCATTTTTTGGAACTGGAATGAGGTATGGAATGCCCTGAAATAAGTTACCACAGTTCATCAACCATGTCAGTGCTTTGTGCAAGGGAGATGTGTTTAGTGTATATTTGTCTACGTCATTTTTCAACTGGTCCCACTGAACTTAAGGTCCACTGTGGGATCCATATATGCAAGCAGGACAGTGGCACAGTGACAGTAGCTACTACCATGAGTTCCAGAAGACAGAAAAGTCCTGTCTGGGATCCACTGACTGGTTTACCAACTGTGTTAGAAGAGCGAGTCATTCTGTCTTATCAAGAGGCAGGAAAGCACCATCCTGAGCTGTGTCCAAGACTGCCCTCTGTACTGCAGTCTTCAAAAGGGTGTCACTACTGACTTTGACCCCGAAGGCATCAATCAATTTCTTGGTTCAAGATAATGCAAGCAGTATTTGTTCCCTGGAGTAGGCCTTTAAGAGCCAATCATCCAAGAAGGTAAAGACTCCGGCCTTCCCTGCGGAGGTCTGTTGCTAACATTGCCAAGCATTTAGTAAAGAACCATGGTGCAAAAGATAAGCCAAAGGGCAACACACTAAACTGGTAATGCTTCCTTTCCAGCATAAACCTCAGATATTTTCTGTGATGCTTCCCGATGCTTGTATGAAGGTAAGCATGCATCATATCTAGGCAGTATATCTAGTTCCCCATTTGCAACAGGGGACTCATGCATAATCATGTTTTATAAATGATTTCATTCAGCGAAGAAAATAATGTACTTCTAACAAACTGTTACAGTAAGGCAGAACACACTAGAAAGTAAAGTTACGTAAGAACTTACCGTAACAGTAAATCTTTGAGAGGAGCTCTTGCAACAGGTAATACCATTAGGACTAAGCCACCAGATGTTAGGACCCCTCAGAAAACTTCTAGCTAGCAGTCTATGTTGGGGGGCCATCCCCGACGTCGGCTCTGCCCTGATGTCAGACATGGTATAAAGAGGAAGATCCCCTGGCACCACCTCAGTTCTGCCAAAGACCCGGCTAAAAGTAGATGGAGAACCAAGGAGGATTTTCTATCCCCAAAGACAAAATTTAAATACTAGTCCCCAGGGGCAGGTGGGTGGGAAAGCCACCTGCTGCAAGAACTCCTCTTGAAGATCTACTATTACACTAAGTTGTTACATAACTGTACTATCTCACTTGGAGAGGGAGCTCATGTAGCAGGTAATACCATTAGGACTGAGTCCCAAGCAATACCAAGAAGAGACCCCAGTCAGAAGGGTGGAGGACAGTAGCGTAGAGCTGTAGGCAATTAGGAGAGGAGTCTCTGAAGGACCTCTAGGCTAAAACCTGCTCTCCTTCTGGAAGCAATGTCCAGACTGTAGTGCCCAATGAAAGTGTGCACCAAACTCCAAGTAGCAGCCACATAGAGGTCCGCTGAGCAAACATTTCTGAGTGAAGTGAAAAATGATGCTATCCCTCTGGTGGAGTGACACTTGACCGGTCCTGCAAAAGGTTTGTAGTACTGCTGATAACAGGACATGATACAATTCATGAGACACTTAGGGTCTGTTTTGCAACAGGTGCACTATCCTTCCTTTGGGCAAACAAGACAAACAACTGGTCTGTCTTTCTGGAGGAACTGGTCCGGGCAAGGTAGTAACAAAGGATCCTAGGTGCATCCACAGTATGTAATAAGGCCTTCCCTCTGTCTGAGTACTCTGGATAGTAAACTGGTAATTGTATGTCTTGGTTCAACGTGAACTCAGACACTACGTTCAGAAGAAACTTAGGGTTTGTACGCAGGGCAACCCTGTCCCTGTGAAAAATAAGGCTCTTTACATATCAGAGCCTGCAGCTCAGAAATCCTCTGAGTGGAAGTAATAGCAACTAAAAATAATGCCTTCCAAAAGATATGGCATTCAGGCCCTTCTGCCTGCAACTTGAAGAAGAGGGAAGGGAGGGACGGCATACAGAAACCTCCCTGTCCAAGAGAGGGACAATGCGTCTCACCAAAAAACACCAGGCCCTGGATCTAGCAAGCAGAAATTGGGCAGTTTGGTGTTGTGTGAAGATGCAAAGAGGTCCAGTTCTGGCTGACCCCATGTTTTGAAAAGGTTGTCTATGACTTCTTGCTATAGTTCCCCTTCGTTGCTCTGAGACCATTGCTCTGAGACTGACAGTGACTTAAGCTGTCTGAGAGGAATGTTGTGGATCCATGGAACAATGACTACTGTAAGATCCAGGCTGTGATACACTGCCCAGATCCATACTCTCATTGCCTCTCTGCATAAGGGATTAGAATGTGTGCCCCTTTGTTTGTTGAGATGGAAGACTACTGGGGTATTGTCCAACTGGACCAGGAGGGAGGCCAGGATGGAGTTCCCTTGGAAAGCTTGTAGGGCATACAGTACAGCTCTCATCTCCAGAGTGTTTATGTGGAGAAACCATTCCATGGAATTCCAAGAGCCCCTTGTCTGGTGCGAGATGCAGCCATAGTCAGAAATTCATATTGGTCGCTACAAGGGAACCCCCTTGTCCAAATGAGCCGGGGTGACCCACTAAACCAGAGACTGACAGACCAGACTGGAGATTCGGATTGGGCTCTTCAAGCTCATCCGTTCCTTGGCCCATTTGTACTCTGAGGTGCCACTGCAGGATCCTCATATTCAAATGTGTGAGGGGAACTATGGCTATGGCTGCGGCCATGTGACCTAAAGTTGCAGAACCACTCTCACTGGGACCTGATCAGAGTCCATCACCCTGTGAGCATGTACCCTTAGCCTGGCTGCCCAGTCTACGGGGAGGAAGACTTTCCATTGGACAGTGTCCAGGGCTGCTCCTATGCATTGTAGCCTTTGAGCAGGCCACAGGTGTGACTTGGGCAGATTTAGTGATGCCCAAGGTCCGGAATAGACTAAAAGTCTCCTCCATCGTCTGGCATAGTTGGTCTTCTGATGAAGCTGTGAGAAGTCAACCATCCAGGTAGGGGGTAGACAATGTGACCCCCTCCCCTGAGTGCTGCCGCCACTACTATCAGGCACTTGGTAAAAAAGCCTTGGTGGCAATAAAAGGCAGAATGGAGGCATCCTGAACTGGTAGTGTCCACTTTGGAGGGAGAAGCGAAGGCATTTTTTGGGGGATGGCAGGATCTTTATGTGCATATAAGCATTTTGCATATCCAGGGAGCAAAGCCAGTCTCCATAATGAAGCATGGGCAACAGGCTTGCTAAGGTCACCATTCTGAACCTTTTGTATTCGATGAAGGTGTTCAGCTGGCTCAGATCCAGAATGGGATACAGGTTCCCCATCTTCGTCAGGACTAGGAAGAAATGGAAGTAATACTCCTTGCCTCTTTTGGCATAGGGAACCTCCTGGATAGCTCTTTTTTCTAGCAAGGCCTGTACCTCTACCCACAGGAGAGCCACATGGGAGGTTATAGGAGGATTATCTGGTGGAATCTAGGTAAATTCCAGAGAGTATCCCCTCTTAGCTATCTGGAGGACCCATTGGTCTGAAGTGATATTGGACCATCAGGATTGGTAAAGGGAGAATCTAACTCCTGCCACTTCCACCTGCAGTTCCTCGGGGAGGGGGTCGGTAGAGAGTCATGCAGTCATGGAGGGGGTGGGTAGAGGAGGTCTGGGCACCTTGGGATTTATGGGGCCCTGGGCAACTAAAGGAATGGGGGGGGTCTCTTCTTTTAAAGCCTCCCTTGTGCTGTGGACGGTATTTTCTCTGCTGTCCCTGGTTCTTCTGAAAGGGACTGCACCGGGTTGCCTGTGGTTCTGAGCTGTACATGCGATGGATGTCAGATATCACCTTGCCTGAATCTTATAGTCCTGTTATGAGTTTTTCTGTTTCCTGACCAAAGAGGATAGATCCCTGAAAGCATAGTCGACGGGTTGTATGGGCCCGTGGGGCATTGGCCCCATCAATATTTATTGAGCTGGGCTGAGCCCCAGCAATATTTTTCAATGCTGCCTGCTTTGACATTTTTCTCCCCTAATTGTAGCTTTGTGTGGTAACGGCATGCCTATTGCCATGACTGCGGCACTGATTTCCGCACCCCCGTTTAATTTGATGGTGGTGGGCACAATGCTACTGGTCTGGCATTATTTAAAATTTGCACCTTTAATTTTGTTTGTCAAACACCCCCCCAATCATCATGGTGACTGGTTGATTGGCAGGTGGCTTGTTTCAATTTGCCAGCATTGCCGTATCTGTGATTGGCCAGGGAAGGATTTATTAGGCGCCATACGCGTGCAATTTGGTGTTGTGTGAGGCAGCGTGTGGCAAGGTGAGCCGGGAGGAGAGAGAGACCATGAGAAGTGAGGAGCAACGGCCGGTCAGCAAATCAACAGCAAGTGGGCTTTCATTTTGGCCAGTTTTGTAGTCAGGAGTTGGGTCATGGTGCGTCAAACGTCGGGTCGGTGATGGTCAGAAGAAGTCTGGGTCCAGGAAGAAAGAAGAGCAGCAGGCTGCAGCAGACGAGAGGTGAGGTGGACATGCGGTGGTGGTGTGAGGTGTCTGGTCGGCAGGTCAGGACAGTGTGTGGTGGTCCAGGGGGCAGCTGGTGATGACAGAGTCCAGTCCTAGAGGGAGAGATCCCACCTGAGGTGACTGGAGAGTGAGCAAGTGCTGGCTCAGGCTCAGCTGCCAGTGCAGGCAGCATCATGAGCCACAGTGCAGGTGCCAGTGACCACCGAGTGGTGTGGCAGCCTGGCAGGAGGTGCGCAGTCGGTGGGAGTGACTGCGAGGGCCCAGGGGTCTCCCGGTGGTGATATGGCAAAAACAATGCTTTTTCATTTAGAGAGAGAAGTTAATTACAGGGCTTGCTTGTTCAATTGAGTGAGTGGTGCCTGAATTGGGATTTGTGGGCTATGTTATGTTCATATATCATATTGTATGGTTCAGAAACTATGGGCAGCTGCCAGGGTCCACCAAGGGGCCCATTTAGGTTTCTAAAAGTTTGCTGGTGGGGTAGAGTGGATACATGACAAATAAAATTGTGTTTTATGCTGCAAAACACTTTATGGTCAAATGCTGGGATAGTTGCATGTGCCTAATGTAGTATATCTGGTTACTCAACCAGGAAGTTATTGGAGGCAGTGTTGTCTTTAATCATTTGCCTTTATATGTACAGGCCATGTTGGTTCCTGTCATGCCTAGTGTGCCAGGTTGGCAGTTTAGAATAAAGATGGCAACTTGACAGAAGCTGCTGTGTGATGTTGTATGTCCCTCAAGTAGATTACACCTAATACCCCCTCAGTGCCTCTTTTCTTACAGAAGAGATCCAGCTTCTATTTCATTTTCCATATATGTTCTGGCCCTATTATGCACCCCTTATAGCCTCATACAGTATGACCTGAAGTTGTGAAGCTGAATTTTTTCCATATTGTGGGGTTCAGTATCATCAAGGCTAGGACAGGTCAGGTGTTGGTTTTTCAAAGGACAGCAAGTTATAACGTACCTTTTGTCCCTTCAGTTGTTCTTATTTTAAAACACTCAAATCTTTGTCCTTTAACATAATGCTGTATGTATGCCTTAATCTGTCTACCAAGGGCATGGGGCCCAAATGCAGAGAACAATCGCTGGTCTGTAAGATCTGCTCACAAACTGTACATATTTCAGTAATCCTACATGGGTGGAAGTTATTACATTAGCAGTATTAACACCCTGGGAAGCTATGCTATGGCGTGTGGGGGAATCCGGTGCTGATGCATCACCCGCAGTTAAGAAAGGAATGAGTAATTTGAGGAGGAAAACTAAATCCTCTGTGTTATAACTAAATGCAAAAAAGTTTAGTTAATAAATTCAGTGAATTCAAGATACTGGTACAATCTCAGAAACCAAATATAATAGCTGTTTCTGAGGCTTGGTGGGACTCTAATGGTGAGTGGGATGAGGATCTTTGAGGTTATGCCTTATATACAGTAGAAAAGACTGAGAAAAACATAGAGGAGGTGGTGTAGCCCTCAATATTCAGGAGGGTTTCCATAGTGCTGAATTGCATTATTCAGCACATAGTGAACAAGAAACTCTTTGGATAGGCAATCGGGCTAGAAAACAAAACCCATGCATTTGGGGAGGGGGGCTGCCTGCTCCTCAGGGACTTCAGCTCACAGTATACTCTGGGCTGCTTAGCCCATGCACTCGGGGTGGGGGGCTGCCTACTCCTCAGACACTTCAGCTCACAGTATACTCTGGGCTGCTTAGCCCATGTGCTCAGGGGGGCTGCCTGCTCCTTAGGCACTTCAGCTCACAGTATATTCTGGGCTGCTTAGCCCATGTGCTGGGGGGGGAGGCTGCCTGCTCCTCAGACACTTCAGCTCACAGTATATTCTGGGCTGCTTAGCCCATGTGCTCGGGGGGGGGGGCTGTCTGCTCCTCAGACACTTCAGCTCACAGTATACTCTGGGCTGCTTAGCCCATGCTTGAGGAGGGGCTGGCACATTGAAACTTATTTTAACAAATGCCAGTCTGTTCATAGAATCATAGAAATTTGATGGCAGAAAAGAACCTTTCTGGCCCATCTAGTATGCCCAACCCTCCCCTTTCACATACCCCCCCTCCACCTGCCCCAAACCTCCTTCCAGTACTCAGTCCCATATGTCTGTCCCATGCCCTCTTAAATTCCTCCACCATTTCATCCCCCACTACTCCATCTGGCAGTCTGCTCTAGGGCTCCACCACCCTTTCCATTGCCCCTGAAGCTATTTCCTTGCAATCTAGTTCTGGCTCCCTCCATCCTCCTCAATTTTCACAGTTTTGTTAGGGAATGATGATTGTGTAATTAGGTAAATGTTACCCATGCTGCAGTAACTAAATAAGAATAAGAATGGATTTTCAGTTACCAGTCTGGGAGTTGCAAAACATGGGGATGTTTGAAAACTATCTGAAAAAATGGCAGATTGAGCTGGATTATTATTATTATTATTATTTTTAAATATGTCGTACTTAGCATGCAGACACCTACATTATGATACAAGGTGCTCTGCTTCCATAGACCCTTGGTGGTGGTGGGTTGACCTCTGACCCCAGCCCATGGGGCGGGGCTTTGACCCCTAGAACCCAGTGGTTCACCTCTGACAAGGGGGCCGGACCTTGAACCCTGACCCCTGGGCCCCACCAAAAATTTTACAAACCCGGCTCCAATGGCCTTGAGAGCATCCTCTGTGATGTGTGATCCTTCTTCCCACTGCCAGTCCCAGCCTACCAAGGCATATTCTCTGTCCTGGGACACTGATTATGAGTGGTAACACTCCCACTGCACTGACAGGCTGGCATATTTACTCTAGTTTTTAATGTTTAACATTGTATGTTCCATTTTCCGGGAGCTGGCGTATCGAGCAGTAGCACTCCCACTCCCACTGCACTGACAGGCTGGCATATTTACTCTAGTTTTTTATGTTTAACATTGTATGTTCCATATCCCAGGACACTGATGTAGCGAGCTTTAGCACTACCGCTGCACTGACAGGCTGGCATATTTCCCCTGGGTTTGATGTTTAACACTGTATGCTCCGTATCCCGGGACACTGGCATCGCTAGCAGTAGGACTCCCACTGCACTGACAGGCTGGCATATTTCCCCTAGGTTTGATGTTCAACATTGTATGTTCCATATCCCAGGACACTGGTGTAGAGAGCAGTAGCACTACCGCTGCACTGACAGACTGGCATATTTCCCCTAGGTTTGATGTTTAACATTGTATGTTCCATATCCCGGGACACTGGCGTTGTGAGCAGTAGGACTCCCGCTGCACTTACAGGCTGGCATATTTCCCTTAGGTTTGATGTTTAACATTGTATGTTCCATATCCCGGGACACTGGCGTTGTGAGCAGTAGCACTCCCACTGCACTGACAGACTGGCATATTTATCCTAGGTTTGATGTTTAACATCATTCTGTCCCATTTAAAACTTTGTGAAGAATGTAACTGCAATCCCCAACCCCTTCAGAGAACACCACGAGCACCCTGAATCACTGCTCTGGATGAGGGTAGGCATGGGCCAGTGAACGCCGGAATCTAGAGTTAGATGGTGGAATTGCTTGCTGGGAGCCTCTTGCACTCAGCAGTGTGGGTTGTTTGACTGTCTGCTGGAGTTGGTGGATGTGAGCACCTTGGACAGTGGCAACCTATTGATATGGACCACGATGTCCAGGGCTTAGCTTAGCCTAGCCTAAAAGGGACAAGGGTAAGATCGGAGGAACTCTTCCAAGCAGTTATTAGTCACAAAAACTATAAAAAGAAGGTTCAACTACTGGATAGTTCCTAAACTTTTTATTTTATTCTCCACCATAAATATCAACAATTCATTGCTCAGTCACTTCCTCAGGAATAGTGGGCTGTCCGTCTGTCTGCTGTTACCCAATACAAGCCTCCTGGAAAATCTTTCCAGATTATAACCTATAAGGCTATCTGCTTTCCTGATCTCCAAGGCATCTGCTTGTGTTTATTTAATGCCATCACGTTTGTGTATTATAAAAAGTATTCTGTGTTCTGTGTGCCTGGGAACAGCTGACTCCCCACTGTCAGAAGCCAGCCATGAAACTTTGATACTTATGGTGAAGGATAAAGTAAACAGAAGTCTGGGAATTACCCAGGAGTTGAATCTTCTTCTTGTAATTCTTACACCTTAGATAGTGGAGCAAACTACTCTGGACCACTGGATTTCAAGAACTTGACTTTACTGGAGGGCTTCAGGCCAAAGTTTATCTGCATGTAAGCCTCCCCTTTAAAAGTGGGGCTTATGCTCCCATTTAGGCATCCCTCTCCCCTCTTACCGCCCCAGAGCTAGGGAATGGGTTAGTGCTCTGGGGGATATTGGCTGCTGGATGCCTCAAGATGGCAGCAGAGTAGGTTTTAGGGAGTATATAAGGGAGCAGACAGAAAGTATGGGGCCTTCAGCCCGGGCATTAGGCCTGGGGCTGGAAGCTGGAAGCATAGAGTAAGGAGCAGATGAAGTGGGCAAGTAAGGATGCTCAGTGGTCCAGGAGGGCCAGTGGGGGACACCCCCAAAGTAGAGTCAGGACAGCCTTTTCAGCATTGAGGTTGATGAGGAGTTGGGGTGGAGGAATTGAGCTCCATGGGGAAAGTATTTAGCCAGGTCCTGCATTGTTTGGGGACAGGGAAAGTAGGTGGTTTTGAGGCCAGGACAAGTAGGAGCCCTTAGAGACCCCTTTAAGGTGTTTCCTAGGTCTCCAGGGCTGTGGGGGCAGTGGCAGGGCCCTCACAGGAGGGAAGCCGGTGGCAGCTGCTCCTCTTGTACCCGCGTGGCAGGGTAGCCTGGGGTTTGGTAGAGGGAGCTGGGGGAGCCTTTCACCCAAGATATGGGGCCTGCTATGGAGGGGCAGGTTCTGGGGCACCAGTATATTGAAGGCCAGGCAGGTCACAGGCTGCAATGGCAGACCTTGGAGGGTAGCCCTCGTGCTGGAGCTTAACGCAAGCCTAGGTAATGAAAAATGGGGATGTGGGCATGGCAGGGACCCCCGCAGTGACATGAACAGCACAATCCAGAGCAATTTGGGCCACCAGTGAGAAGGCAGGACAGCCTGTAGCATTGGAGCCATGAGTACTGGAGTAGGGCCAGGTTTTAGGGCTGCTGTGCCAGTGGGGGACGATGAGAGGTGAGGTGGTGCCGGGTGGAGGTGGCAGGTGCTGAATTAGCACTGGGTACAGTGCCAATATTTGAAGTGGGTTACAGGGCCTGGGTCATCAGTAAAAATTCCTGGAAGCCCCTGTGGCATGAGCCAGCGTCCAGGGGTCCAGGTGGGGGAGGCATCCCTCTTTCCCGCCCGCTAGAGTTTGAGGGGACGACCAGTGCCAGTGAGAGAGTGAGTAACCCGGGTAAGGAAGAAAAACAAGATTTGACTTACCAGATCCAGAGAAGCCAGGAGATTGAAGGGATATGAGTTCAAGTAGGTCTTTGGTAAAGCATCTGAGAGAAAGAAGAAAAAATCCTTGCTTGTGACTGTATTGAGATTCATCGTTCTGCTGCCTTAGAATGTCCAGCCAGTATGTGTAAAAAAAAAAAAAAAAATTTGATAAGCCCCATGAAGCTGCTTTATCTGTTTAAAATGAAGTGTGTGACCCCTGTATTGCTGGGAATCATTTGCAGTACAGGCACAGAATAAAAGGCCAGTTTTGGGGGAATAGCAGTAATGTGCCTTATTTAAACTGAGAGGGAGCAAATGAAATCCTTCTTTTCCCTTGCATGTTCCGTTTTTTTAATTTTTCATAAGTTTGCATTCCAGACAAAGTTTCATCCCACCTGGGGTGGGTTTGAAGAAGCTCGGGGGGCTCTGGAGATAGTAGAAATACAGCGTGGAGTTCCTGGGCCTCTGTGCAGCCTTCAGGGAGGGAAAAAACAGATTCTGAGGGTGAAGGTGAGAGTGCACGAGTTTTGAAGATGCCTGAAAGGTAAGATACCACTTTCTTGCCTTATTTTTGAAGTGGATTGGTCTCGATGTTAGTGCTTGAGGGAACCACTCCTTTATTGCCCTGAAACATCTGTGAAAAAAGTTTATGCCCCTAGATGGGGGCATTTAGGTGGGGGTTACACTGTGGGGGCTCGTCCGGGATGTTTCCTGAACCCCAAAACACCACCGGACCCTGTGCTTTGTGGTCCGGTGTATTGCCAGGCTTCCCAGCCTGGTTGAGCCCTGTTGCGCAGTAAAAATACTGTGGGAGTAGGTCTGGAGTAGGGATAGGCCTCGTCCTGCTGGTGTGGATGTGTGCGTGTTACTCACTGGTTACGTGACCCACAGGCAGGGCTCCAGTTGGAGGATGGCCGACAAAAGAGCTACAGCAGCTGCAAACAGAGGTGCCATCCTAGGGAGATCAGAGAGAGTGGAGCCGAGGGAGTGAGGAGACCAGCAGCAGTAGGAGAAATAACGCCAGCGAGAGAAAAAAAAGCGACTATTTTTCCTGGGTGCATCCACGGTCAGGCAAGTGAACAGGGCTGCCCATATTTAAGCACATGAACATTTGAGCCATCTGCAAGCTGTGAGAACTGGGAGGCATAGAGACTGAACTCTGGCATCCACCATGGATTGGCAGCGTGTTGTGGCAGAAGAAATGTAGACAGACCCTAAGTGACCCCCCAGGAGGAACCCCTGGCTATGTTCCTGCCTTACTGCTCTCCTGGCTCTGGAAAGCTGGAGGAAAAGGTAAAGAAAATGAACGTTGTGTGAGGTGTGGGTTTATGGGGGAAGCAGTTGCCAGGTTGCCTATATTCCCATATTGTATAGTTATGCTCCCAGTTCCACCGCCAGCTCTTTTATACCATAGTCACCAGTCAGTGGGGATTCAATGAGGGTTTGAGAGGCTGTCCCTGGGAGAAAGCACCCATGCCCAGGTGGATGAGACCCGAAGCAAATCCCCGGATGTGATTGTGGAGGCTGTAGAGAAGGAGGGTACAGGTGCACCAGTCAAAGAAAAAGGTTACGGGGAGCACAGCTGTCTGCCCCGCTCCCTGCTGCCGGCTACCGGCTATCCCAGTGGCAGAGGGAGGGGCAGGGTTCTCAGACAACCAGTCGGGGATCCTCCAGGGCCTGGGGGACCCTCACCACAGCCCCTGTCCGGCAGTAGCCCACAGGCCCTATTGAGCAAGTCGGAGCCTGCGTTGGGAGCCTGAAGTAAAAAACAGCCTGTTGGGAGTGTCTCTGAGCCTGGCCCTGCACCAGTATCAGCCAAAGGGAGTGTTGGTGGTCAAAAAGAATTATAGGAGCTGGATGAAGAGAAATATGTTGGCAGCAAGTTCCAGTTCCAAGATTATGTGGTGGTAATGGCCATCCCTAGGCCTTACCATCGCCCTATTATCACCTTTGCAGATAACACCCCACAGCTCTCAGTCCGGGCTAAGACCCTCCGGACTCAGATGGACGGGTTAAACCCAAGTGACCTGTTGAACCTGAAATATCGATGGTGGCTATGGCTACCAATGGGACAAGCCAGAAGGACCAGCATGAAGGATCTGCCCGAATGGAGTCAGGCCAAAACGTGGGTCAGCAGGAGGCTACGATTAGAATATCCTAATTTGAACTATCCTTATGTGACAGAACAGATTTGGGACATCATTGAGGAGATGAGGGAGGACTGGATCTTTAAGTAGTAGGTGGAATGCTTAAAGAATCGTCCCGGTGGAGGAGGTGCCTCATCTCAGCAGTTGTTTCAGCTGGCACGGTCGATGTATCGCACACGGACCAGGTCTGATTTAACATTGTACAAGTATTTTGCTGTGGTCCAGGACTTGACTGGGACTCTGACCAAATATTATCTTCTGGACCGGGATTCCTTTGGAGACGTGACCACTAAGCCAGACCCAGCATATTATTTCCCTCCAGGTGGGGGGCCTTCAACCTAGGCTTTCTGGATTGGAACTTATGGTCTGCGCCAGGACAACTGCTCTTCAGAGCTAAGTTACGGTGACTGTAAACAGTTATTTTCTTAAAATCAAAGCTCTTAAATTCAAAATTATAATGTTATTAAAATCATGGTGAAACATGGTGAGAGGATGTGTGTGTGAACGCATGAGTGAGTGGCTGGGGACTGTACACAGTGAAACTTATGTTAATATTTGGTGGGAGGCATTTGGGGATAGTTAGACTGTATCTACCTCATTATTGTTGTTTGCAGATGCTCAATATTGAACGTTTAATCATTATGAGAAATGACTGCAATTGTTACAGAAGTAATGAAGGTTGTTTCTAACCATTTAGATTATCTCCTGGCACAGGTAGGTTTTAGGAATTTTAGAAGTATATTGAGCTAGGAAGGTAGGTTGGGTGATGCCCTGTGGCCAGGCATTGGTGTGTTTTTTGCCAGAAGACTGGGGAGTGCGCATACCTAGTCTGATGGGAGGAGACCATCACTGGGCCCTTGCTATCATTCCCAGGAGGGAATGATTTCCTGGGTGGGGGAAAAGTGTAAGCCTCCCCTTTAAGGAGGGGCTTATGCTTCCATTTAGGCATCCCTTTTCCCCTCTTACCACCCCCCCCCCAAGCCAGAGAATGGGTTAGTGCTCTGGGGAATATTGGCTGCTGGACGCCTCAAGGTGGCAGCAGAGAGTAGGTTTTAGGGAGCATATAAGGGAGCAGACAGGAAGTCTCGGGGCCTTTCCAGCCCAGGCATTAGGCCTGGGGCTGAAGGAGGGAGGCTGGAAACGTAGAGTAAGGAACAAATGAGGTGGGCAAGTAAGGGAGCTCAGCAGTCCGGGAAGGGCCAATGGGGGACCCTCCAAAAAGTAGAGTCAGGATGGCCTTTTCAGTGTCGTTGTCGATGAGGAGCTGGGGGAATGGAGCTCCATGGGAAAATATGTAGCCTGGTCCTGCATCATTTGGGGACAGGGAAAGTATGTGGTTTTGTAGGCCAGGAGAGGTAGGAGCCCTTAGAGACCCCTGTAAAGTGTTTCCCAGGTCGCCAGGGCTCTAGGGGCAGTGGCAGGACCCTCACAGGAGGGAAGCCAGTAGTAGCAACTCCCTCCATACCCGGTGTGGCAGGGCAGCCTGGAGTTTGGTAGAGGGAGCCTGGGGGCCTTTCACACAAGATATGGGGCCTGTAACGGAGGAGCAGGTCCTGGGGTGGCAGTACATTGAAGGTCGGGTGGGACACAGGCTGCAGTGGCAGACCTTGGAGGGTAGCCCTCACTCTGGAGCTTAACGCAAGCCTAGGAAGTGAAAAATGGGGATGTGGACTTGGCACAGACCTCTGTAGTGACATGGACAGTGGAATCCAGAGCAGTTTGGGCCACCAGTAAGAAGGCAGGACAGCCCATAGCATTGTGGCCTTGAGTACTGGAGCAGGGCCGGGTTTGGGGGCCGCTGTGCCAGTGGGGGACAATGACGGGGAGGTGGAGCTGAGCTGAGGTGGCAGGTGCTGAATTAGCACTGGGTCTAGTGCTAATTGTTGAAGTGTGTTAAGGGGTCTGGATCGTCAGTAAAAATTCCTGGAAGCCCATGTGGCAAGGGCCAGCACCCAGGGGTCCAGGGTGGGGGAAGCAGCCCACTTTCCCACACCAGAGTTTGGGGGAACAACCAGTGAGAGAGTGAAGGAAGAAAACCAAGGTTTGGCTTACCAGATTCAGAGAAGCCAGGAGATTGCAGGGATCTGAGTTCAAGTAGGTCTTGGGTAAAGTATGAGAGAGAGAGAGAGAGAGAGAGAGAGAGGGAGGGAGAGGGACTATTGAGATTAATTGTTCTGTTGCCTTAGAATGTCCAGCCAGTATGTGTAAAAAAATTGATTAGCCCCATGGAGCTGCTTTATGTATTTAAAATGAATTGTGAGACCCTTGTATTGTTGGGAATTTTGCAGTACAGGCGCAGAATGAAAAAAGCAAGATTTTAGGAGGAAACAGCAGTAATGTGCCTCATTTAAACTGAGAGGGGGAAGCAAATGAAATTAAATGCTTCTTTTCCCATGTGTGTTCAGTTCTTTTAATTTTTCACGAGTTTGCATTCCAGACAAAGTTTCATCCCACCTGGGGTATGTCCGAGGGGCTCAGGGGGGCTCCAGAGACAGTAAAGGTACAGCGTGGATTTCCTGGTCCAGTGTGCGGCCTTCGGGGAAGAAAAAACAGATTCAGAAAGTGTAGGTGAGAGTGCATGAGTATTGAAGACACCTGAAAGGTACAATACCATTTTCCCTGCCTTATTTTTGAAGTGCATCGGTCTCGATGTTAGCGCTTGAGAGTACCCCTCCTTTTTTGCTTTGGAACATCTGCAAAAGTTTATGCCCCTAGACGGGTGCATGGAAGGGGTGGTTACAGGCACAATAAGTAGTCATGGGTCTGTAGACCCCAGTTCTTCAGCGCCTACACAATTCATTAAGGTAATTCAGTTTTCCTGGGTAGCCCTTTCACCCCTTGTCTCAGACTGCATGGCATGCTAGATGCAAAGCAGCTGCCTGCTGTGGTACATTGTATCCATTCCTTGCCCCTAGCAGTTCTCCTTCTGCACATTGTCTCTAACACTTTCCATTCTTTTTGGCTCAGTATGCAAGGGGCCTTTGTGCAGCCTCTCTACACCTCTTGAGTAACAGGGTGCCTGGGGATTCCCCAACCCCACTTCAGTGCTAAAGTCTGACCTCTCTGCTCTTTCTTCTACTTGTGCTACCTGTACACATGGCCCAGTACACGTTGCAGAACATGGCACTCTGACAAGGAACCCAATAATATCAGGATGGACTCTCAGCCTAAGGAATCTTATAGGCACTTCTCTCACCAGATCTCCAGACCTGTTGGGCATCACCCACATCACTCTTGTGTTGCATACAAAGGTAACAATGTGACCCACTCTTCAAGGATGGCATTCTGGTGACACAGGCCTTGGGATCCCCTAGCATTGTCTGGGGAGTTTGCCCTCCACATGTAAGTTGTGGAGATGAGTCATTTACCTGGCTGTTGCTGTCTGTATGCAGTACCTGCTTCACCTGTTTCTAGGGTTCTCGATTGTATCGAGGCACAGGTCTTGGGGTCAGCCATCCATTAGAATGGCCACAATGAACTTCAGGGGAACATGTCTCAAGCCTGAACCCCTCAGGAGATGGCCCTTGAGGAGACAGCCCTTGGGATTCCTGCACCCTCTCAGTCGTCCCTCTAAACTCCCAAACTATGACAAATTCCAGATCATCACCTACTAGTTCCAGTGATATGGGACACATCTTGGGTAACTGAAGTCCCGCTCTGTCAGCCTTCAGGGTACCAGTGAATGTTACACCAATGCCATTATCATGGTGAGGTGTCCAGGGCCTCCTGTCACTCTCAGAATCAGACTTCCAGATAAGAGTATACATTGAGGGTCTCCTGTGCCCCATGCCTAAGTCCTTCAGCCATCCTCTTGGTGGGCATGGTATGTTCCTACCTCAGCCTTGATGGCAGTGCCTGGTTACCCCTTTCAGCTGGCACCCATACCTTGAGTGTCCCAGCTGACTTCTTGCCTGCACCCCAGGGTGAACACCCACAGAGGACACCTAGCGTGTCTGTTCTTTACCAGCTTTTTTAGCATCTAGCTGCTTCATCACCCGCAAAAAGAGCACCAACTGCTAGCCCCAAGAACACAGAACCTCAAGAATGCTCACACCTTGAGGACACTCTATTGATATACTCCTTGTAGCTCCTCCCACATCAGCTTCACCCACAGAGGATGATGTCAGGGCAACATTTCCCACTGGCCACATATGGTAATAACCTCCTCCCATTACTGTCAGGAGGGGTTTGTTACATAAATAAGGTGGACATCATGTATAACCACTTTGCCAGGTTTGTCCTCCATGCCCAATGCCATACTCACCACTGCTTCTAGTAGAGAAAGTTGAATTGGCTGTGTTTAGACTTGAGAAGACAACTTCATATTGGACTGATGTTCAAATGTCTCAAAAGGAAAGTTCCTGGTTATATAGGTATTAATGTTTCCATAAGTATATCGAGCCCTGGGCTGAGGTCAGCAAACTGCATTGTATTTGAAGTGCCCCAAAGAAAATCTAATATAGGATGATCGTCCCTTTATGACTTGGGTCCCTAAACTTGGAACATGATTCCTAAAAATCCGAGGGTACATAATAACATGTTATCTTAGAAGAAAATAGAAAACTGGTTTGAACAACAAGCCATATTACCACAAGTTTTCTGTCCCATCACCAGAATTGGTTAACCTTATATGCTACCTAACATACTGCATTTCTGCTGCCTCTTTTAGAAGGTGCGAACGTACCACGTAACCATAAATCATTTTATATAGTGTTGAGTTTAAATATTATATGATTGTTTTTATTATTATGTTAGTCTAGTATCATAAGCATATATTGCACACTGTTTTTCTTCCTCTGTAACCAGGAATATGCAAAATGGGTATCCCTTGTAAATGAATAATTGCTTGATAGAAATTGCCTTATTCATGTTGCCGGATAAAATTTACTATTACTACAAAAATAAATAAATAAATGAAAGCAAACAAGTCCTGTACTACCAAGTCACTGTTCCTTTTATGTTGGTGCAGAAAAAAAATCAGGAGCTTTCATCTTGCTTGCTAGCTCACTCCTGAGATCATTGAACTGCCATCAATCCATCACCCACTAGGGTGAAAGAGAGAATCGATTCATCCTTGGTGAATGGGTGACTGATTCATTCTTATGCTTAAGGCTGCAAATTTTAACCTTGCGTGTTCCCCTTCTTGTAGGTTTCTCAATGGGTGCTGTGAAATCAAGATCAGTTAAACACGTCTTGTTTCCTTTCAGGTACCAGAAATCTTTGAAGATGTTGCTGTTGCTTTTTTCTGAAGAGGAGTGGAAAATGTTAAGTGAATAGGAGATGAAGCCTCACAGGGAAGTGATGGTGCACAATTATGAAACCATGGTTTCACTAGGTAAGAATAGATGCACTCTCTGAGCTGCGATCTTTATGAGAGGGGAATGGTCTGACATCTGGTCTTAAAGCATGTTGACAGTAGGGATATGGGGTGACTGGAGTGGCTTAGTGGTCTACTATAACATTCTTGTAACTTTTCAAAAACTGCAGCAGTATGTAGTTTGTTCAGCTTACCCCTCCACTTCCATTTTGTGATGAACTAAATTGTTAGAGATGCAAGGACTTCACAGGAAATAGAAACATCAAAACTGACAACAGAAAGCTGATTGGTCTATCCAGTCTGCCCTTTTCACTTCTAAACCTGTAATACAGAGCCCCCCTGAGGATCACTTTTCCTCTACCTCTTCTTTTATCCCCGACCCCTGTTGCTTCCAACTAAACCCTTGTATCTATCCCACCTATGGTTGAACCCTACCGCTGAGTTTGCACAGACCACCTCATTGGGCAATTTATTCCTCCTGTCCTCCACCCTCCATAAAAAAAGTGTTTCCTAACTTCCTTCTTCAATGTGCCCTGTACCATCTTCTTCATGTTACCTCCAGTGTTTGGGTTTAGACTGAAGGTGAGCAATGCCCTGCTTATCCACTTTGGTTATGTAACCCGGGTGCCATATACCAGCTTCTTCATGTTGCCTTGAGTGTTTGTGTTTACACTGAAGGTGAGCAATGCACTGCTATCCAATTTGGTTATGCCTTGTACAGACATGAATGTTTCTGTTCTACCCCCCACCCTCTCTCTCTCTCTCTCTCTCTCTCCTGGTTTCTAGCGAGCACATCTTAAGGATGTTTCCTGGTGTTTCAACAAGCCCATATCACATTCATAAGTTTTTGACTAGTACATGACGGGATTGGCCATCTAAACATTTAATATCCACATCAAAAAACTCAGGTTACCATAAGTGTTCTTATGTTAGTGCTGAAACTCAATATACTTTTATGGAAAGATCCACAAAATGTAAGATTACTTTAATTTATAAAATGGGCAAGGTAAATCAACCAATCACAGAAGGAGCTCACCATACATGAAATCTGTTCCATTCATGGGTACAGTAAAGGGCTGGCAGTAAAAAGTCACAAGATTCATGTGCCATGGAATGTTGGCATTTTTATGGCCAGCCATCTTTTCTGTACTCACTGTGAGTAGAAGACAGATTTCAGCATGGCAGAGCAAAGCAACGTCAGTTTTAAAATCAGTATGCCTGACGAGGAGCTATAGCACATTTTCAGCACACCAGAGGAACAGTACATCACTGTGAAGCCAATTGAACCAAGTGGCACGATGAGTACTGTCAATACCAAAGTGTCAAAACTGTCAAAAGACATGCCAACCAAGTCGCGCTATCTCTCGCTCACGTCGGAGGCCCTTAACACCATAGAAGATAACAAAAATGAGCTGAAGACAAAAAAAAACCCAACTCTGTGGGCAATGAAGGTATTTCAAGATTGGCAAACAGCAACATCGTTGAAGCTTGATTTAAAAAACAGTTCCCCAAGTGGATTAAATGAGGCATTTCGGCAATTTTTACCCAGAAGTTAGAAACATAGATGGAGAAGAGTGCTCCATAAGCAGCTACTGCTCATTACGGTCGTCACTGAATAGGAACCTTAATTCTGTGGCAGTTGGAAGAAAAATAAACATTTATCACAGATCCTACCTTCCACAGCAGCAATAACGTTTTTGTGTCAGTGACAAAGCATTACCGTAGGGCACAGAAAGACACAAGCAGGCACCATCCTCCTACATCAAAGCCCGACCTGGAACTATTAAAAAAATCTCCAGTTTTCTCTCCCGATACAGCGCCTGGCCTTCTCAGAAAAGTATGGCTCGATGTGCAATTGTACTTGGACAGGCGCAGTCGGGAGGGACTGCGACAATTAACACCAACAAGCTTCATTTTCAAAGTTGATGAAAATGGAGCAGAGTATGCTACTCCGTACTTCAATGAAGCCACAAAAAAACACCTAGATCCCATAGAAAGCAACAAACAGGCACATCGGGGCTATATGTATGCCCAGCCATACAATCCATTATACCCTGTTAGCAGTTTAAAAAAATATCAGAGCAAGCTACCTCACGATGCCACCATGCTATACTGCCACCCATGCTGTCTACCACAGCATTTTTTAAACTGCAGTGCAACCTGGTATACCCAGCAGCCATTTGATATAAATTAACTATCCACACTAATGAGCAAAACAAGCAAGGAGGCCCAACTTGGTGAAATATATACTAACCACTCGGTAAGGTGCGCCGCTGTTCATCTTCTCTCACAAGCTGGCCTGCAAAGTAGAGAGGTGATGGCAGTTACAGGCCATCGCTGTGAAGCAAGCCTCAGGTTCCATTGGTCTGCCCCTGCGAATGACCGACAACGATGGAGCTCAATATGAGGGCAACAAAACATCAACAAAAATGAGCAACCGGAGCATGACAGCAAAATGGAAGAAACAAAACCAAGTACTGAAACGAAGGAAATACAACACTACCAGCAGCAGGCATGACATAATTCAACAGTGGCACATTTACTTTCAGTGAACCCATGAATTTTAATGGAACTGTAAACTTTATCAGTCCCAGCAAATGGAAAAAAAAAACAAAGAAATGAATGAACAAACAGTTCAAATTGTTGAAAAGGTTAATATAGTTAATCTAAGTTGAAGCTAATCCAAGTTCTTATAATTTCCCTGTGTTTCCCACCCATTCAAATATGCACCACTTTATGCTACTTAAGGATTTCTTGCAAAAAATAAATGTTTTTAGGCAGCAAATTAATTTTTTTTTTTTTTTTTTCCATTACACCATTTTATAAGCACAATAAGACACTCCGGGTGTGTGCATGGAATAGATGTTACCGCACACCAGGGGCTAAAGGCACTCGGCCAAGGCCTTGTGCCTTATTACGCCCCTGACCATGTGGTAAAATCTATTCCATGCACACCCTGTCCTGTATTATTGCTTACTCATTATAACATCTTTGTTTTAGATGTCAACATGAGAGTCAGAGAAAAAGTGATATGAGGTGAGATGCCAGTGCAGTCTGATTTTTTTATTTTTTTAATCTTTTTTTTATATTTCTCTGTAAAATAAGTTGGCAGGTTAGGGAGAATTGAAAATTGCATTCTCCTGTTGCTGTCCCAGGCCTGAGGGCATTCAGCTAGAATGGGCTTTTGTTTGAGCATTTATGTGTTCTCACAGAGGGGAAGCAGGATTGGTGTGGACAGTTGATCTTTTTGGATCTAAGGAACTGTTTTGGAGGTTAACAAAAGACTGAGCCCATTTAATGTAAAGAGGTGATTTCTGTAGCATTGTACATTGTCAATGGGTATTTATTCCAGTTGGGTATTGTTCACTCCTACTAGGGGAAATTGCACAGCCCAAAGTCTTAGAATGTTGGGCACACGAGGATTCCCAACATCACCAACTGTCCAGTCTAAGCTGTGCCATCAAGGGGGAAATATGTCTCAAGTTTCTCTGAAGAGGGCCGGCCCAGTGGCACGGAGGGCCGAGGCATCATGCCTTACCTCCTGCCACACCGGCGATCTGTGGTCGCGTTACGAGCAGGTTGCTGGGGGTCAGCCGGGGAGGGAGAGGATTGAGCATCTGGAGGACAGCTCTCCTCTCCTGAGGAGGGGTGGGACTGGAGATCCGTGCATGCCTGGCCCCTAGTGGTGGCTGGAGGCTGGCACATCAGTTCCACTGAGACAGGGGTGGAGATGAAGCAGACACCCAGCGTGCCACGTCCCCCGGAAGTCTTGGCGACTCAGCCATTGGCTTCATTGCGTGCTATGTCCTGCACTCAGGGTCGGGGAAAACCAGAGGAAAAACTCACCACGGACCGGTGGGAAGATGCCGGCCCTCCGCAGGCGCTGCATCTGGCCAGCTGGCACCTCAAGCCAAGAGATGAGTACCAGTGGACGTCGGGGTGACTGGGTGGAACAAGGGGGCCGGTCTGCAAGAGGAGATAAAGAAATTAACAAAAAGTTTCCCTGAAGAAACTTTTGATGTCTGCAACTTGGGACTGACAATTCTGCAAAGCCGTTCGGGGCTACCTGGTAACAGGGAACACCCCTAAATTAAAATTGCATCTATTAAACTGTGGCTTTCAAATAGGCTAATCTGCTCTCCCTGCTTTCACAGCCTGTGCTTGAATTGGAGAGCAGGTCTGCCATTTAAATTCAGGGTGTTTTTCTCCTATAGTGGAGCTCTGATTTATTTTACAGAAAAAAAGAGGGTCACACAGGTAAGTGTCTGTCTTCTATTCTGGGGGCTTTTAGTTTTGGGAGTGCTTGGTACAGTATCCCCCCATCTCAAGTGTCAATCCCCCTTCCCCGCCACAGTTTGTATGCTCCTTTCTGTATTTTTATAATTTTCCTTAGAAGGTACTGTGTGCCTTTTGGGTGAGAGTTCCCCTTACACTGCACTTTGTGTGTACAAGGGCATTTCCCTTAGCTTAGCTGTTTTAAAAAAATAGCTGCTGGAGAGAAAGCACCAATTTTCAGTGGAGCAGAGTGCTTTTGGCCAATTCTTGGGCATTTCTCTCTGCCTTCCATCATTTTTAGTAGTGTTTTTTGGCTCCATTGAGCTGTGCTATTCCCACCATTTTCCACATGGTTGTGTCAACTGGGTGCATGCCCTTGTGGCTGTTGGAGGCTCTTTTTGCCTCAGTGTGCCATTCATGTGCCTCTGGTGTACGTGTCTTCTCCCCGAGCACACTGACATTATGCACTGTGCCCATGTGAGAGCATGCACAAGCATCTGCACTTTTCACTATGAAACACGGCAGCTCTCTGTTTTATAGCGCTTCTTATTGCTTTTTTACCATTTCATCCTGGCACCCAGCTGGTTGGAAAGGTGCACTTTTTCTTTTTGTATTTTTTTCCCCACTACTGGGGGCGGGGATCTCAGCAGTGATCCTTTCATTTGACATTCATAACAAGATTTAAAATAGAAGGAAAGAAAACAGTGACACACTGTCTCCTTGTAGCCCAGACATCTGCAGGGCTATTTTTACCTCACACCATGGCCCTGATTTTCAAATGGGGACACAATTGCTGTGTCCCTGCAAAGTTAGCTGTACCTGCATCCAATGGTTGCTGCAGCTTGCACCAGATTTTATAACATTGGATGCAAGTTGTGACAGTGCCATGATTTTATGGCGGTTTGCAACGAAGCTGTGGCACAGGCTGCGTAAACCAGCTCCTCCACAGATGCAAAGTTACGTTAAGGGGGAGCTGGTGCAACTTTGCCACATTGCTGCAAGGGACTTGCGGCAAGGGAGTTGCAGTAAGCTTCTTTTTAAAATTGCACTTGCGGCACAGTTTGACACAAATCACCACTTGAGTCAAACTCTGTGCTGCAAGTCCCTTGCAGTGAATGCAACTCATTTGAAAATCGGGCCCCATGTCTTATTGGAGACTCCTAACACTTGAAAGATGTAAGTCCTGCAAGAGGGAAATGCGACCCTCTCCAATGGGTTTCTACGGCCTCCTTGTGTTTCTCAAAATAATATGTCTCTTATGACCCCCACCCCCAGTTAAGCCTCTAAGCTGGGGAGGAATCTTGTGTACTAGTTGGCAGCAGCAAAGTGGAATTGCATAAATCTTTATTGTTGCTCTTGGGAGAGCTTTTGGGCCCAGATGTTCAGCAGGACATCTCAGCAGACATGTCCAACCCCCAAACTGGACCCCTCAGGTCGGGGGGTGGGGGGGCACACAGGCATGTCCAGTTGCATTTCAGCAGGACGAAGCTGCGATTTTTGATATGTAGGCAGACCCTGACCCTGACCATACAGAGGGGTCTTAGGGAAATTCCTTTTTTTTTAATTCTTCCTTTATTGAAATAATTTGTAAGGTTGTACAAACCCACTTCTTTCCCTAACATGAGACATAACATATCGTCTTCCATAAATATTTGCAAATCCATAGTATTTCATATAGTAGTACTCCTGGGTTTGTAATAGCCATAAATAAAATAAAAATAAGGTAAGTTAAATTTGGCATCCACCCAAATGCTTGTTGGTGTGGTACACGGTAGTTAGAGTGCAAGGCATCGGGAACAGTAGTAGATAGGGAATTATCAGTGTGTAGAATAGAAGGTAACATTTCTTGTTTTTTAGCTAGAATTGCCAAGTGTAAGTCATTGCTGGTAGCTTAAATTTTATTTACCAAGGAACAGTTGAATCCTGTGGTCATCTTTGGGGCTGTCTAGTTGCCCTGTAGTGTGCCCCACAGTGTGAAGGAGTGAGAAGGAACTGATAAGGATTTCCCAGGTGCTGGCCAGGAGATTGTCGGCTACAGGACATCAGCAAGGAGAACATAAGTGCAGCAAGGAGAAATGGTTGGAGAGGAGTCTGTTGACGATGGACCGGTGCAGCAGTAGACAGAGTCAGGAGCTGAGCCATGTGGACTAGCTCCAGTCATTGGGAAGCTAGCGCCCATACAGCCGGTTTGCCTGTGTTACGGCTAGGTGGTCTGTCCTTGGGATATTGAAGAGTTGCCACTGTTGGGCTATGTTATGGACTGGCCGGAGGAGTGGTAAAATTAATCTCCATGAAACACCTATCTGAGAAGGAAACGTAAGTCTCCAACCTGTCTTTGCACTGGAAAATCCAAGCTGCTGTGTGAGAGAAGGAACTAGAAGGGGGACAGGATCAGATCTACAGTACAGTAGCTTCTTGTTTTACATTGTTTTTCATGGATTCTACTTGGTAGAATGTTTATTTTCTTTCTTACTACTAAGGGGCTAGCAGGGTATTGTTTGAGGCTGTTGGAATTTTGAAACCTGTTTTGGTAGCTAAAAGTGGGCTCATTTGTTTGGTTTATGGTGTGGCAGGCTGCATTTGTAGAGGCCTATTTCTTCTCTTTTAAACATAATTGGTGTAATTTAACTGGTCTGTTTCTTTGAATTGGAGACCTATATCTTATAATTCCAAACCTATTTTGATGTATTGTTGGGGAAGCTGTTTGAATTGGTGTCCTGTTTCTTTGGGTAGCAAACCTATGTTGGGGCTTTGAGTAGAATTGATTCATTGTTGCTGGCTTCACTAGCTGCAAAGTTTTGAGTGGGGAAAGGGTGCTAATTTGTCTGGCCAGGTCTCACTCAGCAGGGAGGCAGAGCTGAATCAGGTGTGGAGTCAGTGCTTTTGCTTCTCAGAAGGAACTAGAAGGGGGACAGGATCAGATCTACAGTACAGTAGCTTCTTGTTTTACATTGTTTTTCATGGATTCTACTTGGTAGAATGTTTATTTTCTTTCTTACTACTAAGGGGCTAGTAGGGTATTGTTTGAGGCTGTTGGAATTTTGAAACCTGTTTTGTAGCTAAAAGTGGGCTCATTTGTTTGGTTTACGGTGTGGCAGGCTGCATTTGTAGAGGCCTATTTCTTCTCTTTTAAACATAATTGGTGTAATTTAACTGGTCTGTTTCTTTGAATTGGAGACCTATATCTTATAATTCCAAACCTATTTTGATGTATTGTTGGGAAGCTGTTTGAATTGGTGTCCTGTTTCTTTGGGTAGCAAACCTATGTTGGGGCTTTGAGTAGAATTGATTCATTGTTGCTGGCTTCACTAGCTGCAAAGTTTTGAGTGGGGAAGGGTGCTAATTGTCTGACTAGAGGCCTCAGCTACCTGATTGTTTCAGGGACTTGAACTGTCCCACACCACCCCAACCCCTCACCCCACCCACCCCCAGGTCAATTATTCCCTTGTACTAGGGTTCTGACATCACTCTCAAACAGGCAAAGGATTTGCACTCTGTCATAACAGAAGCAGACATCCAGAAAGGAACTGCAGCAAGTGAAGAGGTGACTGCCTCTCAGTGGAAGGGAAGTAAATGCAAATCTAGGCGCTTCATTATTACTACTTCACATAGTTATTGCATTGGGTAAAGGAGGAGTAGGAGTTGAAGAAGGTTGTGCAATGGCTACTTAAAGTATTTTGAGTGTGGATAGGAATATAAAAAGCAGTTGCTCAGCATATCTAAACGTGTGCAACAAAGGAGGTAAGGGACATAAAGAATGTTTTGCACTGATAGAGGAGGTGGGGACTTGGGGAGTGTTTGGTATCCTGCATCTGGAAGGGTGGGGGGTCGCTGGTGGAGCAACAGCAAATGGGTAGGGTGGTAAGGCAACAACTGCAGTGCACCAATCTTCTAAACATTGCCTGAGAGTGGAGGATGTTTAGTGTGCAACCACAGAAAAACTTAGAAAGGAGATTGAGGGTCTGCAGGAGGAACTAAGACAGGCAAGGCAGATTGGGGTGGGTTTAGCAATACTGGAGGGAGGAAGAAGGGAGATGAGGGAGGGCAATTTAAGCCAACAGTGGTGAGGAGAGGCTCAGAAGAAGGAAGCAGAGACAAAGGGCCCAGGCCAGGAAGAACGATTGCCGGGAAACTAGGATCAGAGACAAAGTCAAATGGAAGGAGGCAATAGGGACTTGTGAGGGAGGCGAAGAAGTGTCAAAAGTCATGGAGTGGAAAGGAGAGAACAGGTTACTATGCAGAGAGGAGCAGGCATTTGTGAAGGATCTTCGAAAATAGTTTTGCACTGCTAGAGAGGAAGAAGGTGGAGGAGGAAGTGATGAAATTAGAGGAGTAATTGATAAATGCCTGGACCAAACTGGAGCGGAGGGAAGTTCTGCTGGGAGAACTGCAACAGGGTAAGGGCATAATAATGTGCAGGAGGAAGAATAGGAGCTGGAAATGAGGGAGGGAGATGAAAGGAAGCAAGCGAGGAGTAGAGGTGGAATCTTAGTGCTGGGGACTCAATACTAAGAAGTTAGGTTGGGGTAGCAAGGCGGAGGCATAGTCGCATTTGGTGGAGGCCATGCCAGGAATGACAGCGGAAAGGTGGGACAGTCTGTTCTGAAATATGCTAGAAGGGGTAGGGACAAGCCTCATTTAATTATACATCTTGGGACAAACGACCTGGCTGACAAGACAGTGGATATAGTCCAGAGGAGGTTTGAGGAACTAGCACAATTATGTGAGGGCAGGAAGATCAGTAACTTTTCCGAGATACTTCCAGTGCCAAAGGCAAGCACAACAAGAAAGCTGAGAATAGAGGAATTTAACAGATGGCTAAGAACCTGGTGTTGTGCTAAAGGGTATGGGCTGTTGGGGGTGGGAGGGACCTGGAGGACAGTAGTCTCTATGCCAAGGACAGACTACACTTGAGTGAGGAAGGAAAGAAAGTGTTGAAGCAGAGGATGGAAGAATATATAGAGGAAGTTGGGAGTTTAAACTAAGAGTGGGGGTGGCAGGTGGGAAGAGATATGCAGAGACCACAGGTTGGGAAATCATATGAGCTTACCCCCATAACAGTGACAAAGGACAAATGGCAAGTACTATTAGTGATGCTAGGAAAGGAGGGCAGGATGGGAGGAGGGAAAAGGTGGAAGGTGGTTACCCTTAATGCTAGGAGCCTTGGGAGGAAAACTGCAGAGTTGCAGGTTCTCATGGCAGAGGGAGAGGTGGACATTGCAGCCATCACGGAAACATGGGCCACCCAGTATAATGACTGGGACCTGTCTGTACCAGGGTACAGGTTATTTCGTAGGGACAGGGTGACTGGGAAAGGAGGGGGGGTGGCACTATATGTGAAGGAAGGACTGAAGTGTGTAAGGGAGGAAGGGGAGGAAGGTAGTACAGAGTCACTTTGGGTGCAAATCCAGGATTCCAGAATAGAGTCTTAGAATGGGAGTGAGTACAGGCCACCATCTCAGATGGAGGAGTTAGACAGGGAACTAGCAGGACAGATCAGGAGGACCTGCGAGAAGGAGTAGTGGTGATTGTGGGGACTTCAACATGCCAGGAGTGGACTGGAGCACCCCAACAACCAGGAACAGAAGGAGCAGGTACTGCTGGATGCCTTCCAGGACAGCTTCTGCTGCAAATGGTCAGTGAACCAGCCAGGTTAGGGAATACCCTTGACCTTGTGCTGGCAAATGGGACTTATGAGAGAACTTACAGTGGAGGTACCGCTGTCAGGAGTGACCACCACTCAGTATGGCTCACATTGGATATGGGCAAGGAAGGTGGAATCTGGCACAAAGTGCTGGACTTCAGGAGGGCTGACTTTGGGAGGATGGGAAGTGGTAAAGGGTACCTGGCCAGAATTCAATCTAGTATGGATACTAACCAGAGATGGGAGCTCATAAAGTTGGGGATAGTGAGGCAACAAACCTGCTGCAAAGCCCAGAGCAAGAAGGCTGAGGCTAAGAAACCAAGCTGGTTGAGCAAGGAGGTCATGGAAAGGTAAGGAGGAAAGAGCTGCCTTTAGGAAATACAAGAAACAGGGAGGGGAGGACAGAGAGGATACTTGACAGAATCGAAGGAGGTGACAAGGGCAGTAAGGGAGCCAAAGCATCTACGGAACTCAGGCTGGCACAAGGCATTAAGAAGGGGAGAAGGACTTCTTTAAGTACATCAGGAGAAAAGGAGCTGTAAGGACCACATAGTAAGGATTAGGAAGGAGGGGTTGGGTGGAAGCAGAAGTGCGATAAGGCGGAAGCACTAAATGAGTACTTCTGCTCAGTATTTACTAAAAAGAAGGGGGTGACACCCAAGATGGGTGAAATGGCAGATGCAGGGGAGTGGTGACAGATGGGAAATCATGGAGGGCAGAGTTCGAGAGGTTTGAAGGCACTGAGGGTGGACAGGCACCAGGCCCAGATGGCATCCACCCAGGGTACTGAAGGAGCTGGCAGAGGTCCTTGCAGGATCTTTGGCAGACCTATTTAATGCCTCACACTACATTCGGGTGTGTACCTCAGGACTGGAGGATGGCTCATGTGGTGCCCCTCCACAAGAGTGACCCCAAGGATGAACAGGAAACTACAGACCAGTGAGCCTCACATCCATCGTGGGTAGCTAATGGAGACTATCCTGAAGGAGAGGCTGGTGGCCTCTTAGAGGCAAGGACTACAGGACAGCAGACAGCATGGCTTCATATGTGGCCGATCCTGCCAAACCAACCTGGTCGGGTTCTATGACTGGGTAACTAGGCAACTGGACAGGGGACATGCAGTGGATGTCCTGTATCTGGACTTCAGTAAGGCATTCGACTCAGTGCCACATGGAAGGCTGGGAAGGAAGTTAGTAGGCACAGGGCAGGTGCAATGCTGGTGAGATGGGTAGGAAACTGGCTGCAGGAAGGCAACAGAGGGTGGTGGTGGGTGGGAGCTCTCACACCCAAGGGCAGTGACGAGCGGTGTCCCACAGGGCTCGGTGTTGGGACAGTGTTGTTTGGGATATTCATTGCAGACATATCATGGGACATCAAGAGCAAGATCAGTCTGTTTGCTGATGATACCAAGGTTGTAGCGGTGGTGGATGACCTAGGGGGATGGCAGGGGTTGCAGGATGATCTGGCAAAGCTTGAAACCTGGTCAGACACCTGGCAACTGGGCTTTAATGCCCAAAAGTGCAAGGTGATGCATTTTGGGATGAAGAACCCAAGGAGGACTCTACCAGCTAGGGGGTGCAGCTAGCCCAGACAGAGGAGGAGAAGGATCTGGGTGTGCTCATCACAGGGTCAATGAACAACTCGGCACAGTGTAGGAAGGCAGCTGCAAGGGCCAACAAAATGCTGGGTTGTATTGCAAGGGTATATCCTCGAGGAGGGAGGGTGATTCTGCCACTGTATAGGTCATTGGTTAGACCACACCTGGAGTACTGCGTGCAGTTCTGGCATCCGTATCTGAAGAGGGACATTAAGTTACTGGAGGGAGTGCAGCGCAGGCGACAAAGATGATCAAGGGTCTGGGGACTTATCATATGAGAGGAGGTTGAAGGAGTTGAACATGTACTCACTGGAGAGAGGAGAGACAGGGGGACATGATTGAAACCTTAAATACATGAAAGGAATAAACAAGACAGGTACAGAGGGGCTGTTCAAAGTAGGGGAGGAGGGCCACCAGGGGCCATGATATGAGACTGGAGCGAGGAAGGTTCAGGAGGGAGATGAGGAGACACTTTTTTACAGAGAGGGTGGTGGCTGGGTGGAATGCGTTACCTGCAGAAGTGGTATGCAGTAGAACAGTGGACTGCTTCAAACGAGGATGGGACAGGACAAGGGGAAGGGTGGAAGGGAGGGGCAGCTGGAGAATAAGGGGTGCTAGCTGCACATTCGAGCAGGCTTGATAGACCTCTAGGCCTTTATCTGCTGGCAAATTTCGTATGTTCGTATGTTCGTATGAGAGGCTGTTCTTTAATTTCACTTGCCGATTACCCTCTGGCATATGAGACAGGACGTGGGGATGTGAATCGAGAATGGTTTTGAGACCTGCCCCTGCTGTGAGAGAGCAAGGGGGTCTAAGGCTGTGTACTTAGTGGTGAGAGCACTGAGTGGAAAGATGTTTTGGTCAGTTTTATAATTTGCATCTCTATGTTGTAAGAATTTATATATTAGCTTCCTAATGACTATTGGCTATTAAATTCTCCTTTCTAAATGCAACCCCTACCCGGTTCAAGAGCAAATCTTGCAAACCAGTGCCCCCCTAACATGTGCTTAGACTGGCATCAAACCACTAGTTGGTATAACAGAAAGCCATTACCCCCGGCAGTGGAGCATATACCTGGCTTGAAGATCATAGAGGTCGGGGGTTGGGGGTAAGGGTGCATAAACGAAAATTTATATTTCTACCAGATCTGGGGAAAGGTGCCAAGCGAGTGCTAAGTCTAAACCTATGAGCAGGGTCCTCAACACAATACACAGGGAGCATGAATTCGACTGTCCAGGCAGGGAAACTGTTTTTTTACAGTATGGCTTTATCCAACAGATGAACAACGAACAGGGTAGTCCCCCAGATTTGTCACTGTACAGGTTAGACAATGCAGAACTCTTTTCTTCCAAACAATCCACAATAACACATTTTTTTTCTTTCTTTTGGCTACAATTTAGCACACATTTCCATCTCTTTCTCTGACTGACACACCCTTTTTCTTGAGGACTATCATTTAATACTGTACCGTCCACCCCTCTTGCTAGAGGATCTAACCTTTTGTCCAACTGCGGACTGAGTGTCTGTTATGAGTTGGGTGACCACACACTTCATGACTCTTGCTAATGCCAATGTTACCATTACAGGGATGATCTTGCACCCATACAAGACCTGTTAGCCCTGACTGCGTTTCAGATGGCATTCCTCCATCCCAGGTCAGTCTCTGCCATCCTTTCTGGGTTACACAAGAAGTAGGATCCTCAGTACTCCTTGACTGACAGGACTCCTAAACATACTTTTTATACTTCATTCCCCCTTGTTCCTAGGGAAGCTGGGCCTAGACAGGTGTAATCTAGCCTTATCTTGGGGCGCATACACATACAAAGCAATTCTGCTTTGTTAAAAGTTCATTTCTGTACTCACAGTACCATAAGCTCTCCAGTAGCTTTTTGATTACAGGAAATCTCTCTTGTTTCCTCATAGGCCAGCTGACAAAGTCTTGGTCTAAGGGGGTTGTTCCTCAAACCCACTGAATTTTCAGTCCCAACTCTTTCTCACAGGAAAATGACACACTGGTGTCTGGTAATCTACTGTCTCCAACACTTCTCGGATGTTGTTGTCTCTCCACTCACTAGGGTGAGAAATATATCGACTAGAGGTCCCTTCCAAGGCTTTTTGCTAAGCCCTAAGGAGCTTCACACTCACAGAACTCCTTTCAGCTGGAACGCCAGCTCTGAACTGACTACTCTCTTTGTTCATACCCCAACATTCTAAACTGCCCAAGCAGCTGCTTTCCAAAGTGGCTTATGCTGCTCTGAACATTTTAAACGACCTAATGCATTTCTCACTCACTGTAGTTAAGTAGATAATGATGTCATCTTGTAGAAACCCCTAATGAGTTTCTACCAGCTGCCCAGCCACCTTCCTATAGCTGACACTAATGGGATTCTAGTAATCCCAGGGGACTGGGTTGTTACATATATTATATTTTGTTTTAATTATTTTCATGAACATACATACGATAACACAAAATCATCGTCAGAAAAAGGCCCACAGGTCTAGCAAGTCTGCCCATTTGTGCAGCTCTTAGTTTCATATTGCTACAGCTGCCCCACCCAAACCTCTCCCTTTCTCCACTTTCCCGGTCCCCCCCCCCTTTGTGTTCTTGTCTGTACTTACCCTGCCCTTGACTCAAACCCAACCCCACTTAAAGCTATCCACTGTCCTTTGAGTGATTAACTCCTCCGGCAGTGCGTTCCAACCCACCACCACTCTGTCTGTGAAGGAGTGCCTCCTCATCTCCCTCCTGAACCTTCCCCCTTCCAACTTCAGACTGTGCCCCCTAGTGACCCGTCCCCCCCTTAAGAGGAACACTCCTCCCTCCTTGACTTTGTTTATGCCTTTCAAGTACTTAAAATTCTCTATCATGGCCCCTCTTTCCCTTCTATCTTCCAGCGAGTACATGTTGAGCTCCTTCAACCTTTCCTCGTATGGCAACTCCCCTAGTCCCATGATCATTTTTGTAGCCCTACGCTGCACCCCCTTCAGTAATCTCTGATCCTTTTTGAGGTATGGGCACCAGTACTGTACACAGTACTCCAAGTGTGGCCTTACCAGTGATCTATACAATTGCAGGATGACCTCCCCCTTTCTAGAGGTGATCCCTCTGGCAATGCACCCCAGCATCCTATTTGCCCTTGCTGCCACCCTCCTACACTGTGCTGACATCTTCATGTCCCCTGTCACTATTACCCCCAGGTCCCTTTCCTCCTCTGAAGCTGTTACCTGCACGCCCCCTAGCCAGTAGCTGTTCCTGGGATTTCTGGCTCCGAGGTGCATGACCTTTCACTTCTTAGCATTAAACCCAATTGCCACTCCCTAGACCAGTGTTCGAGTTTAACTAGATCCTCCCTGGGTGCCTGCCTCCCTTCCCCATTGTCCACTTTTGCACAAATCTTAGTGTCGTCTGCGAACAGGCTGATCTTACTCTTGACCCCCTCTGCAATAGCTCCAATAATGACATTGAACAAAACAGGGCTCAGCACTGAACCATGCAATACCCCACTCGTTACTGGCCTTGGCTTGGATGTCTTCCCCCCCCTTACAACTACCCTCTGTTGTCTGCCCTGCAGCCAGCTCTCCACCCACCCCATCAGTTTTTCCTCCGCCCCCATGTCCCTCAGCTTGCTCATTAACCTCTTGTGTAGCACAGAGTTGAAAGCCTTGCTGAAGTCAAGATACAGAACATCCACAGCATGGCCTTTGTCAACCACCCTAGTGACTTAGTCAAAGAAGTCAGTCAGGTTAGTTTGGCAAGATCTTCCCATGACAAACCCATGCTGTCTGTCATCCTGCAGACCTTTGCTATTGAGAAAGGTTATCAAGCTGTCCTTCAGAATGGTCTCCATCAACTTCTCCACTTTGGAAGTCAAGTTCACTGGGCTGTAGTTGCCCGATTGATCCTTGGGTCCAGTCTTGTGAAGGGGCACCATGTGAACCATCCTCCAGTCCCTGGGTACAGTCCCCATCTCCAAGGAGGTGTTAAATGGGTCTATCAGAGGGCCTGCCAACACCTCTGCCAGTTCCTTCAGGACCCTTCACTGTACACCATCTGGTCCTGGCGCCTTGTCCATCCACAAGGCTTAAAGGCCCTTCAGAACTCTATCCCCTTGGATGACCCCATCTGTTATCTCTGTCCCCCTCCACACTTGCCCCTTTCCCCTTCGGTATTGGGCCATTCCTTTCTTTCATGAACACTGAGCAGAAATACTCATTCAGTGCCTCTGCCTGATCTTCCCCTTGTTTCGCCCATCCCCCCTCTCTCTTAATTCTAGCAATGTCATCCCTACAACTCCTCATTCTCTCCTGGTGGTCATTTTGGCTCTGGTTCAGCAATGGATGGTACTGATGCCATATGGCAGCTATGGAACCAAAGGAAGAACCCTTTCCCCCCTCTCTGATCCCCTTAGCCAACTTCAGCATCTTTGCTGCCTTGGCTGCCCTGACTGACCTGGTCACCTCCTTAGATACCTTTGTGAACACCTCTCTATCCTCCTCACACCCCAATTTGTTTAACTTAATGAAGGCCAATCTTTTTTCCCTCACCTTCCCCTCCACTTCCTTGCTGAGCTAGCTAGGTTTTTTTGACCTGGACTGCTTACTTTGAGATTTGGCACACATGTTCGTGGCCTCATTCAGCCCCTTCCTAATGATTGCCCACTTCTGTTCAGCATCCATCACTGGGTTAATTTTAGCTAAATACCCCTCTACGAATGCTGCCCATTCTGGCAAAATCTGCCTTCCTGAAGTCCAACACTCTTGTCCTGGTCTTAGCCGACTCTCTCCCTGTGTTGGGGAGGAAACACACTGAGCAGTGGTTGCTTCCTGCTAGAGGGTCCTGTACTACTACATCCTGGACTTTATCCCCATTTGGTAGCATCAAGTCCAGTATGTTCCCCTCCCTAGTAGGATCCATCACCCCTTGCACTAGGCAGCTGTCTTGGATAGCCTCCAGCAGCACCTGTTCCCTAGCGTGTGCTGTAGTTACTGTCTGCCAGTCAATCCCAGGTAGGTTGAAGTCTCCCACTATAACTGTATTTCCCTTGCCACTGACCCTCCTGATTTGCTCCCCCAGCTCCCTATCTACCTCCTCGCTCTGAGAGGGTGGCCTGTACATCTGAGCTCCTTATCATTAGGGCTTTGGAGCAATATTCATATGACTTCTGGCCTCCCCTCATCCCCTTCCTCCCTAGTACACAATATCCCCTTCCTGACATAAATAGCCACCCCTTCCCCGTCCCAGTCCCTGTGGAACACCTTATATCCTGGGATCGTGAGATCCCAGTCATGATATTGGGTGGCCCAGGTCTCTGAAATGGTGGCAATATCTACCTCTCCCTCTACCATCATTGCCTGGAACTCTGCCACCTTGTTTGCTAAACTCCTTGCATTCAAGGATACTACACTTCACCTTGTGCCCCGCCCCTCCTCTTCCCGTCTTTCCCCCTTCCACTTTTGTATTGTTAACTTCTCCTCATTCTCATTCTCCCCTTTATTTTTGATAGATAGTGAGTGTGTATGAAGGATTGGTGGGGGGGGGTATGTGTGTATTAAATTAGTTAGTAAGGCTTATTTGCTGGGATATAGTGGGGAGTGGTGGGGGTATGGGTTTGGGTAGGATTGGAATTGTGGTTCTTAGTGTTAATTTATGAATTTTAGCGGCATTTTAATTGATAGAGCGATATTCATATTTAGGATAAAATTAAGTCGTTAGTTGTAAGCTGTATTAGTTGTATGCTTAGTTGCATGTATAAAGAGCGATAGCCCCATAAAGGAAAGAATTAAACTGAGAACAAGCTTGGGCATGCAGATTCTGGCTTGTTGGGGTTTCTGCTCACTTAATGATGTGTAGAAATGTGGGTCAGTGTAATAATTGCTCAGGGATGTGTAGGAATTCTAGCCCCTTACACCTGGCCTATGCTGCACCCCAGCTGTATGACCTGCATCCTTTTGCTGACCTCCCAGTGTTGGATACTATAGTGAGGCACTGTAGGGAGGTCGGCATAGCAAGGGCACGCATTGGTTGGTGGCAAAGGGGTACAGTGGGCCTGGCTGAGGTGAGTGGGATAGGGGATGTTAGGTGCAGGAGACGCCCTGGGACTAGATGGAGAATAGAGAGAGGCCCGACATGTTTGATCTCTGTCCTCAGGGTTCCCACAAGACCGAGTGGGCAGGTGGCTGTAGGGCCACCAACATTCAACAATCCCCATTGGGCAGTGCTATGCAATGTGAGGTCGATGAGGAAGAACAAGACCACAATTATGGCTGACTTGATTTCCTCAGTCGACCTTGCTTGCACCACGGAGACCTGGATGGGTGACAACGTAGGTCCAGTTTTGGAAATGGCTGTCCCCGCCGGGTTCTCCATAGTGCACTGCCAGAGGAGGGATCGTAGGGTCGGGGGGGTTAGACATCTGCTTTAGATCCAGCTAGGGCTTCACAGTGCACTCAGTGGGATAGCCTAGGTCTTTTGAGTGTGTGGCAGTGCGTAAGGGTCCAGGTGCAGGCTGCAGGGTCTACCTCCTCTATTGGCCTCCGGGGTCTGGGGGGATTTTCTGCAGGAGATTGTGGGCTCCGTCAGTGATGTGGTATTGGAGTCCCCCAGATGTTTAATTATGGGGGATTTCAGTACCTGTATCAATGATGAATCCTCGCACCTTGGTCAGAGTCTCCTCCAGTTGATGTTATCACTGGGTCTAACACAAGTAGTTACATCTGCAACCCATCACCACGGCAACACGCTCAACCAGGTGTTCTCCCTGGGGATTGACGTTAACAACCTCATGAGTGACCAGGTTGTTTGGTCTGATCACTGCACTGTGAAGTTCATGTCTTGGGCCTGTCCTGAACACCCATCCCCTACTGAGATGGTTAGTTATTGCCCTTTGAGAGGATTGTCCCCAGAAGAATTGCTGGTGATGGCTGATTTATCTAGTGTGGATATTGCCTGCGCAGTCTGCACAAGTGAGGTGGTGGTGGTGACCCATAAGGCAGTCTCTGAAGTGCTCGGTGCCATTGCCCTGAGCTGTTAACAACCCAGATCTTCTCACTTGAGATCCCCCTGGTTTGATGGGGGTGAGGCATAGTATGGAAATGGCACTAGTCAAGGTGCAAAATTACCTCCTTAGTGCTAGAGATAGAAGGGACACTTCAGTTCTTTCTCCTGCTCGATCTCTCTTCAGCATTCAATACCGTGGATCACAATGTTCCTTTGGATCACCTTCAAGAGTTATGTGGATTTGCCGACACTGTCATCTGCTGGTTTAAGTCCTACCTCTCTGGCAGGATGCAGTGGTTGATGATGGGGAATTTCTTCTCGTCCCTGAAGCATCTGTTGCATGGGGCTCCTCAAGGTTTGATCCTGTCAACGATGTTATTTGCGGTATACATGCTGCCTTTAGGAGAGCACATTCGACAATATGACGTGGGTCTTCACTGCTGTGCAGATGACACCCAACTGTATTTGTCCTTTGTCCCAGGAACAAACAATGCTGTGGACATTCTTGACAGCTGCCTTGCTGAAATCAATGACTGAATGTCCTCCAGCTGGTTGTGACTGAACTCAGATAAGACAGAGGTGCTGGTGATTGAGCCAGGTCAAGGGTGTGATGGAGGCATAGCTGGAGCTGATACAGGATTGTTCCTGGGTTTGGCTCCATTGCTGGCCTCCACTAGTATGTGAAATCTTGGCATGATCCTTGACAGTAGATTGACCCTGGAAGTCCAGGTGTTTTCTGATGTCATGGATGGTTTTTACCACCTGAGGAACATTGCCAGGATGAAGCACCTGGTTCCACCTAAAGACCTCCCAACACTAGTACATGTATTTGTTACTTTAAAGCTTGATTACTGCAACTCTCTATCTCTGTGTCACTGGAGGGACCCTCCACTGGTTGCAGCTGGTGTAGAATGCAGTGGCGAGGTTACTGACTAGCCTTCCTAGGTCCAGTGATGTGACCCCTGTCCTGCGAGCTCTGCACTGGCTCCTGATCTGTTGGAGGGTCATCTTCAAGGTGGGCTTGCTCACCTTTAAGGCCTTATATGGGCTGGGCCCTAGTTACCTGACTGAGCTCCTTTCGCCTGCAACCTCAACCCACTCTCTCAGGTCCTCAACTAGAGAGCTCCTCGACATTCCTAGGGTTGGGCTTAAAACCTCCGGCGATCATCATTTTAGTGTCGCCGGCCCTTCCCTATGGAATTTGTTCCCGGTTAGCGTCAGAGGAACCTGGACAGTTGAGGCCTTTAAGAAAGATCTGAAGTCCTACCTGTTCCTACAAACCTTCCCTGAAGCAGCTATGTAACTGCTGTACACCGACCCCTCGCCTTGTAGTCTGCAGTCTAATAGTAGAACTCAGGTGTTTGATTTTATTGCTAGTGTAACCCCCTTGTTACCCGGGGTTACTAGAATCCCAGTAAGACCTAGTGGTAGGCAGGGAAGGCAGCTTGTGAAACTCCAGTTAAATGGGTTTCACACTGTCTCACTCTGTTCTCAGTCTCAGCTGAGACTGAGGGATGACATCACCAATAGAACTTTCGCAGCTGCATGAGCCACATTGGAATCTGCAGCAAAGGGAGTTAGATAGAACATTGGGAATTTTAAAGTCAGTCTTCAGTTTGTCTTCAGTGAGTGAAGTTGGAAGTAGGGAGCTTGCTGTTAAGCAGCTCAGTAAAGGCTCTATGAGCCTCAGCCCTGACAGAGGGCTACTTTTCAGTAACAGGGTGTGTGTCTCCACCTTAAAGAGAGAGACACAAAAGAGTACTGAAGTGGTGGAGACCGCTCTTATCGGGTCTCAGTGCCCTCTCCCTCCGGGGGGGATGAGAAGGATTCCCTGCAGATTCCTGGGGCAATCCCCTTAGTTCTGCTTGTGGAGGAGAAGCTGCTTGTTCTTTCCAGTATTTATTTTGGGAGAAAAGAAGATTTGTGAGTCACCTGTGGGGCACCTGCAACGTGAGGGTGAGTGTCTGCTCTGGTTAAAAGGGCCTATATTTTCACCCTGGGACTTGTGTGACAATGTGGGAATTGATCTACTAAATATTGGGAAGCCTAGAGAAATGGGCTAAGCAAAGTAAAAGTAGTTTCAAGTTCCTGAGTTTGTTGGGATGCAAACAATATGTAGAGGAGATGCGACAGACATCTACCCTTAATCTACATTTCAAAGTTTAGTAAAGGAAATGTTCAGTTTTCCAGAGAAATGGCCGGGTATGGGCTGTGGGAGCTGGAGGTGGGTGGCCCCCCATCTCTAGTGACCAGGTCCACCTCTACGGATTTCTTCTGTGGTTTTCTACTGTGCCTCAGGCACTTGGCCAGTGATGGGGGAAGTACCCAGACATGGGGTTGTAAGGAAAATTCTCTCTAGGAGTCACAGACTCTAGTGTGGTTTGGGGAGCCACAACAGGATAATTGGTTCATTTCTCAAATGGACCTCGGATCAAGTGGCCGGTGGGGGAGCCGGGCCCGTGGGGAAAACCCAAGTGTGTACAAATCGGGCTGTGTACCCAAAGCTGCATGCAAGTCCGGGCTGTGTGCCTGGTGGGTTCAGAGCCTGAGGGCTGGAAATGGTGATAAAGTGTTCTGTAGTCTCTAATCTGCATTACCAGGAAATGTAGCCCCATGGGAGTCCGTCTATGCTTTGTTTGTTCAGTTAGGATGTGAATAAAAGCCACACTGAAGAATCCCATTCCTGGTTCTGGACATTACAGTTATTGCTTCCTGTGTTCGGATTTACTGGGTACCCCACAACTCCGGAAATGTGTAAACCCAGGTCCCCCTGTGCCAGTAACTTCATCATCCCCGAACCCGGGTCCCCACCAGGTACTGCTGTCTGCTTCAATAGCATGCTACCTGTCATTTTGCTAAAAAGGCAGGGGTGAGGGGTTACAAAAATGGAGACACTGCTTTGGATTTTGTTCAGGGAGGAAGGTGCTTGGGCAAGGGGGCTAGCAGTTTGGCTATCTGGCAGTGGGTAGCCCAAAAGCTGAAGCAATTTCCTTAGTGTGTTGCTGTGTGCTGTGTAACTTGTGCTGCTGTTTAAAATTGCCAACTGTTTACCAAGGAGCAGTAAAGCCAAAGAGTGTGCCCTTGTCCTGCATCAAATTGTTTACAACGTTTTGCTTGCTTTTAAAATAAACTGTGGTAAAGAAAAGTGTGGAAGACTAGGAGTAGCAACAGGAAGATTGTGCCCTGGACGTTGGAAATGCTTTTAAAATAAACTGTTGTGAAGAAAAGTGTGGAAGACTAGGGGTAGCAACAAGAAAATTGTGCCCTGGACATTTGAAATGCTTTTAAAATAAACTATGGTAAAGGAAAAGTGTGGAAGACTAGGGGTAGCAAGAGGAAAATTGTGCCCTGGATGTTGGAAATGCTTTTTGAATTGACTGAGAGACTGCAGTGTAAATGGCTATGTTAAATGGCTGAAATGGGCTCCCACCGTGGAGTCAGTTGGAAAAGAAAAAAAAATTTGCATTCTGCAGTTTAAATTTGCCTGCTTGATGATCGGCGTGAGGAGAAGAACCCTCGTGAGGAAGAAGAAGCTCATTTGCATGACATCGTGTGGTTGGTCAGGCTGCAATCAGTCCTGCCCCTCAGCCAGCTCTACAGAGACTGCCCCAGCATTCGAGAGGGAGTGAGTGGAGTGCGTGTACTGGCAGTGGAGGAGCGTCGCGGAGTGTTAAAATCGTTGTAAACAATTTAAAAATTGACTTTCTTGTTTAAAATCGGGCTCAACCGCTAATCGATCGTCTGAATTGCAAGTTTGGTGGTTGAAAAGACGATCGGTAGGACTGCCCTCCGTTTCTGTTCTGAGGCCTCCAAGAACTGGCTGCAGGCCGTTTTCCCCATCGCAGCAAACTGCTACTGATAACAGTAAGTAACCATCCTTAAAACTGCTCAAACAGTGATTTTCAGCCCTAAGCAATATAAATGTGTGTGCAGCAGTGTAGTCGCTTTGCAAGTAACGACTGTGTAAAGTCCTGCCAGCAAGTGCAAGTCTGTTAAGCCATTGACTGTGTGCATAGTAATGAATTCAGCCTCAGTTTAAAGTTTGAAGCCAGAGAGAGACTGTGGGTTGTAGCCAAAGTGCAGCACTAGTAATACAAGCAATCCTGCGCTAAAAACCTGAAGCTTTAAGGGACCGTGAATAAAATGAATGTTACCAGCATGTAAAAAGTCCATGGAAAATCCTGTAAATGTGTTTAAAGCAAGAACAGAGCAAGTTGTGCAGTTTGAGCAAAAGTTATCAGTAGTTTGTGTAAATCGGGTGCGCAGTGGATTGACCCAGATTCTGAATGTTGATGCACAGGAGTGCTGCCGCCGCCATTACAGGGTGGGGTTGTAAAGTAAACACAGCAGCAGAGGAGCCATTTTACAGCTAAAGAGTGTGCTCAGTAAAGTGGGACTTTCAGTTACAGTGAACTTTTGTTTTTCTGCAGTTATGGCCGCAGGACCAGCTCATTACCCGGATCATGCCCGGGTTGCAGTAACAGTAGCAGTAAATAGACTGAGGATATTGAAAAGTGGTGCTATGGAGGCAACTACCTCCTCATGTGGCGGTTCCTGGTTTTCCAGTACATGTATGTCAAATATTGAGAGCTGAAGGACGTCTTCATGATTCCTCACTGTGCTGGATGCCTAGAAAATATGGCTTGTATAAACGCCTCCAATTAGTTTGGCTCCCACATGGACAAAAGGTTCAGGAATCTTTGGCAGCACACACAGCACCAAGCGGAGCCTGTGGAAAAAACCCCTCGAAGTGTGGCACAAAGCTAGAGGGTGCAGAGTTAGAGACAGAACCAGAGTTGAAGTTTCGGATGCTGGATCCCAGAAGGAAAGTTCGGATAAAGCATCAATAGACCCTGGAGGGCCTAACCCAAGTCTCTTAGGTGAAGATGAGATGTGGGAGGCCTTTGGTGGGAGGTGTTGACCTCCGCGCCTGGTGATGAGTGGACAGTCTCAGGGTGAGAGCGACAGCTCACTCCTGAGCTCAGATCATCAGTGAAGAGGAAGATGAGGGGAACCTATGTGGCCTTGTGAAAAGGAATGATGTACACAGCCTCAAGATCTTGCCTCGGAGGAATGCATGGAAGAAAGTGGTGATGCCACTGCCTGGCTTTACAAGAGGAAGAAGTCAGGGATCCGTTTCTACTTTCTTTAAGGATGTGAAGCTGGCAGAACCAGGACTGGCCACCCCCAAGCCAGGCCAGCGGTCTTAGATTGACCAAAGCAAGTAAAGAGGAGAGACTGGTTCGTCAGAAGGCAAATGAGATCTATGGTATGACCTTTCCTACCTTTCCTCGGAAAGTCTGGGTGGAGATTGAGAACTGCAGGAAATCCTGGATCTGGGATGAAGCAATGAAAAGTGTGCATCCTGGGGCCAACAAGCATGTAAAGAATAAACTGTTCCACGAAAAGTATACCCAGTGGAAGAGAGGCAGGACACTGTTTATAGACAGAGTGAGAATAGTGGATGGAGAGGGACGTGAAATCTCCCACTGTGTGAATTATGTGCACCCAGATGGGGTAATAATTCAAGCTCCTGACCCCCGGTACTATTGGTCTCAGTGCAAGGACCTCCCAGCAAATAAGCCCGTGCCTACAAAATGGAGAGCTGAGCAGTGGTAGTCAATACTGCCACACCAGACTGTGAAATGCCTTTATTGATTCGTCAATATGAATATCCAGGACTCAGGTGCCCCACATTCATCAGTCTACAGTGTACCGGCCTTTCTAGAAACCGTCGACTGGCCCACCAGATTACTTCAGAGCCAGAGAGGACACCAGCCCAGCTGTATCCTGTTCATCGCCTGGTAATCGGATAATGACGGACCAGCTGTTTTCTTTTTTTGTTCCTGTTCTAAGGTTCCGTCTCCAGAGATGACATCATCCCAGCAGTTCCCAGATGTGCCCTCCTGTGGTTCCCGGACGATGTCCGCCCAGCTGTATCGGAAGAAATGCTGCCAGGGAGAGTCTTCGTCAGAAGTGCAGGTTGGTGCCGAATTTCGTACTACAAGTGGCTGGTAAGTCCAAACTTTTCTATCTTTATGACATTGCAGTACACACCCTACACTAACAGACTTCAAAATTTGTGAACTGTCCGCAAAGACTCTTCCCTTCGGGACTTTGGCCTGTTAGAACTGTGCTTCACCTGGCTCCGGCCCAGGAGAGACTCTTTATTGGACTAGCCTTCGGGCATTGTGGTCACTAGTTGGGACTTTTAGGGCACTCCATCCCCCAAATGTGTATTGTAAATAATGCCATTGTTTTCTAATGTAAATACAGTTTTTCTACCTCTTTTTTCTAAAAAATCTTTTCGGGATTCTGCAGTGTTTTGATGGTAGGGGTTTAGGTAGACTGTGTATGCAGATTAGGAGCGTGTGTTGTCTTTCTTTTTCTTACAGGTGTTCCTGGGAAGACAGAAGAGAAGACAAGAAGAGGAGAAGGGGCTCATCGGAGTTCCTCATCAGTGCTTTAGTGTGTTTAGAAATTTAAAGTACTGTGGTGTTATGGTCGTTATTGCTGTATTAACCCTTTCCTTCCACAGGCGTGGTTGTGGGGGTAGGGAGGAGGCAGTAATGTGGTATTTTAATGGTGTGTGTTGCAGGTTGCCCAAGGTCAGGGAGGTCCCTGGGTTGTTTTTGTTTTGGGAGTATTAGGTTAAAGACAGATTGGTTTTCCCTAGAGGGTTAGGGGGGATAGACAGGTTGTGGTCCTGAATGGCCATTGGGACCGCAGTGCTGATCTATCAGGGCTATGCTCTGGATCGTTCTACCAGAGCCACTAGGTGTCCATAGTAAGTAGATAGTGTAGAAAATACAAAATCACACATGCCCCCACAATGCAAAGCATCATGGGCTGCATATGCAAATCACCACAGAATGTTATGCTAGTCCAACTTAAAGCAGAATTGCATGGTGCCGAAAGGCCTCTCACACAGTTTGCAAAGGGTGCTAACAGAAGACATAGACACGTGTTTTATCCTACCAGGACTCATCAGTATGCCTCGTCTGTTTGACACCCCAGTGGAATGGACCAGCTACCCTAGAGGCAGTGTGCCTTGGATATATTGTGGTGAACCATTAAAATAAAAAATATTTAAAAGACAAAGAACCTCTGTGCGCAAACACTGAGGCAAGGTTACCCAAAGGGCATTTGGCTGGGAAGTCAAGTTTCAAGAAAATACAAAATCACATGCCCCACAATGCAAGCATCATGGGCTGCATAGCAAATCACCACAGAATGTTATGCTAGTCCAACTTAAAGCAGAATTGCATGGTGCCGAAAGCCTCTCCTAAGTTTGCAAAGGGTGCTAACAGAAGACATAACACGTGTTTCGTCCTACCAGGACTCATCAGTATGCCTCGTCTGTTTGACACCCCAGTGGAATGGACCAGCTACCCAGAGGCAGTGTGCCTTGGATATTGTGGTGAACCCATTAAAATAAAAACTATTTAAAGACAAAAAAAGAACCTATGGAAAACACTGAGGCAAGGTTACCCCAAGAGGCATTTGGCTGGGAAGCCAAGTTTCAAGAAAATACAAATCACATGCCCCACAATGCAAAGCATCATGGGCTGCATATGCAAATCACCACAGAATGTTATGCTAGTCAACTTAAAGCAGAATTGCATGGTGCGAAAGGCCTCTCACACAGTTTGCAAAGGGTGCTAACAGAAGACATAGACACGTGTTTAGGTCTGCAAGGACTCATCAGTATGCCTCAGTCAATTTGACACCCCAGTGGAGATGGACCAGCTACCCTAGAGGCAGTGTGCCTTGGATATATGTGGTGAACCCATTAAAATAAAAACTATTTAAAGACAAAAAGAACCTCTGTGCGCAAACACTGAGGCAAGGGTTACCAAAGGGCATTTGGCTGGGAAGCCAAGTTTCAAGAAAATACAAAATCACATGCCCCCACATGCAAAGCATCATGGGCTGCATATGCAAATCACCACAGAATGTTATGCTAGTCAACTTAAAGCAGAATTGCATGGTGCGAAAGGCCTCTCACAGTTTGCAAGGGTGCTAACAGAAGACATAGAACACGTGTTTCGGTCCTACAGGACTCATCGGTATGCCTCGTCTGTTTGACACCCCAGTGGAATGGACCAGCTACCCTAGAGGCCAGTGTGCCTTGGATATATTGTGGTGAACCCATTAAAATAAAAAACTATTTAAAAGACAAAGAACCTCTGTGCGCAAACACTGAGGCAAGGGTTACCCCAAAGGGCATTTGGCTGGGAAGCCAAGTTTCAAGAAAATGCAAAATCACACATGCCCCCACAATGCAATGTTAGCACCCTTTGCAAACTGTGTGAGAGGCCTTTCTGCACCATGCAATTCTGCTTTAAGTTGGACTAGCATAACATTCTGTGGTGATTTGCATATGCAGCCCATGATGCTTTGCATTGTGGGGGCATGTGTGATTTTGTATTTTCTTGAAACTTGGCTTCCCAGCCAAATGCCCTTTGGGGTAACCCTTGCCTCAGTGTTTGCTAGAGGTTCTTTTGTCTTTAAATAGTTTTTATTTTAATGGGTTCACCACAATATATCCAAGGCACACTGCCTCTAGGGTAGCTGGTCCATTCCACTGGGGTGTCAAACAGACGAGGCATACTGATGAGTCCTGGTAGGACTAAACACGGTTCATGTCTTCTGTTAGCACCCTTTGCAAACTGTGTGAGAGGCTTCAGCACCATGCACTTGCTTTTAAGTTGGACTAGCATAACATTCTGTGGTGATTTGCATATGCAGTCCATGATGCTTTGTACTGTGGGGGCATGTGTGATTTTGTATTTTCTTGAAACTTGGCTTCCCAGCCAAATGCCCTTTGGGGTAACCCTTGCCTCAGTGTTTGCGCACAGAGGTTCTTTGTCTTTTAGATAGTGTAGAAGCTGATATGTCAGCTAAAGGTCTCTAGGCCCTTAGTGTTGCCTGCCTGTGCTGGCACATGGTAGGAGGGGGCCTGATCACCCCCCCCGCAGGTAGCATATAGGGTGGGATGGCCTAAAGCCAGGTAAATAATGACTGCAGACAGTCGTTTTCCTGGTCAAGGGCAAGTGTAACCCCTTGTTGCAGGGTTACTAGAATCCAGTAAGACTATGGTGAGCCAGGAAGGCAGCTTGTGAAACTCCAGTTAAATGGGTTTCACACTGTCTCACTCTGTTCTCAGTCTCAGCTGAGACTGAGGGATGACATCACCAATAGAACTTTCGCAGCTGCATGAGCCACATTGGAATCTGCAGCAAAGGGAGTTAGATAGAATGTTGAGAATTTTAAAGTCAGTCTTCAGTTTGTCTTCAGTGAGTGAAGTTGGAAGTAGGGAGCTTGCTGTTAAGCAGCTCAATAAAGGCTCTATGAGCCTCAGCCCTGACAGGGCTACTTTTCAGTAACTGGTGTGTGTCTCCACCTTAAAGAGACACAAAAGAGATACTGAAGTGGTGGGAGACCACTCTTATCGGGTCTCAGTGCCCCCTTCCTCTGGGGGGGGGGATAAGAAGGATTCCCTGCAGATTCCTGGGGCAATCCCCTTAGTTCTGCTTGTGGAGGAGAAGCTGCCTGTTCTTTCCAGTATTTATTTTGGGAGAAAAGAAGATTTGTGAGTCGCCTGTGGGGCACCTGCAACGTGAGGGTGAGTGTCTGCTCTGGTTAAAAGGGCCTATGTTTTCACCCTGGGACTTGTGTGACAATGTGGGAATTGAACTACTAAATATTGGGAAGCCTAGAGAAATGGGCTAAGCAAAGTAAAAGTAGTTTCAAGTTCCTGAGTTTGTTGGGATGCAAATAATATGTAGAGGAGATGTGACAGACGTCTACCCTTAATCTACATTTCAAAGTTCAGTAAAGGAAGTGTTCAGTTTTCCAGAGAAATGGCCGGGTATGGGCTGTGGGAGCTGGAGGTGGGTGCCCCCCCCCCATCTTTAGTGACCAGGTCCACCTCTACGGATTTCTTCTGTGGTTTTCTGCTTTGCCTCAGGCACTTGGCCAGTGATGGGGGAAGTACCCAGACATGGGGTTGTAAGGAAAATTCTCTCTAGGAGTCGCAGACTCTAGTGTGGTTTGGGGAGCCATAACAGGATAATTGGTTCATTCCTCAAATGGACCGCGGATCAAATGGCCGGTGGGGGAGCCGGGCCCATGGGGAAAACCCAAGTGTGTACAAGTCAGGCTATGTACCCAAAGCTGCATGCAAGTCCGGGCTGTGTGCCTGGTGGGTTCAGAGCCTGAGGGCTGGAAATGGTGATAAAGTGTTCTGTAGTCTCTAATCTGCATCTCCAGGAAATGTAGCCCCATGGGAGTCCATCTATGCTTTGTTTGTTCTGCTAGGATGTGAATAAAAGCCACAATGAAGAATCCCATTCCTGGTTCTGGACATTACAGTTATTGCTTCCTGTGTTCAGATTTACTTGGATACCCCTGTCCAGAGTAGCCAAACCTAGGTCCCCCTGTGCCGAGTAACCTCATCCTCCCCGAACCCAGGTCCCCAAACAGGTACTGCTGTCAGCTTCAACAGCATGCCACCTGTCGTTTTGCTAAAAAGGCAGGGGTGAGGGGTTACACTAGAATTTAACATTGTTTCTTCATTTTTAATTATCTTATTTGTATTATGTCTATTTTGTTCTGCACTATCTGTGTTAATTTATTCTGTTAGATGCTCAGAGCCCCCAGGATTGGGTGCCATAAAAATAACATTTGCCTTGCCTTAAACTTCACATTCAACTCCATTTACTAATATGTAACAACAACCCAACAGTTAGAAACTTAATCCGCTGCCAGACCCCATGTACCTAAACCCCTATTGCATTTCGCAAACACTCTACTAAATTCTTTAATTAAAAAACCCACCCGAATAAAGAGATAACATTGTTATTGAAAAACTATCTTCATTTAAGTCTTGGTTCAGGGAATCCTCAAGTCTCTAATGGACAGTATATGACTTCACTGAGTTGGTACAGTGTAATTTGCATCTCAAAGGTTTAATTATTTAATTAGATACATAAATACAAGAGGCCTCAACTTCTAGTAACTTATTGGGTTAGACTGAGTTAATTAATGCCCATTATTGACATTGCCTGCACCACACAGTTCCCACATTGCCCATCTGTTCATGAACGCTGCTTGTCTATGTTGCAAGGAGTAAGCAACGCACTCCATTTGTTGTCTTTGTGTCACTATTTGGGCTCAGTCCCTTTCCTCTAGGGAATTAGTTGTAACCACCTGAGAACCTCTCAAAATGTTGTGACTTTTTTCTACCGCCATTGGTTTATAATTTGAAATCATATACTAGAGATTTATTATATATACTTGAGAAAATGGATAACCTGCACTGGAGGGATGGATATATGTGGATCAGTGTGGACGTCAGTCTGTTATACACCTGTATTCCACATGAAAAAGGCTTGGAGGCCTTGTACTACTTTCTTGATTATAATTTAATCACAGGAATTCCACCACCAAGTTTTTTTGTTAAGGCAGTAAAATTAAGCAATAGGGCACGACAGGGTGTGTGTTATCGTGTAATAACATCACTCCTGGGGTGGGATGAAGCATCAGGCAAAGCTGAGTGCTTCCACCACCCCAGGAGTGATGTTATTACACAATAACACACACCCTGGAGTGCCTTATTGCTATTATACAATGGCTTGTTATACAAAATAAAAAAAAAGATTTAAAAAATGTTTTTAGTAGATTTTTACTGAGGCAGTGTATCTTTGTTTCTGAAGGATAAAAGAGATAAAAGTTGTGGTGGTTGCAACAAATCAATACAGTGATGTTATTGTGTAATAACATCACTGTCTCAGGCATACACTGACCAATCAGAGTCCAGGATTCTTTCTTGCCATTGTATAATTAAGCAATAAGGTACGACAGGGTGTGGTATATCATGGGATATCATCACGCCTCGGTTGGTTGGGCACGAGGCCACAGGCTGAGTGTGTCCAACCATCCGAGAAGTGACAATATCCCATGATATACCACACCCTGGAATGCCTTATTACTATTATGAGCCGGAATACAAGTTTTGGCAGTAAAAAAAAATGTTTAAATCCTTCTGAAAATATCTTTTCTGAGGTGTTGGAGGAGTACTTTTTAATAAAATAGTCCCTGGAGAGCTCTGGACTGCAGGTGGCACTGTTGTAAGTTGAGTTTGTGGAGGAGGGGTGTACTATGTGTCTCTCTTAGCACCAGAAAGTGAACTTTGTTCTTCTTGCCTTTGACGTGGTGCTGCTGGGTAAGTGAAGATGTGTGTGTGTGTGTGTGTGTGTGTGTGTGTGTGTGTGTGTGTGTGTGTGTGTGTTATTTTTTTAAATGTTATGTGTGGCAAGCAGGAAGCAGCATTGTAAATGGGAAGAACATCTCCAAGTAAGTCACCCAGAAATCTGAAACTACTGCTTGGCTGGATGTTAGTAGTGTTTAAAAAAGAAGTTGGGGGCCAATTTGGGATCCTTTACTGTTGTTTTTTTTTTAAATACTCACTGAAGGCGCATCTCGTGCCATTCTGTCTTGTAGTTAGGTAGGACGATTGGTCTGTGAGTGCTGGCTGTTGGCTAACATTTGTGTGGGGAATGCGAGGGCAGGATGTGGAGGATGTTGTGGGCAGCTTGACCGTCGCTCCTTCTAGCAGCTTGTGTGGCGCTGTGTTCCGTTATTGGCACAGTTGAGGTTTTTTTTGTTTTGTTTTTTTAATAGCGGCGAACTGGAGGTCTGACTCTGACTGTGCAAGATGAGGCACACTGCGCAGTAAGTGAGGAGGCTGGTGACCAGAGGTTTTCTGAAGCCGTGATGATGTAGCTCGATATCATTACAGCTTCAAAGACCTCTCGGCCAGTCAGATTCTTTGATTCTCGGCACCCAGTTCATAATACATATTATACAATGGCAACAAAATTTCTAGTGTCCTGATTGGTCAATGTGTGCCTGGGACAGTGATGTTATTGAACAATAACACCACTGTGTGCACATCATGGCTGCCCTCATTCTTTTTTTCAGAAACAGATATATTGCCACACTAAAAATCTACTAAAACTTTTCTTAAATATTTTTTTTTATTTTGTATAACATCGAGCCATTGTATAATTGCAATAAGGCACTCCAAGGTGTGTGTTATCGTGTAATAACGTCACTCCTGGGGTGGTGGAAGCACTATGCTTTGCCTCGTGTTTCAACCCACCCCAGGAGTGACGTTATTACACGATAACACACATCGTGTCGTGCCTTATTGCTTAATTGACACATACCTATTTTTTTGTTCAACAAATATTATTTACAACAGAGAGGTACAGCGATGGGGTCCCCAGTGGTTCCCAGTTACGTCAACCTGTATTTAGGGTGGTGGGAAGAACAGTTTATTTTCTCAGAAAACAATTTATTTTTGGACAAAATTGTTTCGTGGAGTCATTACATAGATGATCTGTTATTAGTTTGGAAAGGTTCCAGAAAGGAGGCCCTATCTTTCATTGAATACTTGAGCGCCAATGATCTGAATCTGAGGTTTTCACATAAAATGGATGAGGAAACCATTGATTTTTTTGGCTCTAACTTTGACCACGTCAAAAGAAGAAGGTAGGATAAAGTCCTCCTGCTTTAGGAAAACCACTGTTGGTAACAGCATTTTGCACGCCACTAGTGCACATCCACCCAAGTTGATCCAGTCCACACCATCTGGCCAATTTTGAAGGCTAAGATGCAATTGCATTTTATTAAATAATTGGGGCCTTTTGGAACATTGTAACATTTCAAATCTTGTTTGTGATAAACCTCGGGTAACATACAGTAGGGTAAAGAATCTGGGAGACCTGTTGAGTCACAGCCATTACACACCAGAAAGAAAAAACAATACCACTTGGTTACCACCAAGACCAACAGGTTGTTACCAGTGTGGGCACTGCCAGATATGTAAACATGTGGCACCCATGAAAGCTTTCACACACCCCGCTGAACAAATCAAAGTACAGATAAGGGACTTTTTTAATTGTTCTTCCCACTTTATTGTATATGTGGCACAATGTGGATGTGGTTTAATTTATGTGGGGAAAACAATTAAGCAAAGGAAAGGTTCTTTGAACACTTAAGAGACATAAGGAATGTGAATCTTAGTTCTGCCTTGGGTGCACATTTTAAAAATGTTCATAATAGTGACCGAAGGGATTTATGGTTTATCGTTTTAGACTACAGTATACTATGTTAAACCACAAGCAAGAAGAGGAGACAGAAAGAGAATGTTGCTGTAAAGGGAGTGCAGATGGATTTTTTTCTTTGAAAAGTTTATTTCCTAAAGGACTAAATAAACATAAAGATTTGGACTTATCTGTTTATTTATAGAAAGATCTGAATAAGTTAGTGACTCTTTAGCATCTGAATTACTGTTGTAAGCATTTAACATTTTATGAAATGTGTCAGTAATAATGTCTTAAAGCTATAGTTCCTCAATACTCCATATGTGTTTTTATCCCCCTTTAGTTAATAGTCTGTCCTCTTCTCCCTCCTTCCACACGCAATTTCTAACTAAAATTTCTTTTTTAACTAGATTTATATTCATATATTTGAGTCTGTTAAATGAAATGTCGGGTTAGGCATTTATTAATGCTATCAATGTTGCTAATAGTCTTCATCTTTCAAGTTTCCTTTTTTCCCCACTGGCAAACATGAACATTTTTAAATTATTTAATATATAAATATAAAAAAGTTTGATATTTATTATAAAAGAAATTGTGATCACTTTAATATAGCAGGTCTAATAAAAAGTATTTAAACATAAGGCATTTTGATACGGCTTTGTTATTCCACCAAAAAGCTGTGTGTTACAGTATATAAATGTCAACAACAAAGTTATGGAACCAAAACCTGTTCGTGTTTTGCCAGATGGGGAATTTTAAATAAATGCATTCTTGTATGTGTATTTTGATAAGCACTGCACTTTAATGGTTATTTATGCACTGGATTTGTATGTATTTATATAAAAGGAAAATAGTATTATTGGTTTCCATAAGGGACACGACGTTATGTATACCATGTGATCATTGGTTTGCACTTTATAAGGATGGGTAATACACAGCTTGACACTCCCGTCTCCGATGAAGAGGGACTGATCCCTTGAAATGCCGGATAAATGTTTTATGTGACCTCTGAATACATTTGTAACTTACTCGGTCTCTGTGGTGCATCACTGTTAATTTTGTGTCTTTGCTAGTTGTAACCACCACCTAGAAATGGCATTCAAAGCAGCGGCTATCAAAATATGCCACAAATATTTGGCCTCCTTTCCTTTTAGTATATCTGGCTCCAACCCCAGCATTGTATGCTCTGGCCCCACTGCTTCCTCCTTAGGGAAATTCCTGACCAAAAGAAGCTGCTGGATGAAGAGGAGGATGACCTTTCTGAGGAGGAGGTAGGGGAGTGGATGGAGCCAAAGAGGAGGATTCCTATCCCTCCCCTGTTTGATACTAAGCCTCTGTCCTACCTGATAACGGTATTCTTATGAAATCCCATGGCTCCCTATCCCAACACTCACCTGCCTGGGCACTATCGCTCAACAGATGTGGTATCCCGATAGTGATCATCCCGATGCTGAAATACATGATGGATGTTGGCAGGGGTAAGGTAGTGGATGTGATGGGTTGCTGCCTTACCCCTGCTGGTGCACAGTAAGGAGCAGTTGGTTGGAGCACTTGGCCAAGCTGCTCCGGTGGAGTACAGAGCTAAACTGCAAGCAGCTTGGCTAACGTGCTTTGTGAGACCTGGGTTCTGGCCCTGGTTACGTCTTTAACTGAGCCCCTGTATCCAATTTTTTTTTTTTGTTCTCCCTCAGAGTTTGTTATTGCCATCCTACTTTTTTGCGTGATGCCCGATGTTGTGCTGTTGGGCATCTTATCTGTTCGAGGCTGTGATTATTGGGACCGTGAACTCTGTATACTAAGTGTCAGGATACCGAGTTTCAGTCTACCATAATATATCCCTGATAACTGTAGCATGTAGGTCATTACAGTTCAAGGAGGTGCAGTTCATGGAGGGAGTGGTTGTCAGTCCTATCCTGTCCATGTCTTCTGCTGCAAACTGTTTCTCTGAGTTGTATTCACTGTGGCCAAATTTATTGAACAGGAATGGCCAGATGAAGGCCAAAGTAAATATCTGCCAAAATCTAATTCACAGGAATTCTCTTTTATGGAAGAAAATACTTGCAAGTGGGAACTCCCACCCCTAGCAGTTAAGGAGGTTTATAATTCCATCAGGCGCACCTCTATTCCTATTGAAGGATCCTTGGCCTTTAATGGATTTGCACAACTGAGTACATGCTATGTGCAGAAGAGCCTTCACTTCCAGTGGTGAAAATCTGCACACCTCCTATGCTGCCAGAGCCTTAAACTTGGGATCCTTCTCTCATCTGTGCTTCAGATTGCTTGGAAACCTGAAGACTGCATGTCCTTCCCTCTCTCATGCTTCAGGCAGAATGAAAAACCCAGTTGCAACTGTTTTCAAGGCTGTTTGCAACTGGCTCCAGGGACTCTGCAAATTAAGATTGTTTGCAACTGAGTCTGGACTGTCTGCAATTCCAAGGCTATTTATATCAGATACCATTATGAATTTAAAATAAAACAAATATATTTTCCAGCCTTTTCCTTATTGAGGGAAACATTTCATTTATACTAAATCTGGCTTTCTCAGACACCAACTCACTACATAGTATATAACATTTTTCAATGTACTTTAGGCAGTCATACATAGTATATGCTATATTTGCTGCCTAACAGTACTGCAAAAATGGCTCATATTTTAAACATGCAAATATTTTAACGACGAGTATCTGTTATTATATTGGCAAATGAAACTGCTAGCTTGCTATTGCATTGTTTGGTCACGTTGAGCCATGCAGGATGAATTTTAGAGGGACTTGAAAAGGAAACATAGTGTAAAGAAGAAAGGGGGGGTGGTAGATGGCCATACTGACATAACTAGGAGAGGACTGTACACAATTGAATAGTTAGAGTGCAGTTGCAACAGGCTTTAGAAAAAGTAATTAGACTAGAATCCCTTTAATATTTAGGTTGGATGATCAACCCTACCACACAGGGTCAGTCCTGGGACCTGCCACATTCAATATGATCATCAGTGATATAGGGGAAAGTATCTGGGCAAGTTGTTTCTCTTTGATGATGACACTGAGCTCTTCGGCAGGGTAGATCGTGAGGAAGGAGTGCAGGAGCTCTGATGACCTAGAGAAGCAGGAGAGATGGTCTAAGATCTGACAATTGAGATTAATTGCCAAGAAGTGCAAGGTAATGCACCTTGGGGGATGGAACTCACAAACTAAGTACTGTATGAGAGGAGTGCAAGGTAATACACCTAGGGAGCTGGAACCCACACACTAAGTACTGTACTAGAGGAGTTCAGCTGGACCATTCAACAGAGGACAGGAATCTGGGGTTCATCATCTGTTATTCCCTCAAGCAAGCTAGTCACTGCAACAATGCATACAGCTAGGTGTCAAGGATGCTGGGGTGTATAGAGAGGGGTTCTGATAATGGAAGAAATTAGGTGATACTGCCCCATTACAGGTCCCTGGTGAGGTTTCATCTGGAATATTGTGCCCAGTTCCAGAGTCTTTACCTGAGGGAAAGATGTAGACAGTCTGAATCTGGTGCATAGGAGAGTCATCTAGATGAGCCAGGGTCAGCAAGGCAGATCCAACACTGAGCACATGAAGAAATGGTACCCAAGTGCTGTGAAATGGACCCCAGAGTGTGATGAGGATTTCATTAAGGCTGCATTATGTTCAGTCCCTGTTTTAAGAATCCCAGATTTTGAGAAACAATTTCTGTTATAGACTGATGCATCAGAGGTAGGCCTAGGTGAAGTCATGAGTCAAAATATAGATGGGACAGAACACCTAAATATGTACAGTACTCCCTGGAGGTCAGGCATGAGAGGGGGATGTGTAAGTTTCTGAGGGGGTTTACAGGGGGAATAGCAAGGACCTGTTCGAAGAGTAGAGAACCAGCCACTAGGGGCATGACTGGAGCATGTGGGGGGAGGGGCAAGTTCAAGGGAGATGTGAGGATGTTTTACTTCATGAAAAGGGTGGTGAAACCATGGTTGAAGTAGTGGGGCAACTACCCCAAATGTGTTTTAAACATGGCTGGAACAGGGCATAGGGATTCATAATCCCTACTGGGGGCAACACTGGATTGAGGGTTGAGGGAGTGGGGAAAGAGGGAGACAAGACAACCCACTAGTGCAGTAGGCTGGTAGGGTGAGGTAGCATAGTACGGGCAGACTTGCTGGTCCCTCAGTCTCCTGCCATCAGATTATATGTTTGTGTGTTGTGGGCCATCATTCATAAATGTGCAGTTACTTGCAATGACAGGTACAATGCATGCTTTCTTGGAAGACTGTTTTTGGAACATTTCTGTTGCTCTGATTACAAATAACATTTGTATTGTCTTCTGTTGTTGATGTGCAGGTTACAACGTTCCATTGGAGCAATTGTTATTGCTGTTTCCGAGGGACAAGGAACTCCCATTTGGTGATGTGAAGGGGATGGAGACTGCAGAGCAGAAGGATCATCTTGAAGCCACTCCCACCAGTAAGTGAAGTAGATAACTAGATAATATACTTAAATGGAAACACAGAATTTGTCAGCATAACAGGACCCCTTGGCCCACCCTGTCTGCCCAAATATATACAGTATTGAAATTTTTCCAACTATGGTTGAGAGGGGAGTTAGGAAGAAAAGGAAACAGTCTAGAGTTGGAAGATCAAAGAGTTTGGGAATACTAGTAGGCAGTGATATCAGAAAATTTGGAAGACATAAAGGCTAGGAGTATTTTAAAAATAAACTTTTCGATGTTATAGTGGATATGTGAGTGGATTGAGAACTGGTGGACACGAGAGAGGATTGAAGTCACTCAGTTATAATTCCAGCAGTGGGTGAGCAAGCAAAAATCTGCTTTGTAAACCTTTTGTAATTCTGATAGCAGGGACTTAGGAAGTGCACAAAGGAGGAAATTATTCTAGTCAAGAAGGGGGATATGATAGCATTTCAGCATGAGAGAGGTCTAGCAAGGGACAATACAGGCAGTTTTGCAAAAATGACAGTACCCTGAGTAAGGTCTGCAGTGGCACTGTAGGTAGGGAAAATAAGGCAGATTAGGTGGGCCAAGGGTCCTTATCTGCCGACAACATCTATGTATCTTACTTCGAGAGGGTTCCTGCAGTAGGTCTTCACATATAGGACTGTGACCTCTGGCATCAGAACCGCAAGGCAAACTTGTAGCTATCAATAATCAGCGGGGACCACCCCCAGCATCAGGTGATGGAACATCAATGTGACTATAAAAGGAGCGGTCCCCCGCCCACCCTCCAGTTCTTTCCTGTCATCAAACTATTTCCGCCCGACCTAACATGGTAGAATAACTGTCGGTCAGCCACCATTTTTCATCGCGATGTTTTCTCTTTTCCAAATTCTGACCATCCTAACGGTATATGTCATTTTGTCGGCGCAAGAAGTGGTGCTCCAAGTGTGGCGCACGGATTCTGCATGGGGACAACCATTCCCAGTGTGTCCTCTGCCTGGGGCCTAAACTCAACTCCACCAAGTGCTCTATTTGTCAGGGATTCAACCAGGCCACATGCACCCGCCGCAAGAGGACCCTTGATGCCCATTTGTTGACCCAAAGACTGGCATTGATGGAAAAAGAGTTCTAGGAGCCGAGGGAAAGATCGTTGTCACTGGCCCCGGAGGAGAAGAAGAAGAAGAAAAAGGACAAGGAGAGACGCCGGGAGCAGAGCCACTCTCCTCAGGGTAAGTCCAGTCAGCCAGCTGATGCCATGTCAGGTGGGCCCTCCACCTCCACGAGTACCCCACCTCTAGGGCCTTCCTCCGCTTTGGCAGATCAGACACCCTCATCCCCCCTCACCAAGGTCAGCAGGCAGTCGGGGGTTTCCTCTTTGGAGAATCTAGCTCAGTTTCCTATTTTGAACCCTGCTGCTAAGTTGCTGTCCGACTTCGCTGCTGGGTGCCCAGCTCAGGCCGATCAGCCTGACTCTAGCCTCCCAGCTTCTGTTAGCCCGGCCACGTCCAGTAAGTCAGTCATTGGCTCCTCCGTTGTTCCCCTGGACTTTATCTCTAAGTCAGACACCGGACTACCCTGCGCCTGCGTGGTATCTTCTCTCTCGTTGGACTCCCTTGTGGGCCTCAATGCCGGGCAGAGAGTGCTCGCAGGTCCCTCCTCATCCCTACAGGGTTCTCCCTTCTAGGATTCGCTACCTTCATCCGACATTTTTGAGCCTGATTTTCAAATCCCTCTTCCATCGGATGCTTTACAGGACCCTTCGACAGGGGCTCTTCCGGAACTCCCCCCTTCGCCGGGTTCTCTTCCTCCGACAGATCCTCATCTGACACCAGATCCCTTGCCAGATGTTTTTGGAGGTGGTATGGACCCTCCTCCTTCGGGACTGTTAGGGATCCCCCCTCCTACTCCGGCATCGGACCCACCACCTAGAGGCCCTTCAGCGCTCCCTCCGGCGGGGCCCTTCGTTTCTCCTTCAGGCCCAACTGGGTACTATCCTGGATACACTCCTCATTATCTACAGTATCCGATGCCGGTGGGAGTCCCTCACTGGGATACCCTCCTCTGACGCGGGGTTACCTGACGCCGGGTCAGACTTTCCACTATCAGGTTTACCAGCACCCTTACTGGTACCCAGCACCTGGCTACCCTTCCTATCCAATAGGATACCCAGGTTATCCACCACCTCCACCTTCTCCACAGCCGGAACTGGAGGCCATTCCCGTGTGGTGGAAAGATGCTAAGTCGCAACTTCTCCAGGAGTTGGACCAGGCCTCAAATAGTTGTCAGGGTCACCCCACCTCATAGAGTATTACCAAGTGGCCCCACATGCTCTAGCCTAGTCTCGGAAAGAGACTTAGGTAGTCTGCCTTCTGGCATCACTGAACACAGGCTTCCGGTCCTGGTACCAAAGGCATCTTTGCCCAGCAGACTGGAATCATCTGAATTGGATGAAGACTCTGATGTGGGGGACCAATCTGAACCTCATTCTCTGGTTGAGCCTCAGCCAAAAGAATCTCCAAAATCTCCTCCAGAGGATCTTTCCCTTGTGGAGCTCCTCCAGACTATACAAAAATCCTGCAGATGGACTTCCCAAGAATTGGACCCCAAATGCATGAGGTTGGCAGAGCACCTGGATCTGGTCAATGCAGACCCCTCCCCATCCCCCCTTGAACGGAGCCACATGAAGACCTCACGTCCACCATCTGCTAGCAGCCATCGTCCATACCAGCCATTTCTAAGAAAGCTGATAGGACCTACCATCCCCCAGAAGGGGTTTCCCACCTGACATCTATTGTAATCACATCTGCTTATGATAGATCAGCCCAACCTAAGCATTTTAGCGTCCCCACCCCCCTAGATAAGGAGTTGAAGCAGATGGACTAGTATGGTCATAAGATTTACTCCTCTTCCACCTGTGCCACTCACTCCTTAAATTATGTTACTCATATGGTGGCCTCCCAGAAATCCTCCCTATCAGATCTGGAAAAAGACCTACAGTAGATTCCCAATGAGCAGCTTGGGAATAAGCTCCTGGACAAGGTTCAGATGAACAAGTCATCTGCCGCCATGACCTCTGTGCCACTTATGACTCTGTGCACTCGGTGACACGAGGTGCAGCTACAGGCATCTGCCTTAGATGCCTGGCTTGGCTTCGCCTGGTGGGGCTGGCTCAAGGTGTGCAAAGTTCTCTTCTGGATGCTCCATTTAGGGGTCCAGTTCTGTTCGGCGGCGATGCCAAATATGTTATTACCGAGCTGCAGGAGAGCTGCAAATCCTTGAAAGATGTCCATTCAATGTACTGTTCCAGACAAAAACAATGGCAGCAGCCATTTCATCACCAGCGGAAATGGAACAAGCAGAACCAGGACAGATGACAAACAAAGCGTCGCTCCCTGGGTTCCGACGCCCAAACCCGCCAGACCAAGTTTCCCAAAGCTGCCTCTGGGGGGAAGTGCCCCTCCCCTCCACATCCTGACTCCCTACCCCCCTCCCACTACCTCCTATTCCCATGGAGGAACTGGTGGGGGGAAGGTCTGACCTCCACCTGGACAGGTGGAAGGCCAGCATTGCAGATGCATGGGTTCTTCAACTCATAGAAAGAGGTCACTTAATAGAGTTCCTGCAGAGACCTCCCTCCAACCCTGAAGGAAGGTCTTATTACCCATCAGGCCAGCAACACCTGGTCTTCCAAGAGATCCAAGCTCTACTACAAAAAGCAGCCATAGAGTGAGTTCCACCAGAACACACAGGAAGGGGGTTTTACTCTCACTTCTTCCTGGTTCCCAAAAAGACGGGGGATCTAAGGCCCATCCTAGATCTCAGCATGCTCAGTCTCTTTGTAAAGTACAAGAGGTTCCACATGATGACCCTCCAGGGACTGTTACTGCTGCTCCTGCCTAACACTGAGCTGTGCTCTCTGGATATGCAGGATGCTTACCTCCATATCCCCTTTCTACCGGCCCACCGCTGCTTCCTGAGGTTCTCTTTCCTGGACAATCCTTTCCCGTTCGGAGCCCTTCCATTTGTCCTCTCCTCGGCACCTCGGGTATTCACCAAGTGCCTAGTGGTGGTTGCAGCATTTCTATGCCACAGGGTCATCTATGTGTTCCCATATCTGGATGACTAGCTCTTTTCAGCCCCTTCTCCAGACAGTCTGAAGGAACCTCTTTCCTTCGCTCTGGACCTTTTCTCCAGCCTGGGCATTTCAGTCAACTTCCCCAAGTCCCAGCTGATACCCTCCCAGCACCTCCAATTTATTGGAGTGGTGCTGGACACGGTCCAGAGCAAGGCCTTTCTTTCATCCGACCGAGCAGAGACTTTTAATCTCCCAAGAGGCGCTTGTGGCCTCATCCCGGTGGACCATGGCGCTAGGTCTTACGGCTGCTGGGGTTGATGGCGGCCGCCATATCCATAGTCCCCCTGGCCAGACTGCACATGAGGGTTACCCAGTGATCTCTTCGAGTCCAATGGGATCAGCTCCTGGACGACATGGACCAGAGAGTCCTAGTCTCCATCAGCCTGCAAAAGGATCTCCCTTGGTGGCAGGATCCAGCCAACCTTTCAGTGGGTGTCCCCTTCCACCCTCCATCTCTCTCCATGATTCTCACCTTGGATGATTCGAACCTGGGATGGGGAGTGCATCTGGGAGACCATCTGACACAAGGCTCTTGGTCTCCATGGAGGAGAACCTTCATATCAACATTCTGGAGATGAGAGCAGTGCTCTATGCTCTCCAGGCCTTCCAGTTGCTTTTGACTCCGGGAACACTTCTTATCCAGACCAACAATATGGCCACTGTCTGGTACTGTACTTAAACAGGGAGGCACCTGGTCATACCCTCTATGCAGGGAGGTGATGCAGGTGTGGTACTAGGCAGTAAAGCATGACCTATCATTGACAGCAGTCCACGTTTTGGGTGTTCACAACATTCTGGCAGACAGTCTCAGCTGATCAGTCGCCAGGGCTCATGAGTGGGAACTAAAGCAGGCAGTAGTAGATCTGTTTCTTCAGTGGGGGCAACCAGACTTAAATCTCTTTGCCTCCCCATCCAATGAAAACTACCCAGCTTTTGCTCGCTCATTCCCAGGCATGGTGCTTTTTGCCGAGAAGCACTGTCTCTTTCCTGGACAGGGAGATTTCTATATGCTTTCCATCCCTTTTCTAGTCTTCAGACAGTTCTGCTGAAGCTTCAGGCAGATGTGGCACACATGATTGTAATAGCCCCCTTCTGGCCTTGGCAGATTTGGTTTCTATTGCTACAGCAGTTGGCACTGGAACCCCCAGCACCTCTTCCTCTCTCCCATGACCTTCTGTCCCAGGAGCAGGGCACCCTGGTGCATCCAAGCCTCAAGTCGCTTCATCTTTATGCATGGCACCTGTGGACTTGGCGATTTCTTGCTAAGGCATCTCTTCTGGAGTCGCTGAGGTCTTAATGGAGGCCAGAAAACCCTCCACCAGATCCACGTACGCTATGAAGTGGAAGAGATTTTCCATCTGGGCATAAGCTAAAGGCCTAGACCCCTTATTCTGCTCAGCCTCCCAGGTTTTAGAGTACCTCTTGCATCTGCCAGAGTTGGGCCTCAGTTATTCCTCCCTGAAGGTCCATCTCTCTGCGGTTTCGGCCTATCACCTTCTGGTGGAGGGTAAAACCTTAGCACAGCTAGAGGTTTCCAGAACTTTCTTGAAGGGGATCCTTCATATCAGACCTCCGGTCCGGAATCCTGTCTCTCCCCCCCCCCCCCATGGATCGTAACTTTATGTTAGAAAAGCTTACTTTGCCTCCCTTTGAACCAGCAGCAAGCTGTGATATGCACTTTTTAGTGTGGAAAACACTCTTTTTAGTTGCTGTCACTTCAGCTGGAAGAGTTTCAGAGCTTCAGGCTCTAGTTTTTAGAGAGCCTTATTTAATTTCCCACAGAGACCGGGTGGTTCTGTGGACTAATCCACCCTTCCTTCCTTCCTTCCTTCCTTCCTTCCTTCCAAAAGTGGTCTTGGAATTGACACTTAACCAGAGTGTTGAACTGCCGGTGTTCTCCCCAGACCATTCCAACAGGGGGGAATATCTTCTGCACACCCTTGATGTGCACAGGATTTTGAGGTATTATACCTCAAGGACTAAGGAGGTTCAAAAGTCAAACCAGCTCTTTGTAGCCTTTGCCCCCAAGTGCTAGGGGGAAATCTGTCACTAAACAGACTTTGTCTAGGTGGCTGGCAAATTGTATCCATTACATTTACCAGAAGTATGAAAAGCCCCTTCTCGGTACGGTTAAGGGCCACTCCACTAGGAGTGTGGCCACTTCTACTGCCTTTTTCGGGAATGTGTCCACTGCAGACATTTGTGCAGTGGCCACTTGGTCCTCCGTCCACACCTTCACTAAGCTTTACAGTCGAGACATTGCCTCTAGGCGTAGGGCTGGTTTTAGTCTTGCAGTTCTGCAAGGCCTCTTGTCTTAAATAGACATTCAGTTGGCAGACATTTTCCTCCTCCTCCTGGAACCTTGTCTCTGACTCCTCCTTTTTCGTTAGACTGCTTGGTATTCAGTCCTATATGTGAAGACCTACTGCAGGAACCCTCTCAAAGTAAGATATAGCAGTTACGTAAGAACTTACTGTAACATTATATCTTCGAGAGAGATTCCTGCAGTAGGTCTGGATTTCCCATCCACCTTTCCCCAAGCTCCTTCATTTTTTCTCTTTATTTCCTTCCCAGGACTTTGTCTCATCCAGGGCACAGGTCTCAGGAGTTTTTTGTTTCACTCCTTTTTCTGCTTTCTCTTTGAGGTTTCCGGCAGAAGAACTGGAGAGCTGATGGGGAACTGCTCCCTTTTATAGTCACGCTGACGTCCTGTCACCGGATGCCGGGGGGGGCGGTCCCTGATGATGATTACTAGCTGCAAGTTTGCTGTGAGGTCCTGATGCCAGAGGCTGCAGTCCTATATGTGAAGACTTACTGTAGGAGCCTCTCTCAAAGATCTACTGTTACGGTAAGTTCTTACGTAACTGCTATTTCTGTCAGAATCATTGGACAAGACCTTCCCCTGGTGAACCTATGCTGTGTTTTGTCCTGGAATACATCTGCCTCCAGAAACTACAGTAATTTATGTTTTGTAATGGCCTGCAGCATCTTGCAAACAGTGGACGTCAGGCTTGCAGCCGTATAGTTATCTGGCTCATCCCTTTTCCCACTCCTATGCAGGGGCACCATATTTGTTGATCTTTAATTCTGGGCACCACCCCGATTCAAGCGAGCTGTTCTATAGACTGTTCAAGGGTGCTGCCAGCTCTTGCCCCACTTCTTTTAGCACAGTAGGGTGCAGCCCACCTGCACCCCATGATTTATTCATGCTTAGAAAATGGGTAAAATACTTTGGGGCTTCTGATTGACTGAGAGGCTTGTCTAGGTGGGCATTTATGAGACAACAATGCCCACCTAAAACAAGTCCCTCTGCCAACTGCCCCATTACTCACAGAGATCCTTGTGCCACTTTTAAAATCAAAAGCTGAAAACCACCATTTTTTTTTCTGTAGGTCACCAAGGAAGCCACTGAGTTGTTGATGACCCAACCCCCACACACAGATACGCAGACACCACCGAAATGGCAATCTGAATAAAGATGTGCAACACGCTGTATCAGTCTGATGCCATTTTCTCCACAGGTTTAAAAAAAAACAAAAAAAAAAAGGTTTTCATTTTAAAACTATGAATGCTAGCACATTGCGAGCTCACCGCCACTGCACCTGTCACATTCCTTGCCACCTTGCCGATGCTCACCCCTCTCTCAACCCAAAGAGAAGCAAATGTATTTTTTCAACGTAAAAGCAACTTACAAAGTCCAACACAGCCACTGTGCTTCCATTACCGATCGTAGTATGTCTCATGTAAGTTGTAACCCTGCTGCAACCTGACCCGGTTTCTTACTGAATGCTAGCTGCATTCTTTGCTGCAGTGCCTCTAAAAAATCAACAGGAAAACTAAAGAAATAAAATGGACCACTGGTGAGCTTGGGGGCTTGGTTCCACAAACAGGCGGCAGTGTAACACAACACTGAAAATACCACCAAACAACTTAATCTGGTTCAATTTCAGTTGGTTACCATTTGTATCCCCACTCCCCCCCCGGGTCATCCCTGAAAAGGGGACTTCTAGTCTCAGTGGGCCTACCGGGTCAACAAAATTTAGTAAATAAATAAATAAGTGTAAAGACTGCAGTGCCCTCTGCTGGCAAGTGTATCAGTAGAGGGACTACTTTGCTATCAAAAGCAGTTTAAATACATTTGTACTCATTCTGTATTAATTTTTGTGATTTATTTTTTTATTTTTAAAAAATATACATATAACCCATTTTCTAAGAAGGGTAGTGTGGTGATTGTGGGGGATTTCAACATGCCAGGAGTGGACTGGAGTACCCCAACAACCAGGAACAGAAGGGAGCAGGTACTGCTGGATGCCTTCCAGGACAGCTTCCTGCTGCAAATGGTCAGTGAACCAACCAGGTTAGGGAATACCCTTGACCTTGTGCTGACAAATGGGGACTTTGTGAGAGAACTTACAGTGGAGGAACCGCTGTCAGGGAGTGACCACCACTCAGTATGGCTCACATTGGATATGGGCAAGGAAGGAGTGGAATCTGGCACAATAGTGCTGGACTTCAGGAAGGCTGACTTTGGGAGGATGGGGGAAGTGGTAAAATGGTACCTGGCCAGAATTCAATCTAGTATGGACACTAACCAGAGGTGGGAGCTCATAAAACTGGGGATAGTGGAGGCAACCAAAACCTGCTGCAAAGCCCAGAGCAAGAAGGCTGGGGCTAAGAAACCGAGCTGGTTGAGCAAGGAGGTCATGGAAAGGTAAGGAAGAAAAAGCTGCCTTTAGGAAGTACAAGAAAACAGGGAAGGGGAGGACAGGGAAGAGTACTTGACAGAATCAAGGAAGTGACAAGGGCAGTAAGGAGCCAAAGCATCTTGAACTCAGGCTGGCACAAGGCATTAAGAAGGGGAGAAGGACTTCTTTAAGTACATCAGGGAGAAAAGGAGCTGTAAGAACCACATAGTAAGGATTAGGAAGGAGGGGGTTGGGTGGAAGCAGGGAAGGATAAGGCAGAAGCACTAGATGAGTACTTCTGCTCAGTATTTACCAAAGAGAAGAGGGGTGACCCAAGGTGGGAGAAATTGCAGAAACGGGGGAGGGGTGACAGATGGGGAAATCATGGAGGGCAGAGTTCGAGAGGGTTTGAAGGCACTGAGGGTGGACAAGGCGCCAGGCCCAGATGGCATCCACCCCAGGGTACTGAAGGAGCTGGCAGAGGTCCTTGCAGGACCTTTGGCAGACCTATTTAATGCCTCACTGCATTCGGGTGTGTACCTCAGGACTGGAGGATGGCTCATGTGGTGCCCCTCCACAAGAGTGGCCCCAAGGATGAACCGGAAAACTACAGACCAGTGAGCCTCACATCCATCGTGGGTAAGCTAATGGAGACTATCCTGAAGGAGAGGCTGCTGGCCCTCCTAGAGGCCAAAGGACTACAGGACAGCAGACAGCATGGCTTCATACGTGGCAGATCCTGCCAAACCAACCTGGTGGAGTTCTATGACTGGGTAACTAGGCAACTGGACAGGGGCCATGCAGTGGATGTCTTGTATCTGGACTTCAGTAAGGCATTCGACTCTTTGCCGCATGGAAGGCTTGGAAGGAAGTTAGTAGGCACAGGAGCGGGTGCAAAGCTGGTGAGATGGGTAGGAAACTGGCTTCAGGGAAGACAACAGAGGGTGGTGGTGGGTGGCGAGCTCTCACACCCAAGGGTAGTGACGAGCGGTGTTCCACAGGGCTTGGTGTTGGGACCAGTGTTGTTTGGGATATTCATTGCAGACATATCATGGGACATCAAGAGCAAGATCAGTCTGTTTGCTGATGATACCAAGGTAGGCGCGGTGGTGGATGACCTAGGGGGATGGCAGGGGTTGCAGGATGATCTAGCAAAGCTTGAAACCTGGTCAGACACCTGGCAACTGGGGTTTAATGCCAAAAAGTGCAAGGTGCTGCATTTTGGGATGAAGAACCCAAGGAGGAGTTACCAGCTGGGGGAAGTGCAGCTAGCCCAGACAGAGGAGGAGAAGGATCTGGGTGTGCTCATTACAGGGTCAATGAACAACTCGGCACAATGTAGGAAGGCAGCTGCAAAGGCCAACAAAATGGTGGGTTGTCTTGCAAGGGGTATATCCTCGAGGAGGGAGGAGGTGATTCTGCCAATGTATAGGTCATTAGTTAGACCACACCTGGAGTACTGCATGCAGTACTGGCGCCCGTATCCGAAGAGGGACATTAAGTTACTGGAGGGGGTGCAGCGCAGGGCGACAAAGATGATCATGGGGCTGGGGGACTTATCATATGAGAGGAGGTTGAAGGAGTTGAACATGTACTCACTGGAGGAGAGGAGGGACAGGGGTGACATGACTGAAACCTTTAAATTCATGAAAGGAATAAACAAGACGGGTACAGAGGGGCTGTTCAAAGTAAGGGAGGGGAGGGCCACCAGGGGAATGCGTTACCTGCAGAAATGGTATCCAGTAGAACAGTGGACTGCTTCAAAAGGGGATGGGACAGGACAAGGGGGAGGGTTAATGAAGGGGAAGGGTGGAAGGGAGGGGCAGTTGCAGAATAAGGGGTGCTAGCTGCACATTCGAGCAGACTTGATAGACCTCTAGGCCTTTATCTGCTGGCAAATTTCGTATGTTCGTAATAATACCCTCCAGGGTGGGTGGTATTGGGCTATACACGTCCTTCCAGGAGCTATAAGGCCTTCCATCTGCAGCATCGGGCCTCATTATGCCCTTGGGCAGGCAGGTATAGCCCAATACCGCCCACCCTATTGGATACTATTGCTTACGTAGAGACCTTGCAGCACCTCCTTCCTCAGTTATGGGTTCTAAGTTGATCTCTCCCTGCCCCCCGAACTGTCTTGAAGTCAGCATTCTGATTGTGGACCTTTCTAACATAAAGACACAGCAGACATACTAAATAAACTATGGCTACAATTGCCCTATCCCCCCTTCAATCCAACTATCCCCTCCTTAGTTCTAAAATGTAGGAAGTGATCTTGCTTCGAGAGGGCTCCTGCAGTAGGTCTTCACAAGTAGGACTGCACCCCCTGGCATCAGGACAGCACGGCAAACTTGTAGTTAGCAATCATCAGTGGGGGACCGCCCCGGCATCAGGTGACAGGATGTCAGCATGACTATAAATAGGGGTAGTCCCTACCTGCCCTCTAGTTCTTTCCCGTCCACCTGAATCGTTGGATCTCGTGGTGAAACAGCTTCAGTCACCCGTCATTTTCTATTTGGTTTTACTGTTAGTTTTGTTTTTTTTCTTGATCCTTACCAGCATTGAATGTCATCACGTTGGCCAAATAAAAAGTGCTCCAAGTATGGCGTGAAGATCCTGTACCGGGACGACCACTCCCGCTGCATTTGCTGCCTGGGCCCTAAGCACAAGGTTGCAGATTGCCAAATCTGCCAGGCATTCAGTCAAGCCACACACACCCGTCGCCAGAGAACCCTCGATGCCCACTTATTAAAACAACTGGCATCGATGGAAAAAGAGCTCCAGGAGCTGCGGGAATGATTGTCTTTGCCTGTCCTGGAAAAAAGAATGAAGAAGGAGAAGGAGAAACATCGGAAGCGGAGCCATTCTCCCTTGAGGAAAAGCTACCAGACAGCTGACACCACATTGAGTGGGGCCTCCACGTCAGTGAGTACTCCATCTCCTGAGCCTTTTTCTGCTCCGGCGGATCAGATGCCTTCACCCCCTCCCCCCACTGAGGTCAGTGGGTGATTGGGGGTTTCCTCTTCGGCAGAAGTAATCTCTGAGCCTGTCATGAGCTTGGTTGCTAAGTCGCCCTCTGGCTCCTCTGCCGGGCGCTCGGCCCAGGTCTATCAGCCTGACTGCAGCCTCCCAGCTTCTGTCAGCCCGACTGCAGTCTGTAAGTCAGATGGCTCCTCCGGTGTCCACCAGACTGTCGTCTCTAAGTCAGTCGTTGCCTGGCCCGATGACTGTGTGGTGGCTGCTCGTCCATCTGACTCCCTTGTGGTTCCCAACGTCCGGCAGAGCGAGCTCACATCTCTCCCTCCCAGGATCCACTGACCCAACCCAATGCCTCATTCTCTCTGGTTTCCCAGGCTTCGAGTGGGGCTGATCAAGAGGAGTCTCTCACATTGGGCCTCCTTCCCGAGACTCCTGCCTCGCCGGCAGACCTGTTGACTGGGGTTCTTCTGGACTTACCTCATGCGTCAGTCTTGGTCCCACCCTCAGGTACCTTCAGGCCCTCAATGCCGGGTCTTTCACCAGATCACTTTATGGAGAACATGGACCAGAATCTTCCAGGCCCTTCTGGGGTTCCACCTCTGACCCCTGGCCTGCCAACAGACCTCAACCCCAACGGTTCCTCAGCACAGCCACCCTCTGGGCCTTTCACCCCTCCTCCATCAGGCCCCTCAGGATACTACCTCAGCTACACGCTGCCACAGTTTCTCCATTACCCGACACCGGGTTACCTGCCTCCGACGCCAGGGTACCTGACGCCGGGTCAGGCTCAACCTTATCAAAGTTATCACCAGTACCCTTACTGGTACCAGCCACCTAGCTACCCCTCATATTCTATGAGGTACCCAGGTTACCCACCTCCACTCCAAACAGCCGAGCCTCAGGAATCTGTCCCAGCTTGGTGGAAAGACACCAAGTCCCAACTCTTACAAGAATTGGGACAGCCCCAGTTGGTCGTCAGGGCTATGCCGACCCATAGGGTGCCACCAGGAAGCCCTGCCCCTTCTAGCAGAGCATCCAACAGGGACACAGGTGGTCTCCTGGAAAGGATCCCTCTAGGAGTAAGAGTCACAGAGGCAGTTCCAGATGCCACTCCCTTGTCAAGCAGGCCAGAGTCTTCTGATTCTGAAGGAGACTCCGATTCAGGGGACCATTCAGAACACCACTCCCATATAGAGCCCAAGTCAAAGGAGTCACCAAAATCGCCACTGGAGGATCCGTCTTTCGTGGAAATCCTCCAGTCCATCCAACAGGTCTGCAGTTGGGCATCCCAGGAATTGGACCCTAAACACAGAAGAATAGCAGTGCATCTGGAACTCATTAATGCGGCCCCCCTCCCTATTCCTCCCTGGACGGGGCCGCATGAAAATCTGACATCCACGATCTGGCAACAGTGGCTGTCTATTCCTGCAGTTTCTAAGAAAGCTGACAGGACTTACCACCCCCCAGAAGGGGTTTCCCACCTAACAGCACACCTAAAGCTGACTCTATCGTCATCATGACACGCTCCCTGGTAAGGCCAGCCAAACATCTTAGTGCCTCTCCTCCCGACAAAAAGTCTAAACAGATGGACCAATATGGCTGCAAGGTCTATACCTCCTCTACCAGGGCCATCAGTTCACTCAACTACATAGCACACATGGTGGCCTTCCAGAAGTTGGCTTTGTCCGACCTGGAAAAAGACATCCAAGAAATTCCTGATAAACAGCTCAGGAACAAGCTTCTTGATAAAATCAGACTGAATAAGTCGTCATGCCACCATGCTTTGCAAGCTGCATATGACTAGGTTGATTCGGTGACTCGTTACACAGCTACGGGAATCTGTCTAAGACACCTTGCCTGGCTTCATCTCGCAAGGCTGGCACAAGATGTACAGAATACTTTTCTGGGCGCTCCCTTCAGGGGCCCAGTTCTGTTCGGGGCAACACAAAAGACATAATCACTAAACTGCAAGAGAGCGGCAAATCCCTAAAAGATGTCCGCTCTATGTATTGATGCCCAAGCAGAATTTTCATCGCCCCCAGCGGAAATGGAACAAACAGAACCAGGGCAGATGCCAAAATAAGCATCGTACTACTGGTTCCTGCGCCCAGACATCCCAGTTTCCGAAGACAGCCAGTGGGGGCAAGGCACCCATCCCCTCAGCATCCTGACTCAAGGGGCTCCCCCATGCTCTCTTCCCTCCCCCCCCCCTGTGGAGGAACCAGTGGGGGGAAGATTCAGCCTCCAGGTGGAAGGCTATAACTGCAGATGCGTGGGTTCTGCAACTGGTCACAAGAGGTCACTCCATAGAGTTTCTTGACACCCCCCCCCCGGGCAACCCACTGGGCAGGTCTCATTACCCGTCAGAACACCACAGTCTCATTCAACAGGAAATCCAAGTTCTGCTGCAGAAATCAGCCATAGAGCAGTTTCCACCTGAGCAAACAAGCAGGGGATTTTATCCCACTTCTTCCTAGTGCCCAAAAAGACAGGAGATCTTAGGCCCATCCTAGATCTCGGTATGCTCAACCTCTTCATAGAATACAAGGGGTTCTGCACGTTAACCCTCCAGGGACTCTTGCCCCTGCTCCAACTAAACAATTGGCTGTATTCCCTGGATATGCAGGATGCTTACCTACATATTCCAATCCTGCTGGACCACCACCACTTTCTGAGATTCTCCTTCCAGGAGGAACATTTTCAGTTCATGGCCCTTCCCTTTAGCCTTTCCTCTGCACCTCGAGTTTTCACCAAGTGCCTGGCGGTGGTAGCGGCAGCCTTGCATCACAAGGGCATCTACTTATTCCCATACCTGGACGATTGGCTGATTTCAGCTCCATCCTAGGACAGTCTGAAGGATTCCCTCTGCTTCACCCAGGACCTTTTCTCCATACTTGGCATTACGGTCAATTATCCCAAGTCTCAGCTTTCACCCTCCCAGCACTTCCAGTTCATCGAAGCGGTGCTGGACACGATCCAGGGCAGGGCCTGTCTTCCCACAGACAGGTCAGAGACCCTTATCCTACAAGCAGCACTGGTGGCTTCCTCTTGTTGGACCACAGCATGCTCCGTCCTCCAACTGTTGGGTCTGATGGCAGCTCCCATACCCACAGTCCCGTTGGTCAGACTGCACATGAGGGTGACCCAATGGTCCTTCAGGGTCTAATGGGATCAATGCTTGGACAACATGGACCAGAAGGTTCTAGTCTCCAACAACCTGAAGAGGGATCTCCTCTGGTGGCAGTATCCATCTGACCTTTTGGTGGGGGGTCCCTTCCACTCCCCATCCCCCTCCATGACTCTTACAACACATGCCTCGAACCTCAGGTGGGGGACCCATCTGGGAGACCATCGGACCCAAGGGACATGGTATTCCATGGAGGAGAATCTACACATCAACATCCGGAAACGAGAGCAGTGCTCTATGCGCTCCAAGCCGTTCAATCCCTCTTAGTTCTGGGAACACTTCTCATCTAGACCGACAACATAGCAATGGTTTGGTACATCATCAAACAGGGAGGCACCCGTTCATACCCCCTTTGCAGGGAGGTGTGGTACTGGGCTGTTCAACACTGCCTATCCTTGACAGCAGTCCATGTTCCAGGTGTTCACAACATCCTGGCGGACAGTCTCAGTCACTCGGTCGCTCAGGTTCACAGGTGAGAACTAAAGCAGGAGGTAGTGGAAGATCTATTCCTCCAGTGGGGTCTGCCAGAAATAGACCTCTTCGCCTCCCTGTCCAACTCAATACTACCCAGCTTTTGCTCGCTTGTTCCTGAGCGTGGTGTTTTTTTTGTGAGATATGCTGTCTCTATCTTGGACAGGGAGATTTCTGTACACTTTCCCTCCCTTTCCAATTCTACAGCAGATTCTGCTGAAGCTACAGGCAGAGGGGGCACACATGATCCTCATCGCTCCTCTGTGGCCTTGACAGATATGGTTCCCTCTGCTGCAACAGCTAGTGATGGAACCCCCAGTACCTCTACCCCTCTCTCACGATCTTCTATCCCAGGAGCAGGGCACCCTGGTACATCCATGCCTCAAATCACTCCGCCTTCATGCGTGGCACCTTCGGACATAGCAGTTTCACGCTATGGCATCTCTTCCAGAGTCACTCAGGTCCTAGTGGAGGCCAGGAAATCCTCCACTAGATTCATTTATGCTATGAAGTGGAAGAGATTTTCAATCTGGGCCACAGCCAAAAGGCCTAGACCCGTTTACCTGCTCGGTTTCCCAGGTCCTTGATTACCTCTTGCATCTGTCAGATTTGGGCCTCAGTTATTCTTCTCTGAAGGTCCATCTCTCTGTGGTTTGAGCCCATCACCTACCAGTGGAGGGCAAAATCTGAGCTCAGCTAGAGGTTTCCAGAACTTTTCTGAAGGGGATCCTTCACCACAGACCTCCAGTCCGGAATCCTGTTCCCCCCCCCCCGGGATCTTAATTTTATGTTAGAAAAATTTACTTTGCCCACTTTTGAGCCAGTAGCAAGTAGTGATATGCATTACCTATCATGGAAAACGCTCTTTTTAGTTGCCATTACTTCAGCTTGAAGAGTTTTGGAGCTTCAGGCTCTAATTTATAAGGAGCCTTATTTAATTTTCCTCAGAGACCGGGTGGCTCTGCGGATTAATCCTTCCTTTCTTCCGAAGGTCATTTCGGAATTTACCCTAAATCACAATGTCAAACTGCCAGTGTATTACCCAGAGTACTCCAATAGGGGGGGGGAGTATCTCCTGCACACCCTTGATGTGCACAGGATTTTGAGATATTATATCTCAAGGACAATGGAGGTTCTAAAGTTGGATCAACTCTTCATCGCCTTTGCTCCTAAGTGTCAGGGCAAAGATATTTCCAGACAGGCCTTGTCAAGGTGGCTGGCTAATTGTATTTCTTACATTTACCAGAAATACGAGAAACCCCTTCCTGAGGAAGTCGAGGGCCACTCAACTAGGGGAGTGGCCACTTCCACTGTCTTTCTTAGAAGCGTGTCCACTGCAGACATTTGTGCAGTGGCCGCCTGGTCCTCTCTCCACACCTTCATGAAACATTACAGCCTGGACATTAATTCTAGGCACAGGGCTGGCTTTGGTCTAGCAGTCCTGCAAGGACTACTATCATAAGCAGACTGTCGTTGGTAGACATTTTCCTCCTCCTAGTCTCTGGCTCCTTCTATTTAGTTGACTGCTTAGTATTCAGTCCTACTTGTGAAGGCCTACTACAGGAACCCTTTCGAAGTAAGATATAGCAGTTACATAAGAACTTAACGTAACAGTAGACCTTTGAGAGAGGTTCCTGCAGTAGGTCTTGACTTCCCATCCACCTTCCCCCAGCTCCTGTATTTTTTCCTCTTTTCTCCTTTCCCAGGATTTGTTTTATCCAGGGCTCAGGGTATCAGGAGTTTTCACTCATCACTTCTGCTTCCTCTTCTGAGGTATCTGTTGGGAGAACTGGAGGGTGGGTTGGGGACCGCCCCTATTTATAGTCATGCCGACGTCCCATCACCTGACGCTGGGGGCAGTCCCCACTGATGATTGCTGGCTAGAAGTTTGCTGTGCTGGTCCTGATGCCAGGAGGTGCAGTCCTGCTTGTGAAGACTCTACTGCAGGAACTTCTCTCGAAGATTTACGATTACGGTAAATTCTTACGTAACTGCTAGCTTTTGGTTGTGCTCAAATAATCAAATGGGAATTCAAGAGGTAATCTGGTGCACAAATAGCAGGGAAAATGTGAACAGAAAAGCTACACACTAATGAGCCAGTCTATCAGCCCCCAGAGTCAATGGAAGAAAGCCCATTCTTCTGAGGTAACAAATAAAGTCCTTCGAATCTTGTATCGGTGCAGTTGCAAACAGTGAAAAAACATGGCTTAGATCTTCATCAACAGATGCCAATTCATCAATAAATTGCTATTTCACAAAAATGTCAGTGTATGTAAAACATTCTCTTCTGGGTTTTTACCACTTCTCTGGCCTCGTTGCTCAATTGCCTAAATCCATGCAGAAAGCCAAGAGACCAGTAGCTGTTCCTCAAGCATCTTGTAACTGGTTGTGTCATGTCCCAAGAAACAACGGTAACAAATCCCAGCAAGAAGGACACTGGGGCTGCTTCAGGCATTAGTTTACTTCAGGCTTCTTTGAGTTTTTTACTTTTTCCCAGCTCCAGGGTAGCTCAGACCTCCTCCAGATATTACCTGGCCGGATCTACCTGGGCTCCTCGGATTTATATTTTTCCCTTATGTAGTGGCAAGGCACCATGTCCCCATATTTCTTTTGTTAGACCCCACAGCAAGGCGTGCCCAGGTTGTACATGTGGTGCTGTTATCACCTTTGGTAAACCAGTGCAGTCTGGTAAATTGCAGTTCAGGGGTGAGTGCTGGAGGCACTCCAATCAACTGAGTCACAAGGGTTTCATCTATTGGTGGGCTCGGTTAGGAAGTCACTAATTTCTCTACCACATGGTGAGTCAATAACCAGCCCAAGTTTAATGGAATACCACAGCTTTATTAACAACTGACCACCTGCAAGAAGGAGGGTTAGTGCAAATGTCGGCTTTAAACAGGGCCCTCTTAGGTACCCTCCTAGGCAGGCTACATCTGCTCCTTCCCAACTGGTACCAGGTTTCAAACAGATCCGAGTGTTAGCTCCCTTAACTCAGTCCCTGGATACTGCAGGTATAGAATCACTGCAGACTGTAGATTTTGCTGCAGGTTGTAGGCATTGATGCAATTTAAACTGAGCAACGTGCTTAGTTCCCCAAACCCCACAAGTGCAAGCACAAGTGCTTAAATAGCAGAAAACTCCTAAGCACGGGATCATTGTAATCCAGTGGTTTTTGGATGCAGATGGCTCCACTTAATGCAGCAGGTCACTGGATCTCTGCTCTCACAAGGTGTCTACGATACAAGTAGGCTTTCTTTTGGTGCTTTGTGCTTAACCAGCTACCTTGTGCACTTGCTTCAGGCTCTTCCTACCTCCTTCCGCTCGCTGTGGAACTGCTGAGGTACTGAACCGACTCTCACACATCCTGGCTTCCAAATCAATAGGTCAAAGACAGCCCAGCACCATAGAAACAGAATTTGACAGCAGATAAGGACTGCTTGACCCACCCGGTATGCCCATTTTCCCTACCTAGTGTAATACCATAGACCCTACTTGATCTCCGGCTTAGCCCTTCCTTCACTAATGACTAATATTTATTTATTTTGTTTTATTTAAAATTGGTGACCGGGCAAAGCACACTGAGCTGAGGCTGTTTTCCAGGTGTGACCCAGGTACAAAGCAAAGCAAGCACTGGAGTTGGAACATTATTACAGTAACGTAGTTTACAAAAATTTGCAAAAGGATAATTGGGTACAGGCACAATTTATACAATATGTACAAAAGTAGACACAGCGTAAAAAGGCAGAAGTACATAAATGTAAAACAATAGTTATATTTTAAAATACTAGTAGGCCCCTTGGTAGGGAACCTAGAGTAAGTAGGGGCTGAGTTTATATTCGGGAGGGTAACTGGCTCATGCTAGTCAAGACCTATTTTCTTAGGGAGGGAGGGAGGGAGAGAGAGAGGGTAAAGAGGAAAAAACATGTCTGAGGTAAGAGGGGGAGAAAGCAAAGCAAATCCACGAGGGAAGATAGTGGAAAAGCCCACAAGAGGTCAGAAGTGAGATGGGGGCAGGGTCAGGAGCACTGGAGGCACTGAAGGGAGGGGAGGAGTCTGAGGAGTTTTTTGAGGGACAAGAACAGAGAAGCAAGATGAAGGTCAGAGGGAAGATTATTCCAGAGAAGAGGGAGACGGTACAAGAAGACAGTCTGGCCTGCAGCCAAGTAAGGATGAGGGATGGAGAAGGAACGTGAGTCTCTGTGGTGAAGAGATTAATTAGTGGAATTGGCGAGTGTAAATCAGGATGGGAAATAGGGAGGAAGGGAGCCAAACCAATACTTAGCAATGAGGGAGGCGCAGTGGACAGTTCGCCTATGAGATAGCGGAGTGAGGGAGAGTGGGGCATAAAGGAGGCAGTGATGGGTAAGGGGGGGCGGAGGTGATGGCAAAACAGCAAAATGAGTTAAGAAGAATGTCCAATTTGGAGAGGGAGGTTTCTGGGGCAGTGCCGAAGACTACATCGGCATAGTCCAGCACTGGCAAAATTGTTTTCAGTACTAATTTCCATTGAGTCGGGTGAGGGAGACAGGCTTTGTGGCAGTAAAAGACTGCAAGTTTGGGCCAGAGTTTGGTGTAGAGGGCCTCGATGTGGGTGGAGAAGTCGAGGTGACTGTCCAGCCAGACACCCAGGTATTTGAAGGCAGAGACCATCTCAAGGGGTGAACTGTTAAGGGTGGTGATCGCTGGGGGGGGAGAAGGCAAGCTTCTGTCTGGAGCCAAAAAACATGGTAACTGTCTTTTTAGTATTGAGCTTTAGTTGATTTGATTGGAACCAGGTTTGAACCCTGTTGAAGTCATTTTGGAGAGGGGAGAGAACACAGTTGAAAGATAGGCTGGAGTCATAAATGACGGTATAATCTGCGTACATGTGAATGTTAGAAGAGAGACAGACTGAGGGAAGATCATTTATAAAAAGAGAGAAGAGGATGGGACCAAGGATGGAGTCTTGAGGAACCCCAGAGAGTATAGGGAGAGACGTAGAGAGTTCATTGCCAGTTTGGACTGATTTTTGTCTGTTTTGGAGGTATGAGCAGAACCGGTCTACTGCTAGTTTTGCAAGGCTGAAGGAATTAAGTTTTTGAAGAAGGAGTGGATGGGAGATGAAGTCAAAAGCTTTTGCCAAATCTATGAAAACAGCAGCGGTGATTTGGCTTTGGTCCATTGCAGTGAGGATAGAGTCAAGTGACATGCAGCAGAGAGGTGATTGTTGAGTGTTGTTTCCGGAAACCTGATTGCACAGGTGATAGTAAGTTATTTGAGGAGAGGAAGTCAGAGATTTTAGCAAGAATGAGTAATTCTTGGACTTTAGCAAGGGAGGGGAGAAGCAAAATGGGCCTGTTTTTTTCAGGGGTGAGGGATCGACACCCTTGTTTAGGGGAAGGACCTTGGCCGATTTCCAGGCATTGGGAAAAGTAGCTGTGGAGAGAGAGAGAGAGTGATTTATTATGTGTCAAAGGAAACATAGAAACATAGACTTTGATGGCAGATAAGGGCCACTTGGCCCACCCAGTCTGCCCATTTCCCTACTTACTGGATAAGCTGCAGATTCTAGTTAACCAACAGCCTACTTCCTGGAGCCGTTATGGTGGGTGCAGAGATGTGGAACAGTTTAGGGTGGAGACCATCAGGGCTTGATTTGGAGGGGTTAAGGGAAATGAGTGAGGTGTAACCTTCATGCGGAGAGAGGGGAGGATAGAGGAAGCTGGCGGGAGGGGAGGGAGATTCAGGAGGGCTGGGAATAGGGGGTGGAGGAGGGGTCTGGTAAGGCACAGGAGACAAAGTACTTGTTGAAAGCCTCAATTACAGAGGCAGACTAAGGTTCCCTTATGCCTATCCTATGCATTCCTAAATCCCCCCATAGTGTTCACCCCCACCTTCTCCTCTGGAAGGCTGTTCCAGGCATGCTCTACTCTCTCTATGAAGTACTTCCTTAGATTTCCTTTGCATTGACCCTCCTCCAGCTTCTTAGCATGTCCTCTTGTTCTTGAGCATTTTTTTTTCTGAAAAATGCTTCCCTCTTGTACCTTATTTATACCTGTGAGGTATCTGAAAGTCTCTATCATAGTTTCCCCTTTCCCTTATTTCCTCCAGGGTGTAAATATTGAGGTCTTTTAGTCTATCTTCATATGGTCTCTGGTGCAGAGCCTGCACCATTTTTGTTGCCCGCCTCTGGACCGCTTATACTATGTCTGTGTCCTTCTGGAGATGTGGTCTCCAGAACCAAACACAGTACTCCAGGCAAGGTCTCACCAATGATTTATACAGTGGTATCACCACCTCCCTCTTTCTGCAGGTGATACCCGTCCCTATGTACCCTAGCATCCCATTGGCTCTCCCCACAGCCTTGTCACGCTGTTTGGCCACCTTTGGGCCATCAGATATGATTGCCCCCAGGTCTCTTTCCAGTTTGGTGGTCATCAGTACCACTCCACCCCTTTTTGTACTCTGCCCCTGGATTTGTATGCCCCAAGTACATGATTTTGCACTTCTTCACGTTGAAACATAGTTGCCAAATTCTTGACCGCTACTCAAGCTTTCCTAGATCCCTGTCCATCCCCCTCCCCATGGAATGTCTACCCTATTGCAGATTTTAGTGTCCTCTGCAAAAAGCCACAACTTCCCTTCCAGTCCCTCTGCAATCTCACTAATACATTTTTACGTCAAAGGACCTGTCTTAGTACTGATCCTCATGGCACCCTGCTGGTCATCCTCCCTTTCTTGGATTGACCTCTGTTTACCACCACCCTCTGACTCCTATTCACCAACCTATTTCTTAGCCAGTTTACAACTTTTGACCCCACTCCCAGGCAGCCCAGCTTGTTTACTAGTCTCCTATGAGGAAAAGTGTTGAAGGCCTTACTGAAATCTAGGTAGGCCACATCCACTGCTCCACCCTGATTTCTTTCCTGGTCACCCAGTCAAAAGAAATCTATCAGATTTGTTCGACATGACCTCCCTCTTGTGAATCCATGCTGCCTTGGATCCTGCAAGTTGCTGGTATCAAGATATTCCACAGTCCTTTCCTTCAGCAGTGATTCCATTAATTTCCCCACCACTTAGATCAGGCTGACTGGCCAGTAATTTCCACCTTCCTCCCTCCCTGCTACTGATTTTTGAAGTGAGACTACATCTGCTGTCCTCCAGTCCTCCTGGACTACTCCCGTCTCCAATGAGTTGTTGAACAGGACTGTCTGAGGTGCAGTCAGCACCTCTCTGAGCTCCTTTAATATCCTTGGATGTATTCCATCTGGCCCCATTGCCTTATCCACTTTCGGATTTGTGAGTTCCTTCAGGATTGTCTCCTCTGTAAGTGGACTAGTGTCCACCTCCCTTCCTATGATGCTCCTGCCACTTAACTGTGGTCCCTCCCCTTCCCCTTTCTCCCTGAACACTGATCAAAGAAATTAGTTCAGGATGCCTGCTTTTTTCCTGGTCCTCCACAATCCTCCCATTCCCTCTTTAGCCTTACTTTCCCTCCCTTGTTTTTTTCTCCTTTTGCTAACAAATCTGAAAAATGCCTTTTTATTTACTCACTTTACTCGGTTTTTGTAGGTAGAAGAAAGTCATGACCAATCGAGTCTACCTCCCCAGACCATGTGGGAGAATGTGATTAGGAATCCAAAAGAAAATATCTATCCAAATATCCCTGAAATTGGTCGAATTTAGGTGCATCTGCTATTGTTTGCGGGAGCTTATTCCAATGTTTGATAGCTCTAATAGTGAAGAAGTGCTTTCTTTTATTTTTTAATGCCCTGGGTACATATAACTGTTATGACATCTAAGTGTTTTTGATTTTTTTTGCATATTTTATTTCACACTCCTCCATTAAGTTCTTGTCATGTAAGATGTTAAACAGCAAAAGTTTTGTTTATTTATTTATTTCAATTTGAGATTAACACTTTGAGCCAATGGCTCATTTTCAAAGGTTCCAAGTCACACATAGTACAGAACAGAATAAACAGCAACAACAGTATATACACAAAAATACACTGGCGTACAAAAGATAACATGATTTCCAGGTTACATAAGTTACATAAAAAACAGTTGTTCTTAATTGTTAAGTTACACTTTGGTTACAGATTGTCTTGAAATTTACAATGAAATGTCACTGTCAGTCCTCCATATATAGACAGGCAGTTCAAGTCTATTCTTAGAAGTAAGCTGCGCTATGCTGAATGCATGAGTCAGCAGAAGGATTTTAGGAACTTGTGCTTGGGTAGGGTAGGGCCACCAGAAAGAAAAGCTTTGTTGAAGATGTGCTTGAGTGGCAGCCTAAGAGGGCATTGTCATTAGAGGTGGAGGGTCAGTGGTGAGGGAAAGAGGATGGGGAGAAATAGGAAGGGGCAAGGTCAAGGGGGGTTGGCAGTGAAGGGCTAGTACAAGGTGGGGGTGGATAAGATGAGGGCAGTAATATGTGGGGGTAGGGGTGGAGGAAGAAACAGATGATGGGACTGAGAGGGAGGGCGGGGTGAGGGCAAGGGCGGAAGGGATAAATCTATAGCAGTGTTACAGTGGGAGGTTGGAGGGGACATTTGGGGGAACTTAAGAATGCATGGGACAGCCATAAGGCAATTATAGTGGGGGGTAGGAGGAAGTAGGCTGTTGGTTAACTAGAATCTGCAGTTTATCCAATATGTAGAAAAATGGGCAGAATGGGTGGGCCAAGCAGTCCTTATCTGCCATCAGAGTCTGTGTTTCTATGTTTCATTCCAAGTGCTTGAATTAGAGCATGCAGGGGACTCTCAGTTGTTATTATAGGGGTTAGGTTGTGTTGGGGCACTCACATACACAAGCGAGAGCTAGGAGTGCTCGGAGACCAGCTTTGAATTTGCTGACCTTGCTACATTCAGTAAGGTCAATGGGGAGATTGTTTACTCACTTGGGTCCTCTATAAGTGTATTAACAGTGTCAGTGGCTCAGTAGGTAGCACACTCGCCTCTGAGGCCGGGAGATCAGAGGGCTATGGATTCAGTTCCCACATCTGGCACTTGAGTTGATATCCCAATACTGACACTGTAGTGCAGCATGAGAGGGGTGCTGCACTTCTGAGGTGCCGTCTTTCGGATGAGACGTTAAACCGAGGTCCCATCTGCCCGGATTGGTGGTAGTTCAGGTGGATGTTAAAGGTCCCATGGCACTTATCGAAAAGAGTAGGGGGGGTTTTATTTACAATAGTGCATGCAAATAATTTATACAACAAACATACTAGAAAAAGAAACATAATAATCAATTAAGGCAAGAACCCCCAAAAAAACCCCACAGAACAAAGCAGTATCACTCTCAAAAGGTCTTCCCCCAAAGGGACACTAATAATTTAGCTATTTATATTTAATGATATGGGAAAGGTCTTTCCACCAGAGTTTGACTTTATCTACATTATACAATTGTTTGTCTTTTAAGTAAACTTTCGACAATTCATTTCTTACATAACAATACCCTTCACCCGTACTCTATTTCTGGTAAATAACCCATTGGCATCTTAATTGCCATAAACAAAATCTTAAGCATGCAAGAAAAATCAACAAAGTATTTTTGTCATAAATTCTTATGTGAGGTGACACCACCCCAATAATTAAAGTGTCATAATCAATAAACGATAACCAAGACATATTCCATCTATTAGCATCATAATTCCACATTGATTTCGAAAATGAACAATTCAGGAAAAAATGCTCCATTGTTTCTTCCTGGTTGATACATCCTGGAAAAGGGCAGTTCCTCTCTTCTCTAGCTTTACATTTAGCTGTTCCCCTAACATTCAAACGGCCATACATTATAAGCCACTGAATTTCCCACATATATATATAGGAAATCTGGAGTTATTTAGTTGGACTAAAATATTTTCATTACTGACTGAGGGGCAATTCTTGAAACAAGTGTCCTTTGGATAAACACTAGACATTATAGACTTATAAAGAGGTTGCATGACATTTGAAGTAATTTGGTCTTTTGACACTTGCCATTTATACAACTTCTGAGCTGTTGGTCTGAAATATGCTGGAAAATGAATATGTGGATTAATTTTTGGAGCATAATTAATCCATGCTTTCATATACCGTTCTAGGGATTGCCTTATCCAATAACCATCTCTACTTTCTGGAGACGGTAAACATCTTCTTAAATTATGCGTGATAAACAGTACATGACAAAAAATCACTGGATCCAACATACCTAATCCTCCCTTATCTTCAGCCAAATATGTATAACATCTCTTGACTGGGTTCAGTCTCTTCCCCCGTAATTGTTGAAAACAGCAACTGTACAATCTAGCTTCAAAATGTGTTGGTAAAGGAAATATTTGAGCAATGTATTGTAAACAGGGTAAAATAAATTGTTTAAGAACCTGGATTCTTTTGAGTTTAGAAAATTTAAACTGCTTCCACCTGATTGTTTTAGCTTCTACCTTTTTTAGTACCAAATCCCAGTTCTCAACTGGCATGTTCTGGGGCCCAAATAAAACACCCAGAATAGATAACGGCTCATTTGAGAAGATTATGTCATTTTCATAAATAAATGTATGAGTAACACTCCCAATCGATAAACCTCTGGATTTCTTATGATTTAACTTAGCATTGGATAGTGTGGAAAAGAGATTAAATTCTTTAAAAAACTCTGCTATCTGCTCCGAGGTATTAAAAAATAGGCAAACATCATCTGCAAAAGACTGTACTAATAGTTGATTATTGGATAATGGCTTGTGAAGTCCTTCCCTTCTAGAAGGGATAGTGAGAGCCCGTAGTAAAGGTTCTAATGAAAAAAGGTATAATAAGGAGCTTAGTGGGCACCCCTGGTGAACTCCTGTGTTATTTACTATACCATTTGTTATTTTCCCTTTAATCACTGGATAGACTTTGGCTGATTTATAAAGAGCTCTTATAAACCCTACAAATGAAGCAGGAATCCCCAAAAATCCCAATACTTGAAATAAAAAAACATGATTTACCCTGTCAAAGGCTTTCTCCAAGTCTATTGATAACACATATCCTGATTTTCCTTCTAGAGATAGAACCTCTCTTACATCTCTGAATATTATTAGAGCAGACTGAATATGCCTATCAGGTATTCCACAATATTGTAAAGGAGAGAGAACTTTGTTCGCAATTAATTGTAATCTGTTGTTTAACAAAGAAGTAAAAATTTTGCAACCTGAATTTAAAATAGTAATGGGCCTCCAATTCTTGATATCCCCCCATCCCCTGATTTAAATATATAAAGCATTAACCCATCTGGAAAAGAAGCTGGAATCCATATTCTGGACATAAAAAACTGAAAAACTAAAAGTAAACATGCTGTTATGTCTGCTTGAAAAGTCTTATAAAAAATATTAGAAAGACCATCCAAACCCGGAGTAATATTATCCTTTAATTTATTAATCACCAATCCTATTTCTTTACTAGAAAAAGGCTCTACCAATTGTGTAATATCCTGGGGATCCAGCAGTTTAGGAGGCACCCCCAAATAACTAGCAATCTCAGAAACTGATGGCTCAATTTTTGGTTTTAGATCATCAAAATGGTCACTTATCATGGAGTTAATCCTATATTCATCCTCCACCTTAATCTGATTCTGCATTAGTTGATCTAAAGCTGTAGAGTCTTTAAGTTTTTTACATAATTCAAATGGGTCCCTAATTACTGTTTTAGCAGAATGGTTTATTAAGATAGCTTGCAAGGTCTGAGATCTCTTATACTGGAAAGATTTCATTTGATTTTTAATATTTTCAATTTGAGCTGAAATAATCATACCTGGATGTGTTTACCAAGGAAATCAAGTACTGCAATTGGAACCTTAATTTCAAATAAGACAGAAAATCCGAATTCCTTCTTTGGAAGCCATATTTTTTAAAACAAGTGCAATAATGTTTCTTCGTTTCTAACCACCAAAGGCCTAAGTCAGAATAAAGAAAGGCCACTGATAATCTAGCTTGTAATATAAGGGAAATAGAATTTCATACTACTGCTTCTTTTAGGATAGAGATATTTAACTTCCATCTAGTAGATTTTCGCCCAAAAGAGGGAGAAGATACAATTTCAACCTGAACTAGTAAGTGATCCGAAAATTCTACAGGGACAATCTTAAACTTTCCCATTTGAACAGTTTTAGAAAGAAACAAATAATCAATTGTGGAACCCACTTTCCCTTTAAAAAAAGTAAAGTTGGAATTTAATTGAGCTGAATAGTTAAAATTTACCAGATCCCCTGTCTTTATGATGCTAGCCAGACAATTTGAGTCGCAATAAATTTTTTTATTAGACCCCTCTTCGTGTTGAGACTACAATTAAAGTCCCCACCCCAAAAAATATGAAGGGAGGAAATCAGACATGGCTGAATTTGTTTCATATATTTTGATCTAAGGGCTTTCGTCTTGAGGATTATAGATATTAATAAATTGACAAGGTCTAGAATGCCATAGACCATCAATGATAAGTAACCTCCCAGGAATTAATTCAACTAGTTTGTGTAAAACAAAATGAAAACAATTAAACAAAATCCCTATCCCATCTGCACTGTCTCTGTCGAAAGACCAGTAAGATGGCCCCCATGGCCAATCCCATTGAAAAGAAACTAATTGTTCTTGGGAAAACATCCAGGTTTCTTGAAGAAAACTAACACCTATGTTCTGGTTCCTCAGAAGCTGAAAAACAGCTTGTATTTTAACAGAATTTAGTAAGCTATGCATATTAAGGGAACCCCAAAGAAAACCAGCCATTTAAGTCAACCAGGGAGAGAAAAAAAAAACTATTTTTTCCTCCGTTTTTTCTTTTTTTCCTTATATTCTTCTATAGGGGTGCCTATGTTGCCTTGTGTGGATTTTTGAGAATCTGAATCTCCAAAATCCATTTCTGAATCTCCCCAAGAGGTAAACAAGGCAACGTATGAATTAGAAGATTCGATAGACTCGCTCCTTGGTGCAACCCCAGCCTTCACATGCTTAGACTGGCATGGAGGAAGAGGAGACACTCCTGCTCTGTCAATTCTAGCACTTTCTGAATCTGTGGGATCATTATAGCAAACTGGTTCCAAAAGGTTTGCCACCTCTGAATTAGTTGAGACAATGTTTACAGGTACTTCAAAGAAGGGAGGTAAAACAGAAGTGGGGGGGACCTAAAGAGGAAACAGATGCAGTTGACTCCTGCTGATAAAGGGGTGGTGGAGCATCTACGTTGGGCTTCTCTTGTTTAGAAACTGCATCCTGGGCTTGTTGAATGATTAAGTCAGTACTGCCACATGAGGCTTTATTCCTAGCAGCCCATGGGCAGTCTCTGAAGGCATGGCCAAAATCATCACACAAGTCACACTTTGTGTGATTAGCACACTGCATAGTTATATGGCCTACTTCGCCATAATTATCACAACTAGGCTGGTCACACACACTAGAAAGATGATTTTTAGCCCCACACTTGTAACATGCCCTGGGATGTCCACTATAGAAGCATACTCCTCGGTCCTTCCCCAACAAAAAAGCATTAGGAATGTGTTCAATCCCTGTATCTGACTGTCTGAGCTTTACTTTATATTTCCACCCCCCCCCCCGTATAGAACTGCTCCGAGTCCAAAATAGGTTCTGGATTACTTTGAACCTTACACTTTTAGGACAGCCAGTAGGTGATATCTTCCACATGGACCCCCTCATTTCTAAACATAACCGTGACATTTTTTTATTAAAGATTTAGTGAGTGAATTACCAAGAAGGGGGTCCATATGGGAGAAAACTTTACTTGTCCATAGCGTTCCCAAAACAGGTCTAAATTATAAGCTGATCGAAAACTAATATCAAAATTGTCTTCCCCAGAGATATTAATAAATGCAAACACATCTCTTGTTAAAAACTTCAAAGAGTCCTTAATTAAATATTTCCCCACATAATGTCTATCGGGTCTTGTTTCCAATCCATCTTTATAGCGTATTCTTACTGCGTTCCTCCAGGGAGCAGCTTCCCTTTTAGATTTAGAAACAGTTCGGATAACAGGGGCTTTCTTGTAGGACCTGGAACCTCCAAACTCTCCTTCTCTTCTGAAACCTGAGGCTCAGGGGAAATGACCAAAACTGTAGGAGCTTTAGGCTCGAGTTCAGTCGACTGAGTCGTCATAACAGTAGTCCCCACAGCCAGATTCGCCTTGTAACCATTATGAATATCATTTTGATCTGTTTTAGGCCGCCACTCAGGGGTGGCTGATTGCAAACCAAATGGAGAATCCCAGGCCAAATCTGGAGTCCAAACCTCTGTAGGCCCTTTCTTCCATCCCACTCCCTGCAGCGCTTTTTGGGGGGTCCAGGAATCGTCATGTAACTCAGTTTTCCCTAACCCCTATGAGTTTGAGACTGCCTCTGAAATGATACCACTTGCCTTTGACTGTTTGCACTCCTGCATTAAAGATTTTGCCCCCTTTGTAGATAAGACCTGGGGTTTAGGGGATGAAGGCTTTGAAAAACAAAATTCTGTGACCCCTTTCTGGTCAGTATCTCCCATTTGATATTTTATTAAATTAGGCTCAGTTTGTGCAATACCTGCAGCCGACTGTGGAAAAAACACAAACCCTGACTCTTTTTTGTAAGGATAGTTGCTTTTTGGAAATGTGAGTCAGTTTTTTTATGCACAGTAACCATGGAGGGGCGTTTAAATCCCTCTGGACTAACAGATGCCTGTTCAAAATGAGCGTCAGAAAGTCAATTTATACGGCCTTCGGCACTCGTTACTATCAGTGACTAAGCTGCCAGCCGGGAGAAAGATTTTGCTCTGAGCGCACTCACCCGTCTCGAGCTCCATTGATGGGCTCTCCACTTCCTCATTCTTCCTGTCAGCACCTGCGGACAGCTTGTCAGAACGCTCAGGTGAACTGGCCAATGACGTAAAGCTTTGATAAGAGCCGGGCGCTGCAACTGTATTACTTTCCATCAGCCCACTTTCCTCCACTTGTGAGCCTTTCACTTTTTTTGAAACTTTGACATCCATATCCTTTTCCACAAACAACAAATGCTCCAGTACTGAATTTGCTTCATGAAAAATCTCATCACCTTCACCATCTGCCACAAGCAACGAACTTTCCGAACTCTGTTTCTCGGCCAGTAGAGAGGCTTCCCTCCCTACTGGACTCACGTCCTTCTCCTTCGATGACTCCCCCAGAGTGGCCATCTCGCCGCAAGACGGCCATCCACCTACAGGTGAGTAGGGGAATTTCCCCGGCGTCCTGGCCAAATTTCCATCATTCACTAAAAATACCATCAACAGCTTAATCTGGTTTAAGGTCAGTTGGCATTCATCTGTACCTCCCTTCCCCAGGTCATGCCTGAAAATTGGCAGGATTTATCCAGTGCACTTACCCAGTCAACAAAAACTAAATAAATAAATGAGAGAGATCTCTGAGCTATTGAGGTATGCTTAAAAGGTACCACCAGCCCTCCCCTCAATGAACTTCGTGTACTTGACAGCTGGTTGATCTAGTTTCTTTACTGCTTGTGCTGTTTTCTCCTGCTTGTGCCTTTGCTTTTCTGACTGCTTTCCCTGCCTCCCTCTGCATCTCATGATACACCTCCCAGTCCTCCTCCTTCTGTGTCTCCCTATACTTTTTTAGAAACGGAGAAATTGACTGCAGATAAGGACCGCTTGGCCCACTTAGTCTGCCCATTTTCCCTACCTACTGCAATACCACAGATCCTTCCTTGTTGCCCAGGCTGCCCAGCTCCAGACCACTGTTTCCTGCCTGTCCTAGCCCTCCCCTTAAAATCCCACCCTCATTTCAGCTTCTCTGAATTTAACCTTCTCTCCCATTTTTTGTGCTTCCCAGAAGAGTTCCTGTCCTGAATGGGCTCCCCTCCCAAGGCACTGATGCTGCCCGAAGCTCCAGTCAAGGTAATTTTACAGCATTTCAAGTCCTCGCACCTAATGCCTAGTTGGCTGATTCAGCTCTGCCCCAACTTCTACATCTAAACAGTTTCTGCTTCTTCTCTGTGCCTGATCTGTCTGCAGCTCACCTCAGTTCAATTCAGCTCTGCTGTCAGCTCAAATTTTCTGCCTCCCACCCTCCCGCCCGCCACTCTTTAAATGGTCTTGGTTCAAGCAAGACCTCGCCCCTTTTCTTAGAGCAGCCAAGAAAGCTTTCAATTCCGATCCTTCTTACAGAGCTCACAGTGCCTTAATATTACATCACAAATCCTCCTCTATTCTGTCTTGAGGCGTTTGTTTAGACCCAGTGCCTGAACTTTCCCCTTTTCCACTTTTTGGGCTATCTTTTCTTTTCAATCATTCAATCAATCAGTAATCTTTTATTTTATCAAGCAAAACACCATTGAGTTAAAGCTCATTTCCAAGGTGGACCTGGGCGATGTATACATAACAAATAACAATTCAGATAACAGGGAATACAGGAACATGTGGGAGAAACCAAATATCGACAAAAGTAGGGTAGCATTGGAGTAATACATTTTTTTTTCATAGATTGCAAGTTCCATCAACAGAGATAAGAAGCAGCAGTTAAGGGAGATACGCTGAGGTAGAGACACACCAGGGGAAGGAGGTGGGAGAGATAGGATAGCTTGGGAGATGATACGCTGGGACTATGAGCTGAGGGAGAGTATGATGCGTATGGCAACCCTAGGTTCAATCGGTTAGGACTTTCATGACTCGCTGAAGGACTGTCTAAATAAGGTTTTAAATGTGGAAAGTTTTTTATGGGCAGGCTTATTTCAGCATTTTTTGAAGTTGGTTCCACAGGGAAGGCAGAGCAAAACTAATCTTATGCATTGTTTGGGTCTAGCAGCATGTGGACATAGAATGAAGCTAACTGTGATTTGTGTATACATTGTTTAGGTCTAGCAGCGTGTGGAGATACAGTGAAGCTAACTGTGATCTGTGTATCCATTGTTTGGGTCTAGCAGTGTGTGGAGATATAGTGAAGCTAACTGTGATCTGCGTATGCATTTGTTTGGGTCTAGCAGCGTGTGGAGATATAATGAAGGTAACTGTGATCTGTGTATGCATTGTTTGGGTCTAGCAGCATGTGGAGATATAGTGAAGGTAACTGTGATCTGTGTATCCATTGTTTGGGTCTAGCAGCGTGTGGAGATATGATGAAGCTAACTGTGATCTGTGCATGCATTGTTTGGGTCTAGCAGCGTGTGAAGATATGATGAAGCTAACTGTGATCTGTGTATGCATTGTTTGGGTCTAGCAGTGTGTGGAGATATAATGAAGCTAACTGTGATCTGTGTATCCATTGTTTGGGTCTAGCAGCGTTTGGAGATATGATGAAGCTGTGATCTGTGTCTGCATTGTTTGGGTCTAGCAGCATGTGAAAATATGATGAAGCTAACTGTGATCTGCGTATGCATTGTTTGGGTCTAGCAGCATGTGGAGATATGGTGAAGCTAACTGATCTGCGTATGCATTGTTTGGGTCTAGCAGCGTGTGGAGATATAATGAAGCCAACTGTGATCTGCGTATGCATTGTTTGGGTCTAGCAGTGTGTGGAGATATAATGAAGCTAACTGTGATCTGTGTCTGCATTGTTTGGGTCTAGCATCATGTGGAGATATAATCTGCCAGAAGTAGCAAAACTGAAACCACCAGCAATACATAAAGAGTCAAACACACCATATAGCTGATGCTATGGTTGAAATCCAGAAGGCTGCCAAGTCGTAGTTTTCCTCATAGAAACATAGAAGTTGATGGCAGATAAGGACCGCAAGGCCCATCCAGTCTGCCCATTTCTTTTTCTACCTTATGAATGAATGTGTCATTGGCCTTTGCTCTGTCAATGGCCTATCTATTCATACTTATCTGTATTGCTCCCTTATGCCTATCCCATGCCTGTTTGAAGTCCTGCACTGTATTCATATCCACCACTTCCTGAGGTAGGCCGTTCCATGCATCCACCACCCTTTCTGTGAAAAAGAACCTCCTCACATTACCCCTTAATCGGCCTCCCTCTAATCTCATGCTGTGTCCTCTTGTCCTGCTGTTTTTCTTATATTGAAACATGTTAAACTTTCACCTTGTTAATGCCCTTAAGGTGTTTGAATGTTTAAATCATATCGCCTCTCTCCCACCTTTGCTCTAGGGTATACGTAGTGGGCTCAGTTAATCTGTCCTCATATGTTTTCTGATGTAGTCCCTGCACCATTTTGGTTGCCCGTCTCTGGACAGAGAGCAACCAGGGCATTAACTGTTAAGGCAACTTCTGAAACTGCCAGGTGGCAGTATCAAGGGTTATGTTTACATCATTAGTATCACTGGGGGAACCCAGAGTCCATTCTCAAACTCTGATCTCTCCGGTTGCAGTTCAGGGGGTTAGGTCTGTATCACAGAGCTAATGCCAGTGGCCATGCCCTTATCTCCGATTCACCTTTGTTCTCTTAACAGCAACAGAATTTCCAGTCCAAGAAAACTATGTGACAGTGATTCTGAATGAAGAAGACGACTCAGTATTGGAGTCGGTGAGCAAGGATGAGACCGTACACTGGCAGTCTCCTGAAGAAAGCCCCATCAACAGTAAGTAGGTAGCCTGGCAAGTGTTACATGTAGAATAGATGCTGAGAAGCCCTGATGATCTCAGAGTGGGAACCTGAACCTATTCTCAGACTCGCATCTCCCAGGTAGCAGTGCAGAAGGATAATGTCTTGTCTTTTGTATAATACAAGTGTGGTAAACCTGAATCTGTTATGAAGCCCAGGACTCACAGATGGCAGTACTGGGGGTTATATATGTGTCATTTGTATAGTAAAAGGGTGGGAAACCTGAGTTTATTCTCAAACCTGCAACTCCCAGCAGGTCCAGTGGCGTGGAGGGCTGAGGCATCTATGCCTTACCTCCTGCCATGCTGGCGACTCATGTTCACAGTGCGAGTGGGTCATCTGGAGTCAGCTGGGGAGGGAACAAATCGAGTGTCTGGAGGACAGCTCTCCTCTGTCGAGGGAAAGAATTAGTGGTGACCGGCACTTGCGTGACCCCTAGCAGTGGCTGGGGGCTGGCACGTCATGTCCCAAAAACACAGGGGGTGGAGGCGGAACAGACACACAGCGGGCAGCATATAGAAGTGTGCGAAGCTTGGTCATTGGCATCCTTGCACACTCTCATGGCCGCACTTGGAGGATGGGTCTATGTTATAGGAAAATCACGCCGGCTGACTGGCAGGATGACACCGGTCCCTTGCAGGCTCCACACATGGCCAGCTGGACACCTCAGTGAACCAGATCCTGTTTCTGGTAGGGGCCTTTCAGGGGGGCCCTGCAGACCCTGCTGGGGGATGAGAAGTCCCGGTAGACGCTGAGGTGATGGGGCTTGGGGGGGGAGTGGATGGGAGATGGCTGACCAAAGAGCAGAAACAAATTAATGTAAAAAAAAAAAAAAAAAACAAGGACTCCCAGGCTGCAGTGCAGGGGGTTATGTGTTTAACCTTGGTATAATACCAGGGTGGGACACTCAAGTCCATTTTCAAATCCAGGACATCCAGGTGGCAGTGTAGGGGGTTAGGTGTGTTTCATTGATATAATACCTAGGTGGGAAACCGGAGTCTATTCTCAAACCCAGGACTTCCAGGTGGCAATGTAGGGGGTTAGGTGCGTTTCATTGGTATAATACCAGGTTGGAGAAGCCTGAGTTTAGTCTCAAACCTGAAACTCCAAAGTGGCAATACAGGGGTTATGTGTGAATCATTGGTAAAATACCAGTTTCAGTATCCATTCTCAAACCAGGGATTCCTAGGTAGTGGTGCTGACACCTCCTCATCCACGCTCACATACCTACATATTGTTTCCTTTGCTCTTATTCCTGTCTTCCCCTGCCTGACCCCCCAGTCTCCCCTCCCTCGCCTTCCTTGCTTACTTAAATCACTTCCACATGATAGCTGTATTAATTAAGCAATAAGGCATGACAAGGTATGTGTTATCGTGTGATAATGTCACTCCTGGGGTGGGTTGAAGCACGAGGCAAAGCTGAGTGCTTCCACCACCCCAGGAGTGATGTTATTACACAATAACACACACCTTGGAGTGCCTTATTGCAATTATACAATAGCTCAATGTTATACAAAATAAAAAAAAATGTAAAAATGTTTTTAGTAGATTTTTAGTGAGGCAGTATATCTTTGTTTCTTAAGAGGAGAGAAAATAATAGAGGTGCACATCCATACAGTGAAGTTATTGTGTAATAACATCACTGTCTCAGGCATACACTGACCAATCAGAGTCCAGGATTCTTTATTGCCATTGTATAATGTTGCTATATATCACCTTGGGGTGTTGCTCTTACAAGCATTTAGCACTTATTAGCCCCCTTAGTCTCTCATGGTATACTGATCCAAATGCTGCCTATAATGTTTGTATAGGTATTTTATGTTTAGTACTTCTGTAATCTTCCAGTACTGTTGCCTGTCATGTTATACAGTATCTTGTGTATATGTTTGATGGTGTATTTGTTATTTCCCCTCATCCCTTCCCCCCAGGATGCACCATGAGATGAGCAACCTGTTGTTCAGTGTGCCTTTCCTGGTGATACATTTCATTACATAAATTCATATAATACAAGGGTGAGAACCTGAATCCATTTTCAAACTCTGATCACCCCAGTTGCAGTTCAGAGAGTTATGTCTGGGCGACTTTAATGCCTGGGTCAATGATGAACTCTCGCAATTTGGACAGCACTTCCTCCAGTTGATGACATCTCTGGGCCTTACACAGACGGTTACCACTGCTACTCATAAACATGGTCACTCTCTTGACTTAGTCTTCCTCCTGGGGATCAAAGCCTCAGATTTGGGGGTGGAACCAGTCGGCCTAATTACTACACTGTGGGGTTCAGTTTTAGCACCCCCCTTCGTAGACCTACCCCTGTGGAGATGGTCAGGTATCGCCCTTTACGAGATGTTAGCTCCGAAGGCCTGGTGACAGTACTTGACTTATTGAGTCTTCCAGTGGCAAACAGGGACCCAGAGGCCCTTGTGATGGCATATAATATGGCCATTTCTGTGGCCCTAGATGTCGTTGCTCCTGTCCGAGTTCATCCTCTCTCCCTTCGCCCTCGGTCCCTATGGCTTGATGGGACTTTGAGGGAGATGCAGCAATTGGGACGAAGGTTAGAGAGTTGCTGGTGAAAATCCACCCTGGATGCCGACCACCTTACATTGATGGACCATTATCAAGCCTATCAATCTGCAATCACCCATAAGAAGGCAGAGTTCCTGTCTGGGGAGACTGCAGCAGCTCAGAATCGACCAGCTTAGCTTTTATGAACTGTGGACAGACTGTGCAACCCAGCCTGTCTACAAGTTCGAAAAGCCTTTTCGCAAGTAGAGTGCAACAAACTTGCTCAATTCTTTGCAACTAAGGTGGCTGACATATAGGGTGGCACTCCAACCAGCACACTCTATGGGCATTAAGTTAGATTGGTGCTTGGACACTGACCCTCAGCTTTCCTGGAGTACCTTCGACTGACCAGAGTTTATGGATGTCATGTGGATTGTCCAGGGTGCACACCCTATGTGCAATAGTTTGGATCCAGGACCAACTTTCCTGATTTTGGGTTGCATTGACATCATTGGTCTGGTCCTAGCATGGATAGTCTGGTGCTCCTTGGAAACAAGTGAGTTTCCTAGCTCCCTGAAGAAGGCGGTGGTAACACCCCTCCTGAAGAAAGCTTCTTTGGACCCAGACTGCCATGCGAACTACAGACCAACTTCAAACCTTTTCTTTTTAGGGAAAGTGATTGAGAAAGTAGTGGCCATACAACTGGAGAACCATCTGACCATCCATGACATCTATGAACCTCTCCAGTCCAGTTTTTGAAAGAGGCATAGTACTGAGACCGCGCTGGTTCAGGTGCTCAGTGATCTCCTGATGGCAAGAGATCGGAAAAACCGCTCTGTCTTGGTTCTTCCAGATCTCTCATCAGCATTTGACACTGTGGACCATGGGATCCTGCTCGGTCACCTGAGGTTCATCTGTGGCCTGTTGGGTGCAGTCCTCAGGTGGTTTAGATTTTTCCTCACTGGAAGAGCTCCAAGGGTGGTGTCGGGGGTTTATTCCTCAGACCCAGTCTCCCTGTCATGTGGGGTCCCTCAGGGATCGGTGTTGTCCCCCATGTTGTTTGCAGCGTACATGCTGCCCCTAGGAGACATTGAAAGAAAGTATGGGCTGAGGTTTCACTGCTATGCCGATGATACCCAGCTCTATCTTTCTTTTGCACCTGACCAGGATGGAGCTCTCTCAGTCTTTAATAACTGCCTCTCAGAAATCCAGGATTGGATGGATTTGAGCTGGTTGAAGTTGAACTCGGAAAAGACTGAAGTACTAGTTGTGGACCTGGGGCGCCGGATAGGGAGGGTCGGGGGCAGGTTCGCCCTCGGGATTTTTTCTTGGGGGGCCTATCACTCCTGACCTCTGAATGGGTGCGAAACCTGGGGGTAATCGTTGATGAAAGGCTGACACTACATTTGCAGGTGTCAGCTGTCATCAAGTCCTCTTTTTACCATCTGAGGAATATCTCCAGGGTTAAGCATCTTGTTCCATCCTGTGATCTTCCCACGTTGGTCCATGCCTTTGTGCCTGGATTACTGCAGCTCCCTGTACCTCGGGCTACCTGGGGTGGAAATCCGCTGCTTGCTGCTGGTGCAGAACGCAGCGGCCCAACATTTAATGGAAACCTCCCGGTCCTGTCATATTTCCCCAGTGCTGCACGGACTGCACTGGCTGCCAGCACAGTGGTGGATCACCTTTAAAGTCAGTCTGCTGACTTATAAAGCCCTACACGGACAGGGCCTGGACTACCTGAAAGAACTTCTAGTACCTTACTGCCCTGGACGATCGCTCCACTTGGCTGACAAGGGGTTGATAGAGATTCCAAGGGTGTGCTTAAAATCTTCTGGGGCCCAGGCATTTATGCATGTGGCCCCTACCATTTGAAATTCTCTACCCCGTCATTTATGGGAATGTGCGACTGTGGAGGGATTTAAACAGGCCCTTAAAACACATCTGTGGTATCAAGCATTTAGTGACTGACTTAAATTCTTTTTAGTTGTAATATCTGTTTTTATACTATTTATGATTGTGAAATTTTATGTCATTTGAAATGTTGCTAGGTGCCTTGATTGCTGAAAGGCGCCATACAAATAAAAATTATTATTATTACCACTCGACCTCAGAGTTTAATGGCTCTGATAAATATTCTAGTTTCCAGAGACAACATCCCAGATTCTAATCTCCAGTTTGAGTACAATGTAAAAATTATGAGAGAACCTGAAAGGGCTCGGAGACTTATCGGGGTAAAAACTGATATAGCCCATTCTACCTCTGATAACAAAATGGGGGTCGCCAGACGTTGAGCCATATTAGGGTCCACTTGAGGAAGGTTAATCCTCTGGAGATGCTCCAAAATTATAGTGTCTGAGGATATGCTAGATGGATCTTCATCATACAGGTGTTCATAATAATACTTGAATTGTTTCACAATGTCTCTAGGGGAGGTTAACACAGTATCTCCCGAGCTAGGCCAGATACTTGTAATCAAGCGGGTCATTTCTTGTTGTTTAAGCCTCATTGCCAAACGTTTGCTGGCTTTTTCTCTGAACATTTCATAATTTACCTTAGCCCTGAAAAGAGCATGTTCAGACTGCTCTCTATTCAGCTCTGCATATTTAGCTCATTCCTGATTAAGGCGAATCCTGGGCATCTCAGAAGAGGAAGGAGTAATGTTTTCTCTAGCTGACAGATTGAATGCAAGTGCTCCTGAATCTGCCTTCCCACTGTTTTTTCAGTAAGGTGGCTAAATGTATTCGCTCCCGTCTAATAACATATTTGAAGACACTCCAACAAGTATCTTAAGGTTGAGAAGGGGAACCATTTAATCTAAAATAATCTAGCGTAGTCTGTTTCAGCTTAGTAAAACACCAGTCATCCTTTAACAAATGGTTGTTTCATCTCGAGCATTTGTCCCCTTCTGTAGATGGAGCTGAGCAGCGGGAAAGAGAAACTGGAGCATGGTCCGAAAGTACCCTGCTGTGTATTTCACAGTAACCTACACCAGAGATAAACGACGGGCTATGTAGAACATAACGTATTCTAGAGTAGGTGTCGTGAACAGGGAAATAAAAAATATAATCTCTTTTGACAGGGTGAAGTATTCTCCAGATGTCCACTAAGCTACATAAGTCAAGGAATTCTCTCAAGGCCCTCTGGATCCAGACCTGTCTAGTGTATCATCTATGGTTAAATTCCAGTGCCCCATGATGATTTTAAGAAGGGAGGTAAATGTTGTAATAATATCCCTTAAATGAGTAAACAAAAGCCAGGGTATCTACATTAGAACCGTAAATACATCCCAGTAACATTTCCTGGGTCCCTATTATTGCATGCAGAAAGAGAAAATAACCTTTCAGGTATCCATGTTCCTTAAGAACTTGAAAGGGCAGTTGCTTTTGCACCAAAATCAAAACCCCCACTCTACAGTAGCTCATACGAGCACCAAAGGATTGATACACCTATAGGCATCTGAAGAAACGTGCATCCTTAGCTGAAATACATGTCTCCTGAAGTATCGCTGTATCAGGCTTGTATATCGCAAGATGCTTAAGGATTTGGGTGTGCTTAAATGGAGCAGGACCCCCTTTAATATTCCAGATCAGGCACTTTAATTGTGTAACAGCCATATAGGGCCAGACATTGGTGAACTAAAATGTAGCCAGCTTACCCAGATGAGATAAGGTAAAAAGCCACTCACTACTTTATTCAGTAATGCTAGCTCTCTGGCAAACCCTCGATGATCCCCAATAGTAAAACACTGCCCAAATTACAAATCATCCGCTTAAATAAAAAAACAAACTGTAACAACAATCTTAAAATGCTAACACTAAGAAACAACTTGAACAGTGTCCCCAGTTTACCCCTCCTTGCAAGGGGAGAAGGGGGGTCAGGGAGAAACCCCAGACGGTGATCCAAGGCCACCTAATTGTAATAAAGCTGTGATGGTTCAGGACACGGGCGTATGCTCCAGCTACCATGCCCTGGCCAATTAACATATAGTGATAGTTATCGAAAAGTTTCATACCTCGAGGTACCATTGAGGTAATTTGCATTGACTGTATTGTAATCCTGCCTCATTCTGCCTCAGTATACCTAGGTATACCTCAGTACTGCAAAACTTTTCTATGACTACCACTGTATATACATATAAACATATGTACATATGTACATAAACCTTACAGGGAGAGAAAGCAGTAACTCAAGAACTCAGATCCAAAAGAATAAAGGACAGACCATAAGGGAAGTGGCGTGGTGAGAAGAGGAAGGGAAGTGAGGGGAAAAAAAAAGGAATGATATCACCCTGCACTCATCAAAAAGTCGCTTCTGTGATCCCCCGTCGTTCTTTTCTGGGTTCTTTAAAGACCTTTAAAACCATCCAATGCTAGGAAAACTGAAATATGAGTCCATAGCTAAATCCAGCACTCCAATGAAGGATTCGATCCAAATACTCGAAAAAGCCGTCCACATCCAACAGTCTAAATTATTTCATACCCATGGACCCCATCAAGCACATAACTAGCCCAGAAGTACACACACTTAACAGAAAGTCACTGAGCATGAAGAAAGGGGCTAACCACTGAGACATAAAACAATCCAAGGTGCCCAAAGAGAAATAAAGTCCACAAATCATGCAGGACATTTTCCAGTCACTGGCAATCCATCTTTCTGTTGGTAAATAATAGGTAATCCAGGAATAGTCCAGTGATGGTTGAACAACCAAACAGAGACATAACAAGTACCATAAATGATAAGCACCTTCGTCACCATAGAATGCAGTGTCCACAAACCAAAACTAGCAATCCAGTTAACTAAACAGGGGAAGCTCTTCCCCAACATTAGTAGCAGTTCAAAAGCAAGGCAGGTGTTAAAGAAAAAAACATCTGGAATCTACGTTACATCATAACTCTCTGAGCACACACAGATTTAAGAACTGTCTGCGTCTTCCTCCACAAATCGATGAGGAAAGCCCCTCAAGTATTGTTCTCCCAGACAGAGGTCGAGAACAGTTGCCAGTAATGTTTAAGGAGCTCAGACCTCACTTGATCTGCTGAGGAGTGCTCCATGGTGCCGGATGTCATTTGCACAAATAAACGTGCAGGGTACCTCATATAAAATTTGATACCAGCGCGATACAGGGCTTGCTTAATATCCTTGCATGCTAACTGCCATTCCCTAACCATGGGGGTAGTGTCACTATAAATGAAGAATGGCTTACCCTTCCACATTAAAGGTCTGTTGGTCAATGCCTTCTGTTGAATCCAGATTTTATCCAAGTAATTCAAACAATGCAAAATAATAGCCTTCGGTTTTCCATCAGGGGAGGGCTAGGGACGCAGTGATCAGTGGGCTCGTTCGATACAATATTTTTCTCCTGAGGCTGGGGTCCAGCTATCTGAAGCAATAAAGATAGATAGATTGAAACTTTATATAGTGCCCCTTCCCTGGGGCTCATAGTGCTTCACAGAAATATAAAACCAACATTGCATCAAATAAACTCTATACAGTACATAACAAGCAAATATGCAGCAGAGTACAATATACACTTCTATCATTCCTTAAAATATTGCAATATAATAATAGTTCACTTATATATTAAAAGCCTGGCTGAACAGAAATGTTTTTAAACCTTTCTAAAAGGTTAACGCCGAGGGTGCCTCCCATAGATGTCTAAGCAGAGAGTTCCACAGGGCTGGTGCAGCCACTGAAAATGCACAGTCTCCAGAATGCCACAACCTGCTCTCAGGATCAGAAGGAGCCAGGAGGCAACCTACAGCAGAGCAGAGAGCTTGATGGGCTGTGAGGAACGAGAAGGTCTTGCAAGTAATCTGGTCCCCTTTCATGCAGGGCTTTATAGGTCAGTAATCCAACCCTGCAGGCAATCCTCCACCTTACTGGCAGACAGTGCAGTTCATGGAAGACAGTCATAATATCTTCTAACCTCAAAACACCCGTCAACAATCTAGCCGCCGAGTTCTGCACTAGCTGCAGTCAGCGGAGGTTGCCTCCAGACAGCACCAGGTAGAGGGCATTGCAGTAATCCAGCTTGGATGTGACAAACGCATGCACCAGAGTGGTTAGGTCATCTGCTGGTATCAGGTCTCAGATCCGAGAAATGTTTCTCAGATGGCAAAAGCCACTTTTGAAGACAGCCAACACCTGTGCATCAAGTGTCAAGTCATTGTTGAGGATCACGCCCAGATCTTTAACCCAAACAGAGGGAATCATGTAACCCCCCCCAATACCAGTCCAGGGGATCTCCGAGCCCCCCCATCACCGCAATGACTAGGATCCACCACCAGTACTTCCATCTTGTCTGGGTTGAGTCATAGCGAATTGCAAGTCATCCAGTTCTGGATTTCCTCCAGACAGGTGTTAAACCAGAGTCTGCCATCTGGTTTCCAGTTGCACAGGATAGGTATAGCTGAGGTTCATCAGCATAGCAATAAAAACCCAGTCCATACCATTTCATAATGTCTCCCAATGGCAGCATGTACACTGAAAACAACTAAGGTGACAGGACCGACCCCTGCAGCACTCCACAGCACAGAGGCATCTGGTTAGAAGAGGCTAACCCCCATCATCACCCCTTTTTGCACTCTGCCCATGAGGTAGGACCTAAACTAGTTGATAACATTACTGGTTAGGCTGCACCAGTACCACAGGAAGTCCAGCAGCACCTCATGGTCTATGGTGTCAAATGCCGCCAAGAGATCCAGGAAGACCAAGATGGTACATTCTCTCCTCTCTCTCGCATTAGGAGATCATTCAGCACCTTCACCAGGGCAGTCTCTGTGCTGTGCCCAGCTCTGAACCAAGACTGGAAATGCTCATAAGTGGCGGAGGGGGCAAGACGTGTCTCGAGCTGGATGGCCACCACTTTCTTTAAAACCATCCCTAAAAATGGGAGGTTTGAGACTGGTCTGTAGTTGTTAAGACACTATGGATCCATTGAGGGCTTTTTCAATAGGGGTCTAACCAAGGCCTTCTTCAGTACCATAGGAAAGACCCTACCCCCAAGGAGCTATGGAAAATCTCAGCAACAACAAATCCTATCAGGTTCATACATCCAACCAAAAGTCGGGTTGAATCTAGGTCAAGCCCACAATATGTTGGTCGCAGCCTCGAAACTATCTCAGCCACCTCCTCCATTCCAACTTGATTGAACTCAGCCCATACTAACATACTAACATACTAGATGCCAGCAGAGTAGGCCTATTGGTCTATCAAGTCTCTCATGCTTCAGCACCCTGATCGGTTACCGTAGCCCTCTATCTGTTTCCTTCCACTGTTACAAGAAGGGTGCTCCGACACGCCTCGGGCTGAATGCTGCAAGCCCTTCGAATGACACTGGAAGATATCTCCATCCTGATAAGAGGACACTTTGTCAGCAAAGAACAGAGCAAACTGCTCGCACCTTGTGCTTGAACCTGCTCCTCCCATCCAGAGACAGCTTGGATGTAATAACCTGTCTACCATGTAGAAGAGCTGAGCTGGTCTGTTCTTTGCTGCTCCCTAGACAAAAAATCTGCCTTCTTTTGGGACATTGCCCCCTGATAGTCGTTATAATGTGACCTCAGGGCCAATTTGTCCTCTTTGGGCCAAATCATTGCCATCCTCCAGTAGGTACCTCCACAATCACATTATTCACTCCTCATCTCATTTCACTACTCATGCTGTTTAGTACTACTAAATAGGGGTTTAATTGATTTTTTCTATATATACTGTATGTTGAATAAAAGCTGTTTAAAATGATTTTTTCACATACAGTTACCATAAAACCATAAAGGTTATAAAAGGTTCGGATAAGCATCCAAACCCTTTTTGCTTATCAGAACCTTTTAGAACCCTAGAACCTTTAGAGGTTCTCCCATCCTTGTTTGAAATCTGACCTACTGAAACCGAGGACACTTTTTTGAGCTCCTTTCTTGATGTTTAAACACACAATACAGGGATCACTGGTACTACCAGCTGTGATGTTTCCAGTGATGTCATCTTTGTGAGTACAAAGTCCATCACTGCTCTGCCTCTAGTAGGTTCCTTTACAAGCTACTGAGTAAAGCTCCCTGTAGGGAGTCTAGGATGGTCCTGTTCCTTGCTGAAGCAGCAGCTGCTAAATTCCATGCCATCTGGTGATTGACATCTCCAACTATCAACACGTTTCTCTTTGCTGCCATCCTGATGATGGCCTCCCCCAAGGAGCTGTCCATCTTCTTGTGTTGGTGGCCTGCAAACTACTCCAATTTGTGGAACCTTTGTAAATGAGCACATTGCTCAAAGGTATTTTTCTGAAGAACAAAACAAAATAAAATAAAAAATAAATTTGAATAGCAGTCCCACAGTCTGTCTCTGAGTTGACCCACAACAACTCTAGGCTCTCCTTACCTTGATGTACTCGCATTTCAGTGGCCTTTATTCAATCCATTACATACAGGGTCATCACTTCTCCTTTTATCACAGTCCTGTCACTCCTAAAAAGTTAGCAGCCTGTTCTGTTATGGCCTTGTCCCAGTCACAGTGCACCACATCTCTGTAATGACCACCAGATCCAGGTGGTCTCTGTCATGAAAGCCACCAGGTCACAGATTTTGTTTTAATGGCTTTTTGGCATTAGCACACTGGCTCCTTCTCCCTGCCACATTTTGCCCTGTGCTTTCCTACCCTGCTTCCCCATACTACCACCTACTGTTCCTGCTGACCCACCCATTTTACTTGCCATGTCTCATTTACCCTTCCTTCTGTCTTTGATCTTGTGTTCAGTTTCTATTCCTTACTTTATTGTCTTTGTCACCAACTTCCTGTGATGCTACCCTTAGTGTAGAGTCACTTCTTGGAATTTCCTCCCTAAATCTTCATACTCTTCACACTGGTGTGCTGTACAGACTTCCAACATGGGGTAGAGTCTAGATAAAGTACTGATGGAAACCATTGGCCAAATGCTAGAAAAGGGAGAGGTGCTGCTGGTGGGGGACTTCAGTTAGCCTGATGTAGATAGGAGGCTGAGCACATCATCAAAGTACAACTTGAAATAAGACTGGGTAAGGGCAGAAATAAATCCAAGAGTTTTTATTTGCCACAAAGTGCAAAACTTAAAAGGAGCCCCCATCACTCTTGACCAGAGGGGCTTTACAAAAAGCAGGCAACTCACAATGAAGAGCCACAGACCCATCTCTGCCTCCCTTCCCTTGGTGGAAGACTACAAACCTTTTACACAAGATGGGCCTAAATGATGTCAGACACCTGAGTACCCAGTTGGTTTGACCATCACACAATAAGGTTCAGTTTTGGGGCCTCCCCCAATGGGCCTGCCCCTACAGAGATGGTCCAGTACCACCCTTTAAGGGGGGGGTTACCCCAGAAGGTCTGTCAGCAGTGCTGTATCTATTGGGATTGTTGTGTGAATGCATAAGTCTGGGAGATCTTGTACTGGCTTATAATAAGGCGGTGAGAGGTGCCTTGGACATGATTGCTCCTGTCCGTGTTCGACCTCTCACTCTTCGGCCAAGGACCCTTTGGTTTGATGGTTCCATTAAAGAGTTGAGGAGAGTTGGTCAAAGGCTGGAGGGAGCATGGCGGAGGTCCGGCCAGGATGTTGACAGGCTTAGATTGATGGAACACTATAAGGGCTATCAATCGGAAATCACCCATAAGAAGGCAGAGTTCCTGTCCAGGGAGATTTCTGCTGCGCAGAATTGACTGGCTCAGCTCTTCCAGACTGTTGACAGATTGTGCAATCCAATCTGTTGCCAACTCGGAAGAGCTTTTTCTCAAGCCAAGTGCGAGGAGTTTGCTCGATTCTTCACAGATATGGTTGCCAACATCAGGTCTGGCATTGGCCCAGGATTGTGGAGGTCAGTAGGAGGTGGTGAGCACTTGGTCTGTCTGGATGGACTTTAGCCGGCCGGAATTCACAGACATTGTGAAGATCATCCAGACTTTGCGCCCAACCAGCTGTAGTTTGGATCCGGGCCCTAGACCCCTATTAGTGGATAGTGTAGATGTTATCTATCTGATCCTAGCTAAAATCGCATGGAGGAGAGGGGCATCTTTCCTGATCCCCTTAAGGAGGCAGTCATACGATCATTCCTAAAAAAAAAAAAAAAAACCTCCTTGGATCCAGATTGTCCGGGCCTGTCTCTAACCTGCCTTTTGTAGATAAGGTTATTGAGAAGGTGGTTGCGTTGCAACTGGATGATCACTTTGTGACCCACAATGTCTATGATGCTCTCCAGTCTGGATTTAGGAAAAGACACAGCACCAAGACTGCACTTGTCCGAGTATTGAATGACCTCCAAATAGTAAGAGATCGAAAGGCTTGTACCATCTTGGTCCTTCTTGATCTCTCTGCAGTGTTTGACACTGTGGACCATGGTGTGCTGTTGGAGTGCATGTGGCTTCTTTGTGGAGTGTCAGGGACAGTTCTTGAATGGTTTTGATCTTTCCTTGCGGACAGGTCTCAGAGGGTGGTCACTAGAATTTATTCTTCTGACGTCCTTCCCCTGTCCTGCGGGGCACCGCAGGGCTCCATATTGGCGTCCATGTTGTTCGCAGTGTATATGCTGCTATTCGGAGATATCATCAGGTGATATGGTTTGAATTTTCACTGCTATGCAGATGATACTCAACTGTATATGTTCTTTCTGCCCAGGCAGGTTCATGTAGTCTCTGCGTTAAATAACTGTGTCACCGAGATCAAGGACTGGATGAGCACCAGCTGGCTGAGACTGAACCCGGACAAGACCAAAGTGTTGGTAGTGGACCCGGGTCATCCTGGAGCAGGTTTAGGGGCTGGGCAGGTGTCAGGCTTATGGCTTGATGGTGTTCAGCTCACTACCTCAGACCGGGTGCACAACCTGGGCATTATTTTTGATGATGGGCTGACCCTGAAATCTCAGGTGTCGGCAGTTGTCAAATCCTCATTTTATCACCTGAAGAACATCGCTCAGGTGAAACACCTGTTCCTCCAGATGACCTGCCAACACTGGTCCATGCCTCCATCACCACCCACCTTGACTACTGCAATGCCATCTACCTAGGGCTTCCTGGGGTTGATATCTGCTGTTTGCAGCTAGTGCAGAATGCAGTGGCCAGGCTTTTGACTGGTACATCTAGGGCCAGTCATATTATGCCTGTACTGCGCGGACTGCACTGGCTGCCTGTTCAGTGGCGGATCACCCTTAAGGTCAGCTTGCTGACCTTTAAAGCCCTACATGAACAGGGACCCAGCTACCTGCAAGATCTCCTGACTCCCTACTACCTCCACCGCCCTCTCCGATCCGATGAGGGATTGCTAGAGATTCCCAGGGTTCATTTAAAAACATTGGGTGCACATGCTTTTTGTTTTGTGGCCCCTACCCTGTGGAATTCTGTACCTCATCAGTTAAGAGAATGCCTGACCATCAAGAGATTCAAATCTGATTTAAAATCATATCTTTTTAATTTAGCCATCCTAGACGAATTTTAAGTAAATTAATGCATCTGTTATCTTTTATTGTTATATAAAATATTTGCATTGTATTTTAACTGTAAAGTGCCTTGGTTTTTGAAAGGTGCTATATAAATACAGATATACTTCACTATACTTATTTACCCAGCTGAACAGCTGTTATGATGGAGTATAGGGGCTCTATCTTGAAGGTTGTACGGTGGCCAAATTTGTTTAGGTGTTTCAGATCCAGAATTGGTTTGAAGTCCCCTGACTTCTTGGGGACCACAAGGTAAATTGAGTAGAACTCGCAGCCTTCCTCATGGGAGGGGGTACTTACACAGTTGCCCCAGTCTGCCTGATGTGATCCAAGGTTTGATACATGGCCTGCCTTTTCACTGGGTCTTCAGACACAGGGGATGGTAAGAAATGGCCCTTCATTGGTACTATAGCAAATTCTATTGTGTAACCTAGCACCAGGATTTCTAGAACGCAGGTGTCTGATGTCCCCAAAAAGGCCAAAAAACACATTAAGACTGCCTCTGACGCTGTCTTGTTAACCCTTAAGCGTCAAACTGGATTTCTGCTGCTGTTGTGATACCAGAAGATGTCCCTTCTCATCTTGGATGTCCTTTAAGATGTCATACAAGCTCGAGCCAAATGGCAGTCTTCCCTCAAAGGTCAAGTTAAAAAGTTTCTCCTTTTATACCTAATTAGCAATACGGTGCTGGAGCCATACAACCCGCGTGACTGACACAATGTAATAAGTGGTGCATGCTGAAATTTTAAATTGTCCACTGTAACATCCCCTGAAAGGACGGATGCCATAGATACCAGCTGCAAGGTGTTTGCCATCTCAGAGTCCAGGGGAATGACATTACCCAGAGCTGAAATCCAGGAGTTCAGGGTTCTGGAAACAATGAAAGATGCATAGTAGGTGCAGAGATTTACTCCATTGGAGGCAAAGGCTCTTTACATACAGAGTCCACGCACTTATCATGTGTATTGAGGCCAGAGATCCTTCAACCGGCATAGTTGTTCACTTAACAGAATTATGTACAACAGGGATAAGGCAGGGATAACAAGGAAACCAACTAAATAACAGGGGATGAGAAGAGGGAAGACATGCCAGGGCAATCCAAATAAACCAAAATACAAAGGTACTGCACAAACATTGTGGAAGGTGGTGTCGCTGAATGCATGCAGTCTCGGGAACAAGATGGCGGAATTGAATGCCCTCTTAGCAGAGGAAAAAGTGAACATAGCAGCCATTACAGAGACCTGGGTCACAGCACACCATGACTGGAATCTCTCAATCCCATGTTATAAGCTGTACAGAAGGGACAGTTGGTCAGAAAAGGGGGAGAGGCAAGCGGCATACATCAGTGAAGGAATAGTGTGCACGAGGGAGGAAGAAAATGAAAAGGGAGCATTGTAACATTGTGGCTGCAGCTACAGAACACTAGAGGCAGGAAGGTCAGGTTAGGGGTCGTATATAGACATCATAACCAGGGGGAGGAGATGGACAGAGAACTGTGTTCACAATCGAGGAATGTAGCAGGGAGGGGGGAGGTAGTTTTGTTTGTTTTTATTTTTCACCAGGAAATGAACAAGGCATAGCCCTTTTTCAGTCATGCCTAACATAAAAAGACTTCATACATACATACATAACATAAGTAAACACACATACAATAATTATAATTTCATGATTCAATTTACATTACAGAAGTACAGTGAGACAGCTTGCCATAGTAAGAAGACTGCATGTTGTAAGGTGCTTCATACTCTTGGCTATTTGAATTACAGCTGATAGATTGTTTAACAGTATCAGACCTTACCAAGTAAATCAGCACTCAGTTAAGGGCAGTTTTAATAGCGTTGAATAGAAGAGAGTGTCCAGTCTGTTTCTTATTAGATATGGACCACTGTGTTGTATGAATTTCCCAGATAAACATCTGGGAGATGAATTAAAAAACACAGTGTATGCAGAAACAGCAGTATCATGTTCTGTCTTCTGTTTGGGTGACAGAATATTCATGTTTTCCTATAGAAGACAATGGTGTGTGCTTATTGGGGCCCTAAGCCCACAGTTACATTTGTTATTTAGAATCAGTCGGTATTTTAATAAAAAGAAACTACCCTGATTGAAGAACAGGGGTTCCCCATAGTCCAAAATTTCTAACAGTATTTGCTTAGCTATAAGCATCCTTGCCTCATCAGTCAGAGCATTTATGTTTTTCTACAAAAAGACCAACTTCTGGTGTATTTTTTTACCAATAATATCTAGATGTCCTGTAAAGCACAGGGTTGGATCTAAATGGATACCTAAATAGTTAAAGAATAGTACCCTTGAGATCTGTACCTCATTTTTACCTCTGATGCAAAAGTCCTCCCCACCTCTGGTCAACCTCTTGGCCATCCCAAACAGCATTACTTTTTTTTTTTTCATTTAGTTTTAACTTATTCTTAGACAGCCAAGTTGTTTTCAATAATCTTCCTGTAAAGCTTCTTGTATTTTATAAACCGAGGGACCCGAGGTGTTGAAGACTGTGTCATTAGTGTATAATATACATACCTTTCTACCAAATTCTCCGGGCATATCATTCACAAAAACAGAAAACAACAAAGGCCCTAGTACTGATCCCTGAGGCACCCCTGATCTTACTCTCTTTGGCTCGGATAAAGAGTCTCCTATCCTATCCTATCCCTATCCTTTTATATTCTGGTACTTAAATAGCTCCTAAACCATCCCAAACTTAACCCAGAAACTCCACAAGATTTCAATCTCAAAAGCATTATGTCATAATTTACCATGTTGAAAGCTCTGGTCAGGTTGACGAACACTGCACCCAACATCAGACCCTTGTCACAAGCTTGTCAGCCTGACCAAAGCCATAGTTGTACTGACTTCAGTCTGCCCGAAATGAGAGTGGGACACTCCCACCACATCCTGTGCCAGTAGTCAGGAAATCGTAATGCAATCCAGGATGGCTTCATGACACAGTATGTGACAGGTCCCACCAGGGGAGAAACAATCTTGTACCTGGTGCTCACTAATGGGAGCACGTACAGAAGACTGACATTAGGGAGCCCCTGGGTGAAAGTGACCACAGCACAGTGTGGTATAATCTACACATGGGTAAGAAGGACATCCCAACAAAGATCAGGGCATTGGATTTCAGAAAAGCGAACTTTAAAAAAATGAGAGAAATGATTAGGGAGGACCTGGGAAACATAGTAGAAGAAGTGGAAGTGGAAAGATGACCAGAAAGCATTAGAGGGCCATTCAAAAAGTAACAGGCAGTTGAATAAAAAGGGGGGCTAGAAAGTAGGGGCTAGACCACCAAGCTGGTTTAACGGGGAGGTTGCTAGAATAGTGAGGGATAAGAGAAAGCAAAAGAACAGCTAGGGTGGAGGATGAAGAGGAATTCCAGAGGTTGGCCAAGCTAGCAAGAAGGGAGGTACAGTAGGCCAAAGCACAGAAGGAGCTCCAAATAGCTGAGGGGATTAAGAAGGGGAAAAGGCCTTATTTTCACTACATGAAAAGAGATACAAGAAGGACGGTATTGCCCGGTGGCGCTGAGGGTTGAGGCACTGGACGCCACACCTCGCGCCACACCGGTGACCCGGGTTTGGGATCGAGCTTGGGCGCTGGGGTTGGCAGGGGCAGGTAGAAGATTGAGCACCTGCAGGGCAGCTCTCCTCCCTCGTGGGCAGGGTGAGGGATAGCCCAGTGCAGCAGTGGCTCCAGATGGAGACCGGGAGCGCTGCAGTGTGTTGGGATGCACATAGTATAGAGTGGCTGATGCAGGCAGGGTTGCCATGCGCTGTTGCATCAGGCATGCCCACGCAAGGAGGGAGAATTCCGCCAGAACAAGTTAAAAACCAGCACCGTGGAGCAGGCAACGGCACCTATTCCCCATGCCCTCAGCCGGGTCTACCCTTGACTGGCCTTTCAGTTCCCCCACTGTCCCTCATCTGCAGCCGGAGACTGCCTTAGAAGAGCACCCAAGAGGAGGGGCGACCCACCCTGGATGGGTTAAATTGGGGGTGCTGGCTGCGGGGAAGGGGGAGAGAGGAGACACAGTTTGAGGGGCCTCAGGTGTGCAGGGCACAGACAGGATGCCCGAGAGAAGGTCCACGGGGGCCATGACCGAAGTTGAAATAAAAAAAAAAAAAGAAAAAGAAGGATGGTATAGTCAGGCTTAAGAAAGGGGATTAATGAGTCATAGAAGATGGATCAAAAGCAGAGGTATTAAATGAATATTTCTGCTCTGTCTTTACAAAGGAGGAGGAGGGACCACTGCCACATGTGGGAATAGGGAAAGATGGAGCTGGGGAAGACCCAATGGGGTCATTGGGATCAAAAGAGTGAGGAAGGAGCTGTTGGTACTGAGGGTTGATAAATCCCCAGGGTCAGATGAAGTACACCCCAGGGTACTAAAGGAGTTGGCAGAGGAGCTGGCAGGCCCACTAACAATTCTCTTCAATAGATCTCTAGATTTGGGAGTAGTACTGATAGAATGGAGAACAGCGCATGTAGTGCCACTGTACAAGAGTGGACCCCAAGGAGGACCTGGACAACTACAGGCCAGTCAGCATGACCTCAGTAGTATGTAAGCTTATGGAGACCATAGTGAAGGAGGGGCTGATAAGTTACTTTGAAGAAAATGGTATGCAGGACAGCAATCGGCATGGGTTTGTGGTGGGCAGATCATGTCAGATGAACTTGACTGAGTTCTTTGATTGGGTCACCAAGGCAATGGACAAGGGCCAGGCAATGGATATCATCTACCTAGACTTTAGCAAGGCCTTCGATTCAGTGCCGCACAGGAGGCTGATAACAAAGTGAGGGGACTAGGGGTAGGGGAGAAATTAGTGAGATGGTTGAAAACTGGTTAAGTTGCAGAACACAGAGGGTAGCAGTGGGGGGGAAATCCTCCAATACTAAGGAGATCACCAGCAGTGTTCCACAGAGGTTGGTGTTGGGCCCTGTATTGTTTATTGTCTTTATTAGCGACATTGGGGAAGGCATTCAGGGCAAAATGTGCCTGTTCGCTGATGACACCAAGCTCTGTGAGAGGGTGGACACCCAGAAAGGGATACAAGAATTGAGGGAGGACCTAGCCAGACTGGAGAGATGGTCAGGGATATGGCAGCTTGGGTTCAGTGCCAAAAAGTGCAAAGTGATACACATAGGGGCCAAGAACCCAAGAGCAGAGTGCTACATAGGAAAGGTTCCGGTAACTGCTTCTAAAGAGGGAAAGGACTTAGGGGTGGTAATTACTAGTGATCTGAAACAGTCCACTCAATGCGAAAAGGCTGTGGTGAAAGCAAACAGGATGCTGAGATGTATTGCAAGGGGGTTTAGTAGGAGGCACAGCGAGGTTATTTTATCATTGTATAGGTCACTGGTAAGGACACATTTGGAATATGGAGTGAGGTATTGGCACCCATACCTAAAAAAATACATTAAAATGCTGGATGGGGTCCAGAGGAGAGCAACTAAAGTGATCAGGTGACTGCAGGATAGGACGTACAGGGAGAGGCTTGGAGCCCTAAGGATGTACTCCCTGGAAGAGAGGATGCAGAGGGGGGTATGATAGAGACCTTCAAATACCTGAAGGGAGTAAACAGAGTGGATTGTGGGGGTCTCTTCAGTAAGAGAGAGTCAACACCACCACCAGAAGACATAGCCTAAAGTTGGTGGGGGGGGTAGATTCAAGAGGGATATGAGGAAGCATTTCTTTACAGAAAGGGTGGTGGCAGCCTGGAATGAGCTGCCAAAGGAAGTGGTGGTGGCTAAAACAGTGGGCTCTTTCACAAGATCCTGGGAAAAACACAGGGGGGAAGCAATTGGACCAAGGAAGGGGAAGAGGAATGGGAGAGGGGGAAGGGGCCAGTGTCACTGGTATAGAGGTAAAGCTAGGACCCTGCATCAATTCAAGCAGACAAGATAGACCATGCGGTTGCCTTCTGCTGGCTACTTTTGTATGTTCATACATATGTTCATATGTTTATTTGCCAGGTGAGGAGTTTCCCAGTTCTAGAAATTCTCCTAAAAAAAAGAATAATATTTCACCCATGGTCCAGGTAGATGATTTCTCTGGTTCGTGCCTTTCCTTTCTAGTTTAATAATCTAGTTGCAGTGCACAAAGTTTGGAAAGCACAGGTGTAATGGAGGATGCATTGCAGACATTATCGGATTCATGTCCAGCGCCTCTATGGCCTGCACCTCCTTCAACTGTAAAGTCCTACAAGCCTCCATTATGAAGTAGGTTAGAGATTTTAAATCAAACAGGGGAGGGATTGGAATCCTTCTCTTAGGCTCCATCCACTCACCTTCCTCCTCCTCCTCTTCGGAAGGGTCCTTCTCCTCATCAAAAAGTACATTTGAATCAGGATTTTCTTCATGGGCCTCAGTATCATCATCTTGACCCTCCAATATGGTCAAGATCATAGTTTTCCTGCAAGTCAGGGTAAGCAGTTTTGTCCTGCTCTGGTGCACCTGGACATGCCTGAATCCCCCCAACCTGAGGGACCCATCTTGGGGTCTGGTGTGTTGGTGGGCATGCTCTGCAGTACATCAGTACTCCATAACTAAGAGCAATAAAAAGGATTTGTGCACTCAGCCTTGCCACTACCAGTTGGTATAGTAGGTGCACCCTTCCAGCTCAGGGGTTCAACTGGGGGGGACAAAACTGACATATTAGATAGCATTGCACAGTTGGGGCAATATGAGTCTAAGGGTGAGGGTCTCATCACCTCCTGCAGGTCTTACAATGTTTGAAAATCACAGGTCTCATAAACCATGGTGCCACTGGCTTGAGGAATAACAAACAAAAAAAAATTCAGAATTTCCAAATGATATACCAATGAAGGTAGGGTCTATAAAATCCCTTGCCTAAAAAGAAGGATAGCCCCCCCCTCCCCGAACAGAATAAATCACTGAAGGTATGGGAAAAAAAGTGTTCATTCCCATTGACAATGTTTGAGCTAACAGAAAAAGAAATTATAGTAGGCATGAAGGAATTTCTTCTTTCAACTTCAACTTTTTTGGATAACAAATTGAGATAGTAATACCTCAGTTTCAGTTGCATCCAACACTTAACAGAACTATACAAACAAAATAACAATAAATGCATACATACAAATATAAACAATAATCATTAGCCAAGTAGATCAGGAGTATAATATATAAAATTATATATAACAGTTACAGTGCTTATTATATAAGCCAGCTATTGATGTTCTAAATCATTCTACTGGCAATAATTCATGCGCCTCTAATTTCCTAGATATTGTTGAAGACAATGTTTTGTAACCAAAACCAGATCTGCATCTTGGAACATCCCCAGAGTGCTCAATTTCTTTATCAGATGCCTGTGTGGCACAGTGTCGAAAGCCTTGCTGAAGTTCAAATAGACCATGTCCACTACCTTCCCCTTATCTATTTCCACGGTCACCTAGTCAAAGAAATTAATCAGAGTTATCCTGCATGAGCTCCCCACTCCATGGTTCCATGTTTCCTTTAGTCTTGTAGCCCATTAGATTTAGAGTCCTCAGACGCTCCAGTACCCTGCCCTCAGTGCTCACCCTGTCTGTCACCCCCTCCCCATCCCCTGCAGAAGCTGCCTGCCCTTCTCCCTCATGAATACAGAAGTACTCATTTAGTACTTCTGCCTGTTCTGCTCCTTTCTCTGCCCTCCCCCGTCCTTCTTGATCCGCACTATCCGATCCTTGTAGCTCCTTCTTTCCCCAATGTGTCAGAAGAAGTCCTTTTCCCCGTCTTTGATTCCCTGAGCCAGCCTCAGGTCCATGGAGGCCTTGGCCACTCTGACACCCTTGGTAACTTCCAATGTATACTTTAGCTTTTGGTAACTATTCATGCTGGACTATGTTAACCTGCTGACTGCTGCTATCCTCCCTGGGACCTCCATGAAAATGAGATTCTGTATCTCATGGGGTTATCCCACTGGGAGTCATTTCAAATAAATAAAAAATAAAAATGTAATTTTGCTTTTTACTCTGTTTGACATTGGTAACTCTCTGCACTTTAAAAATGTGCTGTTGTTTTTTTTTTTAACACATGGGAATGACATTTTTATAATGTTGATGGTCACCAGGGCCAGTCAGAATACAATTGCATTGTACTGTGACTATCTCTGGTGACTATCTGCATTAGGAGAATCACATTTGTATAGTGCAGACAGTCACCTGAGTTGATCAGAATACATTTGCATTGTATTGTGACTGTCTCTAGTGATCATCTGTATTACAAAAATGTGATTCTTTTTACTAGGAGGTGGGACTAGCTTCAGTTGCATTGTATTCTGACTGGCTGTGGTGACAGTCTGCATTACAAAAATATGATTTTTTTACTCGGGGAGCTGCAGTGATATTATACTCTTTCTGACTCTGGTAACTGTCAGCAGTTTAAAAAAGTGATTTTGCTTTTTTACTTGGGATAGCTAAGTTACTTTTTATTTTGGCTGACTGATCACTACCTGCATTAAAATGATTTTTGCTTTTTGGTCAGTAGAGGGGGTAGCTGCAGTTGTATTGTACTCTGTCTGACTTTGGTGACTTCCTGCATTTATAAATGTGATTTTGCTTTTTTTTTTTTTTTTTAGTTAGGGGAGTAGCTGCAGATTGATATTTTACTTAGTCATACACTGACTGTGGTTACTGTCAGCATTTTGAAAATGTAATTACATTTTTTTCTGCACTGGAAGTTTTCCATGTGGTTCTAAATGAGTTGCTTAATGGCCTTTTGTTCTGTATCATTACTTATTTGGTTAGCATACCCCTCCTGTCGTGTTTTATTGCCTATCCTTGTGACCAGCTGTCAACCAATGTTAAGCCCAAATTGGTCAGACCCATTCTATGAATATTATCAATAAAAACAATAAGTTGAAATGTTGCAGAAATAATCATTTAAGCCAGAGTACAGTATTTTAAAATGGGAACATCTGAAAAACACATTTCTGAGGTTAAATCTTAGGAATGTTGCTGGAGCTTATAAAAAGATTAAGTTGAAAACAACTGACACATTTGTTCCCTTATTGTAAGAAAATAATAAATATTTATTTTCAGTCAGCAGGAAGTTTGAGTGCAATGAGAGTTGGAGCCATCAAAAATCACATGAGAATTTCCATCTCAGTTACACAACAGAGAAACCTCATCAGCATCCTCAGTGCAGACAGAGTTTCCATGACCTACATCTTATCACTGTACAACAGATTCATGAACGGGAGGGGTAATTCAAATGTACCAAATATCATAGGAGTTTAAACAAGCTAAATGCAGTTAAATGTACTGACAAGAGTTTTACTGTGCAGCATAAAACTATAACACATGCAATTCATAAAAAACCGTATAAATGTGCTCAATGTGACAAGCGTTTTACAGCACAGAATATCTTCATGAAGCATCAGCAAATTCACTCTGGAAAGAAACCATATAAATGTGCTGAATGCAGCAACAGTTTTGGCCTGAAGTCTCACCTAAAAAGACATCAGCAAATTCACTCTGGAGAGAGATCGGGGCTCGGATGGAGTGATGAAGTGAGAGTGACGAATCGTTGGTGGAGCAATTTGTGACACTAGTGACAAGCCACAGTTATTTCGTGCTCAAGTCTTGGTGAGTACCTTCACGTGGTGGGTCCTGTTTTAACAGAATCTCACCAAGGCGATACTACTGTATAGACAATATATAGTATGGAAAGAGACAAAAATGAAACTGAAAGCTGGGCGCACAGATCCCAGCATAAAAAAGTGCCCAACCCTAGCCTAGGCACTAGGGCAAGGTTGGGCGATGTAATAGTGCCGTATCCTCGGTAATAGTACCATCCCTGCCACAGTGTCAGACCATGGAGTGCATGGTCCCACAGTGGTAGCAGCAGAAGCCAGCAAGCCACAAACAGTAAAAAGACTGATAGGCCAGCCCAGAGGACTGCAAACAGTTAAGTGGACTTACGAGGACAAGCTAGAAATTATGTATTATTATTATGCAACGCACCCTGAGTTTCCAGTAAGAGGATATACACCTTATGAACTTCAAAAAAAAGCTATTTTGGGGACGTTGCGTGTGCTGAGAACAGCGCTCTCAACAAACATCAAAGATTAATACAGTACTAATTTCTTGAGTTTTGAATATGCCCTGGCTAAAGAAAGGGGTCCATTCTTGCCACGGTATTAGAAATCCCTAAACATTTGGAGACACTAACCCCGAGAGAGATCCACAATAGTGGGGCTACATACATACTTACTGACATCCTTGGACCCAAATATAGTCAAGGTCTTGCATCATAAAGAAAATAAGCCTAAAATGACTTCACTCATCAAATTAGGAGAAGCCTTCAGAAGGGTAGCAGAGATTGATGTCAATCCACAAGTAGATAAGGAATTGTCAGCAACAGAAAATGCAAAGAATCAGAAAAAAGGAGTATAAGGATAAAGACCAACAGAAAAGAAAAAACAACTGGGAAGCCCATAATTATAGTGGAAAATACAGGGAGCTACTGGAGCAACCACAGGTCGATCAAGCCCTGACCCATGAGTGGTTAAAAAGAGGTGAATTTAGGCCACGAGATGAGACTAATAATGGCAGCCCAAGATAGTGGGCTACGCACAAGATGGTTTGCAAAATCCATAGAAAAAACAGGAGAAACAGACAAGTGCAGGTTCTGTAGTACAGAATTAGAAACAGTTGCGCATCTCGTGGCTGGATGTGAAGTACTCATGGCAGAAGGCCTGTATACTGAAAGACACAACAATGTAGCAAGATTGATCCACTAGAAACTGTGCAAACACTATAACATACAGGTAGCAGAGAGACACTGGAAACATGAACCACAAAGAATCACAGAGAATGAAGAAGTAATGATCACATGGGATCACCCAATACCAACAGGCAAGAAAGTGGAAGCAAGAAAACCTGATATTGTAATACAAGAAAAGAGAACAAAGGTAGCATTACTGATTGAAATAGCCACCCCTAGTGACTACAGTGTGCTGCGTACAGAGAGACACAAAATCATGAAATACCAAGATATGCAGCCAGAAACCAAACTGATGTGGAATAAGGACACACAAATTGTTCCAGTAGTGCTTGGAGCAATGGGACTAACCGAAAATAACTTTCCCGCACATTTAAATATGCTACCAATACTTGTGACACCTTATGAACTTCAAAAGGAAGCCATTTTGTGGCCGTTGCATGTGCTGAGAAGAGCACTCTCAGCAAACATCAAAGATTAATACAGTACTAATTTCTTGAGTTTTGAATATGCCCTGGCTAAAGAATGGGGTCCATTCTTGCCACGGTATTAGAAATCCCTAAACATTTGGAGACACTAACCCCGAGAGACGTGGGCAATCTCCACCTGATCCCCCAAACCCTTCTCTGTTCTCAACCTCCCTCTACTCCCTCCCTCAATCTCCCACTCTCTCTTCCCTTCCTTCCTAATCCCCCTCCACTGCCCCACCCATGTTCTTGACAAAGCCTACTCTGGCTGAACTTTTCCTGTGTCTTACCCCAAGAAAGCCTCCGGCTGCACACCCCTCCACCAACTACAGGAATTCCTCCCAACCCGTCTGTCTCTCAATACTTTCACAACGACTTTTAGCACTAATAGTGTGTTGATCAAATGTAAACTGAAACTTAAATCTGTGCCACTGGAAAGCCTTTTGTTTTTATTTTTTTTTTTATGTTTTATTTATAATCCTCTGTGTTGACAAAATGTAATCATCTGCAACAACTGTGTGTTTCTACCTGTATTGTTATGCCCTGTATTGTATTGTTGTTTTTTTTTTAAGTTTTTGTTGTTTAAATGCACTAGACAAATCCTGCCGATTTTCAGGCACGACCCGGGGGAGGGGGATACAGATGAATTCCACCTGACCTTGAACCAGATGAAACTGTTGGTGGTATTTTTAGTGAATGAGGGAAATTTGGCCAGGACACCGGGGAAATTCCCCTACTCGGCTGGCGCTCTGTAGCCAGTAGGGGTGCTGGACTCTGTGTTCAGGATGGCCACTTCTGGCGAGTGCTTGAAGCAGAAGGAGGTGGAAGTGCGGAGCGAGATGGCTGTGCAAAACACTCAGCCGGTTTTTTATGATGAATCCGTTTCGGAGGTTGAGAAAGATGAGATTTTCCATGAAACAGTCACAATGAGTTCTGATTTTCCACTGGAGTTGGACAATATTGAACGAAATCCAGTCAACAGGAGTTCCTTGAGAGCTAGTATAGCGGAGGATCCTGTGGGCTCGAATCTGCACGTCAGTGAAGTAAAACTGTCAATGTCGGTTGTTTCTGCTTCTCGAGTGGTCGGGTCTGATTCCACGTATGCGGAAGTAAACGACTCTGCTTGCGAACAGCCTCAGTGTGCGGTCCAGTCCATTTTGGTGAATGACGTGGACCAGGAAACTCTTTCTTTGCCTGAAGCTAGACAGTCGGGAGGTCGGCTGGCTATTAACTGTCTTGCGGTATCTTGGTCTGTTCGTCGGCCGGATGCTACGGACTCGAATTCTCCCACATCATCTGTGCAGGTACCGGTGAGTACATGACACATTCACCCTCTGCCTATGAAAGAGAACTTAGTAAAAGCAGCAGGATTTGTTTTTCACCCCCCTAAGGTTGGGGACTTGCCTTTCCATTTTACTGCTGCTACTGTGTATCAAACAGAGACAAATAATCAGAAAGGGGCAACGGAGTTTAGCTTTAGTGACAAAGCTTCCCCTACTGTGGATTTAGCCAAACCTGTTACTCCCTTACCTGCTGCAGTTGACTCTAAAAGTCATGATCAGATGTGGTCTCCACAGGGTGCATTGCAAGCAGCTGGATGGGAAAAGCAGGCAAACGGGGTTTGAACTCCTGATTTAACATGGGACTCTTCATTTGATTTAAATTGTCACTCTCCTACGTGGAAACCATGTAGACCATATAAGAACACTATGCCAGCCAGTGCAGTGAATGTTGGTCCCCTGCACAATTATCATACTAATAAGACACTTGACTCTCAGGAAACTAGTGTGGCTAACACTACTGTTATTCAGTCGTCTGATATTAGTAAGCCTCTATCTGCACAAAAACCCCTTTTGTCTGAATTGTTTACTCGGGCTAAGCGGGAGGCCACACTAAGGTGCAATGCTGTGCGCATACGATATAAAGGGGGTATGGTAGAGAGGCCTGATCGATATTTTGTGGGGAAAACCTTAATTAAAGAATCCTTACGGTTTTCTCCCAGGGATGTGTTCGCTTTTATTAACGTCTCTGGGGAAGATAATTATGACATCAGTTTTCGCTCAGCTAGTTTATTGGATTTATTCTGGGAAAGATATACCCAAGTAAAGTTTTCCCCAATATGGACTCCTTTTATGGTGGTTCCTCTTTCACAACCTTCCATTAAATATGTTACAGTAATGTTCTGGAACGAAGGGGTCCATGTTGAGGATATTACCTACTGGTTATCCCAGAAATGTGACATTCAAGGTACTCCAGAGCCTATCTTGGATTCAGAATGTTTCTGGACTGGGGGATGGAAATACAAAGTAAAATTACGACAGTCAGAAAGGGGATTTGACCATATCCCAAATTCCTTCTTGTTAGGTAGAGATCGGGGTGTATGTTTTTATAGTGGCCAACCCAGAGCCTGTTACAAATGTGGCTCCAAAACTCACTTGTCTAGTGTTTGTGATTGTCCACGATGTGATAATTGCAGGGAGGTGGGTCATGTTACTATACAATGTGATAATCCCACTAGATGCGATCTGTGTGAAGGTTTTGAGCATTGTTTTAAAGAGTGCCCTTGGGCTGCAAAGAACAAGGCCTCTTGTGGAAGCACTGATCTGATTCTCCAACAAGCACAAGAGGCTTTGGATGGCAAGTTAGGTGCAATTGCTAATATGGGCCCTCCCACAATACCCTCAGGAATGGTAAGACCACCCCGATAGCAGAAGTAAATCTGCTTTTGTCCTCCCCTCCCCCCCCGGTACTAGTTACACCACTTAAAGTGGAGAACATTATTCAGGATACTACCTTATTACGACCTGTGTGCTATACGGATGTAGTGGTTAAACCACTAGATCCTCCAGCTTACCAGTCATCATTACCCCCACGGAGGTCCAATAGGAACTTGAAAGCAGTTCCATGTCCAGCGACTGTACCATTCGAGTCTCAGAACCCTTATTCTGCTCTTGCTACCCCATGGGGTGACTTGGAAATGGATATGGGGGACTCTGATTCCCAAAAATCAGTGCAAGATGCTTTGGGGGTCCCAGGAAAAAATGAGGTGTAGGTTCCCCAATTTACTTATTATCATGGGCTTTCTTTGGGCCTCATTGAATATGCATAGTATTCTAAATAGTATCAAACGGAAGGCCATTTTTCATTTGATACATGAGGAAAATATTTCTATTTGTTTTTTACAAGAGACCTGGATGTTGAACATTGATCAGGTTTACTCTTTTCAGTCTGATTGGCCATGGGGACCTTCTTATTGGTCTTTTGGGAAGGAGAAGGCAGACGGTGTTGGGATTTTGCTTAAATCTTATCAGTTTGTGTTACAGAAGCTTATAGATTTGATTCCCGGAAAGGTTTTGATTATTGATGGTCAGTGGGATTCTAAATCCTTTCGGTTAATTAACATTTATAATCCTCAGACGAAAACATCCAGGATTTCCTCCATGAAAGAGATTCAACCCTTTTTTGGTCACTACTTTACCTATATTATGGGGTGGTGATTTTAATTGTAGTATTATGAGTTCATCGACCATTTCTAAAAAGGTATATTGTGATTCAAACTGTCTAAAGTCAATTGTTAAGTTATCGGATCTTACTACCTGTAATTTCTTAGAGTCAAGGATCACTGGATGTACCTTTTATGAAGGTAACAAGGGGTCATGTATTGACTATTTGTTTACCTCCAAGAACCTTTTGGTTGCTGATTTCAGAAGGATACCAATGGAGTTCTCAGATCACATGTTGCTTCAAGTGATGGTGGAAGTTAATTCTAAAACGATGTTACAGGTGACGTAGATGGAAGCTGAACACTTCCATTTTACAGGAACGAGTTGTAAAAAACTCCATTGGACTTATTTTACAAGCTAGATTGTCAGTGAGTTTTTTGTACCCTGACCTAGGAGTATGGTGGGAAGAGACCAAGCAGGATTGTATCAACTGGTTTAAGATTTATGGCACCCGTCAACGGAACTCAAACTTTTTGTCCTATTTGAAATTGCGAGCCCACTTATAATATTTACTTTCGGTAGCCAATACCTCACGGCTGGATTATTCATTACAAATTGAGACGATCAAGTTGCAAATGAGGCAGTATCAATATGATCGGGCTAGAACATTGCAAGCATTACTCAATAATCATATGACAAAATCCGTAATAGGGGACCCTTATATTTTGGTAAATTGCTTAAAGACTCCTCAACTTTGGAATTTTTAGATTCCAACATAGACAAAATAGAAGATTCCTGCACAATGGGTATTCGTATTGCACGGCATTTTCAGGAGCTTCGGCCTACAGTTTCTCCTTCTCATAATCAAATACGAGATTACTTAAAATCGGTTCACTGTCGTAGTGTAGATCAAATGATGGTAGAAAATATGACAAAACCCTTTTCTGTACAAGAAATTGAGGTAATTATTTCTAACCTAAAGAATGATATTTCCCTGGGTTTGGATGGTTTATCCAATTTATTTTATAAAACTTTTCGTACTGAACTGGTTACTTGTTTAACTTTAGTTTTTGACAAATTTTTGGCAGGAGAACCAATTCCAAATTCTTTCTCAGTGGGTTTACAGATTTATATTTATAAATCTGGGAATAAAGGTGATATATGTAATTGGAGACCTATTACCTTCTTAAATTCGGATTATAAAATTTTTGCCAAGCTTTTAACAAATAGACTGAAGATGTGGGCAACTGCTGTCATTTCTCCTGTACAGCATTGTAGTTTACCCAACAGGAAAATACAGTCCGTTCTTTTTTTGATAAGGGATTTGATTGAATATTTGACTATGGGCGTTGCTGGGATTTTACTTTCCCTGGACCTAGAAAAAGCTTTTGATAGGGTTAGTCACCCCTTTTTGTTTGCAACATTGGAATCTCTAGGGATGCCTCTTGCCTTACTTTCAGTAATCAAAAAGTTGTATGCAGGTGCTAAGATTTATCCCGTTATAAGGGGAATGATAGAGAAAGAGTGGGTCATGGAATCTGGGGTTCGGCAAGGCTGCCCCTTAAGTCCACTACTATATGTGTGTTCCTTGGAACCCCTTGTCAGAGCTATTAGTGTCATACCTAAGTGGGAAGGTTTTCAGATCCCCGGCTCAAACTCTTTTTTAACAATTCAAGCATACGCAGATGACGTGTGCCTTTTTTTCAAAAATATTGATCAATTGGGTTGTTTTTTTCAGGAGTTTCAGAAATACGCTGTTCTCTCCAATGCTAAAATTAATTTTTCCAAATCGCAGGGCTTGTTGATGGGATGTTTACATCAAACGCCTGTTGTATATCAAAATATTCAGATATCAACAAAACCCATCACAATTCTAGTTGTTTACGGACACAAAATTTGCCGGACGATAATTGGATGAAGATCTTGGATTCAATAGAACGGAAAGTAGTAAGATGGAAAACATTTCGGTTTACAAAATTGAAGAGGGTGCAGATTTTGAAGCAATTTATCTTACCCTGTTTGCAGTACATTGCGGTGCTTTACCCATTGCCTTCTCATTTTGAGACAAGGCTGTATAGCCTTAGTTTCCAGTTATTTTGGGGTAATAGGCTTAATCCTGTTAAAAGATGTTACACCTATATGGATAAAAATAAGGGTGGAACAGGTATGGTTGATCCGGTGATATTTTGTCACACTTTATTTTTTTCCCATTCTTTACAAAATTGTTTAAAGGCTCCCATCAAGTATGAAAGTTCATGGTTTCAGGAACTGTTGGAACGCTATTTTGTGGCATGGCTGCATTGTGCTCCTAAATTACATTATAAACTTTCATTACCTGTTTTTTTTAGGCCTGCAGCGCAAAAGCTTTTTAAATGGCAGCTGACTAAACCTCAAATCCGTGATAATTCCTCCCAAAAACTGTACAAAGTGGTCATGTCTTTAGTATATCCTGTGATTCCTGGTTTCAAGAATTGTCCTTCTGTCTTAAACCATAATATATTGGATCAGTTAAACAACCCTTGCTTACCCACCAATATGTGGGAGGTGCAGTGGCTTATTATGTATGGCCGTCTAAATGTTAGAGGAACGGCAAAATATAAGGCAAAAGCAGAAAGAAATTGTCCATATTTGGAATGTATAAATACGGAGGAGACTATGGAACATTTCTTTCTGCACTGCTCATTTTCCACGAAACTATGGCACTATTTGGCAAAGAAATGGTCAATGGACTGGTTAGCAAAACCTGCATATGATTTATTGGTTATTGGGATTTTCCTTCAAAGTTAAAATTTATGAGAAAGGAACTTTATGGGTATTTATTGCATGTCTTAGGTATTGTTTGTGGCAAGTTCGTGTCAATGGGTATTGTACCAAAGAAATCTACTGAGGAAGGATTCTGTCAGTATATCGTTAATGAATTACAAAAGGTTTATTTGAATGATGTGCAATTGTATAACACTGCAAAGGTGAAGTCATGGTGGAAAGGGTTTTCCCACATTATTAAGTTTAAATAGAAACAGAGTATTGTCCATTAGACAATTTCTTTTACATCTTTGTACTTGGAATTGGTGTATTGGTTGTTTATTTCTTTTTTTGAATGTTTCCTTTTTTGTGTGTTGTGTGCATTATTATTTATACTTTTTCATTGTATTTTCTGTTTTGTGTATTTTGTGACATGCCTTATTATAATAAAGAATTACCCCTACTCTTTTCGATAAGTACCATGGGATCTTTAATATCCATCTGAACTACCACCAATCCAGGAAGATGGGACCTCGGTTTAACGTCTCATCTGAAAGACGGCACCTCAACAGTGCAGCACCCCTCTCATGCTGCACCACAGTGTCAGTACTGGGATATTAACCCAAGTGCCAGATGTGGGAACTGAACCCACAGCCCTCTGATCTCCCGGCCTCATAGGAGAGTGTGCTACCTACTGAGCCACTGACACTGACATTTTACTGACATGTAACCTTTCGAAAAGAGTCAAAGGTATTAATCCAAAACTGAACTAAATAAATAAATAAATGTGATGAATGCGACAAGAGTTTTTGCAAGAAGAGTGACCTCAGAAGACATCAGCAAATTCATTCTGCATGTGCTGAGAAGAGTGCTCTCAGCAAAAATCAAAGACTAATACAGTACAGAGTTCCCGATTTCTGAATATGCCCTGGCTTAAGAATGGGGTCCATTCTTGCTGCAGTATTAAAAATCCCTGAACATTTGGAGACACTAAGCAAGGGGAAGACCATATAAATGTGCTCAATGTGACAAGAGATTTGACTGAAAGAGTAGTCTGATAATTCATCAGCCAGGTTACTCTGGATAGCCACCCTTACTGATTACAGTGTCCTGCGCACAGAGAGACATAAAATCATGACATACCAAGACATGCAAACAGAAACTAAACTGATGTGGAATATGGACACACAAATCATTCCAATAGTGCATGGGGCAACAGGGCTAATCAGCTTTCAGGCACATCTAAATATGCTACCAATATGCGTGACACCATATAAATTACAAAAAGAAGCCATCCTGGGGACGATATGCATGCTGAGAAGAGCACTCTCAGCAAACATCAAAGACTAATACAGTACTAATTTCCTGATTTTAAATTCTGCTCTGGCTTAAGAATGGGGTCTAGTCTCATCATGGCACTTAAGAACATTCCCTGGTGTTTCAGCAACCCCATGTCAAATTTATTATTTTTTTCCCAGTACATAGTGGTCCTCTAAGCACTTAAAATCAACAGTAAAAAACATGGGTTGCCATGCTTGTTTTTGAGTTACACAGTGAGACGTAAACCCTCTTTATGAGAAAAATCCATAAGGGGTCAGATTGTTTTATATAGTTATGACATCATTGTTTTAGGTGTCAACATTAGTGTAAAAGAAAAAGTGAAACAATGATACATAGTTTGTCATGATGTTTGCTTCACTTTCTTCAACAGATGCAAAAAATAAATAGTAAATTACCAATAAGATGACACCCTCTTGAACTAAAAGTGCCAAAAGTGTCGGAAATATTTATACGTTTTATGCATAAAACCATCCAGATCCATGTCATTTCGTGTGACAGAGTGACCTCTGTTAGGGGTAGGTGTCCTGATGTTTCTACACCCCCTCCCCTCAAGAAGTAGAGGGCTAGAAAGGAACTGCTATGTAAAACCAGATTAGGATAAAAACAGAAAAGCCTGTGGAATTATCTGTTTTATAGGCAGTTGTGCTGGCCACCTTGGTTCTAAATGAATTAAAACATGCCCCAGTTTAGGGTTAAACAGTGCCTGTCAAACTGTGGGTAAAATTCACGAAAGGGAGCATGAATAGGAAAGCGCAGGGCATGCTTTTAAGTATGAAAACACTGGTGCCCCTTTTGTATCAATAAAATCCCAATGCTAACACCAATTATAGCGGGTTTGGGATAACAAGATACAATTAATTAGGCAAACACTGAGATTGGGTGAATAAAAAGCACCTAGATGGCACTTGTCATTTTATTTCTTCTTTAAAATGATAATATATATAGAAAAATAAAAAGTTGGGTATTTCTTCATACTTTTAGTCCATCATTTCATATCAATGTCAATTGCCTTGGAAAAGGACAATTTAATTCTCAGCAATGACTCTTTCCAGTCAGTTCAGAGACTGACCCTTCTCTCTCTCTCTCTCTCTCTGGTCAGTGCTAGACTGATGCTCTCTCCGGATCTCTCAACTTCTAGATCTCTTAAACACCCCTGGTGGTGGTCTTTCATACTATTTGGGAGTGAAATCATAATCATGGGATCCACCTACTTTATATAATTTAAACAAAACATCAGTTTATATGGCTCATATCCCATCATATACAAAATAAAGAAAGGGGATATTCCTAAGCCTTTTTATTTAGACTATGTTCCCAGGGGGCTACTTTTCATAATATGTCTTTTTCTAGGCTTCTATTACAAAATAAACCTTAATTGTTCTTGTTGAAGAACTTCTCCTCCTTTTACATAGTGAGTGCTTACTCAGGTATGTATAAATACGGCCCTCTAGGGGCCACTGTTCTCCTAAAAGAATCATCAGTCTTTCAAGAGCTCTCCTAGGAACAGGTCAGTCCACAGTCAAGCATTCTACATTTCTTATACAGATTTCCAATTACTGCATATCCCTGCATCACCGGGTTTATTTTTATCAGAGGGGGCACACTTTCAGAACAAATACCCTTCCTTTTCTTTTAAGGGCATTGTTCTATAATGTATGTTTCCCCCTTTTTCTTTCCCAATAACATTTAATTTCCCTTTATCCTATTTTATGTGCTGCCATTACACTACACCCCACATTAGGAAGTTATTTGTATCTTTATTATTTGTTTCTAAAGGCTCTTTATGTTTATAGAGCATTTTATCCTTTTTCCCCACAGCAGATATTTCAGTCTGTTGGCTGGACTTTTCATTTAGGCCTTGTTTACCTTGACAGCCCCAGTTATAACATTTCAGTGGCTCATTTATGACAGCTTTATTTATTTCTATGGGCAACCCATTCTTTATGTATTTCTGTTTATTTTCTTCCCTTTAGGGACTTCCCTGTCCCTGCACATGTAAGCACTACTGAGTGTACAGTGCTATATTGGTGAACGAGGTGACTGAAAGTAATATTGATATGCTGCCCTGCTGTTGACCTGCAATACAGCACAAAGCAAGAGAGAGAGAGAGATGGTTTTAAAAAGTAAAATAGGAGCACGCTTTCTCCTAGCTCTCCCTCTCTCTTTGCGCTGTATTGCAGGTTAAAAGCAGGACAGCATATCAGTTGGTGTGAGAAGTGGGATGCAGACTGAATGTCCAAGTAAACCCGTGGGAATTCAGTCAGGGTGTCTGAACAGGCATCACAGGATATGGGCAGCACAGTGCATGGTGCCAAAGCTGAGGATGTGGAACAGGAGTGGAAATGTTGGCCTAGATGAGGCACTGTCAGAGTCAAGGAGGTGGAGCCAGGATGGAAACAGTGGCCTGGACGAGGCACCGCCAGATCGGAGGATAAGTGGTGATGGTGGCCTGGGCGAGGCACCGCCAGATCGGAGGATAAGTGGTGACGGTGGCCTGGGCGAGGCACCACCAGATCGGAGGACGAGTGGTGACGGTGGCCTGGGCAAGGCACCGCAGGACCAGAGGAGCCTGATACGCTGACTGTATGATCAATGGATGGATGCTGAGCATCGCTGGAAAGAGGCCGAGAGGAGATGCCTCGAGCTGAGGAGCCAAAGGGAGGAAAGCCAAGGAGGTACTAAGAAGGGAAAGGCCTGAGAAGTCAGAACTAGAGGAAGCCCCAGTGGAGTGCTTCATGTCAGACTTACCGATCTTGCCCATGTTTCCGGGTATGTACTGACTGGAGGATATTGGAGAGATGACCTCACAGAAGTCCCCAGGTAGGACTGTTCATATAAAAGTAGGGGTGAAGAGTGAGCCTCCAAGCAACAAAGAAAAGGCATTGAAAGCTGAAGGGACTCATGCACCAATAAATGTTGTTTATAATGAGCAGAAACCAGAAAGTCATAACTCCAGTGTAGCATGGGGGAAGTTACAAGTGGGAGACCCTGACATTGTTAAGTTAAAGTCCTTCATGAAAAATCATGAGGAAGGTAGGGATACAGGTCCACAAAAAGTAAAACCTTTGTGGTGGGTTAAAGACAAACAGGGGACCCTCTACCACATTGAACCTCACCCCCAGACAAAGAGGTTATGTGCAAGAATAGTAGTACTGATAGCCTACAGGGAGGTGGTAATGGAAAATGTTTGTTCCATACATTACAAACCTCTGCAAACTGAGGAAGTATTAACAGAACTCACTTCCACTTTCTTTTGGCTAGGGATGTACTGCCAGATTGCCAAGTACTTGGAAAGGAGGTGTGTCAACCAAAGTGTATCTGCAAAATGCATGGGAGGTAAAACCTGCAAATGGGAGGACCAAAAAGGATAACAACCATGGGAAAAGGGGATAAACCAATGCATGGTAGGAGGTACATGGTGGGGAAAACACACTGAGTACAGTTATGGATGAAAAAGAGATCCCTGAGAGTTATAAGGTGGAGGTTAAATAGAGTCACCTCTGCAACAAGCAATAGTAGCAGTAAATGGAAACTGTTATACCACTGATATATTTGGGCACAGGAGTAAAATGGATATAAGAGATGACAGTGATACCCAATGAAGATGTTACAGTTTCTGTGTTTCAAGCCTATTATGGTGAAGGATGAGTACATAAAAGGGAAACTTGGAAAGGTAGTTCGAAAGTACAGAAAAAGGATGACATGTCAGCCCTAGGGTAAAGACAGATAAGAAAGAAGTTTGAATTGATAACTTATATGTGCAATATCTGATTTATGGGACCCTGGGGTGGAACTAATGGATGAGGGAGGGCCATAGCCCCATCCCCTCCCAAGAAGGTGGGAAGGTGGACTGATATGCATTGTACTAAATTTCTTGCATTGTGCAAATTGTTCTTTTTCTGTGATTTTCTTTCTTTGCTGCAGCAATCTTTCTTTTTTAAATATTTTCCGATTGTTTCCAGTGTCCAGTGAGTTCACCATATTTTGGGCAATTTATCTCTTTTTCTATTGATCTTGTCTACCCTTTTGATCTAAGTTTCTTCTTTTAAAGTTTAAAAATGAAGGTGATGAAGTACCCATGTTGTTATATAAAGTATTATACAGTAACTTTGAAACAGGTTCTAGGAGTGCTTATGAAAAGGGGGCACAGATATGTAGTATGTATAAAGGTTGAAGTTCTTTTTTTTTTTTGGACAGTATGGAAGTTAAACATAGATGCTTACTATGGTTAACTAAAAGATAACAGCCCCAGGGTTAATGTATGGGTAGTTTTGGAGATGCTTCACATCCCTACTAGCATAATGTATGGGACTCTTAGGTGGAGCTCTATGGTGAGGGTGGGCCGGAGCTCCACCATACCCTCTTTTGGGGATGGTAAGCCACTATCAGACAACCCTTAGATGGTTGCCCTCTTAAGTGGGGAGGTATGTGACAGAGTGACCTCTGTTGGGGTAGGTGTCCTGATGTTTCTACACCCCCCCAGAAGTAATTATAGGGCTAGAAAGGAACTGCTAGGTAAAACCAGAACAGGATAAAAACAGAAAAGTCTGTGTCTATTTGTTTTATAGACAGTTGTGCTGGCCACCTTGGTCCTAAATAAATTAAAACATGCCCCAGTTTAGGGTTAAACAGTGCCTGTCAAGCTGTGGGTAAAATACACAAAAGGGAGCATGAATAGGAATGCACTGGGCATGCTTTTAAGTATGAAAATACTGGTGCCCCTTTGTATAAATAAAATCCCACTGCTAACACCAATTGTAACAGGGTTGGGATAACAGAAACATAGAAACATAGAATTTGATGGCAGATAAGGACCGCTTGGCCCACCCAGTCTGCCCATTTCTCTCCCTAATGGATAAGCTGCAGATTCTAGTTAACCAGCAGCCTACTTCTTCCTACCCCCAACCCCTAGAATTGCCTTATGACTGTCCCATGCATGCTTGAATTCCACCACTGTTTTTGACTCCACAACCTCCTCTGGAAGGCCGTGCCATGCATCCACAACCCTCTCTGTGAAAAAATACTTCCTTAAATTACCTCTGAACCACCCTCCCATCTTCAAATTGTGCCCCCTTGTTCTTGCACACCTCTTTTTTTTGAAAGATGCTACTCTCTTGGACTTTGTTGATTCCCTTGAGGTACTTGAAAGTTTCTATCATGTCCCCCCTCTTCCTCCTTTCCTCGAGGCTATACATATTAAGCTCCTTAAGTCTCTCTTCATATGTCTTCTGGTGCAGACCCTGCACCATTTTAGTTGCCCTCCTCTGGACAGCTTCCATCCTGTCTATGTCTGTGGAGATTGGGTCTCCAGAACTGCACGCAGTACTCCAGATGGGGTCTCACCAGCTGTCTGTACAGAGGGATAATAACTTCCTGTTTTCTACTGGTGATGCCTCTCCCTATGTATTCCAGTATCCCCCCAGCCCTCCTTGCTGCCCTCTCACATTGCTTGCCCACCTATAGGTCATCTGATATGACTACCCCAGGCCCCTTTCCATTTTTGTTGTTGTTAGTATCTCACCCCCCCCATTGTGTACTCTTCCCCTGGGTTTTTGTTTCCCAGGTGCATTACCTTGCACTTCTTAGCATTGAATCTAAGCTGCCATACATTTGACCATTCCTCTAACCTTGCCAAGTCCCTTCTCATCCTTTCAGGATACAATTACTTGGACAAACACTGAGATTGGGTGCATAAAAAGCACCTAGATGGCATTTACCATTTTATTTCTTCTTTAAAATGATAATATATACAGAAAAATAAAAAGTAAGGTATTACTTCATACTTTTAGTCCATCATTTCATATCAATGTCAATTGCCTTCGAAAAGGACAATTTAATTCTCAGCAATGGCTCCTTCCAGTCAGTTCGGCGATTGACCCATCTCTCTCTCTCTCTCTCTCTCTGGTCAGTGCTAGACTGATGCTCTCTCCAGATCTCTCAACCTCTAGATCTCTTTAACACCCCTGCTGGTAGCCTTTTATACTATTTTGGGAGTGACATCATAATCAGGGGATACACCTACTTTATATAATTTAAACAAAACCTCAGTTTATATGGCTCATATCCCATCCTATACAAAATAAAGGGATATTCCTAAGCCTTTTTGTTTAGACTATGTTCCCAGGGGGCTACTTTTCATAATATGTCTTTTTCTAGGCTTCTATTAGAAAATAAACCTTAATTGTTCTTGTTGAAGAACTCTTCTGTCCCTACACATGTAAGCACTACTGAATGTACAGCACTATATTGGTGAGCGCTGTATTGCAGGTCAAAAGCAGGGCAGCATATCAGTATTACTTTCAGCCACCTCGCTCACCAATATAGCACTGTACACTCAGTAGTGCTTACATGTGCAGGGACAGGGAAGTCCCTAAAGGGAAGAAAATAAACGGAAACACATAAAGAATGGATTGCCCATAGAAATAAATAAAGCTGTCATAAATGAGCCACCGAAATGTTATAACTGGGGCTGTCAAGGTAAACAAGGCCTAAATGAAAAGTTCAGCCAACGGGCTGAAATTTCAGCCGTGGGGAAAAAGGATAAAATGCTATATAAACATAAAGAGCCTTTAGAAACAAATAATAAAGATACAAATAACTTCCTAATGTGGGGCGTAGTGTGATGGCAGCATATTTTGTATAGGATGGGATATGAGCCATATAAACTGAGGTGTTTAAATTATATAAAGTATGTGGATTCCCCCTGATTATGTCACTCCCAAAATAATATAAAAGGCTACCACCAGGGGTGTTAAAGAGATCTAGAGACTGAGCGATCCAAAGAGAATGTCAGTCTAGCACTGACCAGAGAGAGAGAGAGAGAGAAGGGTCAGTCTCCAAACTGACTGGAAAGAGCCATTGCTGAGAATTAAATTGTCCTTTTTTAAGGCAATTGATATGAAATGATGGACTAAAAGTATGAAGTAATACCTGACTTTTTATTTTTCTGTATATATTATCATTTTAAAGAAGAAATAAAATAAGTGCTATCTAGGTGCTTTTTATGCACCCAATTTCAGTGTTTGCCTAATTAATTGTATCCTGTTATCACACCCTAGCTGCATTTCATACAATGTTTTTGATAGAAGTAGAATGTGGTTGTGAATGTAGCAAAAGAAAAAAAAATAGAGGGGTCACAGTGCTGTTTTTAGTTATATCTGCTTTTGAAGTTGCAGTTTCAGAGCCGGTCGGCTCAGGATAAAAAATCTCAATAAAAAATAAAACTTGCCAGAAATCCAGTCAAATAATTCAAAAGTATTTGCAGAATTACAGGAATTATAATATAAATGGAGTAGAATATCCAAAGACAGAAAGACATTTATGTAAATTTGCTGGAATGTTGCCACCTGCTGCAATTGTGTGAGCAAATTTCTTTGCGGACATCCTGTACATATTTGTAGCTGGACATGATAGAATGGGAAAAATCATTATTCTAATAATGCTTTCATATATTTAAGAATGTACTTGTGCCAGTAAGCAGCCTTGAAAAGTTTTCAGCAATGTCCAAAAAATGGGAATTTGAAACACCAGGGGACGTCCTTAAATCCCTAAACATTTAGAGACACTAACCAGCAGAAAGACCATATAATTGTGTTGAATGTGACAAGAGTTTTGCCCAGAAGGATTACCTGATAAAACATCTGTGAATTCATTCTAGAAAGACCAAACTATACCCTGGCTCCAGAATGGGGTCCATTTTTGTCACGGTATCAGAAATCCCTGAAATATTTGGAGACACTGAGCCCGAGATAGCCCAAAAAAACAAACAGGTGTAGGTTCTGTAATACAGGATTAGAAACAGTTGCACATCTTGTAGCTGGATGTAAAGTGCTCATGGCAGAAGGCCAGCATACTGAAATGCACAACAATGTAGCAACACTGACCCACTGGAAACTATGCAAACACTGTAACATACAGGTAGCAGAAAAGCACTAGAAACATGAACCACCAAAAATAAAGAAGTAATGATCACATGGGATCACTCAATACCAACTGATAAAAAAGTAGAAGCAAGAAAATCAGATATTGTAATACAAGTAAAAAGAACAAAGGTAGCATTGCAATCGAAATAGCCACCTCTTGTGATTATAGTGTCCTGCGTACAAAGAGACACAAAATCCTGAAATACTAGGCTATGCAATCAGAAATCAAATAGATGTGGAATAAGGACACACAAATGGTTCCAGTAGTGCTTGGAGCAATGGGGCTAATCAAAAAGAACTTTCAGATGTGACCCCCCTCACTACTTTACACAGTTAGCTACCTCTGGTACCCTTGACAGGGCACACACAATTAGAAGTTAGTACCATCCCTAGCTTTGGGAATGTATACCAGGCTCATTACGTCTAGAGGTCAAAAGGGGTGGGGGTGTACAAAAGCAAAATTATGACCTATAAGGTATCTACAAACCAGGTCCTGGGGAGAGAACTTTTTGCTAGGGCTATGCTAGATCTATACTTCTGAAGGGGTACCCAGTAAATTCACACAGGGAGCAATAACGTGAATGTCCAAAACACAGTTGGGGTTCTAGAGTGTGACTTTACTCCAAAAGATGTTCTCTAAGGGAAGGGTGGACCCCCTAGGTTTACACATCATGGCACAAGGAATTTGCAGAACAAAATGACTGTATATGACAGAACTCTATGTATTCCTGTATTTCAAGGGAAATTTAACTCTGTTCAGTGGCACTGGCCTCAATATGAACATTTCTTCTAGTGGCACTTGCCACAAGTGAACACACATTTCCCATAGGACTTTTACATTTCTTCCAGTGGCACTGGCCACAACTAGAAATACTTCTAGTGGCGATGGCCACAACTGAGCATACCGATGGCTAATTAGTAGCACAACCCACTCCAGAGGGTAAACTTCTCTTCAGACATTGGCCACTATGTCCAAAGTAACCAGGTGCTCTTATGGAACCTGTAGTCCTGAACTGGTTACTCCAGATGGGGGGCTGCCCACCCTTTGCTCCCAAATCCATACCCAGCCATTCTTTCAGAGTTGCACCTTAAACATCTTGATCACACTTGGGTAAATGCATCATTGAATTAACTTTTACATCAAGCATTTAAGAAACACTACACAGGTAGTGTGAGAACTAAAGTCCTGAGCAATGTGAATTAGTCATGCATCAGGACCCCACAATTGTCAGCCAACTTTAAACTGAGAAACAGTCTCAACCTTCTGATTAAACAGGTATACTGTTCCCTCTTAGCCAGAGAAACACCAAAGCACAGGTACTTTCTATGGGCAGCACTAAGTCAGATCTTACTCATGATTAGATCATTACAGGCAGCTTCAAATTGTCCTGGATCAAAAGGGGCATTGCCCCTAGGACACTTTCCCTAGCAGTCCTTTTCACCCTTCCGGGGATGAAGATCAGGAGATCCTACTGTAGACAATGGTTTCCACTACTTCTCTTGGCAGGCTGGAGAATTTCAGGACTAGGGTGAGAAAGCAGGCTCTCCTCACACCTCAAACTGCTGCTTCAACTCACTACACAGACTACTGCTGACAGACTAACTGAAGATTCTAAACTCCCCACACTCACAGCTGCTGTGGCTTATGCTGCTGTGAGAGTTCTAAATGACCTCATCTCTCTCATCTCAGCTGAAGCCAAGTAAACAAGAGAGTGACTAGGTGAAAACCCCATTTAACTAGTTATTCACCAGCTGCCTTTCCCTACCTAGCCCTGACATTGATGGGATTCTAGTAACCCCAGGGGACTGGGTGGTTACACTCATCTCTGCCAAGCAAATAACTGTCCACAGTCATTTCTCCACCCGGCACTAGGCCATCCTACCCTCTATGTTACTTACGGGGAGGTAGCGCTACTTCTTTCCTACCATGTGCCAGGCACATGCAGGCATCACTAAAGGAACAGAGGCCAGCTGATGAAAAGTCAGCCCCTATCCTACAATCTACAGTATCTATGGATTCTCAGTGGCTCCAAAAAACTGCTTGAAGCATGCCCTAATAGACCAGTACTGAGAGCCCCTACTGCCGATCAGGACCCCAGCCTGTCTATCCTCCTAGCCCTCTAGGGAAAATCTAGCTGACTATGCTGCCTACTGAGGAACCTATCCCCAACTTCTCAGGGTACCTGTGAACAATAAAAAGGAAACATACATTACATTTTCCCACAATCTCACACCTGTGAAGAAAAACATGTTAACACCCTGTTAACCATAAACAATTCTAAAAACACTAAGAAATGGGGAACTTGAATGAGCTTCAGCATCCTCTTCTTCTCTTCTTTTCTTCCTCAGGAACTCCTGCAAGTGAACAAAAACACATTCTGTATTCCACACAGTGCCTAAACCTCCGCCTAAACACTAAAGAACCCCAAAAATATTTTTTCTATAAAAGTACAAAAGCACAAAACAATGGAAAGAAGACATTTATGCAAAACATTTAGATGTGGGATGCCCTACGATGTTCAAAACTAGTGATAAGATTACTGTTGCCCATAGGCATGGTCCATTAAAGAGTCTCTCCTAGGCTGAAGCCTGCTGAAGAACAGTTCTTGAACAGGACAGGGCATGTATAGCACTGCAATCCATGAGGGGAGTATTTGATGAAAATTAGAGTTAAGTAGATAGTCTTCAAATGTAGGATGTGTTGTGCAAAGACAGTTAAGGTAAATAAAAAGTTTGGTCTTACCAGTTCCTTGAATAACGAAAACAAAGGATCACCTTACTTCTATGAGCTGAGGACCTTCTCCCTTCAGACCAGATTACATCTTTGGATGCTGCTGGGATTCGCTGTCCTCTGAAACCAAACGATGACACAGGAAAACTATTGGGAAGATGTCCTCTGGAAGGTCAGACGATGAAACAGGAACACTGCTGGGCTAACACATATGGATACACCTGTAGAAATCCTGGAACACCAGAAGAGCTGCATCTTCCTCCGTAGATACTGCTGCTTTGGAAGACAGACACTGGCCTGCCACTGCATGCTTCCTTTAGGCATGCTGGGCACATTCACAGGGAGTGGCACCATTAAGGGTAGTATTTATTTATTTATTTCAATCTAGGATTACAATACCTTTGAGCCGAAGCTCTTTTGCAAAGGTTCCACGTCTGTGTGTGCAACAGTCATCATTTTTAGTTACAAATATATAATCATTTACTTACAGACATGTAATAACCAGTACAAAGACATGAGCTATGAGCAAGACAAGGGAAGGAGGAGGTGGGTGGGGAAAAGTGAGGGTAGGAGATTGAGGGGGAAAGAGGCAGGGGTAAGGGGGAGTATGAGAGGTGGTTGAGGAAGGGGCAGGAGTGGAGATGCTGGAGGGGAGGTGGGCGAGGGCAGGAGACAGTGCAGCCAGGGGGCCTTGTTGAGGGAATATGGCAGGTAAGGTGCTAGGGGTACAAAGACTGATTGTAAGTGCTGGGGCATGTGCAGCTGGAATGGAGGAAATGTTAAAAATGGGAAATCACAGGATACAAGCAATGAGAAGTGCAGCTTAGACGTGAAGAGGCCGAGTGTTGGAGCGGTCGCTATGTCGCTGCCAAGAGAGTTGAGCCAGTTGGATGCCCGATAGGCGAATGATCTTTGTCCTTGGGTGGTGCGACATTGTGGGATATGTAGTAGATGGGAATTGGATCTCCTTGTAGTGACATTCCTATGTCTAGGCTTAAGGAGGGCACAGACACCAGGTGGGGCAAGCCCCATTATAATTTTCTTGGCCGTGATGCAGGTTTGGTATTTTATGCGTTTTGTCCAGTTGAAGCCATCCAGATTGGGAATAAAGATCACATGTGTGGGTATGGCAATGTGAGCCAGTGATCAGATGACAGGCCTTATTCAGGGAGGTCGCGATATGTTTGAGAGCAGTGGTAGTTGCAGACCCATATATGATAAGACCATAGTCTATGATGCTGATGATGGAGCTTTGGACGGCCACTGATAGTGCTTCTGGGGTTAGGTGTTTCCTGTGCCAGAATAGTATGCCTAAGCTTGCATTGGCAGACTTTGCAACATTGCTGATATGGACAGTGTATGAGAGGTGGGGATCAAAGGTGATGCCGAGGTACTTGAACGATTGTGTTTGCTCTAGGATGGCTCCTTGTTTGGTTGCAGTGGAGAGGTGGAGTTGTTTGTTTTTGTTGTGGGGGATGCAGAAGACCATAGACTTGTTTTTTTTCTGATTGAGAAGCACTTTATGATTTAGGAACCAGGATTCGATGGAGGAGAAGGCCCGCTGAAGTTTATTTTGTAATTGGATTGGATCAGGGTCCGAGGTGAAGATCACAGCATCGTCAGCGTACAGAATTATTTGTTCTGGGTAGCTGTCTGGTAGTGAATACCACTCAGGGTGTGGGGTGAGGATTATTACCCTGTCCGGGTGTTCACAGTTGTTGATGTGGAATGTCTCATTCCTAGCCCGATCCACAATTCGCACAGTGTCCATAAACAGAGTCCTGCCCATTCTCCAGAATTTAAGGCGATCACTTATGACTTTGTCCCTTACACATTCTACTGCACCTGAGTACAAATTCTTGCTTACCTCTTCCAATAACCAGGATTGCCTGTTCTGTTCGATTTCCTCCCAGACTTGGAGAGGAAAGGTAGGAAATGACTTCCCATAGATGGCATCAGCTCTCCTACATACCAGTCTCTCCTTCTTGCTACTCTTTACTAGTCTGTGGCCCATGGCCCGGCTTGAGGGTGGCCAGTCCTGGTTGAGACAGTGCTTCAGACTTAATGAATGAAAGAACTTATCCCCTACTGTCTCTGTGGGCAAGTTGCTAGAGCCTTCTCCAACTGTCTCTGGCTCCTCTGAGGCAAGAGCTTGAAGTGGCTCATTGAAGCCCTCAATATGGAAATACATTTCTTCATCCTCCACTTTCTCACTCATGATCTGTGCCCAAGAGTGAGCAAATGTCCTCACCCCTAAGACAGTCCATTCCTCACTGGGTGCAGAGGTAGACACCTCCCAGTGCAGTGTCACTTGCAATTCATCCTCCCCCACTAGGCCAGGACTTGGACTCTACTTCCACTGGTCCACGGATCCCTCTGTTGCACTGTCCATCTGGGACACAGATGTGGAAACCTCTCTCTGTTCCTGCCCTTGCATTGGATCAACATCAATTTTAGATTCTCCTTCTGTAACACACTCTGAAGAACTTTCCCCAACAGGTTTAACCTGATGCTGCATGCAGCTGCAGGCAGGGTCACCTACTTGGGTCCACATGTGAGCCAATCAAATTCTTGATGCCCTCTCTGGCACTGCACTCCAGCTCATTCCATACTTCACAATGCAGTCCAAGCAGTGGGGTATGAGAAACATATCCCTTCCAGCCTTTAGACACACTGTGCACAGTCTCACTGGATAACTAGGGATTGCTACATCTGGAGGCAACCTTTCATCATAGAAAGCTCTCTCTCTAGTTCTCTTAGTGCTGCCACCTCCTCGGCGATCATAGCTCGGGCATGATCCAGGTAGCGGGGAGTTCCCGTAGCCATGTCTGAAAGCAAACACACATAAACTTGTTGTTACTGAAATGCTTACTAGTCACATATTGTATCACAAAATGTCTCCCTGCTACTGTGTTTACATTCCTGACCCCGTCCTGTAATGGCGTCAGTAACTTTTCTCATGAATCAATCTCAGTTCACTTGCTCAAAACTTTGTTTCTGACCTTTTCTGGCTACTGAATTTACTTAAAACTGCAATCAATTGCTTTGCTGGTACATTTCAGCACATTCATATAATTTTTAACTTGACTTTGCGATCAGCATTTAATTCAGGAAAACTATTTACACATACTTAAAGTCACTTTTAAGCCCCACAATCTTTCTTTGCACAGGGTTGCCTGTTTGCTGCATTCCTCCTATACAACTCACAGTCTCTTTTGCTTAGAAGAATTTACTGTTGCTGAAACCATTATCACTGCTCAGTCTTGTGTTCAGAATTTTTATTTGTTGCACCTGCTTTAACAACACACAGTCCTTCTTTTCAAAAAAATCACACTGCTTGCATACAAATTCAGCTGACTTGATAATCATACACAGTTTGTTTGCACAGTTAACTTGTTTACTCACTGAATTCAGTAGTTTGTTCCCTCCGATGGAAATTTTTCGGCCTGGTGAAAATCCTGGGAAGGCCTATGGGGTGAGAGGGACTGGCGGTCCCACCGATCATAGCCACGAATGCCTCGATCACTCTCCAGTCAGTTGGACAATGGGCTAAGCCTGAAATTACACAGAACTAGTCTGTTTACTGCAGTTTAGAATGCTCACAAGCCCCTCAATGGTTGATCCTAGTCTGACCAGCTTGCATGCCACTCTTTTTCTTTGTTCCTTCGAACACTCTGCAGTGCACAGACACTGGCCAGGGTGCAGGACTGGATGCAGTCTCACCAATCACTCGACACCATGCAAATGAGCCTCTCTCTCTCTCCTCACTTGCTCTTCCTTCACAGCAATTGTCGAGCAGGAACAAATTTAAACTGCATACTGTAACTTTCTTCCTCGGCTGCAATTTCAGCAGCAGGAGTGCCATTTTAACCATTTTTACCACAGTTTCTGGTCAATTTCTCTAGTGACTCCCCCCCAATTTGCACACTAAGCACATGAAACTTTCAGGGCACATATCCGAGTCTATTCCTTAAAGTCCATACTACTTTTGGCATTTGAAAATTGCAAGTTGAAAGTTCTGTATGAACTTTCTGATGCAGAGACTAGAACACACACTTCAATGCTTTACTGTCCATTGCAAGTTGAAAGCGCACACGCAGCACTCTGTTCTTTACTGTTCTAGAAGGCATACAAGCAGCACATTTGGATGGCACTTTTCTAGGTAAAAGTCCTTTTGTCCAAAGCTTAATTTCTGTTTGGGCTACACTGCTACCAGACAGAAAGATGCTAGACATACCATCGCAAATAATCTATCATTTTCTCCCCAAATTAAACAACATCAGACGAGCCCACATTTTTTGTGGCGCTCCCCCAAATTAAACATCCTGGATGAGACCCCCTTTTTTGTGACCCCCCTGCTACTTTACACAATTAACTACCCCGGTACCCTTGACTGGGCACACACAATTAGAAATTGGTACCATCCCTAGCTTTGGGAATGTATACCAGGCTCATTACTTCTAGAGGTCAAAAGGGGTGGGGGTGCACAAAAGCAAAATTATGACCTATCAGGTACAGTATCTACAAACAACCAGGTCCTGGGGAGAGAACCTTTTGCTAGGGCTATGCTAGATCTATACTTCTGGAGGGGGAACCCAGTAAATCCACACAGGAAGCATTAACATGAATGTCCAAACCATAGTTGGGGTTCTAGAGTATGGCTTTATTCCAAAAGATGTTTTCTAAAGCAAGGGTGGACCCCCAAGCTTTTCACATTGTGGCACAAGGAATTTGCAGAATGACAACATGACTGTATCTGATAGAAACATAGAAACATAGACTTTGACGGCAGATAAGGACTGCTTGGCCCATCTAGTCTGCCCATTTCCCTACCTACAGGATAAGCTGCACATCCTAGTTAACCAACAGCCTATTTCTTCCTACCCCCCACAAGAATTGCCTTATGTCTGTCCCATGCATTCTTGAATTCTCCCACAGTTTTAGACCCTACAACCTCCTCAGGAAGACTGTTCCATGCATCCACTACCCTCTCTGTGAAAAAGTACTTCCTCACATTGCCCCTGAACTGCCCTCCCATCTTTAAATTGTGTCCCCTTGTTCTTGCACATCTCTTTTTCTGAAAGATGCTGCCCTCTTGGACTTTGTTGATTCCACTGAGGTACTTAAAAGTTTCTATCATGTTCCCAATCTCCCTTCTTTCCTCAAGGGTATACATATTAAGCTCCTGTAGTCTCCCCTCATATGGCTTCTCTTGCAGACCCTGCACCATTTTAGTTGCCCTCCTCTGGACTGCCTCTATCCTGTCTATGTCCTTGCGGAGATGGGGTCTCCAGAACTGGACGCAGTACTCCAGATGGGGTCTCACCAGCTGTCTGTACAGAGGGATAACAACTTCCTGTTTTCTGCTGGTGATGCCTCTCCCTATGTATCCCAGTATACCCCAGCCCTCCCTACTGCCTTCTCACATTGCTTGCTAACCTTAAGGTCATCTGATATGATTACCCCCAGGTCCCTTTCCTTTTTTGTTGTTGTTACTACCACTCCCCCCATTGTGTATTCTTCCCCTGGGTTCTTGTGTCCCAGGTGCATTATTTTGCACTTCTTTGCATTGAATCCTAGCTGCCATACTTCTGACCATTCTTCCAACCTTGCCAAGTCCCTTCTCATCCTTTGCATGCCTCCTTGTGTATCAACCCTGTTGCAGATCTTTGTGTCATCTGCAAAGAGGCATACTTTTCCTTCCAGTACCTCTGCAATGTCACTTATGAAGACATTAAAAAGGACTGGACCCAGTACTGAACCCTGCGGTACCCCACTAGTAACCCCTCTTTCTTCAGAGTGGACTCCATTTACAATTACCTTCTGTGTCCTGTTGTCCAGCCAATGTTTTACCTAGGCTACCAACCTGGGACCCACTCCCAGGCTGGTTAATCTGACTATTAATCTTTGCGTGGGACTGTGTCAAATGCCTTGCTAAAGTCTAGGTAGGCCATGTCCACAGCCCCTCCTGGTCTACTACTTTGGTCACCCAGTCAAAGAAATCTATTAGATCTGCTCTGACATGACCTTTCGCTGTGAACCCGCTGCCTTGGGTCCCTCCTCACTGGCCTCTAGGTACTCAACAATTCTTTCCTTCAGAGTGACTCCATCACTTTCCCTACCACAGAGGTCAAACTGACAGGTCTGTAGTTTTCTGCCTCTGCCTTGGTCCCACTTTTGTGAAGGGAATCACATCCACCTTCCTCCAGTCCTCGGGTACCACACCATCTTCCCATGATTTATTAAAAAGAATAGCCAGTGGTTTCACTAGCTCCCCCTTAATTCTTTTAGAATTCTGGGGTGAATTCCATCAGGCCTCATTGCTTTGTCCACCTTCAGTTTTAGGATTTCTTGCAGAACCCTTTCTTCTGTGAAAGGACTGGGATCGACCCCCCTATCAAGAGTGCTTCTGTTAATTGGATTAGGCACTTCCCCCTCCTCTTTTGTGAATACTGAGCAGAAATATTCATTCAGTATCCCTGCTTTTTCACTGTTCCCTCTGCCCACCCACCGTTTATTCTATTCAGCCTCACTATCCCTCCCTTTGTCTTTCTATACTGCTGATGTACCTATAAAGGTTTTATCCCCCTTCTTAACTGACTTGGCTATCTTTTTCCTCAGTTTGGGCCTTTGCTATTCTGACTTCCTCCTGCTTCCTTCTGCCTTAACTGGTACAGCTCTCTGTCCTGCTCCTTCTGTGTTTCCTTATACTTCGGAATGCTATCTTTCTTCCTGACTTTCACAGCCACCTCTTTTGAGAAACATAGTGGCTTTTCTTTCATTTTGATTTGTTTATTTGCTTCACACAAAGGCTTGTTGCCTCTGTGATGGCAGTTTTGATGATTCCCCATTATTGCTCCACCCCTTCTTCTAGTCTGTTTGCTAGTGCTTTTCTGAGGCACTCTCCCATCTTGCCAAAGTCAGCCCTCCTGAAGTCAGTACCCTACTTTTGTAGGCTTTGACTCTGTAGCTGAGTTGCGTGAACCACACTGTTTGATGGTCACTTGTTCCCAGATGGCAACCCACTTCTAGATCTGAGATCCTCTCACTGCCCCATTTGAGAGTATGGGTCTAGGTGCTCCCTCACAAGTGGGTTCAAAACTAGCTATCTGAGTCTGCCACCTGGGGCATTGAGAATGGCCCTGCTCTTGGATGTGGCTGCAGCAAATGTGCTCCAGTTAACATCTGGCATATTCAGGTCTCCCATCAACAGTATCTCCCCTTTCTCTGCCATCCTAAGAATGCCTTCTATCATATCCTTGTTCATTCCCTTCCCCTGACATGGGGGTCTGTACACAACCCCTGTGCAGATTGTGGTGCTCTTTCCAGTCTCCAAAGTGACCCACAGTGCCTCCTCTCCTCCCCTCCCTGTTTACTCTTTAGTTCTGTTGCTTTGATCCCTTCCTTTACATAGAGAGCTACTCCTCCTCCTCTTTTACCCTCCCTGTCCCTCCTGTAGATTGTGTATCCTGGTATGTTGATATCTCAGTCATGGTCTCTGTGTACCATGTTTCTGTGACTGCCACAATATCCAGGCAACCCTCTTCCATCAAGGCCACTAGTTCAGGGAGCTTGTTACACAGACTACGGGCATTGATACTCATCACCCTCCACTTTTTGATAGCCTTACCCCTTTTAGCCCCATTTCTATTTGAGATATTAGTTTACAATTTATACATAAAGTATATTATTGGAGCAAGAGCTCAAATGGATATATTCTAGCTTATAGATAAATGGAAACAAAGAGTATTAAAGCACTCTTATAAATTCAAAACCTATATCAAATCACATTGAAAAACAATCTCAAGCACAAGAAGTTATAGTTACCTAATCTACCTCTCACAGTACAGAAGAGGTCAACATTAAGCCTAGGAGGTCAAGAGAAAGAAGTGTTGGGGGGTCCTTAAAAATCAGCAATTATTTATCCTCACTTTCACAATTTTATAATTCATTTTAATCCTTCTAAGATTAGGATAATCTTTAATTATAGAAAATGAGATAAAAGGAAAAGACAAAATAAAATGGAAAGAATAAAAAATAAATGTATGAGTCCTGGTTTACAGGATTACCCAGGAAAAGATAGATCTTTGCTGCAGTTTAGTGTAAAGCCTTAGTATATATCAAGTGCTGGCAGTATAGCCTAGAGGTTAGTGTAACGAGCTGTGAATAAGCTTGGTACATTTAGCAGACCTGGGATGAATCCCACAACCTCCATATGCATACTATGTGACTGAGCAAGTAACTTATCCTCCCCAGTGCTCCCAGGTCACCCCTGAAAACAGGCACTTGTGCCTAGTGGGCCTTACCAAAAACTTAAATAAAATAAAAAAAATAAACATCCTCTCCCTGGAAATTTGGGGTGAGTTGCATAGTAGCAACAATATATGATTTCTTGTTTATTTTTGTAAGTCCACTTAACTGAAGTCAAGTAAGGTCAGTGGTCACAAATGCAGGCAGGAAATACGGGCAGACTGGGTAGGCCTCGCAGTCCTTATCTGCCGTCAGTTACTATGTTACTATGTAACTGCTTCCAGTCCTCTGGGCTGGCCTGTCAATCTCTTTACTTTCTGTGACTGGTTGGTGTCTGCTGCCACTGTGGGACCTTGTTTAACATGGTCTGGCACTGTGGCAGGCATGTTACTACTGTTTAAACATATGGCAATATAACATTTACCAACCTTCGCTTTAGTACGAAGGCTTGGGTTGGGCATATTTTTACCCTGGGAAATGTGCACCCAGCTTTCATCTGTATTTCTATCACTCCCAATACTATATAGTTCCGTGTACTACTCAGCAGTCTCACCTTGGTGAGATGCTGTAAAAAACAGGGCTCACCACATGACGGTACTCACCAACACTTGAATGTGAAATTAGTTGTGGCTTGTCACTAATGTCGCTGTTTGTTCCACTAATGATTTGTCACTTTCACTTTTCACCACTCCATCTGAGCTGTCTGTATCCAGAGTGAGTTCACTGATGTTTTGTCAGGGTACTCTTCTTGGAAAAACTCTTGCTGCATTCAACACATTTATATGGTCTCTCTCTTGGTTAGTGTCTCCAAATGTTCAGGGATTTCTAATACCATGATGAGAATGAACCCCATTCGTCAATCAATGAATCAGTTTATTATTTGTTTGGCACCCAATCCCAGAGGCTCTGGGCACCATGCAGTAAAAGACAATAAAGCAGTGTGATTACATACATAAAATCAAGTTATAAATAATTAAAATGTCAGCAAGTGGAACTTTTAAAAGATATAAACAGGCAATTTAAAAGATGTTGGTGGGAAATGCTAGGTTAAAAAAGTGAATCTTTAGGCCCTTTCTGAACTCCTCCACCATAGGGGCCTCCGTCAATGGTCTTGGGAGTGAATTCCAGAGGACTGGGCCAGCCAGCCCAAAAGAACAATCACCTGAGGTTTTCAGCCTGGTCCACAGAACCATTAGGATGCCCTTGGAGGAATGAAGGGAGTGGTCCAGGATTGCAAGGGTGAGAAGGACAGACAGGTAGCTAGGGCCCGATCCATATAGAGCCATATAGGAGAGCAAGCCCACCTTGAAGAGTACTCTCCACCTGACTGGCAGCCAGTACAGACCCTGCAGGACCGAGGTCATATGACAGGACCTAGACAACCCAGATTATGGGTCGAAGCGCTGGGGAATTGGTCTTGTGCCAAACACCTTGCAAATAAATGTATCAACTTTGCCTTTAAAATTATTTCTCCTGAGGGCTGAGACATTTTTTTCTTTTGTTTCTGTGGAGGAGCCAGCAAGCTTTTGGCTTGTGCACCACTGCTCCTGAGTGCATGCTCTACTATTAAATTTTCAGCAAAGAGGAATAGTTGCCCCAGACATATTGAACAATGTTACAGATGCCAGCCTTAGATCTTTGCTAGGACAAATTAAAATGAAAAAGTATGTAGATGATAAAAGCTTGGACGGGCTACAGAAAGCAGTGGGTGAAGAAGTAGCAAGAGAGAAGGAAGAAGCAATAGAGGTATTCATAGATGTGGTGGCAGAAAAGGGACTTCCTGGCCCATCGAGTCTGCCCATTCCCTCCCTCTACCTGTCACCCCCTCCCCAAGATTTCCCTCGTCCTCCTCTTGACAACCATCTGTGTTTGTCCCAGGCCCACTTAAATCCTTCCACTGTACAAGCACTCACCACCTCCTCCGGCAGTCTCTTCCAGGGTTCAACCACTCTGTGAAGTAATACTTCCTAACATTTCCCCTAAACCTTCCCCCCTCCACCTTCAGTCCATGCCCCCTAGTTCGTGTATCTACTTTCCCTGTAAATAAGCTCTTCCCCACTTCATTAATCCCCTTCATACACTTGAATGTTTCAATCATGTCCCCCCTTTCCCTTCTTAGCTCCAGAGGATACAAATCCAGTTCCCTCAACCTCTCCTCATATGCCATCCCTCTTAGCCCATGCACCATTTTAGAGGCCCTTCTCTGTGCCCTTGCCATGCCATCTATGTCATTTCTTAGAGGGGCCTCCAGAACTGTATCCCATACTCTAGGTGTGGCCTCACAATGGAGCTGTAAAGTGGCATCAGCATCTCCCTTCTTGTGCTGGTTATCTCTCACCTTATGCATGCCACCATCCTGTTAGCCCTACCCTCTGTTTTGCTGCACTGGGACTCCACTTTAAGGTCATTTGTGATTATAATCCCTATATCCTTCTCTTGCTTGGTTGCTGCCATCCCCCTCATGCCCCAGTGTGTATGTGGTATTTGGATTCCTCTTCCCCAAGTGCATCACCTTGCATTTCCTGGCATTGAATTTCAGCTGCCATGTTACCGACCACTCTTCCAGTAACCTTATATTATTCTTCATTGCCTCCACCTCCCCCAGGTGTCCAAGACCGACCTTGCCCTGAAGCCCCTCTGTTATGTTGCCGACGTAGATGTTAAACAGAATGGGCCCCAGCACTGACCCCTGAGGGACCCTGCTCACCACCCTAGTCTTCCCAGAGGGAACCCCATTGACCACCACCCTCTGGCTTCTCCCCATCAGCCAGCTCTCCACCCATCTTACTATTTTCTGCCTCACCCCTAGACTCCCCAACTTATTAACCAGCCTTCTGTGGGGCACCATGTCAAAGGCCTGGTAGGCCACATCCATTGCCCCACCCTGATCAACCACACTTGTCACCTCATTGAAGAATTCAATCAAGTTTGTCTGACATGACCATCCCCCTAGTGAAGCCATGCTGCTGAATGTCTTGCAGCCCCCCCTTCCAAATATCTAACCATCCTTTGTTTTAATATTGCCTCCATTACTTTACCCACCACCAATCTGAGACTGACCGAACAATAATAGCCTGCTTCCTCCCTGCTGACACTTTTATGAATTGGCACCACATCTGCCTTCTTCCAGTTTTCTAGTACCCCCTGTATCCATGAACATGTTAAACAACCCCATCAGTGGTTCTGCCAGTACCTCCCCTAATTCTCTGAGCACCCTAGGGTGAAGACCATCTGGTCCCATGGCCTTGTCCACCCTCAACTTGCCTAATTTCTTCTTTAACTCTTCCACACTGATTGGGCTAGGATCCACCCCTCCCCCCTTTCCCTTCTTACTTAGCTCTGGTCCCCCTCTGGTGTAAAAAGTGAGCTGAAGTAACCATTCAGCACTTCAGCTTTCTCAAAATCCCCTTCCACATGCAATCCCCTTCCCCTTAATCCTTTCTATCCCCTGTCTTGCCTTCCTCCTTTCCCCAATGTACCAAAAGAACGTTTTGTCCCCCCTTTTGGCCTGCCTAGCAATTCCCTTCTCAGTTTCTGCTTTAGCCATCCTAATCCTTCACCCTGCCACCCTCAACTTCTCTTTATAAGTTTCCCTATCCAACTTTCCCTGCATCCTCTTATATTCCCTGAATGCCCTTTTCTTCTCCCTGATTGCTCCCTCACTTCCCTATTGAACAACAGTGGCCTCCTCCTTCTCTTGTTCTTCCTCACCCTTCTTACACATCTCTCTATCACTTTAAGGAGTCTCCCTTGATCTTTTTCCATTGATCTGCCACCCCTCCCCATCACCTCCCACCCTCTCATTACCTCCAAGAAAATCTCCCTTATCCTGGGAAAATCTGCCTGTCTGAAGTCTAGTACCTTCATAGTGGTATGACTAGTTTCAGAGCCTGCTCTGGCCTTGAAGCCCATGGTGCTGTGGTCACTATCTCCCAGGCTGGCCCCTACCTCCACACTGTCTCTGTTGGTATGGACCATGTCAGCTATGTTACCCTCCCTTGTGGGCTCCCTAACCAGCTGATGCAGGAAGGCACCTTGGAGTGTCCCTAGAATTTCACCCCATTCTCCTATACTGTACAGTTGATGCAGCGGCCCATCTTACATGGTTGCACAGCATGTGAGTGTACCCCCCAAGACACTGGGATGGCAGCAAAAGTGATACAGTTGCTGAACCATGATGATGGATGCCTCTTGTAGTATGTTCACAGAGTTGTATGTTCTTTCTGTTACCTTATGGTGTCTGTTTCTGGTTGGTTGTGTTGCCTTGTACCGTCCCTTGCTTGTATGTGGTGTGTGTGTGTGTGTGCAGCGGGGGGGATTCAGAGTTTGGGTTGAAAACCCTAACGTCGAATTTCCTCACTTTTGTCACTGTGAAAGCAACCCTAACTGTTGCATTAACAAAGTTTTTTGCAAATAATTTTCTTCCTTTTTGAGATGTTGTAATGAAGTAAATATGTGCACAACTTTTAAGGCGTTATTTTTTAAAGTGGGAGTGTGGGCCCTCTAGACCCTGCGATCCAATCCACCCTTAAGAATGCAGTGTACATTACTGCTAACTAGTATCCATACCTTTGTTTCATATATATTACCATACCTTCTACACATGTATATGTAGTACCATTTCATTATATTCATTTATGCTTCAGTAGAAACCTGAACAATATATGAATCATAAATAATTAACAAGAAACACAATAGACACAGATAAATACAGTTTAGAAAAAATGCAATAATCATTAAATGCCAATTGTGTTTTAAAAAAGGCTAGACTGCACAACTCACTCAGTTTCATAACGTTACTGTGTAGTTCATTACAGAAGTATATAATACGCTTTCAAAAACGATATGAGACTGAGTAAGTTAATGTTCCTGGGGTGGGCAAAAAAAAACAAATGCAGTAGACAATTAACAAACTACTTACACAGTAGCAACATATCCCAAGATTGCTGCTATTGTGTGTTACTAAGCTGTAATATTTTAATCTTAGCTGCACCTGGAAATATTCCTCACCTGACCCCTTAATAAAGGCAATCCAAAAAAAAAATCAGGAACATACATTGAACTGAGAGTTAACAGAGTGTGTGTGATTTACAGTGCTCTTTCATAAACAAATAATTCATTTCTCATTCTATATAACATACCTTGTAAATAAATATATTCTATCACAAAAGAAACAATATAATAATTCAGCTAAATATTTTTAAGTTGCAATACAATTCTTTTAAATTTTTTCTAAAAATGATTCATAAGCGATATCAATTATTAACAGAAATCAGATAGTATAACAATCTAAATGCGAATTAATAGTAACATCTAAAAACGTTAAAAACATTCTCAATGACTACTAAATGAACCACATATTCATCTTTCTATAATGCACAAAAAACAGCATTTAATCACTACAGGTATGAAAAGTAATACGTTCTAATGGTAAAACTATATACAGTACAAAAACACACTGTTATTCAGGTACTATGTAAATCTCACCACTAAATTATGATTAATGAAAAAATTGTAACACTTAGCAATATAAAGAGTTTTCAAAGCTGTACATGGTCACAGAAATGAAATAACATTTTTACATACTGTATATACAGTAGCGATCAGTAACTGCTTATTACAAAGCTTCAATATAATAGTACTTCATAGTGATGTGCTGTTTACAAAACTAAGTAAAGTTGGCAGTAAATGTGTCACTTTAACTAAGCACTGAACAGGCATTACTCAGACACTACCTGTATATATAAAATATCAGGTATATCATCACTCTAGATGATAAAGTATTGCACAACAATATGTGTGCAAACAGATCTAAAGCTGCAGTGGCAACATTATATCGCAATATGTTCTGCATTATCAGACAGGTGTGAAACGTGTACAGAACATGCACAATATACAAGAAACATTGTAAACCAACAAATGTGGTTATGTTTCTCAGGGTACTTAATGTACAGTGCATGGACACACAATAGTGTTGACAGGAATCACAACACATATTATGTCACATAGCGCAGCAGTGCAGAAATCAACAGACTAGTACCACAGTACTGCATATACTGTACATGAGATGTCTATATGCTGTTTTTGATTATACCACAGCTAAAATCAGTATTGTATATCAAGTGATTATGCACACAGCCCGCACCGTTTCAGGCCCACTTAGGCTGCAGTTTAACAAAAATCACAGTGACACCCACATTAGCTGTTGGCATCATAAGTATCTGTGTATGCCTAATCTGTTTTCACTGCTCTTCATAAACTAATATGGAAACAGCAGTACATGTTAAAGAGTACCTAAACAAGCAATTTTTTAAAACTGTAAACTCCAAGATCTGGCTTCATAGTGAGGTAAAGTAAAGGCTGCTGTTTACATTTATGCTAAAACTGCATTTATGTAAATAACATAAATGTAGTTTCATAGCTTTTGAAAAATGTAAACATCAGCCTTTCACTTTCAAAAAAAAACAGCCTTGCTTGCTCCCTAAAATGTCTGCCACGTGTGTTAAGTGATGAGTCATGATGACATCATTGGTGCCAGAGGCAGAGACCCACATGGCTCCCTATAGTGCTAACTAGTTCTTCTTTCCCCCTTTGTTTTGAATTGTTTCACCAGAATGATCAACACCATGTGTTAACACGTGGATTATTTTGATCAGTACATGTTAGGCTATGGTTTTGTTCATTTTGTTTACTTTAACTTGCTGAAAATGTTTTGTAATCCAGCTGACTTTCTCTTAGGCAAACCACAGTACAGTACAACACTTCAAATACCTGATGATCTAGTGGTTATGTGATGCCCTAAAATTTGTAGCGAAGTACTGATCTGGTCCAATTCTAAAGTTCATACTTTCTTGGTAATCCACAAATAAGCTTCTCTTGTAGTCTTTTCCCACGTGAACCCCCTGCACCTAACCTGCCTTCTGATGAACACTCCACCATTCATACTCTGTCCTTACTACTGCCTAAGCCACATATGAGCTTGCGGCCTCATGAAAAAAATGATCACACCTCAGATTGTAATCTTGTACCTCAGGGAGTTGTGCACACCTATACCAATACGCTTCTTCAGCTGGCACTGTTAAAAAAATGCCTCCCGAATCACTCTCCAGTCCATTTTCTCAATGTTTGACTTCTGCTCCCACAGTAAACATTGAGTGGATCACCACTCTTCTGCACAGTGAAGGCAGTATGTACAGTATAGTCCCCCTGTTCCCCCACTTCATTAACCAACAACTAGGTCTTCCTGGAGGGCCAAGCAATAATCATCAGGACACACCAAAAAACTGCTGTTCATGCCCTCATAAGGGCTGCACTTACTATGAATAACAATATTATTAGCAGGAGAGCCATACTAATGCTTTGAGCGAATCCACCCGACTTCAAGTGTCAGTCTACTCCTTTACCTGTGATCTGCAGAACCCCGCAGGACAGTTCTCTGCAATTCTTCTCCAGTACTTTTCTGTGCCCTACTCCATAATGTGAGCTGGCTGGCTACCACCCTTCTGAATTCTGAATGAGCTATATGCAGCTCCCTTGATACTGTCCTGACAAACATCATCGTCCCCCCCGAGGGTAATCTCCCTATGCCAAATTCAAGTAACAGTTTAGGTGCAGCCCTGCCACTCTGAGTATTGAGTATTTATCATTGTTGGCTGCTCTCATCCACAGTCAGGTAATGATCACGATGCTGGCAGCTCCACCTCTAGGATCTCACAATGATCTGCTCAACGTCCCCCTTCCTGTCTTCCCTTAACCTGAATATAGTTGTACCCTGCTGGAATTGCCTCTTCAGTCCCTCTCTGGCACTCATTCTTCTCACCTGCTCCCCACACCAAAAACTGGTGAGCTTACTACCCTTCTGCATCATGAATGTGATCAGTACAGTCTCTCGTGTTATTTTTACATATTAATAATAAATGTGATCTTCTGGTAAGCCAAGCTGATAGCAGCAGGACACAAGGGAAAAATAAGCTTTCCTACCCATATAAGATCTAAGCCACCTATGATTAAGCACTACTAAATGACCTGCATAATGATGCGCACACCCACCATGTAATACTGCCTAATCAAATGTAGCCTAGATCTTTTAAGGATAGGAAAGCTCATCTTTCCACTTGTTCCCTGCTGCTATCAGCCTGATTTACTGGAAAGATGTGTGTTTTTTGATATGTCAAAAAACCTGGGCACTGTACTACCTGCATTCATAATGCAGAAGAGTGATGAGCTCACCAGTTTTTAGTGTGGGGAGAAAGAGTGAAGAATGAATACCAGAGGGGGACTGAGAAGGCCACTCCTGCAAGGTACTGCTATATTCAGGGAAGGGGGAAGAAAGAAGGGGAGAAATATGAGCTGAACACTGTGAGATATGAGATGTGGGGCTGCCAACACCATGATCACTACCTGATCCCATTGTCCTGCCCAACATTCCCCTTCCCATAAAACCAGTTCATGCAATTGTCCAAGGCTGTGTGTGTATATTAATGTATGAAATGGCTGCCATTACATGTTCAGTCACTTCACTACCAGTCTAGCATTGCTTATGAAGTACTTTTAGATACAATGTGCATGAAAAGCACTACATAAATGCTGATTCTTATTATTTCCCAAGGAAAAAGAAGACAAGGCAAGCCTATTTTTGATTCCGAGAAAGTATGAACTCTGGCATTGGACTACACAAGAACTTTGCTACAAACAAGTGGTGGATATAGGGGTGGTGAAGGGTGTGGCTGCACCCTCCATTGTAACTTAATTGCTTGCTGCTGCTGCTGTATTTCACTTTGTTGCAGAAGTCTGATTTATTGATTGTACAAATGTTTACATTCAAAACTATTGATTACATTTGTAGGTTCTGTCAAAAATGTACTATAAAAAAGAATAATCGCAGACAATTTAAAGGTTTAATAAAAATTTTAAAAAGTGCATATCAAGTATGCACACCACCACAGCACCCACCATTGTAACATCTTGGATCCACCATAACCACTAGACCACCAGGTTATTTAAGATTTGTATTGCACTGTGGTTTGTCAAAGAGAAAGTAGGTTGGATTAGAACACAATTTTAGCATGTTAAAGTAAACAAAATGATCAGAACCACAGCCAAACATGTATAGTGATCAAAATAATGCACATGATTTTGACCATTGTGGTGAAACAATTCTATACAAAGGGAAAAAAGAACTAGTTAGCACTATAGAGAGCCATAAAGCTCTCTGACTGTGGCTCCAATGATGTCATCACTTAACACATTTGGCGGCCATTTTAGGAAGCAGGTAAGGCAGTTTTTTTTAAATTGGAAGGCTGATTTTACATTTTTCAAATGCTTTGCAACTGCATTTAAGTGAATTATATAAATGGAGTTTTAGCATTAATGTACACAGCAGCCTTTCCTTTAGTCCCCTATGAAGTCAGATTTTTAAATTGTTTGTTGTCAAAATGCCGTTTAGATATCCTTTAAGGAAAGGTTGCACAGCACACTGTGATGACTACCAGAGGGTGTCAAATACAGTAATATCACATATACGCCGACTACTCGTCTGGTGAAGCTCATTGTAATTTTTGAGAACCAGAACCTAAGCATTGTTTAGGTTTCGAGGTAGTCTCTGTTTAAAAGTGCTTATGTAGTCATTGCATTCCATCCAGCCATGTTACACAATGTCCTGAATGTACAAATGCTCCATGGTAGAATATCACAGCCTGATTATCAAAGCATTCTCCCATGAATTGTACTCTTCCAGTTACAAAATCACTGATTGGTGTGTCAACTCTTAGTCCATCTGCATCAAATCTCTGCAAGACTAGAAGAAGATACTGAGAAGAGGGCCTAAGTTGTATGGACTGAAGACACTCTCCTCCACTCTGTGTATACCACCAGCCTCACTCTGCATTCCTGAGCAGTTCTCTCAACTTTACAGAAACGTGCCTGTGGAACATATAATGAAATCCACAGCATGTTTTCTGTTACTTCTTTGTGTAAATGTCGACAAGACAGGCAAGAGTACTTTGTCACATAGGTGACAGTAAAGTACTGTTGCATGGAAATTTGATCTGATTCTAAGCTGTTAATGATAGCCATCATAAACTCAGTCACATCCTGCTGGATGTGACTGGTGAATGTTTGATGGCCATCATATCCTCCCAACACAAGTCATAAGGGTGTCAGAGTCTGTATGCTGTTGTCATGCTTGTCACTATCATTCACAGACTTCTTTAATGACTTGGACAGTGCTGTGTCATGTGAAGATTTGATAGCGGCAACAAAGTGAAGCATGTGGAGAAATGCTTGCATTGCTGAGTTTGCATAGCAGTTTACTCCGGTGCTGTTGTCGAACGATGGGACAACACTCATCCCAAGCATCTTCTTTCATGGAGGAGAGCTTGTCTGCTTTTGTGTTGTGGATTGCTTTTTAGTGCTGTCTGAATTCAATGCTGCGCTATCTGTCTGGTACCCCTTTTTCATACCAGAACCTGCGACTGTAGCATTGCATTGTGCTACATGCATGGGTAGCAGTATAAGAGGCAATGTTGGTTGGTACAGAGTATGCAGTCTGTTGTACTGTGCAATGCATTGTCTGTCAGCCCGGATTTTATGTGGTGCTATACATATGATATACAAGCCAGCCAGAGTCCGTACACATGAAAGTGCAACATAGTTCATGCCATTTTTAAAGATGCTAGTGCCTATGTCGACCATAGCTGAGTCCAAACATAAGCTTTGTGACTTGTGTATGGACACAGCATATCCAACACACACAGGAAACTGTTTCCGAGTCACACATATGTCTTTCACAATCTGAAATTCAACAGTGGTCCTGGAAATAAGTAATGACTGTTCAGTGTTGTCAAACTTGACTACAGGTGCCTGTATGAATGTCTTTTGCACATTGTACTGGAAGTCAATTATCAATTATGTGTCCCCTTGCACCATTCACCATACCATGCTCCATATCAAGATTGTGGCGTAGCATGATGGGTGCATTCATGCAGACAGAACAGCTTCTAATCCAGCTGTATGAGACACATCAGACTTTAGCTGAGTCATTCAGTAAGCTTTGTTACCAGATTCTGACTCAACCACCCCATCAACGGTGTCAACTGCATGCAGAGTAATTATTTCCTGACCTTGTCTCTGCAACATAATGCTGTTAAATACAGCACACTGCTCGAGTTAAGGCATGAGACACACAATCCATGCAGTGTCTGAGTACACATTACTAAAGACATCACGTGCAGCAGTCAGAGATGTACACTCATTACTGATATGGTGTGTGTTCAACAGAGAAACACTGTGTTTTGACAAAGTGCCAATGTGAGCCTGATCCAACAGTACCTTATAGGCAAGATCACAACTCTGCTGCATGTTTTCATACAGCTCAATGTAAAGGAACAATTCCCTAAGATTGATTCCTCCAATGCACCCTATAGTACTCTTAGCTTGCTTTACAGTCAGTGCTGTAAAGACACGCTCTCCATTCACAGGTGCAAGTTGCAGAAGGTCCCCAAACACAACAATACTCTTTCCCCTAAATGGCTCACCATGGTAAGTTCCAAGAATCTCATGGAGAAGTAGATGAATATATACAAGCATGATATTTGAAACCATGCTGATCTCATCAATGATCATAAGTTTCAGCTTGGCAAACATTGGGTACAGCTCAGATGCCACCACATGGGATAGTTTTTTATACTCTCCTGTTTTGCCATGTTCTACAGGGAGCATAAGCAACCAGTGTAGAGTTATACTACTAATGTTTTATGTAACCAAGCCCGTAGGAGCAGTTACTGCTACAGACATCACTTCTACTGTATGTTTCCTTATCTCCACTGTGATAGCTTCAATAACAAAACTCTTGCTAGTGGAACTACTAATAAACATTAGTAATGGTTTGTAGCTTCCACATGTACATTGGTTCTTTTCATGAAGGATGCCATGTCTCACTGCTTCCAAACTGAGCACTCATATGTTCATCAATGTAAACGTCAGCATAGAAAGGATTATTGCTCTTCAGGTAGAGTAGAGCACATTTCTTTCTGCATATTGACAACATCTTGCCAAATGACCTTTGATTTTGTTGGGACACAGTTCACTAGTATGACTACACTGTTTTCATTAAAGATTGTCTCCACATTCTCTTTCAGACACAGTGGCAAATACATGACACACCCTTTCAGAGACTTTACAAGTTCTTTCTGGGGCACTTTGCATGTCTTAGCATTCAAGTGCAAAATAGACTGAAATGGTTTCGATTGTATGAGGATCTGTTCAAACATATTCAGTGTAGCATTCTCAGTAGGTGTCACATCTTCCTCCATGTTGTTCAGTACTGACCTTGGTGACAGAATGTCATGCTTCACCGTTGTCAAACAGTACTGACACATAGTAACCAATGGGTCCAGGTCAAAGTCATGCTATACTAGTAGGTAAGCCAATAGTCATGCCCACATGTCATTAAAAGATGTAATCTTTTCCAGATCAATGGTAACAGTCTGGTGTCTTTACAGTAGTCTGTGACATGAGGCACACACAGAGTCAAACTTCTGTCTTTGCCTGCTCAGACTTGGCAATGGGTTTCCCAAATGTGTTAAGTATGTCACATTCCCAAACAGAGATAGCACATGGTGCAGTGGTGGAGGTGTCTTCACATAGTGCATCATAATGTTTAGTATTACATTGCACATCCTCTATCACAGCTTTTCAGCTTGCATATCTCCTGCTTTCAATGACTCTTCAAAATGTTTGTATAGTGACACAGCTTTTTTTACTTGGTATACTTTATTCACAAAGTTGAGCATTGCAAGACTGTGCACAGCAAGCATGCTCATATAATGAAACACACAGTTGCACACAATGCTATCTAAACAAGCCATGGAATGTCCCAGCAATTCTTTATGCTTGCGAATCTCACATTGATCAATCTTGTGTAATAGGTTGTATCTCAGTGTTCTCTTTGTGGCAACAAAGTGATTCATAAACTATGCAATAGCATCAAAGGACACTTGCCTAAGACTGCATGTCTCATCACATGTCCATGTCCATGATACACAACTTTTCCGTGCCTCTCAGTAGTGGAGTCTACATCATCATCTGACACACTTGGTTCATCAGTGTGTGTCACACTTAGCATATTACAAGCCTTACCACCCTCATCAACAGAAACTGTGATATCTTTAGCAACTGCATGATAAGGCTCCTGCCAGAAATAGCCTTCAGAGTGCTGTTTATGCAACCATGGGCCTTTAAGGACTTCACAAAAGTTGTCTCTTTTAAGAATAACATCATTTTATAGCCTAGTATGAACAGAGTTCAGAGCAGCACTGAACCTTTCAACCTGCTGCACCGTTTGTCTCCACAAACATGCAAGGACAGCAAGTGCCATGTTCACAAAAGTGCAGACCCGGAGGTGAGTTGATTCTTCAGTTGCTTGCCTTGATGTCTCATCGTGGCAGAAATAATCCAATCAGCTTTAGCCTCTGAAGCTTATTTCCAGAAAAAATTAAATTTGCTAAAATGGCCAGTAATCACAGAATGTGTTTCTGTTTATGTGTTACATTGGCAATGCCTGCAACCCAAACAGCTCTCCTCTGCTCCATATTAGCAACAACACAGTCAGGAGCTGTGCACTTTGTATTTATTGATGAACAACTAACTGAGGTAGACGTCTCATAAGCAGCAGGCAACCTTTTCCTACATTCACCTGTGTGTGAAACAAATAAAGAAAACAAAGCAGAGTTAAAAACCTCTATGGTTCTCAAAAGAGGTGGCAGGGAAGGTTAAGGAGAAAAAGGCTGCATTCAAAAAGTATAAGGAATCACAGAAGGAGCATGACAGGGAACTGTATCAATTAAAGCAGAAAGAAGTGGGGAAGGCAGTCAGAATAGCAAAGGCCCAAACCGAGGAAAAAATAGCCAACTCAGTTAAGAAGGATAAAACCTTCTATAGGTACATTAGGGAACATAGAAAGGTTAAGGGAGGAATAGTGAAGATTAAGAAAGGAGAGGGATGTGGGCAGAGGAGACAGTGAAAAGGCAGAGATACTGAATGAATACTTTGCTCAGTATTCACAAAAAGAAGATGAGGAGGAGTTACCTAAACCAGACAATAGAAGCACTCTGGGTAGGGGTTGACACCAGTCCATTTACAGAAGAAAGAGTCATGAAAGAACTCCTAAAACTCAAGGTGGACAAAGCAATGGGACCTGATGGGATTCACCCCAGAATCCTAAAAGAACTAAGGGAGGACCTAGTGACACCACTGACCACACTTTTTAACAAATCATGGGAGGATTGGGTGGTACCTGAGGACTGGAGGAGGCAGATGTGATTCCCCTTCACAAAGTGGGAGCAAGGCAGAAGCAGGAAACTACAGACCAGTAAGTTGCCTCAGTGGTAGAAAATGATGGAATCACTTTTGAAAGAATTATTGTTGAGTACCTAGAGGCCAGCAGGGCACAGGACCCAAAGCAGCATGGATTTACAGCAGGAAGGTCATGTCAGATTAATCCTAATTGATTTCTTTGACTGGGTGACCAAAGTAATCAGACCAGGGAGGGGCTGTGGATATAGCCTACCTAGACTTTAGCAAGGCATTTGACACAGTCCCGCACAAAAGACTAATAATCAGGTTGGCCAGCCTGGTAGTGGGTTCCAGGGTGGTAGCCTGGGTAGCAAACTGACTGCACAACAGGACACAGAAGGTAATAGTGAATGGAACACATCCCGAAGAAAGGGGGGTTACTAGTGGAGTACCTCAGGGCTCAGTACTGGGTCCAATCGTCTTTAACATCTTTATAGGTGACATTGCAGAGGGTCTGGAGGGAAAGGTATGCTTCTTTGCAGATGACACAAAGATCTGTAACAGAGTTGATACACAAGGGGGGGTAGAAAGGATGAGAAGGGACTTGGCAAGGTTGGAGGAATGGTCAGACATATGGCAACTTAGATTCAATGCAAAGAAGTGCAAGTAATGCACCTGGGAAACAAAACCCAGGAGAAGAGTACACAATAGCAGGAGGTACTAACAACAACAAAAATGGAAAGGGACTTGGGGGTAGTCATATCAGATGACCCAAAGGTGGGTAAGCAATGTTAGAAGTCAGTAAGGAGAGCCAGGGGGATACTGGGATGCATAGGATGGGGCATCACAAGTAGAAAAAGGGAAGTGGTTATCTCTCTGTACAGACCATTGGTGAGACCCCATCTGGAATACTGTGTGCAGTTTTGGAGACCCCATCTACGCAAGGACATAGACAGGATGGAAGCAGTCCAGAGAAGGGCAACTAAAATGGTGCAGGGTCGGCATCAGAAACCATATGAAGACAGACTGAGAGAACTTAATATGTAAACCCTTGATGAAAGGAGGGACAGGGGGACATGATAGAAACTTTTAAGCACCTCAAGGGAATCAACAAAGTCCAAGAGGGTAGCATCTTTCAGAAAAAGAGATGTGTAAGAACAAGGGAGCACAATTTAAAGATAAAGGGAGGACGGCTCAGGGGTAATGTGAGGAAATTTTTTTCACGGAGAGAGTGGTGGATGCATGGAGCCACCTTCCTGGGGAGGTTGTTGGGTCCAAAACAGTGGGGAAATTCAAACATGCATGGGATAGACATAAGGCAATTGTAGTGGGGGATTGCAGGAAGTAGGCTGTTGGTTAACTAGAATCTGCAGCTTATCCAATAGGAAGGGAAATGGGCAGACTGGGTGGGCCAAGTGGTCCTTATCTGCCATCAAAGTCTATGTTTCTACATACAGACCTTCCAGTCTTCTTAGTTTTTCTCATGGCATTTTTACTACCTACATTACTCTTCATCAACTGAACATTACTATGATACTTATCTCTCTTACATTTATTCACTTGTCTATCAGTTCTAGGCATTCTAGCAGGTTACAAGCACAGGTTTCACATTATGTAATGGAACAGGATCACACGCCTATAAAAGAAAGAAAAAAGTATTTACATGAAACTCATCATTTGCTGTAAGACATCAAGATCAGATACTAATCAAACAAAATGTGAATATGAACATCCAATTTCCATACACGTTCAACACCCCAATAAACACTATCATGCTTCTAATGCCAGTAATTATTAAAACATATCAAACAAATTAAGCTTCTATATGTAAAGTAATATTTTTTGTTACAAATGGTTTGGTACAACAGAAAAGTTTGAAAAATGCATATACATCATACAAAACCTGATGTTTTCAAGCTAATATGTTTACGTGCGTGAAAATTTTCAAGCTGCGTGAGCGGGCTCCATTCAAACCAATTATGTTACCGAGGCCAATAAAATGCTGTCACTAAAATGTTCGAGGTACATGAGCATGGCCCATTGAAGTCAATGATGATGTTGTTGAGGTAAAAAAAAAAAAGAAACTATGAAAGTTGTCAATGTATGTAAACGTGCTCCATTGAAAGTAATGGTGTTGCCAAGGTCAAAAAAATGAAACTGCAAAAGTTTTTAAGGTATGTGAACACACTCCATTTAAAGGAACTATGTTTTTGAGACAAAAAATGAGACCACGAAAGTTTTTGAGCTACCTGAACGTGCTGCATTGAAAGGAACTATGTTTTCAAGGCCAGAAAATGTTACCGCAAAAGTTTTCAAGGTATGTGAACTTGCTCTGTTTAAAAGTACTATGTTTTTGAGGCCAGGAAATGTGGCCACAAAAGTTCAAGATACGTAAACACTCTCCATTGAAAGGAACTATGTTTTCAAGGTCAGAAAATGTAACCGTGAAAGTTTTCAAAGTACCAGAACGCACTTCATTGTAAACAATGTTGTCGAGGTAAAAAAAAGTCAACACGAAAGCTTTCAAGTTATGTGAATGCACCCCATTTAAAGGAACTATGTTGTTGAGGGCAAAAAAAGAAACCAAGAAAATTTTCGAGAAATGAGAACACACTCCATAGAAAGCAGTGTTGTTTTTGGGGTATAATTTAATTCTACCTCGCAACAAATAGCATGCCCGAGTTCACCATATACATTATATATGAATTTGTGTGCAATATCATTTAATGTTGTTGTGCAATAAATTTTTTGTCAAGCTTATTTGACCCTGTACCTTGGCTTCCCATGATGCTTTGCCACCTGGAAGTGGCTCAAATCGGCCCCATAAAATGCTAGCAACTACAAAGCCATGTACAGGACAGTAATAATAGTTACAGACCCTGATTATGTTGTCAAAAGTACACACATTCAACATATACTATTAAGAAATAAGTGAAACGACTAAATTATTAAGTAAGTTTATTACAGCTAAGGATGTTTTTTTTTCCCAAAAAAAACAGCCACACACACATTTAACCAATCACAGAGCAGAGAAACAATATTGACAGTCCATAATAGCAAATAGCACCACACCACTAATTTATGCAATTTTAATACTTTTAAAGTTATTTTAATGCATCACCGGAAATTCTTCAATCCAGCCAATCATACAAGAACAAAATTCAAGAAAAAGAAGGAAACAGCTCCATTTTAGCCAACCTGTAGAGACTGACTACAGTAACACTAAGTACATTACATTAAAATTACTTTTAAAACTTAACTTTTACTTTTTCTTTCCCAATTAAAAATAGGCTTTTTTAAAAGTATTTTTTTCTACATATAGTATGTTATTATAAGGGTAAGAATGTAGAATGTTTTATTTTATGCAAAATTGTAACAATTTGAGACATAGCTTAAAGCAGTACTCACCACCACAAATCCCAGCTCAAAAGGGAGGGAGACCACAGTAGGCATGTGTATATGTTTGACGGTCACAGCCAATCACAATGTCTTTTGTGCTTTCTTCTTTCAAATGATCCTATCAGAAACTTTCAAATTCCCCCAAAACACACTTGGCCGGATATTCAAAAGGGTTGCGCCATGCGCAATAGGGTTGCGCATGCGCAAGTCTGAAAGTGCGCCATTCTGCGATATTCAGCAGGAGGCAGTTGCGCCACCGAAAACATTCTGAGCAACAGCGCAATGCAAATGAAGGCATGCGCAACTGAAGGGGGTGGATCCATGCATAAAGAGCGCAATGCGATATTCAAAGACTTGGCAATGCGCAACAGCGGAACAGTGGAAGTTGCGCCGTGAGCCGAAATGTCTATGCCAAAAGGCTCAAGGAAGATGCGCAAAACGCTACAGGGATGGCGGGGAAGAGAGAGAGAGAAAGACAGACGGTGACAGGCCAGGGCAGGCAAGGGAAGCAGTGTAGACATAGGCTGCAGAGGCCAGCGGGGTGCCGGTGCAGTGGAAGTAGCAGTCAGGACAGCGGGGTAACAGAGCAACATCAGCCGGGGGTCAGAAGCCAGGAGATGGACAATGGCAGCTTCCACATGGAAGCTGTAATGAGAGGTGAGAATGCAAGGTGCAGGGGCGTGGCCTGGATGGGCCCGTCGGTATCTCAACAGGCAGTACCGTGCCCACATCAGCTTTGAGCTGTACACAGATGTAGAGATCGTGGGCTGGTACCACCTGAACAGGGCAATACTGGCGGCTCTGCAGGCTGTGCAGTGATGTGATGCAGGCACTCTCACGCCAGTCTTCGCTCTGTCAGTGGAGACCAAGGTGACAGCCTGCATGTGCCTGCTCACCATGGGCACCTTCCAGAGGCCAACAGGGGACACCACAGGCATCACACAGTCGGCCCGTCATGCATCCTCACCCAATTCCTCAGCGCACTGCTGCCACATGCTGCAAAGCACATCCATTTCCCCAGCACAGCGGCAGAGCGTACAACAAACATGCAGGAGTTCCACAGGTAGCACGTATGCCTGGCGTGCTAGGGATATGAACTGCACCCATGTGGCCATTCGCACCACCTGGCCCCAAGTAAGGATACATATAGAGAACAAGAAAGGGCTTCTCCAGTGTCAACTGCCAGGTGGTGTGTGATGCCACTGGGCGTATAATCAATGTCTGTGCCACACACCCTGGCAGCCACGTGATGCCTTCATATGGCATCAGTCCGCTGACTACCATCGATTCGAGAGTGGGGACATCCCCACAGGCCATCTAGTGGGTGAGTACACATGTAGGAAATTCAAACTCGGGGCAAGGGTGGGAATGCCACAGGTGCCATGGTAGTGGCACACAGGGATATGGGCAATATGGACCTGAACATGATACTGATCTCCACTATCTCCACACAGGTGACAGTGGATACCCACTCTGTCCCTGGCTGCTCACACTGTACCGGTGCCCCATGACCCCATCACAGCAACACTATAATGAGGCACATGCCGCCACATGCAACATCATTGAGCGGGTGTTTGGGATGCTCAAGGCACACTTCCGATGTCTAGACACCTCCGGCGGTGCCCTACAGTACAGCCCCTCAAAGGCCTGTGGGATATTCCTGGCCTGTTGTATCCTGCACAACATGGCCAAAGACTGTGGGATAGCCCTACAGGTTGAAGAGGGGGACAGCGATGAGGACACCAGTGGCGCCGGTGTTGATGGTGATGAGCAGCCCCCCCTTGGAGGGCGGGACCCTCAACTGATCCGGCAGGCCCAGCTGCACGGACACCATCATGGAGGAGCATTATGCATGACACAGGTAAGTCAGGGGCCATGTGCAGCCAACACTGTCCTGGCGCAACCCACAGGCACACAGGTAACACACCAGGGGTGCATGACGGCAAGGGAGTGGAAGGGACCAGGCACACAAACACACCGTCAGGGAGGCGAACAGTCATATGGACACACACACACACCAGGCACAAGCGTACATGGGCAGGTGCACAGCAGAGCAGGAACAGACATGGCAAACACACAGATCCACAGACCACACCCACCACCTGTACTGTCCAAGTACATGTGTCAGATGCTGGGCACCCTTGCACCTTGGTGTACAGTACAATGCAGGCATCATCATGTACACGCACCTGTGGACAGCAGTCGGGATGGTGTGCAGGTGGTCTGTATGTCGGCGTGATGTGCAGGGCACCCACCAGTGCACTGCCCACCATGACGCACAGTGCACACAGGGCAGCACCAGACAGGGCCCGCACTGGGAGACAGGTCAGTCATGTTGCACCATTCTACAGCCACTGCAGATGTGTGGGTGGCCCTGCCGTGACCCAACAGCACTGGCAGGCTGAGCAGGGGCCACATGGGGTGGCACCGATGGACCACCAGGGGTCCCACTGTGTGGTCATGACCTTGTCCGCAGTGGGGTCTGTAGTATGCCAAACATACCTGCACCAGGGGTGTTTGGGATGCCCACAGCAGAACCCGGCATCGACAGGCTTGGTGTCGCACGACACCGGGAACGGGGAGTGGAGAGCGTACTGTGTGGGGTGCGCGGTACAGGAGCACCTGCTTGTGTGCCCAGCTGACCCACGACAGCGACCAATGCCTGGGTCTGCCTGTCAATGCGTGGTCACATCCATCTGCATATGGACCATCTCTGCGATTCAGGCACAGTCCCTGCTGTGCCGCTCCACAGCCACACACAGTGCCTCCATGGGCGTTGCAACCCGCCTTTGCTGCTGTACTGATTCCTGCAGCAGGCGGGTGTGCTCTTCAAATGGGTACTCTGCCACAGCGCATCCTGTCCCCAGGGTATGGAAGGTCCTGATGCTCAACACCCTTGAGGTGGGCGCTGTTCACCAGGACCAGGAATGGGCATATCAAAGGCGGTGGGCATGTGCCACCGCTGGACACTGTGCCCCCAGACCTGGTGGGTGACTGCTGCTGCTGCCCTCAACCGCTGTGCCCAGGGACCACTCATTCCACTGCTGTGGCGCAGCAGTGCCAGACACCTGCACAGCCACTGGTGCTGCCCCACTGGTGCTGACAGGCACAGCCTGGGACTGTGCCGACATGCTGGCACTGCGTTGGAACCAGCTGAGCCCGAGGGCACGTGCTGGCCTGCTGTGTCCGTCATGGGACACACACATGTCACTGCCCATTGCAGTCCTTGCATCATCAATGGTGCAGGTACGTGCTACAGCCACAGTCACAGCGTGCTGGAATGCTTGCATGCCAGACTGCTAAGACACAGGCTGTGCACCCCCCACACCTGACTCACTGACACCAGAGTTGGCAGCCTGGCGTGCATGCTGGTGCAGTGCATGCTGGCTGGTGACAGAGGTGGATGGACCCCCCTCCATGTCCAGCAGGTCTTCCTCACTGCCTGGACCCACCACCACTGTCTCCTGAAGATGAACAGGACCTGTAACAGAAAGAGAGGACATGTGAGTGCATGTGAACAACCTTGCCACCCCCAACACCACCACCATGTCATACCATGCAGTGATGGGCTTCCACCTGTCTGGAATCCACCTCCTGGTACGCCCTCAATAGCACTCTGCTGCATTGATGCAGCCAGTCGGTCCTCAGCCGGGGTCAGCTCCACCACCGCTGGCTGGCCCCCGCCAGTGCCAGCACGTGCCGCCCTGAGGGCTGCCACCTTCTCCTTCACCCTCCTGTGGTCTGTCCCCATCTTCTTTTTGCATTCCTGCACGGAGCACTGGTGGCTTCCATGCAGGTTCACTGCCTGAGCTACCCCCTCCCACGTAGCTGCACGGGCCTGAGGGGTGCCCCGCCATCCACTCAGTAATGCCTCCTCCTCCAGGTAGGCCAGGAAGAGGGCCTCTGTCTCCGCCGTGGTGAAGTTGGGCCTCCTCCTCCACCCACCATCCTCACCCTCACCTTGGCTCTGCTCGGTCATGGCGATCTGTATGGGTGGAAGTGGACACCTGTCACTGTGCAGTCTACAGCGTTATCCCATGACCATTGTCCAGAACATCACACAGCATGCAACCCACATCTCACCTGCAGTAACCGAATCTGGCCAGCGCAGCCATATCACACATTTATAGCGTAATGCATGCAAATTAGGAGTGGAGCAACTGTAATGAGATGCAAGTCGCGCCACTAGCCTTTGAATGGCTGATCAGATGATTTGCATATGTCGGTGAATATCGCGCCCGTTGGATTTGTGCATGTCTGGTTGACCAGCTGAGCCAATGGCGCAGATCTGTGACTGGTGGTCACTGCATTGTGCATGCCCAGGTAGCTTACGCAGGCGTCTGCCGCACTGATGGCGTGCTGTCGCGCGATCGGCAATTCAGGCCATGGCCACCATTGTGCCAGTGGCGCTACAGCACTGGGCACCATATGGCACTATGGCTACTTTCGCCAATAGTCCACTGTGGCACTGGCAGCGCAGGTGATCGATCGCGCGCAGGATGCATAGACGTCAGATGGCGCTGTGCGTGGCCTTGCGTCATAGACCCCTGTCCTGGTGTCCGACCTTGCCCCTGGCGCTGTTCGGCTGCCATGTACAGCTCTGTCGTGACTGGTGACAGCGCTATGTGGTTTCGGCCAGGCGCTATACGAACAGCGATTGAACCTATGGTGGTCTATTGCGCAACATTTCCGCATTGAGGTTGCCTTTCGCTGTGGGGCGCCATATTGCCTGCTGTACGACCCCCAATTATGGCGCGCAGGAGAGCTCCCCAATGGAGTCAGGTAGAGGTGGCCAACCTGGTGGCCTGGTTGAGCCCCACTTTGAGGCACTGTACGGTGATGAGCCCTCACCATGGCCGCACCTGGGTGTGGCTGCAGGTGGCCACTGACCTGGTGAGGGTCACAGGGGCGGTGCGGTCTGTCAGGCAGTGCAGGCACGGTTGAGTGACCTCCGGGAGAGGGGCAGACGTGCTGCGATGCCTCAGGTCACGTGCCACGATGGGCATTGTGCCTAGGCCAGGTGGGTGTACCATCCATGCACCTGTATTCTCCATAGGGGTGTGACTGTGTTTTGGTGGCGGTGCATGGGGGATGGCTCTGCCATGGTTGGCTGTGTCAGTGTGTGCAGGTGTGAGATGTATGGGTCTGGCTGTGTGGGCAGGCACACTCTCACTGGGGCAGGGGGCAGTCTGCTTTGGGGTCACACTGATGTTTTTCTCAACATTTGTCACCCACAGGCCTGGCGGAGAGGATGCAGGCACAGGCTGAGGAGGGCCGTGGCAGGGCCCAGGTGGCGGACGGAGGAGACGTGAGGGGTGGGCCACAGTGGCAGCAGCAGCAGCAGCAGCCACAGCTGCTTGATGAGTGTGAGTATCATTACATCATGGATGCTATTGCATGCTGGAGGGGGTGGGCATGACCACCAGCCATGGACAACACAACCATGCACGACACAGGCGACAGTCATCACTGTCCAGTGTCACTGCATGTCTGTGTGTGCGTCACTGGTGGTCCATGCATGCACTGGGCACATGGCTGTGGAACTGACATCCCACCACATTGCCACGTCACTTGACAGCCTTGTTTGTGCTGTGATGGACATGGGCAGGGTGTGTGTGTGTGTGCAGTGGTGCACATAGCTGTTGCTGCCTGGTTGGGCATGTCATGTGCATGGTCACTGTGGGTGGGTGCATACCATCACAGGTGCGGGGCACTAGGCTATATGCCTTGCAGGATGGGTGGTGTTCAGGGTTGTGGACAGTCACAGCCATTGACTGTGTTCCCTTTTCCTTGGCCTCAGCATCCTATGCAGGATGGACCGTGCCCTCCAGCGGCTGACAAAGGTATCCATTGCGACGCATGACATCCTCAGGGACATTTAGTGCCATGGGGTCAGGCGACGGCGGAGGCGACAGGGACAGCACCAGGCAGCAGCAGACCAGTCTGCAAGGTACTAAATGTGCTTCCCCTTCCCACTTCACCCATCCCTCCCACCCTGCCTTCCCTCTCCCAGTTGTTCACCCCTACCCTTACCCACCCTACCTTGTACCCCTACCCCCTGTCTTGTACATATCTGTATATAGTTTTGTTCTTGATCTTGGTGTTATAACTTCTGTTTCCAATATATATATATTTTGTTATGAATACTGTGGTGGTCTCTGATTTGCAGCTGGCTATGGTTGCTCAGTTGCAATGGTGTGCATGCCATCTGGGGTGGTATGGTCCTGGGTATGTGTGTGTGTGTGCGTGTGTGTGTGTGCATGGGGAGGTGTCTCCAGTGTGGGAGTGACTTTCAGTTGGTCTTGCCATCTGCTGCCGCCCACTGCTGGGTGCCCAGGGTGGGTCTGGCTTGTATGGTTCTATGCTACGAGGTTGACATGTGCGGGGGATGCATGGTGTTTACTGCAGTGACAGTCACTGCACATGGGTGGTGTCTTGGGGTCATGGTGGCAGGTGTGCTGTGCAGAAGGGGGCTGATGTGCACTGTGGTTGTCGACCCCCTGTGTGTGGCAGTCTCAGCCTGACAGTGGTTGTGCTGGGGCATCATGGCCCTGCTGTGCTTTGTTGGCTTGTCCCCATGGGCCAGTGGATCATCCATCCCTCCCCCAGTGATGCTGTGCTTGGGGTGTGCGGGGTGTCTTGTTGGTTCTGCAGTGTGTTCCTGTGCCCATGTGTGGCATGGCTGGTGGTGGGCCCCAGCCTGCCTCCCTGGTTGTGCAGTTCCATTGCTCTGCTGGGGGTAGGGGGGCTCTGCTTGCGCTATGGCACCTCTGGACTGCTCAGCTGGGCTAGCCTTGTTGCGCTATGGCGCATCCTTTCTGCTCAGCTTCCCCTTCCTGGTTGCACTATGGTGCAGTTTGTGCGATATTCAGACGTTGGCCGCTTGCGCAATTTGTTTTGCTCCATGTTTGAATATCGCGTCTGTTGCGCCTATGCGCAATTGACTTGTGCTTGCTCCTGCTGTTGCGCACTTTTTCGACGCAGTTTGAATATCCGGCCCACTATGTTTTGTCTTTGGCACACCCAATGAAAACCTGTTTACTGGCATCTGTGAAGTGTAATTTTTTTATTGGCACAGACCTGGTGCTATCAGCCAGTAAATATTTTTAAAACCTATTGTTGCTACCTGCCTGTTGAAGAATCCACTATCATAAGGAAAATTGTTCAGTTTGTCCATTAGATCTCGCAAGCCAGCAAGAGGCACAGATTGACTTTTCTGAGCTCTCTGTCACTCTGTTTCTAAAGAAGACTCAGCATGGCAGAAAACTCCAGAATCATGAATAGTAGGTAACAGCCACTGGGCCCTGCACCCCCACTTGTGTATATTAGTATGCTCCCATCAACCACTGAAACTATAGATAGTAATATGCACAAGTGGGCCCGCGCTCCCACTTGTTCATATTAGTATGTACAGTTCAGTTGGTTAAGGGGAGCTTGGGTCCTCCAGGCCCTGTGCTCCCCTCAACCACCAAACCCATACATACTGTTATGCACAAGAGGAAGCACATGTCCTCCTGGAGGGCCTATGCTTCAACTTGTGGATATTCATATGTACAATTTTGGTGGCTAAGGGGAGCATGGGCCATCTGGGCCATGCTCTCCCATCAACTACCAAAACTATAGATAGTAATATGCACAAGTGGGAGCGCAGGCCCACTAGGCCCTCGCTTCCACTTGTGCATATTAGTATGTACAGTTTAGCTGGTTAAGAGGAGCGCGGGTCCTCTGGGTCATGCGCTTCCCTCAACCACAAACCCATACATGCTAATATGCACAAGTGGAAGTACAGGTCCTCCTGGAGGGCCCGCATTCCCACTTCTGCATATTAGTATGTACAGTGTTGGTGGTTGATGGGAGCATAGGCTGTCTGGGCCCTGTGCTCCCATCAACCACTGAAACTAGAGTGTGCAGGCCCTTGGGGCCCTGCACTCCCACTTGTACACATTAGTATGAACAGTTTAGGTGGTTGAGAAGAGTGTGGGCCCCCTGGGCCCTGCACTTCCCTCAACCACTGAACCCATACATGCTAATATGCATAAGTGGAAGTACAGATCCTCCTGGGGGGCCCACACTCCCACTTGTGCATATTAGTTTATACAGTTTCATTGCTTGACAGGAGCACAGGCCATCCGGGCCCTGCGCTCCCATCAACCACCAAAACTATAGATAGTAATATGCACAAATGGGAGGGTGGTCCCTCTTGGCCCTACACTCCCACTTGTACATAACAATGAGGCAGTACAGTGCAGTGGTTTAAGACTCTGAGTTGCAAAGCAGAAGACCTGGGTTTGAATCCCACAGCCCCCACTTGCATACTGTGTGACCCTGAGCAAGTCACTTAACTTCTTTGTGCTCCCAGGTCACACCTGTAAACAAACTTCAGATTAGTGTATCTCTCCTGGTTAAAATAAAAGCCCTGTGGGCCCTGTGCTCCTCTCAAACAACAAAACTAAATACAATAATATGCACATGTGGGAGTGCAAGCCCTATGGGACCTGCTTGTGCACATATGTATGTACAATTTCAGTGGCTGAGAGGATCGTGGGGCCTCCGGGCCCTGTGCTCCCCTCAACCACCAAATCTATACATAATAAAATGTAGGAGAATGGGTGAGAGATAGGCCTGATGACCCCCAAAGCCACACCCCAATGCCTGTTAGTGTGTGGAGGGTAGAGTGGTGGGGTTTGGGTTGGTAGGTGTGGGAATGCGAGCATTGATTTTCCATGCTTCTATCACTGTGCTATCAAACCTAACTGATGCAATAGAAAAAGTTTTTGCAATGAATTTCCCTTCTTTTTTGAGAAAGTATAATGTAACTGGTAAATGGTATGTGGTTGTGGGAGCGCAGGCCCTCCAAGCCCTGTGCTCCCATCACATTCCCATTTTTTTGTAATGATATGCATATGTGGGAGCATGAGCCCTCTGGGCCCTGTGCTCCCACTTACACATAAGTATAGACCCATGCAGCAGCCTCATAGTACTGAAAAGGAACCCTTGTAACACTTATTTGGCAATATCTCAGTAACCGTAGCAACTATGAAAAAAATTCCACTGCACTTGTAATCATGACTTCAAAACTTCCACGCATGCTTAGTCCTCCTATATGTGGACTAAGCTGTGGGTAGCAACAAATCCGTATCTCGCATTGTTTTTGACATACGGGCACCGTAATGTCATCCTACAGGAAATTTCTCAGTTTTGTAATGCTGTAACTATGGAGCTGTTGAATATTTTGGGACCAAACCACCAAAAGGCACATCTGTGAGACCAGGGCTTGCAACACTGCAAATTTCAGCCCAGAAGCACAATCCACCTAGGCACAATGAAGTGGCAAAGAAAACACCACATGGAAAATATTTTCAAACATTATTTTCACGAAAACAAAAATGTTCTTGTGACACCTCTATACCTTATAATGGAAACTTTTCATGCATAAAAATATGTTGTCGAGCCACCTTTTAATTTGTGCTCAGCCATTGTCACACACACAAATAATGTTTTCGCGAAAACAAAATGGCAAAATGGTGGACAAATTTTGAAGAACATTTTTACAGGCTATCTACACAAAAACTGATGTCAGGGTCATGTTCCTCGGGGCCCGATTAGGTAAACACAGGTGTTGGTGTTTACCAAGGGGCAGTATTTTTAAATTTTCAATGTTTTTTGTCTCTCGCTAACTGTAAACAAGATGGCAGCAGCATGAAAACAAAAAAAAAACCACGAAAACAAAAATGTTTTCATAAAAGTTTTCGCAGTGCACATATAAATTTTCCCATAGGCTAAAATGGGACATGAAAAACTTGCATAGCTTTTGAACAGATTAATATGTTTTCACCAGATCTTCAAAAGACGCCAGTTTGAACCAGTCCACATATACACATGCACATTTGAATCCTAACAGATGTAAGCCTGACTGAAAAATGTGCAAAAGTTGAGGATTTGTCACATTTTTGACACTCTGCAGTTGTACAACCATACATCTGACCAAACAAACCTTTCCAGATCCAGAGGACTATGGTTGAATGCTGCACATGCAAAATTTCAGGCAAATCGGATAAATGTTTGAAAAGTTATTAAAGTACAAACTTTGGGATTTAACATTAAAGTGGCCAGCCAACCCAAACTATACCTGCACTACTGTGCAGTTATAATATATATATATATATTTTAGAGGCAAAAAAACTCCATTTAATGCATCAGTTAGGGTTGTTCCACAGTGACAAAAGTGAGGAAATTCAGTGTTAGGGTTGAAAACCCCCCTTGCACCCCCTCAGCCTGCCCCCCCAACTGGCATCGGGGTGTGCATTGGGGTCATCGGCCCTAACTCTCACCCCATCACATGCATGAACAAGATGAGGCATAGGAGAATGGGGTGAGAGTTATGACCAAAGACCCCAATGCACACCTTGATGCTGGTTCAGGGGGTGGGCTGAGTGGGTGCAAGGGGGGGGTTTCAGTCCTAATACCGAATTTCCTCACTTTTGTCACTGTGGAACAACCCTAACTGATGCATTAAATGGAGTTTTTTGCCTCTAATTTTCCTTCTTTTTGAGAATGAGGACTAAAATAGTGAATGGAATGCTCCCACCATGTGATTTTTTTGTGACATAGTTGTTTTATTTGTGTTTGTTTTGTTTTTGTATAACCAGGAGAGACACGCTAAGCTGAAAGCTTGTTTACAGGTGCAACCTGGGAGCACAAGGAAGCTAAGTGACTTGCTCAGGATCACACAGTATGGACATAGTAATGGTAACAGCAACACAAACACAAGCGGTAACAGTTATTCACATGGTGACACAAATGTAAATTGTAAAGCAAGTTTTAATAGAAATGCAGGTGCAAAATGACATCAAAGCAAACAGTGACGCAAACAGAGACGCAAGCACATACGTAAACGCAACTGGTAATGCGTACGGTCATGGTACCGCTATTGTAAATGCAAATGATAACTGTAACACCAACAATAATGAGAAAGGAAACAGAAACACAAACGCGTATGGAAACGCAAACTGTAATGCGCATGGTGACGATACCGCAATTGTAAACACAAATGGTAATGGTGACCGCAACCATAATGCCAAAGAGAATGGAAACACAAATGTAAGCGCGTATGGAAATGCAAACTGTAACACACACGGGCACGGGAACACAATTGGAAACTCAAATAGTAATGGTAATAACAACGATGACACAAAATGAAAGACAAATGCAAATGAAAACTGAAGGGCGGCCGCCAACAGAAATGGTAATGTGCACAGTGATGCTAAGTGAAAGACAAACACAAACAATAGTGGAAACACAAATGGTAACAATAACATAAGCATAAAGTAGACTTGACGGTGGCGTACATAGTAGCAGTTAGCATAAGCGGCACAGAAACACAAGTGTAAAGCCTATTTGTAACAGTCATTGGAGTGCACACCATATTTTTCCCCCAAAGCGCCATTGAGAAACACAGTGAAAACAAAGAATGTATGCATAATAATGGTCCTCAGGGCAGAAAACGAGCAGTTGTAATACTAAAATGATAATATCTCAGTAACCGTAAGACTAAAAAAAAAAATTAAAATTTCACGATTCATGAATTTCCTGGCTAGGTTGTCACAATGAAAATTCCATATCTCGTACCGTTTCCGAGATACGAGCCCCGAAAGGCACAGCGGATGCCACCATGTTAGTCTATGGGAAAAAAATGTCAATTTTGGAGTACTGTAACTTTGCATCCATGCAAGATTGTTTCACCAAACCACCAAAAGGCACATCTGTGAGATGTTGGCTGCCATCCCTTCAAATTTCAGGCCAAAAGACCAAACCATTTTTTTGCAGCAGGGTGGCAAAGAGTTCCTGTCATTTTGGCCATAGTCTAGAAAAGTAGTGTCATGATTTGCGACACTACTTTGCAACACTACTTTTTCCAAAAATTTGAAAAATATATTTCTGGGGTGTTTAACCCCAAAATAAAGACATGGCTAGCATCCTCAGGGCTCGAATAGGTAAACGCAAAAAGAATTATGTCCCTAGATGGTCCCAATTTTAAATGCCAAGCATTTCTGTGATCAGTAACTGAAAACAAAATGGCGGATTTGCGACACTACTAGGGCCATTTGCGACACTGAAAAGTGCATTTGCGACACTTTCAAACTTTTTAACTTTTCCCATTGACTTATAATGGGAAATTGTTTTTTGAATAACTTTTGAACTGTTTAATAATTGTCCACAAAATCTTCAAAAGGCACACTGGAGATGCCGGCCGCATGCTCCCTGAGGTTTTTGGACTGGTCACACAAACCATGCTCCCTGTACATGCGGAGCAAAGAATGCGCAAAACAATTAAATTGCATGCACGAATGTTGCTTAATACCTCCACAGCTGTATATCCGACTGGTACGAAAGTTAGCAGATCCCAAGATCTATAGTTATGCCCTGTGTCTGCCAAATGTCAGGCAAATCTGTTGAATGGTGTCAAAGTTATTAAGGTGCAAAGTTTCACCCTTTAACCTTAAAAGGGGTACTCTACCATAATATATATATATATATATATAAATATATATATATAGATATATATATGCGTATGTATATATGTATGTAGGGGATACATGATGGGCAGGAGTGGGATATGAAAAATATTCTCACTCCTGCAGTGTGAGCTCTGTATTCTCACACATGCCAAACGCATGAGTGAGAATGCACAGCTCACCCTGCAGGAGTGAGAATATTTTCCATATCCCACGATCTCCCTATGTGTTCTATTTATATAATGGGGCCCCTATTATTGCAAAAGTTACAATTTGCACGGCTTTGCGTGGCTTGTGTAGCTTGCACAGGTTAGCGCGGGTTTCGCATGGGTTTGTGCGGGTGTAATAAATACATTTATTCTCACTCCACTGATGTCATCAGCATTTATCCCCACTGTGGTGAAAATAACATGGTTCATCACACTCATTTATCCCTCACCCCACTGTATAAATGTATATACGTGTGTGTGTATATACATTATGTATCTCTATATATTTATATATTCATTGCAAAAAACTTTGTTAATGCATCAGTTAAGGTTGATAGCACAGCAACAAAAGCATGGAAATGTGTTGTTAGGGTTACCATCCCTACTAGCCCACCCCAACCCCCTCCACACACCAACAGATGTCGGGGTGTGCCACAGGGTCGTCAGGCTCAACTCTCACCCCACTCCATGTGTAAGCAAGCTAACATGCTACAGTACAGAAGAATGGGAGTAGAGGCCTGACGACCCCGTGGTAGACCCCGACATCTGTTGGTGTGTGGAGGGGGGTAGGGGTGGGGTGGTAGGGGTGGTAATCCTAATCACATTTCCATGATTTTGTCACTGTGCTATCAATCCCAACTGATGCATTAACAAAACTGTTTGCAATGCATTTCCCTTCTTTTTGAGGAAGTGTAATGTAACTGGTAAGTGGTATGTGTTTGCCCATTTTTTGCACAATGGTATGTGTATGTGTGAGTGTGGGTCCTCTGGGCCCTGCACTCCCACTTACACATAAGTATGGAGCCATACAGCAGCCCTAAATTACTCAAAGGAACCCTTGTAACATGTGTTTGGCTATATCTCAGTAACCGTAGCAAGTAGTAAAAAAATTCTACTGCAGTTGTAATCACAACTTTCACTCCTCCACGCATGCTTAGTTCACCTAAAGGTGGACAAAACTACGGAAAACGAAAAATCTGTATCTCGCACCATTTCTGAGTTACAGGTGTCGAAAGTCGCCGTGGGCTCCACAATGTTAGTTTATGGGAAATTTTTCAAATTTGGAGCATTGTTACTATGGGCCCATTGAATGTTTTGGGACCAAACCACCAAAGGGCACATCTGTTGGACCAGAGTATGCTGACCTGCAAACTTCAGCCCAAAAGCCCCAACCATTTTGCTGCACTGGGAAGGCAAAGAAGTTTTTTTTGGCAAAGTACTGTTACAAATTGTGACACTTTCACAAAAATAGGCATGACATTTGATTTGTGAAAGTTTCACAGCCGTTTCTGTCACAATTTGCGACACTACGTGGCTGGGTCCGATCTTGAATAAGGCATTTCTGGGGGGCCTCAAAAAAAAGATAGTGCTGTGATCCTCAGGACCTGACTAGGTAAACACAACAGTCAGTGTTTACCTACAGGGTGCCAAATTTAAACGCCAGGCATTTTTCTCTCTCACTAACCAAAAACAAGATAACCACAGCACAACAGTAAAAGGGCCATTTGCGACAGTAAAATGTAATGGCGGCAGCTTTTGAGACACACATATTTTTTTCCATTGACTCTAATGGGAAACTTGTTTTTTGAATGCCCTTTGAGTGGTTTAATATTTTTTCACCAAATCTTTGAGAGGCACAACAATGACAGATTGCATCTTCCCTGAAGACTTCAGACCAAATGGACAAATCATGCGGGCTGTAGCCAGGAGCAAAGAAATGCACAAACCCCCCCTTCTTTTGCATTTTTGGGCACTCTGTAGTTCCACAACCACTTATCTGACTGTAACACAACTTGCCAGATCCAGGGATCTATGGTACCAGACCACACATGCAAAATGTCAGGCAACTCTGTTATACAGAGCCAGAGTTATTAAACTGCAAAATTTTAGGTTTAACATAGAAGTGACCGGACACCCCTAACTATAACTGCACTACCGTTCAGCTATAATATCTATCTATCTATCTATCTATCTATCTATCTATCTATCTATCTGTCTGCCTGTCTATCTATCTCTCTATCTATCTATTCATTGCAAAAAAACTACATCAATGCAACTGTTAGGGGATTTTATTAAAGTGTAAAAAGCTGGTAAATTTGACATTATTGTTACCAACCCTACCACCCTCCCCACCCCTCTACCCTCTACACACCAGTAGATATTAGGGTGTGCTTTGGAGTCATTTGGCCTAACCCTCACTCCATTCTCCTATACTGTACCATTTCATCTTGTTTACACATGGAATGGGGTGAGAGTTAATGCAGACAACTCCAAGGCTCACCCTGATGCCTGTTGGTGTGTAGAGGGTGGAGGGGTGGGGGTGGTAGGGTTGGTAATTCTAACATTGAATTTCCCAGCTATTTATGCTTTAATAAAAACCCTAAATGATGCATTAACGTAATTATTTGCAGTGAAAGATATATACAGTATATATATATTTAATATATGGATGTTCAATTTAATAGGTCTGTAAAGCATATAAAAAAAATCCGGTAATACCCTCAAAGGTTTAGTGATAATAGTATTGTCAATCACTGGTAATAGTATTGTCAATCACTTTTAATAGTATAGTTTTATGCTGATAATACAATCGTTGCAAGCTTCAGAAAGTATATGTTCTGCCTCATGTCCTAAGCGTGCCTTCTCGTTGGCCACTTTTCCTCTGTGGGCAGGCAGAACAGTTTAAAAAACATGTCGGTCATTCTGTCACTTAGCAAGGGTGAACTGGTTTCTCCGGTGTTATTTTCTTTTCCCCGATCAGCAAATTAAAATATCTGGTTGATCCTGCCATTCCACTGGTGAAGTGCAGGTAAGATCTAATTTTTTTGAGAAAAGAGGCAGATGCCAGCAACTGCCAGGAGCGAGCAGTCAGCTGAAGACACAGCACGAGACAGTGTGGCAGTTCACCATGACCCACACTCCTTAACTGAACTGGTGAACCGCCTGTCTGAAAAGACCCCAAAACACACTCCGATCCATATATTAAAAAAAATAAAGTATGGTTCCGTGTGTATTACCGGTCAGCAATACCATCTTACTGTTCTGGACATGTAGGAACCTCTCAAGCTTCGATCTCGAGGTTCCTACATGTCCAGAACCTCTCAATGGTATTACTGACGGTAATACACATAGAACCATACATTTTATATATATATATATATATATATATATATATATATTCATTGCAAAAAAATTGTTAATGCACCAGTTAGGGTTAAAGTGACAAAAGTGGGGAAATGAGATGTTAGGATCGAGCCCCTAACCCCACCACTCCATCCTCCACAGACCGACAGATGCCAGGGTGTGCCATGAGATTATCAGGCCCAACTCTGACCCCATTCCAAGTGTAAACAAGTTGATGTGCTACAGTAAAGGAGAATGGGGTGAGAATTAGGCCTCACGAACCCATGGCAGTCCCTGCATCAGTCAGTCTGTAGAAGATGGGATGTCAGGTGGTGGGGTGTTTAGGGGCTCAACACTAACATCTCATTTACCCACTTTTGTCACTTTAACCATAACTGATGCATTAGCAAAGTATTTTTTACAATGAATTTCCTTACTGTTTGAAAAAGTATAAGGTAACTAGTAAATGGTATGTATAAGTGGGAGCCACCAAGCTGCCCATTTCTGCATAATGATATGTGTCTGTGGGAGCATGGGCCTTCCGGGCCCTGCGCTCCCACTTACACATAACTATGGAGCCATACAGCAGCTCTATAGGGCCAGGAACACTTGTAACACTAATTTTCCAATATCTCAGCAACCATAGCAGCTATAAAAAAAAATTCAAGTACCGTTGTAATCATGACAGTGAAACCTTCACACAAGATGCATTGACTAAATCTGTATCTTGCATTGTTTCTGAAATACAGGCACTGAAAAGCGTCGTGTGTGCCACAGTGTTATCCTATGGGAAAAATCTCAACTTTATAATGGCATATCTATGGAACCGATAACATTTTTTACACCTCAACAGCATGAGTCACATTTCAGAGACACCCCCTTTATACCCCATAAATTTCAAGCCAAAAGCCCAAACTGTTTATTTACAGTGCACTGGCAAAGTTTTTAAAAAGGTTTTTTGGAAAGTAATGTACCTGGTAACTAGTAAGTATTGGTGGGTGCACGGGCCGTCAGAGCCCCATGCTCCCACCAAGCTGCCCATTTGTGAATAATAATATGCATGTGTGGGAGTGCGGGCCCACTTTCACATAACAATGGAGCCATACAGTAGCCCCATAGGGCTGAAAAGAAATCCTTGTAACACTAATTTGCCAATATCTCAGTAATCGTACAAGTTATGAAAACAATTCCACTGCAGCTGTAATCATGACTTTGAAACTTCCATGTGTGCTTAGTGTGTGACCTAAACCGCGGGTAACGAAGAATCCATATCTCGCATGGTTTCTGAGATACGGGCACCAAACTTCGCTATGGGCACCACAATGTTATCCTGTGGAAAAAAATCTCAGCTTCATGATGGCATATCTTTGTAACTGATTCACTTTTGAACACCTAAATAGCATAATTCACATCTCTGAGACATCCCTTTTATATCTTGCAAATTTCAAGCCAAAAGACCAAACCATTTATTTACAGTGCAGTGGCAAAGTTTTTGAAATCCTAGTTCACAAGGTGTCGAAATCCTCATTTACGAGTGTCAAAGGGTGTGGGTGCAATGATGGACACTGAGACCACAGTAAGGTGGCAAGGCTTAAAGTTACCAAGCCAAATCTTTTATTAAGTAGAGACAAGTAAATAACCAAATAAAACTTGCGAACTTGCAACGTCAAAAGAAATACAAAAGATACAAAAAACAAAACAATACTCCAGTCTTCCAAGGACTATTCCAGCAATGAGCTGTCCTGGATTCAAAAAGAATCTTAGTCTGAAGAGTTGCAGACTAACACTTTGGACCAGCACCTACTGATCCTCCAACGAAATCTGAACGTTCCACAGGATGAGTTCCCTTTTATACTAGGAACCCATCAGGTGACCACATCAGACTCCGCCCCTTTTAAACCGTAAACATATTTTTTTAAATATACCTTTCTTTTGTTAGGTCCAAAAGTGTGCACACATTACCTTGCATATTTATACATCTAACATATTCATAGAATCAAAAAAAAGCAAGCCTGAACAATTTTAACATCATTATCTCTGGACTAGCCCCTCCCTCCACTTACACACAGCATAAAAATGGAGAGGAGAGGGATGGCTGGCACCTAGCAGAACATAGCAGGGATCTGAACAGGTCCCAAACAGACCCACCTCTGTTACCAGGCTTGGATTTCTCATTATTTGGGTAAGAACTGCTTACTTCATGTATTAGAAATGAGACCAAACACTTGTTTCTAAGGCAGGTGACTTACACATTTTCAACATGCTTGAACTTCTGTTTACAATTGTCTGAATTTCTAACTTGAACTAGTAAAGAGGGCAGGGCAAGGCTAGCAAGTAGCACACACAGCAGTTGTTACATGGCTCACCTCACTCAGCCTCAGTCACAATATATTAATTTACATTATTAAAGAAAAAACTTAATGCTGCATTTGTTTGCTTACTAGCATTGCTATGAAAAGCACTGGACTTAGCAGCAAAACCTTTTTGGATTGGACAACCAACCTAGTTTGTTACTAAACTGTTAGTGCACTACATCTTATACCTTTCTTCTTTATAGAAACAAGGAATATAAACAAACTGGAAAAACAAAAGCAAAATAGCAGCAGACATTCCTGTGCCTCAATAAATAAATGTTTAAGGCTGCAGACTGCTGCACCAGCATTATTATGGTTTGTTGCTTTTGGAGGTCGAGCACCACAATTCCACATCTGCAGAAAGACAGTGAAGGATTTAGTAAGAGGAGGAGATGTCCCATTCCAGGTGGCCAGTCTGAAATAAGGAACGAGGGATAGACCAGAAAGAAAAAGAATAGCAAGGTCACACACATATGCTACTGCAGTAGGCTTCACACATACAAAGTGAGCAGAATTATGGAAGGGTACTAGTGCTCTCTCACACTCCTCCCCACTTAAGAGGAAACTATACCCTTAGTGTACTAACTCTTTATAGTTTCCAGTTTTGGTAAAATGTATGCACAATCATCAGATTTCTCTCTCTCCAAGGAGGGAGAGATGGAGCTTTAGCCCACCCACTCCCAAAGCTCCACCTCGGGGACCCTTTGAAACAAAATAAACAACAAATGAAGGTTATAACGAACCTTTCACTTCACTTGCATTTTCTCCGAGGTCTGACTGTGCACATTGATCTGCCCCATAACAGGACATGAAATCTGCATTCTTATTAGCAGTACCAGGTCGGTGGTGTACAGTGAATTTATATGGCTGTAAGGCCAAATACCACCGCATTATTCTGGGGTTCTTATCTTTCATTACATGGAGCCAGCAGAGTGGGTTATGGTCTGTTAATACTTCAAACTCCGCTCCCCATAAATAGAATTTAAGGGCTTCGATGGCCCACTTGATGGCAAAGCATTCTTTTTCTATAGCCGAATAGCGTGTTTCTCTTTCATGCAGTTTTCAATTTAAATAGTTGATGGGATGTTCTTCTCCATTTACCATCTGGGACAAAACAGCTCCTATACCTGAGTCTGAAGCATCTGTCTGTACCATAAAAGGCTGAGTAAAATCAGGACTTCTCAGTACGGGGGCTGCATACAAGTATGCCTTTATGGTACAGAAGGCCTTCTCACAGTCAGGGGGTCCATTTTACATTAGTGGGACAGTGTTTCTTCGTAAGATTGGTTAGAGGGGTGGCTATTGTGGCAAAGTTGGGGACAAACCTACGGTAATACCCTGCTAACCCCAGAAATGACCTAACATGTTTCTTTGTCAGGGGTCTAGGGCATTGTGCCACTGCATCAACCTTCTCGATTTCTGGTTTGACTTGCCCATTACCTATAAGGAAGAAGATATTTGGTTTCCTGCATTGCTCTCTACGCATTTGGATTGATTGATTGTCAAACCCACTTTCGTCAGAGGTCTAGAACAGCAGTGAGATGTTGTAAATGGGCCTCCCATGTAGGACTGTACACCATCACATCATCTAAATAAGCAGCGCAATAGGATTCATGTTGATGTAAGTCTGATCCATTAAGCTGAAATGTGGCAGGGGCACCATGTAGCCAAGAAGGGCATGGTAATGAAATGATACAGCCCTATGGGAGTGCTGAATGCTGTCTTCTCTTTAGAGGCCTCATCCAAAGGGATCTGCCAATACCCCTTCGTAAGATCGAATGTGGTGATGTATCTTGCATTGCCCAGTCTGTCCATTATGTCATCAATCCTAGGCATGGGGTAGGCATCAAATTTGGAGATAGCGTTTAGGCGTCTAAAATCAAGACAGAGGTGTATGCCACCTTCCTTTTTCTCCACCACTACAATTGGGAATGCCCACTCACTACCAGAGGATTCGATCACCCCAAGCTCTTGCATTTTTCTTACTTCCTTTATTACCTCCCCTCTCACTTTCTCTGGTAGGCGATAAGGTTTCTGTCTGATAGGGCTATTGGTAGTGACCTCTATATGATGCCTAATGCTATGTACTAACCCAGGCCTAGAGGTAAAGGACTGTGAATACTTAGCAAGAAGGAGGTCCAGCTCTGATCTCTGTTGTTCAGTCAGAGTGGCGTTAATGGTTAGATCACTCACTTCTCCTTTGCCTTCTAGCCTGTCGTAGGCTACCTCCATTTCACTGGTGTGAGTATGGTATAGGGACCTTGCCACTTCATCATAAGCTTCTCCGTAGTAGAAGGAAGTAACAATAGAACCTTATCCCCCTCTTGGAATGATTTGGTACCTACTCCTTGGTCATAATACCCCTTCTGTACACTTTGTTGGTGCAAATTATGGTGATGTGCCATCTGGGTAAACTTCAGCAACTGCATAAAGCTATCAGGTAATCAAGGGTGGTGCTGGGTCTCTTTGTTTCTCTCCTCCCATTGTTCCCTTACAATATCCAGGGACCCCTTGATTTCCTTCCATATAATAATTCAAAGGGGCAAATCCTGTGGAGGCTTGTGGTACCTCCCTGTATGCAAATAAAAGAAGCGGTAGGTATACATCCCACCTTTTTCCTTCATCCTCTACATATTTCTTCAGCATTCTTTTCAGGGTCTGGTTGAATCGCTCAACCAGACCATCTGTATGAGGATGATAGAGTGTGGTATGTATGGCCTTCACTACTAATGTCTCATACAGCCGGGCTAACATCCTAGAACAGAAGTTGCTCCCTCTGTTTGTCAGTATTTCCCTGGGTATCCTGACCCGACTGAACAGCTTGATTAACTCATCTGCAACTTTCTCTGCTGTCACAGTTCGGAGGGGGATAGCCTCAGAATATTTTGTGCAATAATCACATATTACCAAAATGAACCTGTTTCCTTTTGAGCTTTTTGGTAAAGGTCCTACCACATCCATGGCGATGCGGCTAAAAGGGGTGGTAATAAGGGGCAATGGCTGGAGGGACCGTATCTTTCGTGTCACAGAGCCACTTTCTGACAATCTGGGCAACTCGACAGTAGTCAGCTACCTGTGCGTGTATACCTGCCCAATAGAATCTTAATAGTAGCCTCTGCAAGGGTGTGGTCCCTACCAAATGACCTGCCAATGGATTTCATGTGCCAGATGCAGTAGTTTCTCTATACTTACTGGGCACTACTAATTTGGTCTATTTGCTCACCCATGGTGGGGTGTATCCATCTTCTATGTAACAAGTCATCTTTCATGACATAGGATGGTTCATTTCCTTTCACTGGTACCCCTACCAACTGCATAAATGGTGTCAGGGAACTATCATTCTTTTGTTCTTCACAAAACCCATCAGTTTTAATATCAGACAATACATCACTATCATTTGTCACATTTACAGTTTTAGTGTGTCTCTGAGTCCATTTATATTTTGCTTTCTTCCTTTCTCATCAAGACTTCGGTGTTTTGCCAGGCTCCCCATACACCTCATCATCGAATGGGAATAGTTGTGCCCACTGTTGTTCCTGTTTAGTTTGGGCACGGGTTGTTAGGGCACACACACTTTCTTCGGGATGGATTAAGCAAGAAAAGTCTGGATAATCATGCCCAATAATGACAGGAACAGGTAAAAGAGAACCAATCCAACAGTCATTTATGACTTCTCCTTATACCTGTAAATCAAGGTCAGTCACAGGATAATGATGTATGTCCCCATGGATGCAAATTACTGCTGTATGGGACCCTTTTCACCAGCTTGTTGAACCAAATCTGCTCTTACCAGGGTTTGTCTGCTTCCTGAGTCTATCAGTCCAGTAACCTCATGATTTCCAATCTTAACTGGTGTGACAAATTGTCCCCAATTGGCTAGGGCTAACTGCGTGACTGCAACTTTTCTTCGAGGGCAAAATCTAGCTATGTGCCCCTTCTTCTGGCATTCCCTGCAGATTATGTTGGGGTTATAGGGTCTATTAGCTTGGACAGTTTTAATACCCCCTTCAGTCACAGATGAAGCAATAGAAGAAGAAACAGGCCTTACCGTGGGTGGGGTTGCACCGGATCCAGGATGTCCACGTTGATGATTAGGATGAGCCGTAAGGTAATCCTCAGCTAGCATGATGGCTTTTTCTGCAGCATCTGAACGGTGTTCCCTCACCCATACCTGAACATCTGAGGGCAGGATATGAACCAACTGTTCCAGAATGATCATTTCAGGATATGTTCTATGGTCTTCACCCCTGGTTGTAGCCATTTCTGACACAAGTCCTTTAACCGGGTATAGGCCTCTCGGGGAGTGTCCACATTATGAAATTTGAAAGTCCTAAAGCGCTGTCGATAGGTCTCAGGGCTGATGTCATACCTTTGTAGGATGGCTTGTTTAACAGCATCATAGTGCTCTGCCTGGGTACTGTCCATGTGGCTGTATGCCAGCTGGGCTTTCCCAGATAGGTAAGGCACTAAGCGGATGACCCATTGGGTTCGGGGCCACCCACAAGCCTGAGCTATTCGCTCAAATGTTGTCATGTATGCCTCGATGTCGTCGGTTGCACCCAGTTTAGTCAACTTAATGTCTTTAGGGGTTTCTGCTGGTGGTGGATTATGTATCCCTATATCTCGGATGGCTCGCAGGGTATCATTCCACCGTGCCTCAGTCCTTTGTAGATCCATCTCTCTTTGCTTGTCCATAGCAATTTGTTTTACACATAGCCAATGCAACAGGCTGTGTATATCTTCTGGTGGTTCTTCAATGGTCTGTTCTGAGGTATCCTTGCCCTCCTCCTCCAGCTCTCCTTCCTTTTTGGCTGTTTTCTGAACATCTGGTCCCCAGACCAGGCAAAGGATCTCTCCATACTTGGCAGCCATAGTCCGTGAGAGAACTCCGCTGGGCTTACTGAGGGTCTGCTCCATTGTCTCCACCTGCATTCAGTGTCCACTGACTGGAAGGTACCAGTAACACCAGAGCATCCCACTTCTGACACCAATGTCAAAGGGTGTGGGTGCAATGATGGACACTGAGACCACAGTAAGGTGGCAAGGCTTAAAGTTACCAAGCCAAATCTTTTATTAAGTAGAGATAAGTAAATGACCAAATAAAACTTGCAAACTTGCAACGTCAAAAGAAATACAAAAGATACAAAAAACAAAACAATACTCCAGTCTTCCAAGGACTATTCCAGCAATGAGCTGTCCTGGATTCAAAAAAGAATCTTAGTCTGAAGAGTTGCAGACTAACACTTTGGACCAGCACCTACTAATCCTCCAATGAAATCTGAATGTTCCACAGGATGAGTTCCCTTTTATACTAGGAACCCATCAGGTGACCACATCAGACTCCGCCCCTTTTAAACCTTAAACATATTTTTTTAAATATACCTTTCTTTTGTTAGGTCCAAAAGTGTGCACACATTACCTTGCATATTTATACATCTAACATATTCATAGAATCAAAAAAAAGCAAGCCTGAACAATTTTAACATCATTATCTCTGGACTAGCCCCTCCCTCCACTTACACACAGCATAAAAATGGAGAGGAGAGGGATGGCTGGCACCTAGCAGAACATAGCAGGGATCTGAACAGGTCCCAAACAGACCCACCTCTGTTGCCAGGCTTGGATTTCTCATTATTTGGGTAAGAACTGCTTACTTCATGTATTAGAAATGAGACCAAACACTTGTTTCTAAGGCAGGTGACTTACACATTTTCAACATGCTTGAACTTCTGTTTACAATTGTCTGAATTTCTAACTTGAACTAGTAAAGAGGGCAGGGCAAGGCTAGCAAGTAGCACACAGCAGTTGTTACATGGCTCACCCACTCAGCCTCAGTCACAATATATTAATTTACATTATTAAAGAAAAAACTTAATGCTGCATTTGTTTGCTTACTAGCATTGCTATGAAAAGCACTGGACTTAGCAGCAAAATCTTTTGGATTGGACAACCAACCTAGTTTGTTACTAAACTGTTAGTGCACTACATCTTATACCTTTCTTCTTTATAGAAACAAGGAATATAAACAAACTGGAAAAACAAAAGCAAAATAGCAGCAGACATTCCTGTGCCTCAATAAATAAATGTTTAAGGCTGCAGACTGCTGCACCAGCATTATTTATGGCTTGTTGCTTTTGGGGGGGGGGGTCGAGCACCACAATTCCACATCTGCAGGAAGACAGTGAAGGATTTAGCAAGAAAGGAGGAGATGTCCCATTCCAGGTGGCCAGTCTGAAATAAGGAATGAGGGATAGACCAGAATGAAAAAGAATAGCAAGGTCACACACATATGCTACTGCAGTAGGCTTCACACATACAAAGTGAGCAGAATTATGGAAGGGTACTAGTGCTCTCTCACAACGAGTAATCCTTGAGTGTCAGATTTTGGCCGTCTGGTCCCCAAAGGGGATTTTGTCAGCTTGCAAAAGGGGATTGGCTCACAAATGGGGATTTTGACAGCTCATGAACGGGGATTTTGACACCTTGCAAACGAGGAATTGAAAAACCAATCCCTTTAGAGAGGTGTCAAAATCCCTGTTCACGAGCCAATCCTCATTTGTGAGAATGGCCATCTGGTTGCAAAATGAAGATTAAGGATTTTGACTGCTTGTGAAAGGGGATTCAAAAACCCAATACACTTTTGAGAGCTGACAAAATCCCAGTTTGTGAGCCAATCCTCTTCTGTGAGCTGTCAAAATCCCCATTTGTGAGCCGATCTTCATTCACGAGATATGGCCATCTGGTTCCTAAGTCACAATCAGGGATTTTGCTACCTCACAAAAGGGGATCGGCTTGTGAATGGGGATTTTGACACCTTGTGAACGAGGATTGGAGGTGAGTCGCAAATGAAGAATTTTAGAATTTAAAATGGCCATTTTTGGCCAGAACAAAGAAAACCAAAAGTATCGGTTTGTAGAAGGCATCACCCTGAAAAAAAAAACATTCATTATTTCATCAGCAAGTCACCCATGGAGCAAGCTATGACATTTTGTTTGAGGGGAAAATGAAAACAAAACGGCAGCTCGCAAACAAAGGATTTTTTCTCCTAAGCGGGGAATTTTTAAATCCCCATTTGTGAGGTTACAAAATCCTTGATCGTGAACCTACTCCCCTTTCACAAAACATACATATAAATCTTGGAGTGAACTGAGCATGCTCAGAACCCAAATATTAAAAATTAAATGACTTTGGAACGGATTAATATTTTTTCACCAAACCAACACTGGATAGTTCTTTAATACAAGCTCTTTACACTCTGAAAATTTCAGACCTCAATACCAAGCAGTGTGGCCACTGCACAATGGACAACAATCAGCAAAAAAGATGAAAAACACATTTTTTTGAACTTCGCTGTGCAAAAACCACAAGCCCGATTGACATACAAGTTGGAAAATCAAGAGATTTACTATATGATACCACACATTCCAAATTTTGTGCAAATCCATTCAACAGTTGCAAAGTTATTAATGTGCACAATCTGTGGTTTAACATTAAACTGCTTGCTCAACCCTAACTATACTGGCTAGACCACACTAGTTATAATGTATATATGTGTGTGTACATATATATATATATATATATTTATTTATGCAACAGGTGTGAACAATAAATGCATGCCATAAATAATGTGTATTAGAAACATAGAAACATAGACTTTGACGGCAGATAAGGACCGCTTGGCCCATCTAGTCTGCCCATTTCCCTACCTACAGGATAGGCCGTAGATCCTAGTTAACCAACAGCCTTGTATTGTAGCTACTGTGTAAATAAAACCATTTACATGCATAGTAAGTATGTCATCACTCATTTATGTACATAGTTACTATGTCATCACTCATTAATATACACAGTTGCTATGTCATCAGCCAGTTTAGAATGCTCAGCCTCAGTAGCAGTACTAATCATATTCAAATGCAAATAACTTTAAAACAAAAAAGATAGCATGGTACTGTGAGCACAAAAGTTGTCCAGCACAAAAATATCTACAAAATGAGTGGTGTTCCATTTATAGATACCTTTTAGTTTTTGTAGAATTAGCGAAAAACAGCAGAAAATTTTTATTCATTGAAAGATATCGGAATTACAATTCTTTGAGTCGATGACTCCTTTGCAAAGGCTCCACGTCATTAAGAACATACACCAAGTATCACAAACTGAGACGTTAGATACAACTATATACAATTGGCACCAGTAGAAACTTAAATCATATGGCATGGTTAAACTTAAAACACTGGTAGAGGGTTTAAACAGATTGGTGCCACGTATAATGCTGGTTATATCATCGGGATTTTAAGGAGGTTACGGATCAATACTTTAGATTCATGTGACAGTACTTGGTTTCATAGAGTCTAACAAAGTAGACCCTGAGTCAAGATATGATTAGAGTGAGATAGAGGATCCAGGCTTAGGGACAGCGTAGAGAGCCAGGAGGGAGGACCCCATATTTGAGGCGACTGGGACCCGGTAAGAGTTATCTACAGTCACAGGTAGTGGAGTTGAGGAGTGTCCTTAGACCAGCTTTAAATTGACCCAAACTGGATGTAAGGGAGATAGTGGACAGTAGCTTGTTTAGACATAATGGGGCACGATAACAGAAGGACCGTTGCCTAAGGGAGGTTCTACAGTGAGGCACAAGTATGGGGGTATTTGCGGAGTCTCATGTGGCCCTCCTGAGGGAGGCTGTTTGAATAAGAGGGCAGAGGCCTGTTGGAGCTTGTTTGTGTAGTATCTTCCTTGCTAGAAGGCAGGTGTGATACTTCACCCTATTCTGGAAATTTAGCCAGCCAGTAATTTTATAAAGCTCACAAGTATGGGTGAGCCTATTACAGTTCGAGACAAGATGGCAGGCCTTGTTGAGGGAGAGGTTGATGTTGCGCAGGGCAGTATGGCAGACCCATAAATTACTATGCCATAGTCCACCAGGGGTAGAATAGAAGAAGACACTGCTAGATGCATTGCAAGTGGTGGATCGCAGTGCCGATGTCTGTGAAGGATCCCTAACCTTGTATTCACAGAGGAGGATACTTGCTGAATGTGAGTGTGATATGTAAGGGAGGAGTCCAACAAGACTCCCAGGTATTTGAAACTGTCAACCTGTTCTAGAATGATGACATATGTGTTTGTAATGATTAGTGGCATGTTACAGACTGGGTTTTGGTGGTGAGAGAAGATTATAGCGTTTGTCTTTTTATAGTTAATTATTAGGCGGTGTTCAGAAAACCAGGTTTCGAGCTCATCAAAGAAGGTCTGCAGGGCAGCCTGTAGTGTGTTGAGATGTTGATGTTTCCAAAGTTAAGTTTTTTTGCACTTTTTCAATAAATAAATACAAATAACTTTAAAACAAAAACTGATAGCATTGTACGTTGAGCACAGAAGTTGTTCAGCACAAAATTATCTACAAACTAAGAGGTGTCTCATATATAGATGCCTTTTAGATTGTTTTATAATCAACAAAAAATGGCAGACAATTCAGTTTTCATTCACTTTTTCTGGTGAACAAATTCCTCCCCCCCAAAAAATGTAAAAACAAAAGACTTATGAATCAAACTTTTTCCTTTTGTACTGTCCATGATGTAAAGTTGCAGCATTCATAGCAACTGCATAGCAACCACTATACTAAGCTGAGCTACCCTGGGAGAACCACAAAAAGTCCATGTATGTTAACATGAAAAATTAAATAAACAATTGAAAACAAAACTCCTTACACAATCCCAAATAATCCCTACTGCATAAATGAAATACATAACAGGGACCTTGTGGAATACATGATTTATTTTCACTCAAGCTGTTTGACCTTGGGCACAGCACTCATGGCTTACGTCACTTATGAGATTACCCAAGGTCAAACAGCTCTTGTGAAAATCAATCATGTATTGCACAGGTCACTGTTATGTCCTATATATATATATATATATTATAGTGACATGGTCACGCCACTATAGTTAGAGTTCAATGGTCAGTTACATACTAAAGCAAAAGTTTGGGCGTTAATAACTTTGGACCCATTCAATGGATTTGCCTGAAATTTGGTACGCATGTTGGGGCATTGTAGATCTCTTGATTTGCCAAATTGCGTTTCAGTTGGAGTGCCAGTCTTTGTGTACAAAAGCGCTGAAAAATGCAAAATTATACATTTTTGGAGGCATCTTTTGGCATTCTGAATGTGGTCCTGCACAGCCACCATGTGGTGTGCTGCTCTGCAAGATGGCTTGTTTGAAAGAGCGTTGGTGGCCGAACATGCCGCTTTTTGTTTGGTGAAAAAATATTAAGGCATTCAAAAGTTATGGCAATTTTAAGTTCCCATTATAAGTCAATGGAAAAATTTATATATATATCCTGCGATCAAAGAATGGGGTTCTGGCCATCTCGTCCCGCCTGGCGGTCAAAGAATTTGCAGCCTCGTGGTTCAAGAATCTTTGTCCCCGATGATTTTTTCAAATTATTTGATCACGGGGTCTGCCATCTTGCTTTCAGTTTTCTGATTGCACAAACACAAATATCTCGGCTCAGGGGTCACTTCTGAAGTAAAACTTCGGTGGGTTTTACTCAGGGGACCCCGATCTATCAAGCCATGGCTTTGGATCCATCCAAATCAGTCTAAAAATAGAGTTTCCAGCTTTTAAATTCTTTGTTCATGGCTCACTTACAATCTTTGATTGCAAGCCTGCAAAGTATTTGATCGTGAGAATCTTTGATCGTGATCATGCATCGAAAGCGAGGGACGAGATGGCCAGATTTAAAATTGAATTTTTGTAGCCTGGGGTGTCCTATAACATTATTTATTTGTTTTATTTTATTTTATTGAAATCTAGGATTACAAATACCTTTGAGCAGGAACTGCTCGTTTACAAAGGTTCCATGTCGAAGGAATGGGGGTATACATACATACATACAAAGGTCAACATAGTAATATATAGTTACACAATAAAAAGTAGTAAGAGACTGAGGCTTAGGAAATTCCAGTAATTCAAAATGTGCCAAATGTTAGGTAGCATGACATACCAGCCAAGGGCAATCTTAGAAATAAGTGCTGCTGAGGAGGGTATGCAGGCAGGAAAGTCATTATCAGAGGGTAGAGGGTGAGGGTAGAGCTCTAAAGGGAGGAGGGAGGGATAAAAGTCAGGAAATGCCTGGGGGAGGAAAGGGAGAGATGGCAAGGGGTAGGCAGGTAGGAGGGGGCAAGGAGGGGAGAGATAGTTGTCAAGACTGAAGTGGAGGGCAGTGAGCGGTGGGCCTCTGATTAGGCGAGGCAGTCACAATGACTAGTTGAAATGAGATGAAGTTGGAGTTGTGTCTTAAAAGGGCCAGAGCAGCAGCAATAAGAGTTTCTTTGTTGAGAGTATTGTACCACTGTGGTCTCTGTGGGCAAAAGGCCCTCTGGCCCATGGTAGTCCGGCATCTGGGGACAAGGAAGAAGAAGTTGTTGTGAACTTCTAGTTCACTGGGTGCCGCGGTGGTCAATAAGGAGCTTTTCAATGCCGGGGCATGACCCCAAGGAGGACTTTTGGCTAAGAGGCAGGTTTGATACTGTATCTGGCTGATGAGAGGAAGCCATCCTGCCTGAGTGTACAGGTCACAAGTGTGTGTTGGTGTCAGCCCCAGTTAGCAGCCTGCATGCTTTGTTGAGTGCAACTGTAATTCTGCGGAGGGCAGAGGTGGAGGCAGAGCCATAAATTGCTAGTCCGTAATCGATGATGGAGGTGACAGAGCTGTTGATAGCCAACCGGAGAGTGTCAGGAGTCATGCAGTGTTTGTGTCTGTAGAGCAGGCCTATATGGATGTTGGTGGCTTTGGCGACAGACTCTATGTGCTGATGGTAGGAGAGTGAGCTGTCCAATGTGACACCTAGGTATTTAAAATCAGGAACGTGTTCAAGTAAGGTCCCTGTTTGGTTTTGGATGGTGAGGTCACAGGATTTGTATTTGCTCCTGGCATTGTAGAAGGTCATAACCTTTGTTTTGCTGTGGTTCATGACCAGTTTGTGTGACTTGAACCATTCTTCAATGCACATGAATTCAAGCTGTAATTGTTTCTCAAGGAGCTCTGCATTTTGGTGGTTGGTGAACATGACTGCGTCATCAGTGTAGAGCAGTAATTTCTAGTGGCAGACACTGGGAAGGTCGTTGAGGAAGAGGCTGAAGAGTAGTGGCCCCAGAATGGACCCCTGTGGGACCCCTGAAAGGACTGGCTTTTCTTCCGAGGTGACACCGGCAATCCTAACCAGCTGGACCCTTTCCCCAAGGTAGCTTGAAAACCAGAGCAGCGCTTCATTGGAGAGCCCAATGTTTGATAATTGCTTGAGTAGGAGTGGGTGGTTCACAGTATCAAAGGCTTTCGTAAGGTCAATGAATACTGCCCCTACACAGTTTCCTTGATCAAGCGTAGTATGGATGAAGCCCATGAATTCTAATAGTGCAGTGGTGGTACTGTGCCGTTTTCGGAAACCATGTTGCTCAGGACACTGGATGTCATATTTTTCCGTGTACTTGACTAGTTGGTCTGAGGCGATGCGCTCCAGGGCCTTAGACAATGGAGGGAGGATGGAGATAGGTCTGTAGTTGGAGTGCAGTGATTTGTCTCCACTTTTGTGTACCGGTGTGATGGTCGCCTGTTTCCAGTGAGATGGGAACTGGGACATCCATAGTGATAGATTGATGACCTTTGTCAGGGGTTCAAGGACTTCTTCAAGGACAAGTGCTAACAACTTCAGGTCAAGGGAGTCACCGCTGTAGCCTGCATTGTGAATGGCCTTCCGAATATAGGTTCTGGCTTCATGCACTGGGATCTCCTTGAAGTAGAATTGTGGGGCAGGGTGTAGGAGAGGAGTAGTTGCAGGAGGGTTACTACTAGAGGGGGCATCAAAGAAATTAGAAGGGAGAACACTATCCAAGTTGGAGAACACATTGTTAAAGGCAGTGGTGATTGTGTACAGGTCAGATGTTGGTGTACCATTTATGTTGAGCATTTAAGGGTGGGTTTTGCTCAAGGGGCTAAGCTCTCCCCATCTCAATACACAAATAGTTATTTTCATAATTCTTGGTAGTCTAGCGGCCCCCTCCCCATCATGGTAATCTACATAACCATGCTTCTAGCCCTGGTAATCTAGTGGCCCCCCAAATGAGTACCTTATGAATATGTTTCTATCCCTGGTAGTCTAGTGGCCCCCCCGATGTCTGTTTATTTATATATTCTAAAAATATCCCTGGTAATCAATTTGGATTTTAAATGTCCATTTTAAATCTGGCCATCGCATCCCTCTCTCTTTGTTCGTGAGCGAGCAATTTCTCTGACCGTGGCTCTACAAATTCTTTGATCACAAGATTCTTTGATCCCGATCGTGCGTCGCGAGCAAGGGGTGAGATGGCCAGATAAAAAAATCAATTTTCTTAGCTCAGGGGTGTCCTAGGAAGACAAATGAGGGTGGGTCTTACTCAGGGGGCTTCGTTCTGATGAACCATGGCAGTGGTTTACTGCAATTATGTGAAGTTTGTGAATTACACAACTTTTAATTCTTTGGTCGTGACCCTGCAAATTCTTTGATCATGAGCCTGCAAATTCTTTGACCATGAGATTCTTTGATTGCGATCATGCATCATGAGCGAGGGACGAGATGGCCTAATTTAAAATTCAATTTTCTCAGCCCAGGGGTGTCCTAGGAAGTCAAATGAGGGCGGTTCTTACTCAGGGGACTCCATTCTGTCCAACCATGGTGGTGGTTTACCACAATTTGTTTAGTTTTTTGATTTATAAGGTTTTTAAATCTTTGTTCATGAGCCTGCAAATTCTTTGATTGTGAGCCTACAAATTCTTTGATCGTGAGATTCTTTGACCGCCATCTTTGATCGCCAGGGAGGGACAAGATGGCCAGATTTTTTATAATGGAATAGATAGGAAAAGTTTAGTAATCTTTGATATTGAATATCTCGGAAATGGTTTGGACTTTTTACTTGAAATTTGGAGGATGTTTATGGCATGTCTTGTAGATGTGAATTATGGTGTTTATGTGTCAGAGAAAATTTATTTTGTGGAGATATTGTGTGACGCACTTTACGTGTTGCGCACAGTGTTTTGCTTGTGATGGTGGCTTGAAACTGATAGGATACCTAGTCTTAGTGTCATGGATGTAGTTTTCAGTCATTGTGTGTGTTAAATGTCAACAGATGCGGAACTGTGCCAGTCTGTCGAATGAAAATCTCATACGTTAAAATGTTATATCTCAGACACGGTTTGGTCTTTTCACTTGAAATTTGGAGGGTGTTGACAGCATGTCATGTGAATGAAAATTTACAGTGTTTCCATGTCAGAAATTTTTTTTTGGCTGCAGATATGGCGTGGTGAAGTTTACGTTCTGCAGACAGCGTTTTGCTTGTGGTGGTGGCTTGAAATTGATAGGATACCTAACCTTAGTGTCATGGATGTAGTTTTCAGTCATTGTGTATGTTAAATGTCAACAGGTGCAGAACTGTGCCACTCTGATGAATGAAAATTTCAAATTTTGATATGTCATATCTTGGACACAGTTTAGTTTTTTACTTGAAATTTGGAGCATGCTGACGGCATGTCCTGTAGATGTTAATAGAGGTGTTTATGTGTCAAACAATATATTTTTTGTGGACATATTGTGTGGTGCAGTTTACACTTTGTGGAGATCGTTTTCTATTCTTCTACTAGATTAACATTTGTTTGGTGGCTGGTCTTGCTGTTGTGAATGTACTTTTTAGTCATTGGGTGTGTAACGTGGCATGATATTTACAAGTTTGTGAGAGGGGCCCTGTGCTCCCACCAACTTGTACAACTTTCTACTTTTCTATTCTTTCTTAAAAAGTAAGGAAATTCTGTGCAAAAACTTTGTTAATGCATCAGTTAGGGTTCTTCTACAGTGAAAAAGGTGAGTAAATTTGATTTTGGGTTCCCACCCCTGCACCCCACCTCAGCCCGCCCCCACAAACAGGCATCAGGGTGTGCGTTGGGGTCCTTGGCTAACTCTCATCCCATTCTTCTACACTGCACCACCTCAGCTTGTTTACACATGGGATGGGGTGAGAGTTGAGGCCAAGGACCCCAATGCACCCAATGCCTGTTGGTGGGGGCAGGCTGGAGTGGGGGCAAGGGGGAACCCTAAACTGAATTTCCCCTACTTTTTCACCAGAAGAACCCTAACTGATGCATTAATGAAGTTTTTGTATTGAATATATATATATAGTTATCTAAAAGTTTACTACATTGCAGTACCACTGAGTCACTCAAGTTCAATTTGCATATATTTCTGAAATAAAGAATTGTTGAGTACCTAGAGGCCAGTGGGGCACAGGACCCAAGGCAGCATGGATTCACAGTGGGAAGGTCATGTCAGACAAATCTAATTGATTTCTTTGACTGGGTGACCAAAGTAGTAGACCAGGGAGGGACTGTGGACATGGCCTACCTAGACTTTAGCAAGGCGTGTGACACAGTCCCACACAAAAGATTAATAAACAAATTAGCTAGCATGGGAGTGGGTTCCAGGGTGGTAGCCTGGGTAAAACACTGGCTGGACAACAGGACACAGTGGGTAATAGTAAGTGGAATCCACAGTGAAGAAAAGAGGGTTACTAGTGGGGTACTGCAGGGTTCAGTACTGGGGCCATTCCTTTTTAATGTCTATATAAGTAACATTGCAGAGGGACTGGAAGGGAAAGTATGTCTCTTTACAGATGACACAAAGATCTGCAACAGGGTTGACACGCAAGGTTGGGTAGAAAGGATGAAAAGGGACTTGGCAAGGTTGGAGGAATGGTCAAATGTATGGCAGATTAGATTCAACGCAAAGAAGTGCAAAGTAATGCACCTGAGAAACAAAAACCCAGGGGAAGAGTACACAATGGGGGGTGAAATGCTGACAACAACCAAAATGGAAAGGAACCTGGGGTAGTCATATCAGATGACCTAAAGGTGGGCCAGCAATGTGCGAATGCAGTAAGGAGGGCTGGGGGGATACTGGGATGCATAGGGAAAGGCATCACCAGTAGAAAACAGGAAGTTTTTGGCCCTCTGCACAGAAAGTTGGTAAGACCACATCTGGAGTACTGTGTACAGTTCTGGAGACCCCATCTCTGCAAAGGCATAGACAAGGTGGATGCTGTCTAGAGGAGGGCAACCAAAATGGTACAGGGTCTGCACCAGAAGACATATGAAGAAAGACTAAAGGAGCTTAAGATGTACAGCTTTGAGGAAAGGAGGGACATGATAGAAACTTCAACTAGCTCAAGGGAATCAACAAAGTCCAAGAGGGTAGCATCTTTCAGAAAATGAGATGTGCAAGAACAAGAGGGCACAATTTGAAGATAGAAAGGGGATGGCTCAGAAGTAATGTGAGGAAGTATTTCTTCACAGAGAGGGTTGTGGATGCATGGAACAGCCTTTCTGAGGAGGTCGTAGAGTCAAAAACAGTGGGGGAATTCAAGAATGCATTGGACAGACATAAGGCAATTCTAGTGGGGGGTAGGAGGAAGTAGGCTGTTGGTTAACTAGGATCTGCAGCTTATCCATTAGGTAGGGAAATGGGCAGACTAGGTGGGCCAAGCGGTCCTTATCTGCCATCAGATTCTATGTTTCTATGTTTCCACATCTATATATATATATCATATTCATTGCAAAAAACTCTGTTAGTGCATCCATTAGGGTTGATGTTACAGCAACAAAAGTTTGGAAATTCAATGTTAGGGTTACCACCCTGCCCCACCTCCCCCCCCCACCCCCACCCTACAGGCACCAACAGGCACTGGCATGTGCCATGGGGTTATCAGGCCCAACTCTCACCCCATTCCATGTGCAAACAAGCTGACACTACAGAATAGGAGAATGGGGTGAGAGTTAGGTCTCACGACCCCATAGCATGTCCCAGTGCCTGTTGGTGCCTGTAGGGTGGGTGGGGGGTGGTAGGGGTGGTAACCCTAACATCAAATTTCCCAACTTTTGTTGCTGTGACATCAACCCTAACTGATGCATTAACAGAGTTTTTTTGGAAAGAATTTCCCTTCTTTTTGAGAAAGTGTAACGTAAGTGGTTAGTGGTATGTGTTTGTGGGAGCACGGGCCCTGCACTCACTTCACATTGTCCATTTGTTGTGTAATGGTATGTGTATTTTGGAGCTTGGGCCCTCCGGGCACTGTGCTCCCACTTACGCATAAATATGGAGCCATACAGCAACACCAAAGTACTAAAAAGGAACCCTTGTAACACTTATTTGGCAACATCTCAGCAACCGTAGCAACTATGGAAAAACTTCCACTGCTGCTGTAATCATGACTTTGAAACCTCCACACATGCGCTGCAGATAGTGAAAAATCCGTATCTCAAATTGTTTTCAAGACACGGGCACCGAAACACGCCATAGGCATCGCAATGTTATCCTATGGGAAATTTCTCAACTTTGGAATGCTGTAACTATGGGACTGTTAAATGTTTTGGGACTAAACCACTAAAAAGCATATCTGTGGGACCAGGGCTTGCCACCCTGCAAATTTCAGCACAAAAGCACAAACCATCTTGGCACAATGAAGAGACAAATAAGACAACACATGGGACAATGTTTTCAAGTAGTGTTTTTGTGATGACTTTAATGTGTTCACGGAACCCCTATCCCTATAATGGGAATGTTTTTGAGCACAAAAATGTGTTGCCAAGCCACCTTTTTTGTGTGTGAGGTTGTTACTGCGCACACAAAAAGGTTTTGTGGCAACAAAATGGCATAATGGTGGACAAATGTTGAAAAGCATATTTCCAGGCTACCTGCACAAAAACTGATGCCAGGGTCATGTTCCTCAGGACCCAATTGGATAAACACAAGTGTTGGAGTTTAGCAAGAGGCAATATTTTTAATTTACAATGTGTTTTGTCTCTTGCTAACTGAAAACAAGATGGTGGCAGCACAAAACAAAATTCCAGAGCACGACAACAAAAAAGTGTTCTTGAAAGTTTTCGCAGTACACAGATAAATTCCATGTGTAATCATTCCCATTCCCATTCCATGTGTTATCATATTCACAAGTCACAGAAAAGAAGAATGAGAGGAGATTTAGGCCTCACAACCAGAAAGACACACCCGTCAGCTGTCAATCTCAGGATGATGGGCAGGTCCGGGGAAGGTCAACCTTAAATGCTTCATTTCCTTACTTTTTGTGTTTTAACTCATTCACACCACAAGAGCTGTTTGGGACTTCCACCACTTGTGCAAAGTTGATCAGAGTGACAAAGTTGATCAGCACAACATTACCTTTCCAACGGTGCTATGTAATCAACTGTAATCATTTGGTTTTTATTTTATACTAGCTGAAATCCCAAACAACTGCGAGTTTTTTCAGATTTTTTCAAGGTGCTAAGTTGAGGCTTGAGAGACAAATGTCAGCCATGCACACCTTACCTTAAACAAATGCAAATAACTCGTAAAGTATACATGATAGACACAAAGTAGCAGTGGGAAAATTGTTCAGCACAAAATTACCTTTCTAATGGTGCTATGCGATCAATTGTAATCCATCTAGTTTTTATTTTATACTAGCTGAAACACCAAACAACTGGTTTTTTTTTCAGATTTATTCAAGGTGCTTAGGTGAGGCTTGAGAGACAAATGCCAGCCATGCACACCATACCTTAAACAAATGTGAATAACTCCTAAGGGGTACATGATAGACAAAAAGTATCAGTAGCAACATTTTTCAGCACAAAATTACCTTTCTAATGGTGCTATGCAATCAATTCTAAGCAATTTGGTTTGTTTAATATTTAGGTACAAACTGCGGACTTCCTCAGACGTTTCCTGGCTTGAGTGAAAGTCAGCTGAGTACGTCTACAGGCATTATTGGCCTGAGTGGCTATGCTTTCAGACGCCACTTACAGGCATATCTAGGCCTGAATGAGTTAACCCTAAATGATGCATTAACACAGTTTTTTGCATATAATTTCCTTACTTTTTGAGAAAGAATATAAAAGTAAAAAGTCGTGGAAGTTGGTGGGAGTGTGGGTCCTCTGGGCCTGTCTCCCAACTAAGTCCTAAAGTAAAAAGTCACGTAGTTGGTGGGAGTGTGGGCCCTTTGGGCCCCATGCTCCCACTAACTTCTAAATCTCTGTGTAAGATAAGACTACAAGTACTGAATATCACATGTATTGCTGGGAGCGCATATGAGTGGGCGCATGGGTCCTGAAAGCTCCCACCACATTGAAAGAAAGCAAAGCGTCAGTCATCAGAGTGGATAATTCAACACTTGTTTACATCTCAGACACGTAACCACTGGAAATTACCTCCATGGCAGTGACACTAGGCACCCTTTAAATGTGAAGCAAGTACCCAAAGTGTGTCATGCAATATGTCTACAGCAAATTAATTTTCCAACAGCTAAACACCATAATTCACATGTACAGGACATCTCCTGAAGATCCTCCAAATTTAAATGTAAAAGACGAAACCATTTCCAAGATACAACATGTGAAAGTTTGAGATTTTCATTCGTTGGAATGGCAGAGTTCCACACCTGTAAAGATTTTAGACACCTAATGACTGAAAAGTACATCCATGGCAGTAAGGCTAGCTACCGTATAAATTTCAAGCCACTCCAAGAATGGAAAACTGCGCCATGCAATATCTTCACAGAAAATGTGTTGTCTGACACGTAAACACCATAATTCACATCTACAGCACATGCCATCAACACCCTTCAAATTTCATTAAAAAGACCAAACCGTTTACAAGATATTTAAAGTTAAACATTGTCAAAAGTGGCCTATCTGTTGTATTAAAATCTGGCCATCTAGTCCCGCCCTCGTGATCAAAGATCACAATCAAAGAATCTAGTGGTCAAAGAATTTGCAGGCTCACAATCAAAGAATTCCCAGGCTCACGGTCGAAGAATAAAAGATAGTGAAACTCGAGTTTTAGGCAGAAATACATGAAACCACCACCATGCCTCGATAGAAAGAAGCCCCCTGAGCAAAACCCACCCTCATTTGTGTTAGTAACCCACCCCTGAGCTGAGAAAACAGATTTTTTCTAGTCTCGGCCTCACAATCAAAGATCGCGGTCAAAGAATCTCGCGATCAAAGAATTTGCAGGCTTGCGATCTAAGATAGTTAGCGAGCAGCGATCATAGAATTAAAATGTTCAAAACTCTATTTTTTGAACAGTTTGAAGGAAACCACAGCCATGGGTCAATATAACGAAGCCCCCTGAGTAAAACCCATCCAAGTTTTACTTCAGGAGTGACCCCTGAGCCGAGATATTTGACTTCTTCCGATGGCAAACTTAAAGCAAGATGGCAGCCATCACGATCAAAGAATTCTGGTGATCAAAGATTCTTTGACTGTGAGGCTGCAAATTCTTTGATCGGGAGGAGGGTCCAGATGGCCAAAATCCCATTCTTTGTTCGTAAAATAACCATATAAATTTTCCCATTGACTTATAATGGGAACTTAAAAGTTTAATAACTTTTGAATGGATTAATATTTTTTCACCAAACAAAACGTGGCATGCTCATTCACCAAAGCTCTTTCAGACAAGCCAACTTGCAGAGAGGCATGCCACACAGCGGTCGTGCAGCACCATGGACAAAATCCCCAAAACTGCCCACATAACTGGCGAAAAGTGCATTTTTTAGTGTTTTAGTGCGCAAAGACTGTAAGTCCGACCAAAATGAAATTTGGCAGATCAAGAGATCTACTATGTCCCACCACACATACCACATTGCATGCAAATCTGTAGAACAGGTCAAAAGTTATTAACGTGCAAAATTTCAAGTTTAACATAGAAGTGCCTTCATAACCCTAAATATAGTATATGTAATAGATAACCCACTCTTAGGTGTGCGGTTGCGCTCTGATATACGGACGCCTTGGTGTGCATTGTACTCACGAGGCCACATGCCGAGTGCGTCAACATCACCAAAGCGTGCATGTATATTAAGCACCGTGATCCTAGAGTGGGTTATCTATCTTGTAAAATGGAAAATTGTTTTTTAGGGGGTAAAAGTGCAGGTGTGTGGTCGCACTCTGATATACACACGGTTATGTGATGTGTTTTAGACAATCAGAACACTGGATTTGGAGGAGGATGCCCTCCCCATTTTATAAATATATATATATATATATATATATATATATATATATATATATATATATATATATTGCAAAAAACTCTGTTAATGCATCAGTTGGGGTTGATAGCACCGTGACAAAAGTTTGGAAATTCAATGTTAGGGTTACCACCCCTACCAACCCAACCTCACTCCCGCACCCTCCACACACCACCAGACATCAGGGTGTGCCATGAGATTGTCAATCCCAACTCTCACCCCATTCCATTTGTAAACAAGCTGACATGCTACAGTAGAGGAGAATGTGGTGAGAGTTAGATCTGACAACCCCATGGCACACTTTGATGTCTGATGATGTGTGTGGAGGGTGGGGGATGGGGTGGATTGGTAGGGGTGGTAACCATAACATTGAATTTCCAAACTTTTGTCACTGTGCTATCACCTCTAACTGATGCAATAAATACACACACACACACACACTAGCGTCCCCCAGGATGCAACACCACTTTTAAAGCACTCTGCAGTATATACTGCAGTAGACCTACTGAATAAAGCAATGTACTTTCAATGGCAAGTAATTCCTTTTGTCATGCAGGAAACTGTGGCATTCACTTCACTTCATTTTGACAGTGTCACATTTTCCTGAATGACAAAAGAGAAAGAGACTAATTGCCATTGAAATTACATTGCTTTATTCAGTAGGTCTGCTGTAGCATTCTGCAGAGTTTTGCAAAATGCTGCAGAATTGGGTTTCATCCTGGGGGAAGCCACTGTATGTGTGTGTGCATGTGTGTGTGTGTGTGTGTGTGTGTGTATATATGTATATTATGGTAGCACGGTAGTGCTACCATAGTTAGGGTTGAAGAGCCATTTACATGTTAAACCCAAAATTTTGCACCTTAATAACTTTGCAACTGTTTGACGGATTTGCCTGAAATTTAGAATACATGATTAAGACCCACATGTCTTTGGATCTGCCAAGTTTTGTACTGGTTGGATACACGGCTGCAGAGTTATTAAGCATGATCTGCACATTCGTTTACGCTTTTTCTGGAATTCTACGGTCGCACCTACAGGTCGCACGGTTTGTGCGACTGGCCCGAACTCTTCAGGGAATGTGTGGCCGGGGTCCCCGATGTGCCTTTCAAAGATTTTGTGAAAAAATATTAAACTGTTCAAAAGTTATGGCAGTCCAAACTTCTGGTTTTTTCCCATAGGATAATATTACGGCGTTCGCCATGCCTTTGAGGGCCCATATCTCGAAAACGGTGCGAGATACGGAGTTTTTGTCAAAAATTATAGCCCCCTTTGAGCTATGTATAAAACTAGCCAGGAAAATGATAATACATATGACTTTTAAATTTTTTTTCTATGTCGTACGGTTACTGAGATACAAGCAATTTACTATTACAACTACTGATTTTTGTGTTCCGAGAGTCATTATTTTGCATACATTCTTTTTACTCACTGTCTTTCTCTACACAACTTTTGGGGAAAACCAGCCTGTGCGCTTACCTTACTCTTACTATTACCGTTTCTGCTTGCGGTTCCGTAGCCATTTCACTTACCGTTCACGTTTAAGCCACTATGTGCGTTACCCTTTGCATTTTCATTTGCGGTTGCATTTCCGTTGTTTTTAACATTTCTGTCTACAGTACCGTTCCTATTTCTGTTTTGTTTTGTGTCACCATGCGCATTACGATTTGCGTTTGTGGGCACAATGTTACAATGCGACAAGACATCACCCCTGCGCTCCCGCTGCTGCATTACATTCACTATTTCTTATTATCATTCTCAAAAAGAAGGGAAATTAGAGGCAAAAAACTCCATTTAATGCATCAGTTAGGGTTGTTCCACAGTGACAAAAGTGAGGAAATTCGATGTTAGGGTTGAAATCCCCTTTGCACTCCTCCAGCCCACCCCCAAATGGAAGCAGGTGTGCATTGGGTCATCGGTCCTAACTGTCACCCCATTCTCCTATTCCTCAGCTTCTTTCCACATGTGATGGGGTGACACTTAGGACCGATGACCCCAATGCGCACTTCCATTCCAGTTGGGGGTGGGCTGAGGCAAGGTTTTAACTCAACATTGAATTTCATTTGTTGTTAGAATTCCTAACTGATGCATTAAATTGAGTTTGCCTCTAATATATATATATATATATATATATACATTACAAAAAGTCCATTAATGCTAACAGTTAGGGTTGATGTCAGAGTGACAAAAGTTTGGAAATTTGATGTTAGGGTTACCTCCCACCCTACAGACATTGGGGCATGCCATGGGTGGCCCAGCCCAACTCCCACCCCATTCCTTGTGTAAACAAGCTGACACTCTACAGTATAGGAGAATGGTACCCAACCTCATGAACACACTGAGTCAAACGCTTTTCTGAAATCAAGGTAGGCTACGTCCACCGAGCCCCCCTGATCCACCACCTTGGTGAGCCCATCAAAGAACTCTTATCAAGTTTGTTTGACAGGATCTGCCCTCCATGAGCCCATGTTGCCTTGGGTCCCTAAGGCCGCTTGCCTCTAGGTAACTGTTGAAGGAAATGTATGACGTATTTGGGAACAAAAGGCCTGTTACCAATACTCTTACTGTGACAGTATGTGTACGCTGGAAAAAAAATCATCATATGAACTTTCAGCAACAATATATTTCTGACATCCTATGATCATGCTTAGTATATTTGTGGTTTTCTCAGACCTTTTGCAGGTCATTTAGTAATCAATGACTTATGTCATTAAAGATAGCCTCCACTGACCACACACAATTATTAAAGATTTCTGGTTGCTGAGGGGGGGTTGCCCCCACCACACAGGGTGTTCGGGGGCACAGCCCCTGATACAAAACCAACAATGCCTGACAGGCGAAATTTCACCTTTCGACACTGGGGTTGTCACCAAGCCATATGTCGACAATTTTGGTGTCAGTGCAGTTTGGTGGAACTCATACTGTGGATGTATTAGTATGGTGTTGCCACATGTTTCTGATGGGAAACATGCTTCATTTTGCAATTGTAGCACTTGGTGGAGGGAGTGTGCCTGAGTCTTTGTGGGCCACCACCACCCCCTCCATGCACATCACACAGTACTCCCTCCCCGGTGTACAGTTGATCCCCTCCAAGCCCACTCCCATATAGTAGGGAATATGTTGCTGGTGTGTAGTAGTACATCCACCGATCCCTCCCTCTGATCCCAACCCCTTATAGAGAGGAACATGTTTTTCTGATCACTGCCCCCTTAGTGCGAATGGTTCCCTCATCCCTTCCCTGGTATCCTGTGTTGTCCCTCCGCCACCTGCACCCATGCCCTAGGTTGTATGTACTAGTACCTGGTACCTCCCCATATCCAGTACCCAACCCAGTATGGATGAGAGCACCCCCCCAGTGTTTTTCAAGTCTCCCCAAGCCCCCACCTCCATGGCTGTAGCCTGAGCCATCCTGCCACAATCATGTGGGAATCTGCTTGCAAGGAAGTTCCCCACAAACACACAATGCCCTGGCCCCATACCCCAGTGATTTGTGCAACCCCCTCACCCATGAAATATTCCACACTTTTCCAGCTCCATCATTGACAACACACATGCCCACACACACACCTGTTGGTCCCCCTGCCTGACCTCATTGTATGTGCCATAGTGACTGAGGTTACTGTGACTGACACAGTCCACCACACACCACCTAGACTGCCCACTGTCTAACAGCAACAGGTAGTGCAGCTTACAAATAGGGCATGGGTCACTCACCATGGTATGCTGTGCTTCTCTTTGTTACTGTTAGACAGAGGTAGCTGAGATGGTGTGTGGAGGGCTGTGTTGGTTACAATTGATTCAGTCACTGTGGCACAGTCAGTCAGATTAGACAGGGAGACCAATGAGTGTGTGTGGGCATGTGTGTTGTTGATGTTGCAGATAGGAAGGGGGGAACACTAACTACCATTGAGGAATGAGCAGGGGTGGCGCAAATCACTGAGGTATGTACAGGGCCAGGGTGTTGTTGTGGGGGGAAGGGATTTCCTTGCAAGTTGATTCCCACATGGTTGTGGCAGGATGGCTCAGGCTGCCACCATGGTGGTGTGGCCTAGGTGGGTACTTGACAAATGCTGGGAGGAGCTCTCAGCCCTACTGGGTCAGGTTTTGGGTGGTGGGCAATACCGCTACACACCAGAGAATATTACATTCAATGTGGTGCTTGGGTGTGGGTGGGGAAAGGGACCACTGGACACTACTGAAGTGTCTGCACTGGGGGGTGATCGGGGAGGGGGGATTCCATACTATTCATGTCATTTACTATACAGAGGTGGGCTCAAAGAGAGTGGGGTGCCACACCACTACCACCAGGGATACCTCTTTAGGACAGGGCTGTTGGGGGCTGGTGGTGGTGATGCAGTGCTGTTGCAAAACAGCCTATCCCCATGCTAATGAGGCTGTCATGTGCATAGAAGTGGCCTGTTAGGGCATTGCATGCCCACTGGGCTCCTTTGCATGGGTCCATTGGAATATTGAGATTTTAAAAGATTTAACATGACCAGCAGGCGCAGGCCATTGTGGCTCCCCATCTTGGGAGCTGCAGAGTCTGACATTGTGTCAGACATCTTGGTTCTGGCTTCTAACAGGTGAGGCCAGGCCAGCAACATGAACAGAGTATCTTCATGCGATATTCATCATATGAGATGTGCAAGATAGGGATTGGGATGGTAGTCACTCGCACTACTTCAGAGCTTCCAACCATGGTAAGTGATTGCTGGGTTCAGTTGGGGTGCTTATTGCTGAATGCAGGCAGTCCTCCCTGCACCTGTCAATCATGGTCCTCAAGATCCCTCCTCCCAGCAATCGGGTTAAACAAATATGTGCAAGTTCTCAGTTGGTGTGGGGAATACGTCATCTTGGTACACTGATGCTGTGACAATTTATTTCCCAGCACACAGTTCATTAACACACATGATGATGCCAAAGCAAGTGGGGAAATGTGCCGTTGGAGTGATGATGACAGTGTCTGCTTACTGTGATATGTGATTTGCCACTGTTATGCAAACAGAACATAGCAAGGCGCAAAGTTGTAGTCTAAGCAGTATTGCAGTGCATGTGCTGAACCATTCTTTTGCTTATTTTATTTGATGCACAGCCAAGTGTACAATATGGATACATACCTAACAAAAAAAGGGCGACAGAAGGAAAGCCACACTGCAGAAGAACAAGGGTAAGGTTGCTCCACTTCCGATAATCCAGTACTCTTGCAAATTGAAATGTCAGAAGAGACACATGCAGAAGGTATAGCCTCAAAGGCAAAGACAAAAAGAAATTTTGAGCAATCTTGGTTAACAAAGTTTACCTGGCTGGAGTATCGCAAGGACTCGGACAAAGTGTTCTGTTCCATTTGCAAAACCTGCTCAGAAAAGAATCTCTTAACATTTTCCACAACAGCTGAACCAGCTTTTATTTCATCAGGATTTGAGAATTGGAAACGTGCATCGCATGGTTTCACATCACACAAAAAATCATTGTGTCACAAGAAAGCTGTAATGAAGCATGCTGCCCTACATCTCAAACAAACATATCTGCATTGATGTCTGCCAATTACAAGAAAGGACTGCAAGCAGCGTGGGATGCCTTGCACAAAATATTTAATAGCATTAGCTACCTGATCAAGCAAGGACTAGCGATACATGGACGTACAGACACTGATTCAAACCTGATACAGCTGTTGCAGCTACACAGCACAGATTTGGAAGAATTAAGGCAATGGCTTAGTCATGCGAAATACAGGTGGCTATCACATGATATACTTAATGAGATACTAGAAATGATGGCACTGTCATTGCTACGCACAATTGTGCAGAAGATCAAGGGCTATAAGTATTATGCCATCATGATGGATGAGACTGCAGATTTATCACTGAAAGAAAAAATACATTTTTCCTCAAGGTACTTTTCCCATGAAGATTGGGAAATTCACAAGAGTTTCTGGGCTTCTACCACACTGAGGTAACTGAAGCTGTATCCCTTTTCAAAATTCTGAAGATATGCTGCTGAGGTTTGACCTATTGTTTTCTGTTTGTCAATGTCAGTGTTATGAACCAGTAAAGTGTCAGGCAAATTCACTGGGCTGCAAGCCAGGGTAAAAGAACGAGAACCAAGAGCAGTATTTGTTCGCAGTACTGCCCATTCCTTGAATCTTGCCATGCAGGATGACCTACAAAGTATTCAAGCATGTCGTGACTGCTTTTCAGTGATGAAGGATCTCATAAATGCCATAAGAGAGTCATTGAAGCATCTGTCAACATTCAGAGTTTCAAGATGAAACACAGCGTTCTCTATGTCCATTGTGCCAACAAGGTGAACACTGAGGATCAGCAGTATCAAATCTTTGCTCTGCAATTACGAGGCCATGATTAACTGCCTGGAAGAATTTAGTCAAATGTTGCTAATGAGTTTGGTTCAAAATGCATTGGGTTCTCGAAGCAACTCCGATCATTGTCACCTACTTTACTTTAGAAGTCATTGTGAAAGTCATGGGTCCTTTGGAAAAAGTTAACACAAAAAATCAGAGTCCAAATCTGTGGCTTTCCAGCATTCTTAAAATGGTTGAGATACTGCAAGAGCTGCTGAATGGGATGCACAGTGACTCATCAAAGGATCAGTTTTGGGAAACGACAGTAGAGTAGGCACAAGTTCTCAATTTAGAGGAGCCTTCACTTCCTAGAAAACACAGACCACCAAGATGGCTCGATGAAGGAAGCTCTCCACACACCCACAGTGACTACAAACATTATTTTCATCAACAATAGTTCGAGGTAATTGATACGTGCAAGATTGCGATCAAGCGCGCTGGGTTTCATCAGAAGGCTTCACATCCACAGTCAAATTGGCGAAGCATATCATTGTGGCAGTCAGTGGACCACAAGAGGAAATTGCCCATATTACTGAAGCATTTGAAGGTGATATCAGCAGGGACAGGCTAGCTCTTCATTTACAAATGCTGAGTGAAATTTGCAAATTGTGTGCTTAATTTGGTGAGTGAAGTGAAACAATTTCTGAAAGAAAATGAAGACCTGAGTAATATCTTGTCTGAAGCTATGACTCTGCTGAAGTTGTTCTACACAATTCTAGCAACAACATGCATTGCTAAGTGATCATTTAGCTGCCTATGAAGACAAAAAAATTATTTGTGAACCACTATGAGCCAAGACCGACTCAATCACTTGGTGGTGTTGCACGTTCACAAGCATCTCACTGAAAAAATAGACATTGACAATCTCTTTAATGACTTCATTATGCAAACTGAACAATACCACACAGTTTTTGCTGTTCAGTCAAGTGATAAATGTAAGTCTATCTTCTGTGCACTTTAGGTTGACTAGTATAAATGCTTGATTCATGCACCACTTTTCCAGTATAGTTCATCTTCTCTTTACTAGCTTGAAATCATTATTATAATCAATGTAGAGCAGAGTATGTCCATATGACATATACAAGAGGGAACGATAACACTTTCAAAATGTTTTCTTTTGAAAGATCTTTCAGGAAGAAGATGTTTGACCCTCTGAGGCAACAGGCAGTTATGTGGGCTGAGTGTTGTACACTCAGTTTTCACTCTTAGCATGTATTCAGAGCATGAAACATGGGCCAACAGCACTGAGGAATTTCAGACAATGGCTGGAACCTGCCAGGGTCAAAAAGAGGAACTGGTGACAGTTAACTGAAGTTACAGAATGCTAATGACAGTATACTTGTTCTTTGTTTCATTTACTATATTTAGAGACTGAGCAGGGCTGTAACAGTGCAGTAGCAGTACAACTACTTTGTAAAGTATGCCTTTTCATCTATGAGGATGAAGTGGGAACACTGGTTGTTTGTGGCCATGCCCATGTTTTCTCATCCATGTGTCATTCTACTCTAAGTTTTTTCTCCAATTCTCCAGAGTCCTACATTTTGGAATGACCTTTTTGAGGTCCTAATCCATGTATGGGTACCCCATATGATCATGATGTTGTTGTTTCTAATGTCATATTAATGGATGTCTTAACTAGTCTAACATGACTGACAATGTACTTTAATGGTGAATCAGCACCAGGGTGGGACAAATCAGGTGGCAGTGAGACGTTCACCAGTGATCCTAGAACTGATTACCACGGGGAAAAAAACTTGCACAGTTGCAGGCAGCAACAAGAAGAGGATAGGTGGGCAGTGGCCAGCAGAGAACACGTGATACTTTGGCAGCTGTTAAAAAAAAGCAAGCAGCTACAATGAGCTAGCTGCCAAATGAAAACACAAAATACTGAGCTAAAAAAAGGTTTGCAGAGCAAAATAAGGGGCCTAAAGCATACCTGGACTTTAATAACACAAAACATTTTGGGGCTGGACACTAAAGGTAAGGGTAGGAAGGACCATGACAAGGAACCGTGGAGGTCTTAAAAAAAATTGTAAAACAAAACACATAATTAGAAAAGTTGGCCAGAACACCTATGGGGATTGAGATCTGGAGGCCACAGAGGTGGTGGAAGTGGTGGGGGTGGTTAGGAAGGACTAAGACCATGGGTATATGAGTATCCCAACTTGAGATGCACCATTTATATTTACAAAAGAAGAGACAAAGAAGGAGAAAAGGAGGAAAAAGCGGAAGAAAATAAACTTGGGAAGATGACCTCAATAAGTCCCACAAGAGACAAGCAGACAATGACATAGCACATCATCATGGAGCATGCGATCCTTGCTGACCTGGCTGACAAGAAAGCAATCAAATGTGCACGTGCCCTCTGGAAGAACAAGAACCAGGAAACAAAAGAGTGAAAGATGAAGGATCCATACTAGACACACAAGACCAGGACCAGCACCAGAACTGAACCACAAGACTTCACAGTTGATGAGCCAGACACCAAAGACACTGCACCATCCAGCTGCTCCTACAAAAAAGAACCAGATAAATTCCAGCAAAGGTGGCTATTGATATACACGATCTGCTTACTGTTCGACAAAGACAGTGGTCAGATGAGCCGTTCTGTTTTCAAGTGGTATGCAACCCCTAGTCCTTTTAAAACAACTTGTTGCTTATTGGGACTTGGGAGACGATGTTTCCATGCTGATCGTGAAGGCACTCCATACATGAAAGGTGAAAAACCCTTTGACTTTCACACCCAGACACCAGATACTTTTCAGAAGGACTTACAAAGCACATTTCATCAGAGCTTTACTCAATGAACTAGACAGATTATTGTCCCAAGCCACCATAGACAAGTTCAGCTGTTTCTCCATGTTAGACCTGAGAGAGCTGCAGTATCCAGATGACCTCGGTACATACAATGAACACACTAGATATCAATGTTTCCATACTGATCGTGAAGGCACTCAGTATATGAAAGGTGAAAAACCCTTTGACATTCACACCCAGACACCAGATACTTTTCAGAAGGACTTACAAAGCACATTTCATCAGAGCTTTACTCAATGAATTAGACCGATTATTGTCCCAAGCCACCATAGACAAGTTCAGCTGTTTCTCCATGCTAGACCTGAGAGAGCTGCAGTATCCAGATGACCTCGGTACATACAATGAACACATTAGATATCGATGTTTCCATACTGATCGTGAAGGCACTCAGTATATGAAAGGTGAAAAACCCTTTGACATTCACACCCTGACACCAGATACTTTTCAGAAGGACTTACAAAGTGCATTTCATCAGTGCTTTACTCAATGAACTAGACAGACAATTGTCCCAAGACACCATAGACAAGTTCAGCTGTTTCTCCATGTTAGACCCAAGAGAGCTGCAGTATCCAGATGACCTCGGTACATACAATGAAGACACTAGATAAAATACTGAGCACTGCCACTTTTCTGAACTAGCTCCAGAATCTGCAAAAAGGGGATTTCTGTTACTGCAACAGATCATGGTCTCACATGAGTACTACATCCAATATCATTCCAGCAGTTTGCTGAGCCGGAAATTGTACTGAAAGAGCATCCAGGTGTCTTGGTACCATTTGAAAAATTGTACTAGTATGAAGTGGTCGTACCTGTGGTGGCTAGTATGTATAACATGTGAATGTGGCTTCGATATTCAGAACCAAAGAAAATCCAAATTTGGGAACTCTGAACAATTAATATAACACCTACTGATAATCTCAGAATGGGGTGATGGTAGAGGACCCGTAGAATTGGAACAAGCTGCATACACACGAAACATCACCTAAACAGCAGGAGAGTACACAGTTAAGCTTCAGGCAGGCTATTTCACTCACCAGACCACAGTGGGCAAATTGAAACAGCTAGCGTATTTAAATAATTATAAATACTTAAAACTCTACATTTACCTGTTTTAGCTCCACTAGTTGTTTCAATTTATGGGAGAGGCAGTTTAAGCTCAGTATTTTGTTTTTTCATTTGGCTGCTAAGCAACTGTTTATTCTGATGTGTATTGTTAACGTCCATTGTGTTTAACATCCACTTTGTTCAAGTCCCAGCCAAAATAAGAAGAAAGACCAGAAGACTAACTGAACTCCGGCCAAAACAGGGAGGAAAGAAGACCAGAAGACACCTCCCATCCACTTTCTGTTCAAGTCCCAGTCAGCGGCCAAAACAAGGAAGGAAGGAAGAAAAAAGACCATAAGACAGTAAAAGACACCACATGGTAAGTACAATTTCTGTTAACAGTCACACACAGCAGCAAATGGAATATCATGTTTCTTAGGGAAATCACCAACCCCAAAATGCATCCATCCCCCCAAAAAGTGTCTTCCTGTTAAAGTTTAAAAACAAGCCTTTCAAATAGTGTTTCAATTCCTTTCCCATACCTGAGGCCAGGGGCTTAACCCCCAGACTCCCCACATTATAATAAAAGGTGTTCTGTTCCCAAAGACCCCTGGTGGTAGTAGTGGGTTGACCTCTGACCCCTAGCCCATGGGGTGGAGCTTTGAGCCTTGACCCCAGACCCCAATGGTTGAACTCTTACCCCTGGACCAAGGGGTAGGACTTTGACCCCTGGACCTGGGGGGGCTTTGACCTGTAGGACAGGGGGCAGGGCCTTGACTCCTGACTCCCACAAGAATCTTACAAACCCAGCTCTTATGGCTGTGGAGGAATGGGTGTGTCCTCAGCATAAGTCCCAGGGACTGCCAATGATGGGGTTAGGAAGCCCCGATAAGCCCGCCACAGTGGGGAAGCTGATAAGGAACAGGTAGATCCTTCACAGGGACAGACTCACAGATGTCCACGTTGAATGTCAGCTGAGACCCAGGGACCATCTCATAGTGTGGTTTACATAGAAACAGAGACACAGTCTATGTTAGTGGCAGACTATGTTGCTCCAGTTGTAACTTACATCTTTAATTGGAGCTTACAGTCTGAATGCTGTCCTATATCTTGGAGAGAAAGTAAGATCATCCCCATTCATAAAGTGGGTGATTCTGCAGAATTGAATAATTATCGGCCTATAGCTCTACTCTCTATATTGTCTAAGTGTCTGGAAAAATGTGTTAATAGGCAGATTTCTGAACACCTGGACAAATATGGATTGTTGACACCCCATCAATCAGGGTTTAGAAAGGGTCACTCTACAACCACAGCATTGTTAGAGTTTAAAAATCTGGTTTGTAATTCTTTAAATCTAGGGTTGGAAACTGTTGTTGTGTTTGTGGATTTGTCCAAGGCCTTTGACCTGGTGAGCCACTCCCTTCTACTGGATAAATTAAAAGATATAGGCATAGATGATGGGCCCAGAAATTGGATACAATCTTATTTAACAGGATGTACCCAGAGGGTAGAGGTCTCACAGACATTGTCCACACTTAGAAATGCTAGTAGAGGAGTTCCACAGGGGTCCATTTTTAGGGCCGTTGTTATTCCTCTTGTTTAATAATGGCCTTCCCCAGGTGGTGAGGCATTCAGCTGTAAGGCTGTATGCTGATGATATTGTGATCGTCAGCACCGGAAGTTCTGTTTTGGATCTTCAACTAAAGCTTCAAACAGATTTTGCCAGGGTAGGGGAGTGACTCACCAGGTCGAGGCTCTTGACGAATGTTAAAAAAACAAAATTAGTGTATTTTTCAAATAAGAAACCAAAATCACAGATTCATATTGTTACACACACAAATAAACTTATAGAACAGGTGGATAGTTATAGTTATTTGGGGGTGAGTTTTGATTCTTTGTTGACTTTTGACACCCACATAAATAACAATATAAAAAAGGTGACCAAGAAATTAGGAGCCTTATGACGAACTACTAAATGTTTACAAATTAAGGATAGGAAAAAAAGTGGCCAAACAGCTGATTATGCCAACCCTGACGTATGAGGATTTAATTTATAGAACAGCGAGCAAATATCAGTTGATTAGATTGGATAGGGTGCAACACAGAATGACTAGATATGTTTTGCAGTGTTCATATCGAACTCATCATTGTAATATGTTCATAAAATTGAACTGGCAGTCTTTAGAAATGATTTCTCAAAAAAACTGGTTAATATTGATACATAAATATAAGGGGCCAGATATTCAAAATGGTTGTGCCATGCACAATAGGGTTGCGCCTGCGTAAGTCCGAACTTGCTCCATTCCGCGATATTCAGCAGGAGGCAATCGCGCCACAGAAAACATGCTGCGCAACAGCGCAATGCAAATGAATGCATGCTGAACTGGAGGGGGAGGAACCATGCATAAACTGCACAGCCCGATATTCAGCCGGTCTGTGCAGAGTTGTGCAGGTGCAACCCCCAACCTGCGCCTGCAGGACTTTGAGCCCCCAAAAAAAGGCTTAAGTCGAGGGCCACCCACAGGTGAGCTGCTGTATTGCAGGGCGCAACACAGCAGCTGCCACCTGTGGCTGGCCCTCAACCCACTCTCTGTGCCCCCCCTCACCAGCCCGATCGTGGGCAGCAATGTGCCCCCCCAACACATCCCTGGTGGTCCAGTGGACCGATGAGCCCGATCGCGGGCTGGAGTTTTCAAACACACCCGCCCACCTCCCGATCATATCCCTGGTGGTCCAGTGGACCGATGAGCCCGATCGCGGGCTGGAGTTTTCAAACACACACCCCCACCTCCGATCATATCCCTGGTGGTCCAGTGGACCGATGAGCCCAATCGCGGGCTGGAGTTTTCAAACACACACCCCCACCTCCCAATCATATCCCTGGTGGTCCAGTGGACTGAAAATCCCAATCGCGGGATGTAGTTGTCACCCCCCCAAACACATCCCTGGTGACCTAGTGTCCCCCAGCCCAACCACCCACGAAGCCCCAGAACCCCGCTCCCCCCCGCAGCCGGCGGGCAGCAGCATCCCACCCACCTGCCGCCCTGCCACCCGCCGACTGACTGCCCGGTAGGGCTGCATGCCTCTTGGTGCAGAGCAAGAGCCAATGGGCGTGCAGCCCATACTGTACAAGACAGTTCAGTTTTGTGAATGAAATTCATTCACAAAACTGGACTATCTGGTAATAGTAAGGCTGCACACCATTGGCTCTTGCTGCATAATCGTGCAGCCCTACCGAACAGTCAGCTCCGGCGGTGCGGTGGGGCGGCAGGTGGGTGGATGCTGCCGCCCGCGACTGTGAGGAAGGCGCGGGTGAGCTTCATAAATGAGTGAGGTGGAACCACTAAGTCCCAGAGATGTGTTAACTGACTCAGCCATAAAGGTTTCGGTCACTGAACCACAAGGATCCGGGGAATGAATGTTACTCAGCTCGCGTAGAACGCTCGATCCACTGGACCTGGATATGTCGAGGTGGGGTGTTAAGTACTGTGCCCGAAGATCGGCTCGCCACTGAACCACCAGGGCTGTGTGGGGAGGCACATTGCTGCCGCGATCCGGGCTGGTGGCGGGATATTTAGACTATGCCCATGATTGGGCCAGTGGGGTGGTGGTGGGGTTTTTATGCTCTTTGCTCCGCGATTGGCTGCAGGGGCGCCCTTCCCGACAGCTGCTGCCTGGCAGGGCGCCAGGCGCAAGTCCTCGGGGATCGGCGCACCTGCATGCTAATGGCATGCAAATGGGGCCATAATCAGATGCAAATGGCCCCCCCTGTGCCTTGCATGAATTATAGCCCCATTTGCATGCCACCTTTTGAATATCGGGATTTTGCGCATGGCGCAATGGTACTTGCGCCACCGTAAGTTGAATGCTCCACTTTGTCAACTTGCGGTGGCGCAAGTTCACTGCGCCATGCACAGTAATTGTGGCTGGGGTGATATTCAAAGGAGTTGCTCAACAGCTTAACCTTGAACAGTCGCCCGACACCCCAGCCAACTATTTTGGCGCAGCAAGGGCTTGCGCCTATGAATGGCGCAGTTTGAATATCCAGCCCCAGATATCTTACTCTGAACATTACATTACACAAACAAGTTCTCCTAAAGTTAGTAAAGGCAGGTATGAGTTATTAAGATCTGTGCATAGACATAGAGTCTGTCCCATAAACATTTATAATAAATACGGTAATGGTTCCATTTCAAGTCAGGCAGCTAAAGTGTGGAATATTTTACCCCCTCCAATAAGATCCTTAGAAGACCACACGACTTTTTAAAATGAAATTTTGAAACTTTATAAAACAGTGTGTAATTGTATATGATTTTGTTTGGTTGGGCCGTTTTATTGTGAAATTTTGTATTTTTCTTTTTTGTACTTGTGTTTCAATGTAGTATTGGATATTGTATACTGTGTATTTTGTATTTATTTGAGTAATGTTATATGTTATATGTTTAGATGTAACTTAGCGAATCACAAACAGGACTAACTTGAGAACAGGATTGTGTAATCCTAATTATTAGAATTTCCTGTATAAAAATAAAGTTTTATCTGTCTATCTATCTACAGTCTAGTCACATGAAGGCAAAGTTTTTATATTTTAAGAGGATGGATTTTGCTAAAATGGGGAGTTGTATCAAAGAGGCATTGTCAAGAAGGAAGACGGGGGGGAAGTTGAGGAGCAGTTGGAACAACTAAAGGGAGCCACAGAGGAGAAGATGAGTCAGTCCATCAGGTTGTGGCAGACGAGGTAAGGGTCAAAAGGGCAGGTTTCAGGAAATATAAGGAGACTCAAAGGGAAGTGGACAGGGAGGTGTACCTAAGGAATCTAAGGGAAACAGGGAAGGGTGTTAGGAGAACAAAGGTGCACACTGAAGAAAGATTAGCGCAGACAGTGAGGAAAGGGGACAAGGTATTCTATAGGTACATTAGTGAAAGAAGGAAGATGGGGGGGATTGTAAGGCTCAAAGGGGATACAGGGGAGTGTAAGCAGGGAGACATGGAAAAGGTGGCAATACTAAACAAATACTTCTGTTTAGTATTCACTAAAGAGGGGGAGGGTCAGGGACCGCTGCCGGATAACAGACACGGGAGGGGGGAAGGAGAGGTTAACACAAGTCCATTCACAGTGGAAAGAGTCCTGGGGGAACTCACAAAACTAAAGAAAGACAAAGCAATGGGGCCAGATAGCATACACCTGAGGATATTAAGAGAGCTGCGAAGAGCGCTAGTGGCACCTCTGGCAGCACTGTTCACGGAGTCACTCAACACAGGAGAGGCTCCAGAGGACTGGAAGAGGGCACATGTAGTCCCTCTACATAAAAGTGGTAGTAGGGAGGAGGCAGAGAACTACAGGCAGGTCAGCCTCACCTCAGTAGTGGGTAAGATCATGGAGACACTGCTTAAAGAAAGACTAGTGGCACACTTGGAATCCAGTCATGCCCAGAATCTGAGGCAACATTGATTCATAGCAGGAAGGTTGTGTCAGACGAATCTGATAGATTTTTTTTGCCTGGGTGACAAGGGAAGTAAATTGGGGGGGTAGATGTTGTCTACCTTGATTTCAGCAAAGCCTTCAACACCATCCCACAAAAAAGTCTGGTTAATGAATTGAGTAGTCTGGGACAGGGGCACAAGATAGTAAACTAGATTAGGAACTGTCTAACAGACAGGAGACAGAGGGTGGTGGTAAATGGGATCCAATCAGGGGAGAGAGGAGTGACCAGCTGGGTACCTCAGGGATTAGTCCTTGGGTCAGTCCTGTTTAATGTCTTTATTAGTGACATTGTGGTAGGACTGGAGAGAAATGTCTGCCTGTTTGCAGATGACACCAAGATCTGCAGCAGGGTGGATATTCTGAACAGGGTGGAGAGCATGAGGAGTGACCTGGAAAAGCTTGAAAAATGGTCTGAAGTGTGGCAACTAAGGTTCAGTTCCAAAAAGTGCAAAATAACACACCTGGGAAGAGGGAACCCTGAGAGAGAGCTACAGAATGGGGAGAGTTGCTGTCTATCACCAAGGAAGAAAGGGACCTGGTGGTTATCATTTCTGATGACCTAAAGGTGTCTATGCAGAGCACAAAGGCTACAGGGAGAGCCAGTGGCATGCTGGGGTGCATAGGCAGAGGTATCGCTACCAGAAGACAGGAGGTGATGATGCCATTGTACAAAAAGCTAGTGAGGCCTCACCTAGAGTACTTGTGCAATTCTGGAGGCTGCATCTTAGTAAGAACACTGAGAGGGTGGAGGCCGTCCAGAGAAGGGCGACTAAGATGGTACAGGGCTTGCACCAAAAAACATATGACAAGAGACTAAAGGACCTCAATATGTACTCACTGGAGGAGAGAAGGGATTGGGGGCATGATAGAAACATTCAAGTACCTTAAGGGCATTAAAAATGTGCAGGAGGGAGACATCTTCCAGTATAAGAGATCTACAAGAATGAGGGGGCATGATATGAAATTGGAAGGCGGCAGGCTGAGGGAAAATGTGATGAAGTTTTTCCGCACAGAGAGGGTGGTGGACACATGAAATAAACTGTCACAGGAGATGATGGGGTGAGCACAGTGGAGGGTTTTAAGCATGCATGAGACAGGCATAAGTGTACCTTAGAGGTGGGAAGGAGGAGTGAAAAGCCTTTGACCAGGTAGGGTCAGAGGCCACAAACTAGTGTAGGGCTTTTGGGTAGACTGGATGAGCCTGGTGGTCCTTATCTGCCAACAATTTCTATGTTTCTATGATCCTCAGGGTAGCTCCCAGAGATAATGGATGATGGGGTTTGGGAAGCCACAAGGGCAGAAGGGGACCAGACTGGCAAGAGGGGAAAAGAACATCAGTGTCTCTGGTAGACAAAATCAAGTCAAGGTGAGAATAGCCACTCAGGAGGACCCTCATGTTTTTATCAAAGAATCATTGGCACGGCCTGCCAGTAAAATGGAATTTATTGTAAGTAAGCTGGATAGCTTTTAAAACAGGGAGAGGAGGAACAGCTTGAGTATTTTTGTAGTGCCAGAAGGGTTGAGTGCCCCAGCCTGATCCAACTCCTTCAAGGGTTTCTGCCAGCTATCCTGGGGCACCAACGGCCTGGGACCCTTGAAGTGGACAGGGCACACCACTCACTTCAAGCCAAACCAAAGACTAGTTCCACACCAGGTCCTATTGTGGCCTGTTTTCTAAGATTTTCATAAAAGAGGAAATCTTTAAGATTGCCGGAGAGAGGGACGCCTTCATGTGAGAATGGCACCGATTTTACATTTTTCAAGATTTTTTATCTGAGGTTGCAGATAAACATAGAACATTCAATCAATAATGGTATTGCCTACAAGTTCAGATACCCTGCTCTACTAATTAACCGTAATGGCTCCTTTTATTATTTTGATTCATCTGAGGAAGTCTGGTAGTCTGTAAAAAAAAAGTGGCCTCCTCTTGCAGATACAGAGTTTTGGCCATTTTCAAGTTCACATAAAGATTTTGGGGTTGCCAGAGACAACCTGATGGCAGAACATGTTGGATCACCTGGAACACAACCCTCTCTGAAATCTAACCACATTAATAGTCAGCAGATAAACAATCACTCCCTCTGTAATGGGAAACAGCATTGTGAAGACTAGAGAAGGCAGTTCATTGAGACCCCCCCACACACACCCCAAGTGCCGCAGTGAACACTGGAAACAGAGAACATATCCAGTAAACACTCCTCAGACTGAGAGCTCAACTCTTCTGTTCACCCCGTCTGAAACTTCACCAGGAATGGAGCCTGGTTCTCCAACAGAGGAAAATAGGGCAGACGTGGGTCTACCAGTGTTTTTCTGCCGACATATTCTGCATATATTAGACAGGCATGCAAGCATTCTTTTTTGTAATAATTTATCTCTATGTTCTATATTGCAATGTATACAGTACATTTTCTATCAATTTCTTGTGCTATGTTCATGCCATCCTAACTTACTTATACTGTTGTGCCAATTTTGTCATTGTATGCTGTCCTTCTCAATACCTCATTGCAAATGAGCTTGCTCAGTCGCGCTTTTTCCTGGAGAAATAATAAGACTAAATTAAACTAAACTATGTTTCTATTCAGTTTGCTCCAGCTGAAATGCCTGTCCAGGCAAGCCTCTGAGAACTGCAAGCATCTACTTTACAAATGAGCTACTGATCTGAGCTCATTGCATTTCTAATCATGGCACAAAGATGGCTCTGCTTGTTGTTAAACACTCTGGGCCCGGAGTCTCAAAAGGGATGAGCACAGTGCAACACCAGCTTGTGTACTGGTGCGATTCTGTAAGGGGTGCGATGTGCCAATGCATTACAGATCCACCTCATACAGCCCATAATGATATGCGGCACATATAAAGGGGCTATGCAGTGGGCATGCCCATGCATATGGTGCACAGCCCCATTTACAGCCCTACCTGGATGTGCATCCCCGGGGACAGTCCAGAGGTGCGTCTCCCAAAGATAAGTCTACTTTAAGTAGACTTAAGTCTTTTGCCACCCATAGGTAGGCTGCCATACTGCAGACAGCAGCACAGCAGCCTGCCCACCCTGCAAGTCCAGTATGCCCTCCTCCCTGGACAAGTTCCCTGTATGCATGTCGCACATTGCAGCGGTAAGTGCATCTCCTCAGAACCCCACTCCCTGTCCACATCTCAGGTTAAATGCCGCTCCCTGTGGCAGATGTCCCGTAGGATACGCAGATCCTGCCAACATGCCCATGTCCCCTGTAGTAAGCAGCTCACTGTGGCGGTACAGAATTCAATGCAGAACCCCCCCCCATCCCACCTGACTCCACATTTAAATGCCACACCCTGTGGCGGTAGACATGAAAGACAGAAACACCCCTCCTCGCCACCCCGACCCAATCACCCCCTAGGTCCAGAAGTACACCCATGCCCTGGTGGCCCAGTGGACCCCCCATCCACTCAGGCACCCTCTCCCCACCCCGCTTCCCCTTCCCAGCAGGTCCCAAAGTGTGGCAGGCAGCACAACCCACCCGCATACCACCATGGCTACCTGCTGACAGAGCTGTCTGTGAATGACAGCTTCTGTACACCCTGCAGCCTATTGGTGGGAAGGAGCTTAATATGTATACCCTTAAGGAAAGGAGGGAGGGGGAGACATGATAGAAAATTTCAGGTACTTCAAGGGAATCAACAAAGTCCAAGAGGGTAGCATCTTTCAGAAAAAGAGATTTACAAGAACAAGTGGGCATAATTTGAAGATGGGGATGGGGACGGCTCAGAGGTAACATGAGGAAGTATTTATTCATGGAGAGGGTGGTGGATGCCTGGATGACCTTTCAGAGGAGGTTGTGGGGTTAGAAACAGTGGGGGAATTCAAGAATTCATGGGACAGACATAAGGCAATTCTGGTGGGGGTAGGAGAAAGTAGGCTATTGGTTAACTAGGCTCTGCAGCTTATCCAATAGGTAGCAAAATGGGCAGCCTGGGTGCGTGAAGTGATCCTTGTCTGCCTTCAAAGTCTGTGTTTCTATAGTACTTGGATTGGCTAATGGCAAATAAGCTGTGCCTCAATCCATAATGCTATTCATGTAGTAAGTGCCAGGATAAACGCTGACACATAAATCTGTTTATCTGAGTTACTGTGTGACTAAGCTGGTATGACTTAATCACTATGGGAATAACTTAAAGTTATTCCCATAGTGATTACATCATCCCTGATTTATCCATACAGTAACTACGTCACTCCCCCCTTCCCCACCATTGCTTGCCAGCACTTCTTGCACACTTTCCTTAAGGGTCCTTGGTCCATGTACATCACAATACACAGTAGAGCCCCTTGCAAATGACAAGCTCATCTTCTGCACTCCACACCTCACTGTTCCCTAGCTACCCAGCATCCTAATTTTTACCTCAGCTTCTATTTTTTTAACAAAAAAAAAAGGGAAAAATACCGGGAAATCACAACCAATCTGTAACCTCCCCACGCCACCGCCACTCACACAATCTCTGACTAGCTGCAGACAACAACAGCATATGACACCCTCCACTGCTCACTATAAGAAAATATATTTATTTTACCTGCAGCTTCTATTTCCAGATATCCTTTTTTCCAAGCAACCTGTGCTAGTTCCACTTTCACTCTGCTAGCGACATGCTGGCTGCCCAGCCACCCGCCCACCTGCAACTGGGATATACTGCCCCATTCATTTAAAAAAAATACATGGTAGAACATATAACATCTGAACTATCAAGCCAATTACCAATTTCAGAAACAATAAAAAACATTATTCACATTTTTATTTAAACAGCAGTAACAGTACCTTGCTCACTCGGTAAAACAGAAAGACGGTATATTTTTCAAACAGTGCAGCCCACCCACATGCAGAGCACCATCCAATCATACCAGGAGATGTGAATGATTGATGTCCCTTCCCTACCAACTATGCTGTCATCCTACTAACATGACTAATACTCCCATTCAAAAAAACAAACCTGCTGCGGAAGATTAAAACCAGAAACTAAAAAGTAACATTCCAAAAAAATAAAAATACACTAAAAAAACTCAGTATTTTAAACAAAATAGGTGTAAATCTACATAAAACAAACAAGGCCTGTTGCATAGATCCAATATGTGGGTGGCTCCTGTGAGATAACCAAGTTATGTTGTACAGTTGCCTGTGACCTCTTGTAAACCTCACTTGTGGCTTCACCACTCATGAGGTCACTCGAGGTCACAGGCAACTGTACAATATAACTTGGTTATCCCACAGGGGTACCTACATATCTCTAATATACACCTGCCTGGGGAACCTACTAAAATGAATGACAGAAAAAGAAATGTCCATAGACTATAATGAGAAAGTGGAATGACACCCTATTTCTAATGAACAGACTGATAGAATGAAATTTTCATTTACAGGGATACTTCTCAGGCACCATACAACTCATCCAAGGTGAAATGACAAGAAAAACACAGAAAAATTGATGGCAGATGGAGATCAAGGATCCATCAAGTCTGCCCAATATTTCCCGAGACCTTCTCAGATCCCAGGACCTAGCCCTCCCTTCTGATCCCTTTCTATTACAAAGTCCCCGTAGTTTACCTTGAATGTATACTTTGTCCCAGCCCAGTCTGAAAGCTGTCACTGTCTAGGCTCCCACTACCTCTGTGGGCAGCCTATTCCAAGGCTCTACGTGACCCTTTTTGAGAAATAGTATTTCCTCAGTTCCATTTTGAAGCACTCTCCCCGCAGCTTCCATTCATGCCCTCTAGTATTGTTTTGGAAACCATTGCAGAACAGTTCGGAGCAGGGCACCTTATTTATTCCACTCAGGTACTTGAAGGTTTTTAGCATGGTCCCCCTTCCTCCTAGTTTCCAGTGAGTACATGTTCAATGCTTCCAAGCGCCCCTCATATGAAAGCCCCTGTATGCCCTGTATCATTTTTTCATCCTTCTCTGCATTGTCTCCAATCTGTTTTTGTCCTTCTTAAACAGAAGCTGACACCTTTAGGAGAACTTTAACAAAACTTATTTTTAGCCCCAGTTCAACTTATATTCCATGTTAGTTCTGTATTTCCCCTCACCATTACTTATTACTGAGGTCATATACATGAAAAGAGGATCTTTGATCCTGAAGAGTTCATCTATTCCTGCTTCTTGTTCCCTACCTGAGGTCATAATGAACTGCTTATGACATCACAGTTATTCCCATGGCAACAGACTGTGATGTCACACCAGAACATTATGATTTCAAGTAGGGAATAAGCTATAGAGGCAGATGGACTCTACGAGATAAATATCATGTGATCATGCAGTTTTATTCAGTAAGAAATAATGGTGAGGAACAGGTTGGTAAGCTGAAGTCTGCCTAAGTATTATGTTTTCTGAAGTTTTCCTTGAGGCATAAGCAGCTCTTTAAGGTGTGGACTCCAAAATTGAACACAGTACTCTAGGTGGGGCCTCACAAGGGACCTATAGATTAGCAATATCACCTCCCTGTTCCTCCTGCCAAATCCTCTCCCACTACATCCCAAAATGTTGTTGGCCCTGCTGTAAGCTATGTTGCATTGGCTGGTCTGCTTAATGTCATAAATGATAACACATAGGTCCCTTTCCTTCCATTAAGCCAATATGCAGTCTTCATGTTCTTTTTGCCTAGATGCATCACCTCACACTTCTTGACATTGAATTTCAACTGCCATACACTAGACCATTTTTCCAACCTTTGCAGATCTTTTTGAAGGTTCTTAACTGCTTCATCACTGTCCAGCCTACCGCATAGCTTTGTATCATCTGCAAAGAGGGCAGTCTTGCCCTGTATACCTAACCCATTGTCACTGATGAATACATAAAACAGTACTGGACCCAGGACTGAGCTCTGGTGTACACCACTAGTGACCTCACCCTCATTTGACCTCTTCCTATTGACAACCATTCTCTGTTTTCTGTCCTTAAGCCAGTTTCCTATCCATCTAACAATACTCTGCAGTGCTCATGTCCTCTAACTTTTTCAGCAGGTAATTATGTGGTACTGAGTCAAAGGCCTTGATGAATTCAAAGTAGAGGCAATCCACTCAATGGTTCCTGTCCAGTTCCCTAGTCTCCCAGTCAAAGAACGGAATCAGCTTCATCTGACATGATCTACCTGCTATGAACCTATGCTGCCTGTCATTCTGAAGGCCGTTCTCATCTAGATACTTTAGCTGGTCCTGTTTGATCAAGACTTTTATCAGTTTCCCCACTACCAATGTGAGGCTAACTGGTCTGTAGTTACCAGCCTCCTCTCTGCTCCCGCCCTTGGTAGAGGCACCACATCAGCTCTTCTCCAGCCCCTTGGCATGACTCCCATTTGAAGTGAATGGTTAAACAAATGCACCAAGGTGTAGAATTATGACAAGTGGCCAGTACAATATATACAAATGTGTTATATACAAAAGCATTGTGTGATTGTAAACAAAATGTCGAGAAGATGGTATAAGGAAAAGAAGTGTGAAATAGAATTGCAAGCATAAAATGGCTGACAAATTTAAACAAATGTTAAGGCAATATAAACTGGTGTTATAAGCGCAGAGTGGTTTAAAGAGAAATGTTAAGGCTATGTAAAATGGCAGTTGTGACAATAGGCTGGGAGCTACATAAAAGTGGGTGAAAGGCATAAGCTGTGTTTAAAACAGATGTCCTAAGCAAAACCAATTTGCTGGGCTTATCAGAAAATACTTTGTACAAAAACATGTTTTTCCTCTGTAACTCAAAAGATCATAGTTAAAATAAGATATAGCCGACCTAAGAAGTTGTGTCAGCAAGAATGGAAATGTACGTGAGTAGCCTAATGTCTGGTCCACTTCCCCATCTTGTGATGACTTATGTTTAAAAATATGTAGTAAATGGTTGATAAGGAATAATCTATTATGCTTGCCTTAGCAATTATCTATTATGCTGATTGTTTTGTAATACAAGTTTTGCATTCCTAAGCAGGTTATTTTGGTGATGTAAAATTCCCCTTACAACTTGTTTTTCTATCTAAGATGATGCTAGATGAAACTCCTTATGTTAGCAAGATGACAAATATATCTTATGACTAATGTATCATAGACCCCATCTCATGACTTATTTGATGACTTGTTATTTTTGCTAAAGTGTACTGTAGTAAGTTTGGAAATTCCCAATCATGCATTTTTGTTGTAAACAGCTTGGGTATAAGTATGGGACCTAAATTGTGTGTCCAGTGTCTCTCTGAGAGGAAAAGAGCCCAAGACTAGGCCATCAATAGATGCTGAAGGACCCAGAGATAAAGGGGTAATATTGCTTAATTTTCTCTGAATGCCTGTAGCCCTGTAATAATATATTACTAGCTATTTAGACTTAATGTTAGGAACTCCCCAATGGTACTAAACCATTGGCTGTTTAGATTTAAATTGTGCTAGGAACACCTGGATAATAGTGGGCTATCCGATGCTTAGAAAATAATGTCTGGTTGCATTTTTATCACTAAATTGGAATTTTCCTGGTTCATCGTTTTAATACTAATAAATAGCAACTAATTTAGTACTAAGCATTGGGTGTCATGTGGTTTTGTTGGGTTACTAGGAATCACCAACCACAAACCTCTGGTACATGTGACCTTGCAGTCGTTAATGATAAAAAAAGAAATAACTGGTTAAATTACAAAGGGGTCTACTAATTCTTTTGCCAGCTCCTTTATTTATTTATTTGTTTATTTATTTATTTCATTTTATTGACTGGGTAAGCCAAGTGAGCCCAAATGGTCCCTTTTTCAGGAGCGACCTAGAGTTAGTTACATAGAAACCTGTATGGAACAGGACACAGCAGTGATACATTAAATAGATAACAAGCAACAAGGACTGATTTTTCCAGACAGTCACAGTAATGCCTTACAGCTTACACAATGACATGGCATATATTGGCTTTTATACATGCTATAGTTGGACAGGAGAACAAACAAACATACAAAATTGCCGGCAGAAAAAGGCCCACAGGTCTATCAAGTCTGCCCGATTGTACAGCTCTTGTTTCTTATTACTACAGCTGCCCCAGCCCCACCCAAATTCCTCCCTTCCTCCCCTTTCTGGTCTTTTCCCTTTGTGTTCTTGGCTGTACTAATCCTGCCCTTGACTCTATCCCAACCCTGCTTAAAGCTATCCACTGTTCTCAGTTCAATTAACTCCTCTGGCAGTGTGTTCCATCTCACCACCAGTCTCTCTGTAAAGTAGTGCCTCCTCATCTCCCTCCTGAACCTTCCCCCTTCCAACTTCAGACTGTGCCTCATAGTGACCCTTCCCCCCATAAAGCAGACCAGTCCTCCCTCTCTGACTCTGTTTATGCCTTTCAGGTACTTAAAGGTCTCTGTCATGTCCCCTCTTTCCCCTTCTCTCTTCCAGCGAATACATGTTGAGCTCCCTCAATCTTTCCTCATACAGCAACTCCCCCAGTCCCATGATCATTTCTGTAGTCTTGTGCTGTAACCCCTCCAGTAATCTCACATCCTTTTTGAGGTATGAACACCAGTACTGCACACAGTACTCCAAGTGTGGCCTCACCAGTGATCTATTCAAGGGCAGGATGACCTCCTTTCTAGAGGTGATCCCTCTGGCAATGCACCCCAGCATCCTATTTGCCCTTACTGCCACCCTCCTACACTTTGCTGATACCTTTATGTCCCCTGTGACTAATACCCCAGGGTCCCTTTCCTCCTCTGAAACTGTTACCTGCACTCTCTCTAGCCAGTAGCTGGTCCTGGGATTTCTTGCTCCAAGGTGCATGACCTTGCACTTCTTAGCATTAAACCCCAATTGCCACTCCCTAGACCAGTGTTTACATTTAGATAGATCCTCCATGAGTGCCTGCCTCCCTTCCTCATTGTACACTTTTGCACAGATCTTAGTGTCCTCTGAGAACAGGCTGAGCTTACTCTTGAACCTCTCTGCAAAGTCTCCAGTGAAGACACTGAACAAAACAAGGCCCAGCACTGAATTCAGTGGCACTCCACTTGTTACTGACCTTGGCTTGGATGTCTTCCCCCTTACAACTACCCTCTGTTGTCTGCCCTTCAACCAGTTCTCAACCCATCCCACCAGTTTCTCCCCAACCCCATGTCCCTCAGCTTGCTCATTAACCTCCCATAGGGCACTGAGTCAAAAGCCTTGCTGAAGTCCAGATGCAGGACATCCACAGCGTGGCCTTTGTCAACCGCCCTAGTGACCCAGTTGAAGAAGTCAATCAGGTTAGTTTGGCACAGTCTTCCTGAGACAAAACCATGCTGTCTCTCATCCTGTAGACCTTTACTATCAAGAAAGGTTATCAACCTCTCCTTTAGAAAGGTTTCCATCACCTTCCCCACTATGGAAGTCAAGCTTACCGGTCTGTAGTTGTCCGGTTGGTCCTTGGGTCCACTCTTGTGAAGGGGCACCACATGAGCCATCTTCCAATCCCTGGGTACCTTTCCTGTCTCCAAGGAGGTATTGAAGAGGTCCATCAGAGGGCCTGCCAACACCTCTGAGATTTTCTTCAGGACCCTTGGGTGTACACCATCTGGTCCTGGTGCCTTGTCCACCTGCAAGGCTTTAAGGCCCTTCAGAACTCTATAATCTTGGATGACCCCATCTGTTATTTCTGCCCCTTTCCCCCTTGCCCCCTTTCCCCTGCGGTATTGGGCCATCCCTTTCTTTTGTGAACTCTGAGCAGAAGTGCTTATTGAGTGCCTCTGCCTGTTCTTCCCATTGTTCTACCCATCCCCCATCCCTCTTGATTCTAACAGTATCATCTCTACAACTCCTCTTCTCCCTTATGTATTTAAAGAACCCCTTTTCCCCCTCTTTGATCCCCTGAGCCAACTTCAGCTCCTTTGCTGCCTTGGCTGACCTGGTCACCTCCCTAGATGCTTTTATGAACACCTCTCTATCCTCCTGACGTCCCGATTTTTTGAACTTATGAAGGCCAATCTTTTTTTTCCTCACCTTCCACTCCACTTCCTTGCTGAGCCAGCTAGGTTTTTTGGACCTGGACTGCTTACTCTGATATTTGGCACACATGTTCATGGCCTCATTCAGTCCCTTCCTAATACTGTAAATATAAATTGCTCTTTATGAGCAAAACCATGTATACCATGCAATTGGGGGGGTATGATATTAAATGTCATACTATCATGAACTTTTAACATACATGCTTGAATAATGGCTATATCAGCCCTAATTCAAATAGATATGTCAGAGCCAAGTAGGCCTGAGTCTAAACCTGTGTTGTTGTTGTTTTCTTTTAAAAAAGACAAAAACAAAATGCCTAGTGTGTTTGGGTAGGTTTACAGTCATAGGTTGTACCAATAGCAGTCAGGATGTGAAAATCATTAGTGTGTGTAAGTGTGGTGCCTCAGTCCCTGTATAGGGAGTCATTAATGAGTACCTGGTATGCTGCCAGGTTATCCAATCATGTCATTATTAAAAAAAAAAGATGTGGGACATGTTTGTTGTGAAACATAAAACAAATAATTTCAAGCTCTAAAGAGTGAAATTAAAAAAAATCACTGGGATGTGCATGAACTGTACATTATAAATATGGCACCTGGTTTGGAAGTGGCTGTTAAGACCACTGGTTGGGCCAGGGTTCTGTTTTGGGTACTCAGTATTAAGTGTCACAAATTATGTGGCATCATAGGGTTAAACACCTTAAGGTCTAATGGCTTTTATTACCATATAAATGTGGATGCAAAATTCCTGATTATCAATAAAATATAAACAGGAGTCCAGATCACCATATTATTACCATATAAATTTGGATGCAAAATTCCTGATTATCAATAAAATGTAAACAGGAGTCCAGATCAAGTCTAACTTCTAGAATTGATCCAAAGCAGTGGTCATAAAATTCAGTAGGGCTTCATTACCCTTCTGGACAATAAACATGTCTTTTAGGACTTTGGAGTGAATTCCACAGGATGCAATTAAATCATGTGGGATTGTGAGGTACTCTGTCTCAACTGTCTGTTTAGGATTAGGTCACTGGTTCCTATCTGCAATAAAATGTGCAGTTTGGGCTTGTAAGAAGACCCATACTTTTAAAAACAATAATAAGCATAAAAGCAAGCATCTCTCTCTCTCTCTCTCTCTCTCTCTCTCTCTCTGAAACCTAAAAGGAAAGAGAAAAGAAAAACATAGCTTAGTACTATTCCACCTATTGGGGTATGGAAAAGTAATTTAATCTCCTTTAAACAGGTTCATTTGATTGACATTTAGCCATTTATCAATGACTGTTATAGTGAGGCAGTCTAACTTAGTAGACTGCTGGACTGAGTTTGTTTACGATGGGATAGGGCCTATTGCCGGGCCTTGCCCAAACGTTGTGGAGCAATAAAGTGTACTTTTTGGATGTCTTATTTGAGATATTTAACATATTTATCTACTGATGCTCCATCAGCAGTGGCAGTACACAGGTCTAGAAGTAGATGTTCTGGGAGTTTCATGGACCATCCGGTCATGATTTCAAAAATGGGGTACACTGTGTACCTGCAGAGGGTGTTCAGAAATTACCCATAACTTTTCATGAGTGTTACATCAGTGATGTTCCAAATGAGTAGGCCATCACTGGATAGGTGAATGTCATTTTCACTTTCTTATAAGAGCTATTTCTGGAAGTTATTCCTCAGTTCCTTTATTAAGGCACCTATATACTACCCTCAAATAAGGGTCCTTCTTATGGAGCATAAGGTTCACATTTTACAATATGCTCAAACCCTATGAATGTACAGCATTTAAACTGGTTAGAGTTGTGTTGTACACAAGCAAGTCACTGTATTTCACAGTGATACTGCAGAGTGCTGGAACAGAAGTTTGTCTTCTGCCAAATAAATTCAGTTTAAAGAGAAACAGACCCAATTAGAATCTATAATAAAAACATTGTATCTGCAGTCTTTTAGATCAAGGTCATTTTGTCAGACTACAACACTTAACCCTCTCATGGAGTGCTGGTATCATTTTACATAAGGAAAATATTTTTATTCCTTTCTTAACACAAGCTGTGTCTTTCTTAAGGACGTTCCAGCTCTCTAAACCATTCACAAATATTTGTGGTAATTAAGAGACTCCTTACCTCCCTGCTTTTCATTTTATTTGCCTGGCATGTTTTAACATTGCCTGTGAATCGTACATATAAGATGATGCAATTACTAGCCATACACACTCTGTCATCACCAGAATG